>CM061920.1:254897894-255002835 GCA_031002005.1 Vandiemenella viatica | reverse complement strand
AGTTCCGTCATAATTTTCTGAGAATCTATTTCAAATTTTGTAGTTTCCTCATTTATACTCTTAGGGAGACTCTCATCTGATACAATCCCTCTCATAACAGCATGATAGTCCCTAGTGGTTTCATTAAACCTGTGGTGTAAAAAAAAATATACTAAGTGCGGATAGTGCAAATTACATTAAAAAATTGCTTCGTTATTGCAAATTTTAAAATGGTGTAATTGTTTAACATTCCTATTAAAATCATGGTAATCCAAAACCGAGCGTGGTGGGCGAGCGGTTAACGCTCTGGCCCCGCATTTGGGAGGACGCGGGTTCGAATCCCCGTCAGGGCATCCAGATTTGGGTTCTCAATGGTTTCCCCAAATCACTCCAGGCGAATGCCTGGATACTTCCTTCAAAAATACCATGGCCGAATTCCTTCCCGTTCCTTGTCCCCAGTCCCATCCCGCCTCTAAGGTAGTTCTATACCACGGAGGTTGGTATTTTAGACTGGTATTAAAATAAAAGTCTATCGAATTGAAGTTACCATGCAAGTATTTTTTCATTGTTTGGGACATTTGGACAGTGAATTCCTAGAAATCTGTCTTGTTGTTGAAATGGCTACCTGGGTGCCAGCGCGTTATTTTAAAAATAAGGGGATAGGTAGTTCAGAAGCAATAGTACAATGGTAGAGAAAGAGACGGGAAGCTGTTTCTAGATTTGATATGTGGCAATGAATACGCTGAACAAAGTCACATATTTCGAATAAAAATATTAAAAAATCAATATCTCCAAAATGGTGAGAATTTAATAAAATAAAATTATTGACCTATCTGCGGTTATCCTTTCATTCCTGGACATTCTGTATAAAAACACGAAAAGCTTCTATAGCTTACCACTGTTTCCTGTTGACGATTAAAAATTTCCTTCCTTCTTCCTCAACAGTTTAACACAGGGATGTGATTCCTTGGGTGGTTATGCATTCATCATGCCATTGCCACACAGCCTACGTGCTAGTCTGTAGGTACACGCGTGTACTCTCCAGTGGTCTGACGGCACTCTGCAAGCAGCACTGGCAGAACTTGACGTCTAGCGCTGCGGCCGTGGGATCTCACAGCTGACTGTATTGCAGCCAGACTCATGACCTACAGCAGTAGACGCATGGGAAACGAACATAATTGTCCATCTGCCAACTCGACGTTGTTCTGTGCAATTTCAGTTTGCATTGTACGCTCAGTTGATACTGTTGTACCTCAAATTTGTTTTCACAATATTCTGTACGTATCGACTTTATTCTTGCATATACAGACAAAATAAAACGAATATTTGACGTAAACTGGAACTTATTCTATGTCCTACGATCAATTTATACAGCAAGATAAAAAAATTAAATTTAAACTACCAGTTATTATTGTTCTGGTGTGTATCAAGAAAACCAAATTATATTATTAAAACAATGTTTTATCATCTATGCTACTTGTTTTAAATGAACTACGGTATGACGCAATTGAGTTACCTCCCGTTACCAACCATAGTACCTAATTTTTTTTTTTTTTTGTCGAAAAACGTGAATGACTTAATTAGAAGCAAACTGATTATGTAATAACAATAAAAGCAACAATTGTTTACTCTACGTAGAATATTAAATTAAATTGCAATGGAGCGCATGCTTAGGTGGCAATTTCCCTAAATACACATCTTCCCCACTTCCTGCATCCACCTACATTTACCTTTTACAAATTTTAACTTTAAATTCTTTCAACGTTTTTGGCAAATTATTCATCATTTCTCTTGGTAGCTTATTCCAATGCCTGACACCCTTACCTAAAAAAGAGTGCCAGCTTGTGGTCATGGTCATCTTTTCCCTTCCATGCATTACTTTCAATTCTTACATGCAATGCAACATCTTTGTGAGCTACTGATACTTCAGTGGGCTACTATTATGGAAGGAGGAGGGTGATGAGAGTGCTGGGAATGTAAAGGGTGTATGTTGGTACGGAGCTCGAAGGGATATTGGTTAAAGAGTTAGGAATAGTGCATGGAAGGGGGAAGGCGACCATGACTACAAGCTGGCGCTCGATTTCATTCATAAGGGCGTGGAAAAGTTTTTTTTTTTGTTGTTGTTGTTGTTGGTAAGGTTGTCAGGGATTGGAACAAATCACCAGGTGAAGTGATGAATGATTTTCCAAAAACGCTTAAGGAATTTAGAATTAACATTTGAAAATCATAATAGTAAATGGAGGAGGAGTTTAACATTCCAATTATAAAAGAAAATTTTAAAAAAAATATATGTACGTCTATAAAAAAAAGGGGGGGTAAATACATGACGGGGGGAATTGCCACCGGAGTGTTAGCTCCATCGCAATTAAATTAATAATAATAATAATTAACAGCCCACGAAACAACTGAATGATACCAAAAACGTTATTATTGTGTTATTGAACAGAAAATTCCTCTAAAATCAGATGATGATTTTAGGAGTTGTTTATCTAAACCAAACTTTATTTTAGCAAATGTGCACAAAAAAAGGTCGTTTTAGTTAATCCAATTGTCATAAAAGTTACCCAGGTGCACCAGACGTGAGACGTTAGCGGAGTTTACGCAAGCTTATCTCCATTAAATAATTACAGAAAGACGTAAAAAAATAATTTATGCTAAGTAAATATAATAAAACTTTATCAGTTGGAAGCTGTACCTGTCGGAAAGTATGAAAGACATCTACTTCTGGTCAACGGTACTAAAGTCATCAGTTAGAAAATAATCTACGCAAACCACAACGAAACTGTTACTTAATATAAATAGTTGAACCGAAACCGCCTCCTATTTATCGATAGAGACATAGCTATTTCATATAAAATAATATAACTGAATTCAGAAATTATTATTTTGCCTATCCGTTAAAGGTTACGATTGAAATTAGGAGCTATGGAAATATTTTATATACTTGAGTGTTTTGAAGAGGTAAACAGTTGGTATTGGTCAGCAGAGAATAATTCTGAAAAAGAAAAATATACATCAGGCCAAAGACGGTATAATTGACGCCAGAGATCTGCGAAGATCTTGAGTAATATATTTTTCAGTTTCGTATCGTTTATGAAAAATTGCCATCTGTTTGTGAAAACTATGATCTCTGATCTGTCTATTTTTTTTAACTGCTTTACGTCTCTCAACAGCGAGGTCTTTAGAGACGGGAAAGGATGGGGGGGGGGGGGTGGCAAGGAATGGGAAGGAATTCGGCCATGGCATTTTTAAGGAAGCATCCCGGCACCCAAATCTGGATGCCCGGACGGGGATTGGAACCGCCGTCCTCAATGCTATCCGTTACACCACCACGCTCGGTCTGATCTGTCTAATACGGGTATATTTTTGTTTTTGGAATGTGTTATCTTCGAGGTGGAGATATATAACCGTGCATCCCAGCATTTGCCAAAGTGATTGCCTTCGGGAAACAGTCTTAAACTGTAGTAAGAACGGCCAGTCTACAAGGCCTGGTCCAGTCGCAGTGGTGGGCTCAGTTGTAATAGAATGATGAAGCTGGTCTTTTATAGTATTCCAACATTTTTCTGTGCAATCCTAATAAATAAGTTAAGAAACAGAGCTAAAGAAATAGCACTTGAAAATTAACTTTAGCAATAATGACTTATATTTACAAGGAGTTTAGAAAAAAGCTTCTCTCTCGTGTTTACCTCAAATCTGTCCAAAGAAATGAAAAACGAAGTTCAAATGCAAAATTTACTTTAGCCGTTATTACTTTTACTAACAAGAGGATTTAAGTAAATGTTTATCTCCTGTTTTTATCTGCAGACAGTCCAGAGAAATGAAAAGCAGAGTTGTAATACCTGTCTCACCAAGTGAGGCGAAGGTTAATTACTGTAAAAGGAATTATGAACTACACAGGTAGACTAACAACTTGGTGTTGAGTGGCTGCAACAGCTACAGAATGTTACACAGCACTAATTAATGTCTTCGGCTGGAATTATACTTTTAAACAACTGCGAAATGAAACGCTGCATCTTGAGTAATTTGGCGTTACCACGTGTAGAAGCTAGTCCGCCATATAATGTTTGTAAAGAAAGTTCACAGTCCTAATTTTTTAATTACACGTCAACTATTGGAGATTGTAGTACACTCTTCGGTATTGAATTGCTTAGAAAGTTTTTTTTCTATCTGCATTTGCCATTTGTATATTGGTAGACGTGAACATTGCATCTTGTGATTTTCTCTGATTACTAGTCATCAGGAAATCTCTGTAAAAGCGTGACTTCGCTTTTTTTTCGACCAACACGTTCACCTTACTTGGTCCCAGAAGCCTTTTCCTTTCTCTTCAGATTGAAATCTGCTTGAAACACATTCATGGACTTACTGCATTAACGGGAATCAACATGATTGCCAGCATGCAGAATAGCAAAAGGCTGAACGTTCAGACGCTACTGCACCTATCTGTTACTGAAATGACCAGTTCTTAGAGTATGACCTTGGGCATGACAGTTTATAGTCGTATGTGATGTATCAATTGTGTGAAAAGCAAATATAAAAATAATTCAGCATATATACAGTAAAAAACAAAAATCCACCTCGTTGGCTCATCACATTCCGCTTTTGCCACACTGTTTGCTGTATCGTGCCTCGGTGGTAGGAGGAATTTTAACCCCAAGTACTTGGCCAACAAGTAGGACACATTTCCTAACCACCAGATTGTGTACCAAATCATATAGCATTCCAACCTAAGTCTCTGCGTTATGGAGTGAGGGTCTACGACACTGTTAATGCTGATCTGTCCGTCTGATGAGAATGTTATACCGGGAACCAGTAGTGTCTTTGGGGAGTGTAGGCCTGCACCAGGTTTCTCCCTCCTTCTCCTTTCTTCCATATAACACAAGAAATACATGAACACAATACACGTAAGAAGACCACCACAGAAACCAACGCACATGTAACAACTCTCAAGAGTTTGAGATTCAGAAATTATAACAACGAAAATAATCTACACTCGCATATGCATCACAGATTACAGGTTTCGGTGGTAGATGCTGACACTCATGTTATTCCTACCCCGGCGATAGACTGTGTTACAAGTATACTGGCAGTAAATGAAGTTCCTACGGAACATAGGGACAACACTCGGAAGAGGAAAATGGATTGAATATATTAGCAGCCAAACCTCAAACCTCCTAAGTTTCTTAACTATATACTACTAGCTGACCCGGTCACGCGTTGCTGTGACTTACTAATTATAGTACGTTGGATTAATGTTATTCTAATATTCCTCAAGTAGTCAAATTAATATTCACTAATAAAGACAAAAACATTGTAGTCGATTTGGAAATTCAAATGTATTGGTAAAGAGTTACGGAGAGTTTAAATTAAGGACAAATGATCATAAAAAAATTTAATTTACATTTCATTACAAATTACTTAATTAAAATTATATAAAAATTGATATTTATAAAATAAATAAATACATTATTTTTTATTTATTTATATAAACTGAAATTTCAGTTATATCTTCAGTCATACTGTTTTTATATTTTTCCCACAAACTCGAAGATTGTGTTGGATAACATGTTGTCAAAAGAATTGCAAACAGTTTGACGAATACTATTCGGCGTGGCTGTTAACGCTGCATCAGCAAGTGTCAGGTCCCAGTAATTGTCGTCTACCAGCAGCTGCAACTCGCGACATGCATCTTGACCTGTATTGAACACTCGACATGTATTGAACACTCGACCATTAACTGTTCGTAAACATTCGAAAGAAGCTGGTCCGGGAACATTCACCAATAACAAACGCTGAAAGAAACATTCACCTTGTTTTGGATGTACTGTGTAAAGTCTTTGCTTTGAATATGCCTGCGATCGAAGGATGTGATTCTCCTTGTTTACGTGGCTACCATTTTTTACCTAATTTGTTCCATGAAAAATAGCTTGGAACATAGGTATACGTATAATAATGTTTTTGCGAATTGGCGGAACACATCAGATTTTTGACACAATGTGAAAAATTCAGTTTGTGGTTTGTCGTTTTTGGTGGCTCAAGTATTCTTTGGAAAATATTTTCTTCGGTGAAATATACACGTTGACAGTTTTCAAGATGTATTGCAAGATGCTGCATGGAAGGGTCTCTTTCATGGATGCGAAAACTAAAAATATGCCAGATAGCTTCGTTGCTGCTGATGTATTTACCTATTTGGTATCGTGTTATTTCGTCATTTTTATTTACATTTTGAACTTCAAATACGGCCAAATCACTGCCTTTATTAACATATTTGCAAACGTACTTAATGGATTTTACAGAACTGCAAAACTCGACGTTAATATGAGCGTTATACGTTTTTGAAAGCAATGGTGAGTATGGTACGACCCACTGATTGTCAATTTCAACTTGGTTTTTAGAATTTGACATTCGCATTGTAAATGTTTGGCCACCATTCTCAGTGTTTCTGCGGCGATGTAACGGATAACCATCGATATCCGTAATAGTATCATTCGTATATTCCTTTGGAAAACGCTTCTTACATTTTCCACCTTCCATGCATGGCGATGTCATGTTAAAAGCACCGCACGGTCCGTGGATCGAGTGACTGGTAACAATATCAAACAATTCTTGATCAATTAATGGGTCCGGAATTTCGGCTGAAATTATTTGAACAATTTCTTCTGGACGGATTTTAACTGCAAGCCAAATCAAAATGTGAGAATGAGGCAAACCTCGCTTTTACCACTCAATCAAATACAGATAGCAACGTGTGTTACCTAAAACTGAATGTTTTACGATTAAATCAATCAATGATTTTAATTTTTGTTTGAACACACGTGCCGTGACATCATGACGATGCATTGATTGATGGCCTGGTAATAGCAAAGTTTGTATTTCCTCCCAATTCGGATTACATGTAAAGTAGTAAACAAATCTGGAAGACCATAATGACGTACGTAAGTCATCGCATCTTGTATATATTCCTGCATGTTCCCTGGAGTGCCGATGTAGCTTGAAGGTAAAATAATGCATTACCAATATCATTGGTGTTTTAAATTTTCATAAATATTGCCGATAACAGTACCTCGTTAGACGATGTATTCCTCCGATCGTAATTAGAATGGTTGTATCGAATAAATCGCAAATGCTTGTTTTCAACCTTGACGTACATATCCACGAAGTATTGATGGCACAGTTGACGATATCGAAGGATATAGTTATCCTAATTACGTCTAATCATCATCGGGGGGCGTAGTACTTCATTGAAGTAACTTTTTTATTTGTTTTATTACCTGAAAAAATAATAAATGAAATAATAAAAAAGAATAAGAAATCAATATAGTGGGCCCGCTATAACCCGGCCCCTGGTAGGAATACTGCGGGTCTACTGTACTAATAAAATAACGAATTAAATAGTTTGAATATTAAATTTACCAGCAACTGGATCACGCTGTTTGATTTTGATGTGATATTCATTCTGCCCTTGCCAGAATATCAGTGGATACTGGAGTGCGTCATACGAACGTTGTAGATTCGAAATTATACTAACAGTTCTATCTTGACGTGTGACTTTAATCAACTGAGTCACCAACCATAAAAACCAATTCAATACCACAATTGCTCTCTCTCTTCTGCTTGTTCGATGAAATTATACTGGCACCTAGTTTTCAAGCGTTCCTCACAATTTCCAATAGATTTGGAGAAACTTCGGGTCATCGTTTGGCATCGGTATCCACGACCCAATCTTATGGTACACCTGGCCTTGTATTTTGAATTTAGTTTCAAAATGACGTCCATCAGATGTAAGATCGCAAATTCTTGTTGCCCCAAAAGACGTCATCTGGGAGCAAGAATTGAATTTTGCGTGTCTTGCGCAGAAACAATTTCGAATCGTTCGATTCGCCAGCAAGAAGGATTGTAAATGTTCGGGTGGATTGGGTAGTGGTAATAATACATCTTTTCCTGATGCACAACACATGCCGGCTGCTTCATTGCGGAATTTCAACGCCTGATAATACTGTCATATTTTGCTCACTGCACCGATTGCAGTTTTAGAATGTGCAGAGTAATCAATGGCTGGTGCATATTGGAACGCAAGACGAACAAATAATACACGTGTTAAAGCACGGCTGATTTACTGTCTCTCTCGTTCTCTTTCTCTAAATGTAGCTATGTGCTGTTCTCGTGCCGCTCTTGTTCTCGATATATTCTGTCACAGGCGTTCATCACGCTGTTTTTCAGATTCTTGCATACGACGCTCAGCTGTCCTGATTCTTTGAACTTCCTTACTTGGCGCGATTTGTGTTGCTGATTGATGAGCTCTCTCGTCGTGCGTCTTGCCTCTCTGCTACAACGCATTGTCGAGGTTAGATTCTTTGGCGACATTTCACTGAAAAATATTTGAATTACAACAAAAAGTGCCTTTCTGAAAGCCTTAAAATAAGACACTATAATACAGTGGTGAACCGGAATTTTTGGGTCCATTGAAAAATAGGGTAAAATTAAAGTTAAGAACTAATGAGGAAATTAAAATAACATTGAAAAAAAAAAAAACAGAAAAAGAAGAATGATATTTTTTTGATACATTTATAGCACGGATAACACCAGGCTTTCAAGAGGTTTAGAAAGGTTTGAAACGAAATAATACAGTGAACCGTATGGAAAGAAAAAATTTTCGATAGCAGACTTTGAATATGGCAGGATTCAAATGTAGAGAGGAGTGCAATAATGAAGGAGTACTGGGGAGGAAGAAAGAAAAAACAACAGGAGAGGAATTGAAATTGACACACCGAGCGGGGCGGTGTAACGGTTAGCGTTCTCGCCTCGCATTCGGGAGGACGGCGGTTCGAATCCCCGTCCGGGCTTCCAGATTTGGGTTTTCCATGGTTTCCCAAATCACTCCAGGCAAATGCCGGGATGCTTCCTTCAAAAGGCCATTGCCGAATTCCTTCCCATTCCTTGCCCCCATCCTTGCCCTCCATCCTTTCCTGTCTCTAAAGACCTCGATGTTAAAAAGAGACGTAAAGCAGTTTAAAAAAAAAAAAATGACACGTGGAGTCTAGCTGACCATAACAAAAAGAAGAAGAAAAATGATAAGTTAGCGAGAAATGCTTACACGATTCGAATTTATCGTAACGTTTTCTTCAGTGTTATATTCATGTGTGTAATTACTTTGTCGTTAGGTAAAAAGACACACAAACGATGAACAACAATACAGTATAATTATAACACAATACACAGCACAATTAAAATTGAAGAAACTCACACATATGACGTGGAATAGACCGTAGCATAAATAAATCGAAATACAACGCCATCTACTGAATGGATCGATAAATTAACACACTGCCATCTGTTAGGAATAAACTGTAGCATAAATAAATTGAAACAGAACGTGATCTACTGGATGATTACCCAACCTAGCTAACCAAGTGTTGTATAGATAAGTTAACACATCGCCATCTGTTAGAAACTTATGGAACTATAATAATAATTACGTGTGGTCGTAATGACCTGGTGACATTGTTTCTTACTGGCTGGGCATTCTGCCCCTGTCTTAACCTAGCCAGCCCATCCTGCCTGGTACAGGGGACCTACATTTTAACATCGAATCCGAACCACAGTACGGTCCTGGCGTATTTCACCTCATACAGCATGCTGCGCCGTTGGTTAATGCCGGGTTAAGTGTCTATAAAAATCCTCGCCGAGACAGGGACTCGAACCGGGGACCTTTCAGTCTCCAGTCAGACGCCCTAACCACTTAGCCAGCAGACCGCTTAGCCTTGGTGGCTTACAAATAATTACAAACCATTGTCCTATGACAAACATTTAATGAACATTTATTTCGCAAATAATAAATATTGAGGTCTATATTCCAGATAAAAACTATCCTATCTTTTAAGTTGGACTAAATCACACACATTAAGCCAAATTTCATCTAAATCGGTTATGTAGTTTCGGAGTTCATCCCGGACAAACATCGTGACACGAGATTTTTATATATATAAAGATAGGCGGGCGAGAGACGAGCCTCAGCAACACAGGTTTTGGCGCCAAGCCGGCCTTACTTTTGCCGAATATTCTGCTATTCGGCCAGGAAGTTTGCAGAATATTCGGTATTCGGCGTATGGCCGAATATACTATTGGTTGCATGTCTAATACTTAACCTTTTTAATTTTTCGACAAAATATTTGAAAACAAATTCTATTGGTTGGTACCGTTTTATTTCCTTTAACACGATCCGTTTGCATATCACTGGGAAAAAAAAAAAGCTAAATTGGCATGATTTTCAAATCTGTTTCATTTCACATTTAATCTGAAAATTTACTGCGCACATATATCGTCTCATAAACCTGCCGCTGTGTTGAGAAACCTCCAACACTTTATCCAATGCACTTACCTAAAATATTTATATAGAAACTATATAGCTATATTGTCTTTATTTTACTGTCTTGTTTTTGAAACACGGTTAACAGCCGTCACTGTGTTGGTCGTTTTGGGTACCATTAAACATATACGCGCAGTATAGCGTGAAAGTGATAAGGTTTTACGAAAGTTACTGCTATTGCGAGATGTCGTATCAAGAAAATTCCCATGCCCTACGTCTGTGATCACACATTTTCGGGGAAGAATTATCTGACAAGTTGAATTCGCATTTAACCATCACACAACAAGACTAATGTAAAAGTAAACTTAGTTCTAAAATATTGACATCTGCAACGTACGTTTACTTTACCATATAATTTTGTTTTTATTTCTAAAAAAAAGTAATTTGGTATCTGTAAATGTATTTAGTATAGCCTATATTTTGAACGTTCCATAGCTTTATTAAATATAACTCATTCCGTTAGCAGTTTTGCAACAAATAAGTCCGTTTCTACTGTTTTCATATATAAAATGGAGCTGTTTTACGTATTTTCGGATACTACAGCAACAAATAATAATTTGAAGTTTGGTAACGACATTGCGGCTGTTTTTACCGTTTAAAGGGGCTCTGATACAATTTTGATTATGTAACATTCCTACCTTTAAGTGTCAAACTATTGTGAATTTGAAAATAAGAATAGCAAAAACGAGAAACTAAATGTTGGTAGCTAATAAGAATGGGTTTCAACAAGATTGTATTTTAATATATGGAGCGTTTTGATAGCCCCTTTGCGTCCTAAATATTATTTCTCAATTAAAAACCGTACCCACCAACCAAAAATGACACTGATAATTGAATTTCGTAAAATTTTCTTTTCCTTAACTGCAACATTACTCCGCTAATTTGGATTAAATTTCTTTCAGACTTCATGTACACGATTTTTTCAACCTTACCAATTCGTTACAATAATTTACAAAATCTCTTTTACTCGTTTAGATTTCTTTTGATCTGGCATCATTAAAAAATCTAAAAAAATTATATTTGATTGGAACTGTTCGACAAGAAAGGAAGTCGTTCTGCTGTAATACAGCTATCAAAACGGCAGATTTCCGGAGGTATTGTGACTTGTGCATCTTTATCAGCCTCGGCCATGTCATGAATAAGTATCCACAAATATTATGCGGTATGAAGACTTCGAGAAAAGTGACGTCTTTATTAATGTGTAATAAAACAGAAGATGATATTATTCGTGTTGGTTATTGATACGTTAATTCAGCTTTAAATTAATGGACGTCACATTTTCAGACAGCCACGCAGAATGTGATTGGCTGTGTTTACAAATTGTCTAGAGTTAGTCTGCTCACGATCCGGCTGTTTTATTTTGCCCGGGACACGTCATGTATGACGGACCTTACCGTACCCAGTGCTAGGAGGCACCGAACAGGTGAGATGCAGTCTATAATATTGAGGAAATCGCGTAGCTAGTGTTCGCTACAGCATTCTCTTGTCGAAAGCGTTCCCCTCCCGCCCTCCCTCCACCCCGGTTGTGGTTATTTTTCGACCTGAAACAAATCAGTCAGTTCCTATAATTATCTGCAGGGAAAAGATGTATGTATAAAATGAGAATAACACACCAGTATGGCTGTGCGAACTGAGCGTAACAGACACTACCAAAACAAATGAAATGGTGAATGGCAAAATTTATGTTTGAAATAAAAATTTATAGTCCTCCAGTAGAGATGCGCGCGTTAATACGCTATTATAATGGAACAGGGAGGTTCAACGAAATCGGCATTGAGTCCTGATTGCGGTTTAGTTCCATTATTGGCAGACAGATCGCAACTCAACGTTCCTCCAAAAGAGCTAACGCTCCACTTGTTACGAATCCGGTTCTATCATGAGTACGACACAAGTCCTCCCACACTCGTAATTACCCACTGCACGCCTGCGCAATTGCGTGTCTCTCGTGGTCTACCAGGGCATATCGTCAAACCACCCACAGGGGTGGCCTCATCGTTATGGTTAGGATCTTTATGACAAATCATATTTTTTTTCGTGAAATCTTTTTGTAGCTGTAATGATTGAACGTTTGTTTCTAATTGTATTTAAATGTATTTTATACAGTATATAAATGCATAATCAGGTCATTTACATAGATTTGATCATATTACGATAATATTTATGGTCATTTGCTCCTATTTCGAGGAAAAATGTTGTATTTATTTTAATAGTATCGGGAGTTTATTGGAAGTTATAGATAGAAGAGATTAAGATAACTAGATGACCCGTGCCAAAATTTCGCGAATACGGTAAATAGTAAGGTTTGTGGTTTGTAATAGGATGAGAGAGGCGATTTTTTTATTTGTTTTGTATAATAGGTACGTAACAAATGTCAGCGCCGATGAAGCAGTTTATTAAAATCTCTGTGATATGTGCTGGTCCTACAGTATATAGAGGCTTCGATCTGAACTGTCTGAAACGCGCGACTTTAACAGTTTCATAGTTATTACTTTTGCCCTTTAAGGGTCAAATTCCGAAAAATTTCGTTCTTAATTTATAATGTAGCCTGAGTGGAGACCTTAATCTTTCAAATGATACCTCATATATCGATTTCGGTTAGGTATCATGGGAGACACATGGCTAGTAACAAAACAATACGTTATGTAAATAATAATACATTTGCCCTTTAAGGGTCAAATTCCGAAAAAATATCCTTCTTTAAAATATGTTGTGACCACAGCGAAATTCTTAATCTTTAAAATGATACTTCATTTATCTATGTCGGTTAGATATCTAGGGAAATAAATGGCTTGTAACTAAAAAATGCGTTGTAGAAATATTGATACTTTCGCCTTTTAATGGACGAATTTTGAAAAATTCCCTTTGTTAATACATGATGTCACCAAAGTGGAGGTCTTAATCTTTAAATTGGCATTTCATTTATCGATTTTGGTTAGAAATACGGGGACATAAATGGTTCGTCGTACAAAAAAAAAAAAAAAAACTTATTTTAGAAATATTGAAATTTTTGCCCTTTAAGGGTCCACTTTGGAAAAATTACTTTCTTAAAATATGATATAACCAAAGCGGACACTTTACGCTTTAATACCATACCTCATTTATCGATTTCTGTTTTTTATGAAGGGAGATAATGGCTTGAGACAAAAAATACCTTATATAAATAATGTTTATATGATATTCACAAAAATGTACACCTATTAAACATTGGAGGAATAACCAAACTAATTTTAATTGAATTGTTCAGAATTTACCAGTCAAGAAATAAAATTTTATATTACTAGCTGGTGCCCATGACTTCGTTCGTGTTTGTAAAGAATTTTGATTGACAGTTGCCGACATGTAACCACCATAGTGCACGATGGGAGACTCGAGGCTAATGCCACACACAAACATCAGTGATATGCGCAGGGTATTTATGGCTGTAAAGTGAAATATAGGGACACACATGTCTTTGGTCGAAATACGAAAGCGCCTTCCGTCGACCAATTTCAACCATCATTTCTCCCACACCCCCATAATTACCGACACGCAATTACCATAGTGCACGGTGAAAGACTCACCAACTCCCGTGGTCTGCAGTTGGTAGTTCTGGCTACAAGATGAAATATAGGGACACACACGTCTTTGGTATAAATAGGAAAATGCCCTAAATCGACCACTTTCAACCACCAAATCTCCCACACCCCCATAGCTATCGGTATGCGACCAACGTTGTGCACAATCGGTAACTCTATGCTACTGTCACACATAGACACCAGTGATCTGTGCTAGGTAATGGTGATTGAAAAGTGAAATATAGGGACACACACGTTTTATGTTAAAATATGAAAGTGCGCCAGGTTGACCACTATCAACCACCATATCTCCCACACCCCGTAGATACTGACATATAACCACCATAACGCACGATGGGAGACTCGATGCTACTTCCACACACAAACACCAGTGATGTGCGCAATGTAGTTGTGGCAGTAAAATGAAATATACGGACACACATGTCTTCGGTAGAAATATGAAAATGTCCCTGAAAGACCACTTCCAACCACCATATCTCCCACACCCCTACAGCTATCGGCATTCGGCCAACGTTGTGCACGATAGGAAACTCAATCCTACAATCACATGCAAACACCAGTGATCTGTGCTAGGTAGTGGTAGCTTAAAAGTGAAATATAGTAACACACACGTCTCTCACTACATAACGGTATTGTTCCGCCCGCCTCTTATCTTCGACAATGTAGCAGTCGTTAAAAGTTTGGAAACCGACATAGCTCAAGCAGGGGACAGTGCTGCTAGTTTGCTAAAGAACAAACTTGATAAATTGTTGAGTGGGTATACTGGATATAAAACAATTTAAAATTAGTGACATTTTACATGGTGGTGAGTCTGTTTTGACTGAAGATTGCACACAGTTAAATTGCAGTGACTCTGTTTAAGTTCGCTCCATTGATATCTTGCGAGGTAGAATGAAGCTTCTCACAGCACAAAACAGTTTTAAGTGACAACAGAAGAAAATGGTATGTACACTAATCCACAACAAATTTATGATAAATTCTCATTTTTAAAAGAAAAAATCTAGTAATCCATTATATTACAGGAACATCAAAATAATTTTCGAAAAGAAATAAGTTCCCAATAGTGTGAATGGAAGCAAAGCGCATGAAAGTGACACTTGAAAAAATAAATTATGTGTAGTTGAAAAATCTTCTAATGTATAGTAAATTTAAATGTTTGGTCATATTTTGTCATTTTTAGGTCATATTTACCCATTTTAAGGTATTATTTGCATGCATATTTTTGTATTTTCTTAGTCAAAAAGATCCGAACCCTACTCAGCGTAAACCCTCACCTTCATAGAAAATGCATTTACGAGCCAGTTAAGTCAAAATGGTGACACTTGCAATGCAAGGTCCTTGAATCTGTGTTGTATACATTAGGAAATAATGGGAACAGAACTACGGTTTTTTGGTTCAGAATTTGTGCATTAGGTACCTGGTAGCCAGCTGTTGATCGATTTAAAGGGACTCTTTAGTTTAGTCTAGGAATTAAGTTTATTCAATTTTCGTAATTTGACTCTGGACTGTATATCGGCAAAACAAAATTCGTCCTGGAACATGACAACGCACACGATCAGTAGACCGGAATAGTTGATAATATATTTTACCAGGGTTTTATTGTTATTCTTCTGGCATATCTTATTTAACCCTAGTCAGCGTAGAATAAAAAAAACTCTTCAATTGCGGGAGAAACTGAAAAAACAAAATTATAAAAATATTAAATTTTCAACTTTCTAGAATAGATTAAACTGTTAATCACATGTTATTGAAACTATCTGTTAACAATATAACTAGAATCGTAGTTTTAAAACTTAGCTCCACAATGCTATCTTGTTTGGCATAAATTTAACTTTCAGTTTGTTTTTAAGAGCTATCCATGACATCATTACAATTATTTTATTACATCATCTGAAATATATTTCTTTTTAATCATTTTTTTTTCTACGTTTCTCCTACCAATTTCAGTTAACAAGGCCACAGTGAAATGTATTTAAAAGTTTTTTCCGATGATAGGTCAGTATCTGGTACCGAAAAGATTATTCTAAAGACTTTATCTGTATTAATCTGTTTAAAACCTTCGGTCAAGATCTTAAGTACATAATCACCAAAGATCAGATTTTACTATAAACGACCGTTAATATGGGTTAAAACTTAGTATCGGTTTTTTTAAAGACAGAAGCTTGCTGTCCTCTGAATACAGGTATAATAGAAAAAGAACCTAACAAAGCGCTTTGTGGTGCTGTAAACTTTCATGCGTATAATTAAATTTTATTCTGCTTGCGAATGTGCTGGTTTTCTTCCCTTCTAGTGTAACTTCTACCAACTGTCATCGAAGGAAGTGAGCTTTCGATCAGGTGAATAATCTCTTCGCTTTGGATTCTCTTTCCAATATGGTTAAGTCTGAGACTTGAATTGTGTAGTGAACTGTTTTAAACCACCACTTTGTCTGATAACGTTTCTAGTTTTCAAAAATTAGTTTGCTATAAAACACTATTGCTGCTGAATGTAATTATAATTCTAAATATTAGTTTGCATTCTCTCGTGACTAACAATCATATCATACGTCACTGATAGATTCACGAAAGGACATGATATTCGACACGACAGGAACTTGTGTAAGGTGCGTTGCATGTTAGGAAAGACCGCTGGCGTTAAGATGAGCAGCGCTTAATGTATCTCCTTCACGCAGCTGGCGCTCAGTCGAGTGGGCTTCCCTGAAGAGGAGGCGACGTAGGTGTGAAGGCCGTACTCTCATTAACCAACACAACATCACGAGGCCAGTAGATACACACCCCAGAGTAACAACCATCCAAATGGTTTAGGGTATCAAATAACTGACTCAGCTGAGACAATATTTAAAACTGATTATGGAGGATGCATTGGGTACCTTACCAATTACCGACCGAAGATTGAACTACAAGAGACGCTCAGATTTAAAATTATTTGAGTACTCTTCGATACAGTGCTCATTTTCAAGATACTAGCCTCATGTTTCCTGTAGTTTTAGGGTTCCCGCTAAGGAGGAAATTTTTTGAAACTATCAGCGTGAAGTACGCTTTCGAAACTTTCTGCTCTTCTTTGAAAGCTTTAACTTATTTGTAGACGCTAACATTAATTTTTGGTGTTTTCTAATCAAAATTCAAGTCTTTCAAAATTTCTGAACGTATGTTTGCTTTTGTAACCGTTTTAATAACTTCTTCCCAGTGGCGTTGATAGGTCAACAAGGGCCATGGTGCAAAAAATTTATTTTGGGCTCTCAGGCCAGATGGGCGACCTTTTTTTTGCTTTGTGTTGGTGGCAGGAGCCCCCTGAGTTATGCTTGGGGGCCCCTGAGTTGTTTGTCCGCCCCCTAAATTGTGCTTGGGGCCCCCCTAAGCAGTGGTCAGGGGCCCCCCTTAGCAGTGAGGGGCCTTTAGTGTGAGAGGCTCCCCCTTAGAAGGCCCGTGGGCCCTCTGAACTGCGCTTGGGGGCCCCCTGAGCAAAAGAGCCCCGGTGCACTGCACCGCCTAGCGCCATAGTAGCTGCGCCCCTGCTTCTTCCAGGATTGGATAAAACCGTACGTTCTTTCGTGAGCGACTAAAATAATTTGATACCAATGGATGAGCCGTAAGGCTCGGACCTGGCACTCGGAAGGACGTTGGTTCGAATCCCTGTCCGCTCATCCAGATTTCAGTTTTCCATGGTCGCCCGAAATCACTACAGGCGAATGCCGGTATGGTTTCTACTGAAGTCCATGGCAGAATTCCTTCCCGTTACTTGTTCCCCTTCCTTTCGAGGCTCTAATGACCTCAGCGTCGATGAGCTGTAAATCCGGAAGTAAACAAAAGAATATTTAAGGAAACGAATCTCAGAACTTCTTTTACTTGGCACCAAATTAATATTTCTTCCACCCCTCTTTAATGGACAGTGAGCATTATGTGAAGAAAACGATTGGCAAATGTTAGGTTTTTAACAGAGATTTCCTAATCGGATTTCGACTGAACTTTGCACTTTAAAACAAACAGAAAAATTCTCTCCAACACCTCTCCACCTTTACCACCACCCCTCATTTCCAATGTTCATTACAGGAACCCCCAGTTTTTCAGATTTCGATGGAACACGGCACAAATATACTTTAAAACCAAGAGAAACATATTGTCTACATTGTATTTACATAACTCATCCCCTCACTCCCTTTACACAATTTAATCTTTGCAAATATTTTCATCCGATTTCGATGGAACTTTGCACACGTATACCTTAAAACAAAGAGAACAATACTATAGTTTTACAAAACTCAAACTACCCCCTTCTTTTACATTCCATTAATTTTTTCCAATGTTTTTTTTTTTACATACCCACGATATCGGTGGAACTTTACACACACATACTTTTAATCAAACAGAAAAATACTGTCTACATTTGGTTTACAAAAGCTCGGTCCCTTTTCCCCTTTAACCAACACTTTTAATTTCCAATGTTCTCTGTAGAAAACCACAGTTTTAAATCCCGTAAAAATCAATTCGGCTGTTTTTATGTCAGAATATTCCTAAAGTAAATGTGTACAAAAGTCTCAACTTGTACGTCAGATTTTAACTTGGACTCCAAGCTTTCACGTTGCGAAAACCCATTAAAAATCTATATTTTCTGCGTGATGCCGGAACAGATATATTCCAGATACAGATTGATGTATATGGTAGGTATTAATGCCCGGAGGGTACATGTTTCGATTGTCGAGCAGCAACTTTAACAATTTTTTTTTTTTTTTTTAACTGCTTAACGTCTCTTAACAGCGAGGTCTTTAGAGACGGGAAAGGATGGGGGGGGCAAGGTATGAGAAGGAATTCGGCCATGGCCTTTTGAAGGAAGCATCCAGACATTTACCTGGAGTGATTTGGGAAACCCAAATATGGATGTCCGGACGGGGATTCGAACCGCCGTCCTCCCGAATGCGAGGACAGAACGCTAACCGTTACACCACCACACGATGTAACAGATGTTGTGATTAGGTTGACAGATGTTGTAATTAGGTTGAAATACAGCCTGGACAGAATGTAATCTGACATTCCGTATCACAGCATCCAATTCACCCCGTTGTGGGAATTGTTGGGTATATCAATGTTTAGTTTACTTCTTGAAATGGTTGATGCCGAGTTAATGAAACTTGGTACACATGAG
Organism: Vandiemenella viatica; assembly: GCA_031002005.1. NCBI lineage: Eukaryota > Metazoa > Arthropoda > Insecta > Orthoptera > Morabidae > Vandiemenella > Vandiemenella viatica. The sequence continues at coordinate 254,983,779 of CM061920.1, read as the reverse complement.
TCACATCGGAAATATAGATATTGTACGAGTAATTCAATCTCTATTAGACCGGGCAACGTCCGGTACTCTGCTAGTACCTTACACACACGGTGGAATAAATACCCGAATGTGCTCGCTGTATCGCTGACATAATCAAATGAAGTTAAAAATGGAGGGGGGGGGGGGGAAGGCATGCATAATCGCCACACGTTTTCCTTGTGCGTTGCCCAACGCTAGCTGATCGTGACCTTTCTTTGTTTGCTGTAATGCGTTAGCCGCACCTTTTATCTGCAAGTTCCAGCATGAGATCGCAAAATTTCACTTGACATAACGCATTTGTGGTAACTTAAACACAGAATTATATTTGTTCAAAATATCAGTTCAAAAAAGCGGAAAGATCTTAGTTCCTTCAAATGTTTTAGTGTGTATGTAATAATATTTAAGATCCAAAAACCCTTTGATACGAAACTAGAAGTTTGTTTATGAAACTTATTTTCTGTCTCAGTTTTGTAACTCTTAATTTAGGAAATGTTATAGCACATCGCTTCGGTAAATAAAAACAAATTCTGCATACGACAAAATTATATACATGGGACCGAAACTGTTAGGTGAGCGGTAACGCTCGGGACTTGAATTCGGGAGTACGCGGGTGCAAATCAAGAGTGTCGTTTTTCGATTTTGGTTTTCCATGGTTTCAAGAAATCACTCCCATTTCCCATTGGATTTTCGTTGCTTGCCCCCCCCCCCCCCCCCCCCCCCCGCTCACCCTTTTTCTCACCTGGCTCTAATGAAATCGTAGTCGACGAGCCGTAAAGCTCAGAAAAAAATGTTACTTGTGTCTAAAGGAATAAAGTAACTGTACAACACACGGTAGATTATAATTTTTCTTTCGAAATGAGTCTTTGACAGAATAATGGTAACGCATTGTAAGCTGCAAATCTAATAGTAATGATTAAAATTTGCTTACGTTTCCTCTCAAGGTTCTGATCTGCTCAGAGTGGACGTTAGTAACAAGAAATTTGCATTTTTATTCACTGCAATTTGGTTTTTATACGTTAAATCTGAAAATAAATTGCTTTCTGAAACTGAAGTTGTTTGGGAGGGGGGTGGGGGAAGGAAACAATAACAACTTGTAACACTAAAGACCAATGCACTCTAAATACATAAACTTCACATTTCAGTATCAGAGCTAAGAATGTTACATCATTATACTCCTTTCATACGATGAAATCATAGATAAACCTGCATACAGTATGTTATTGACGTTTTCTCACTTTATTTTTTAAGGAGTTCAAGCTTCATTAATTTTTTTTAACTGCTAAACGTCTCTTTACAGCGATGTCTTTAGAGACGGGAAAGGATGGGGGGGGGGGCAAGGAATGGGAAGGAATTCGGCCATAGCCTTTTGAAGGAAGCATCCCTGCATTTGCCTGGAGTGATTTTGGAAACAATGGAAAACACAAATCTGGATGCCCGGACGGGGATTCGAACCACCATCCTCGCGAATGCGAGGCCAGAACGGTAACCGTTACACCACCACACTCGGTGCCTCATTACTGACGAAGACAATAGTGATGTGAGAGTTGTGATCAAGGAACGGGAATGATTCAAGGGGTAGACTTTCTAATAAACCATTCCGACATACGCCTGGAGTGATTTTGATAAAGCAGGAAAACTTTAATTTGAGTGAGGAAACTAGGTATCAAACAGTCCACCTCCCATAAAAAAATATATTTACCAAAAATGAGAAAATGCATATTATTTTTGTGATATATGTAAATTTATGCGAAGTCTGAAGTACCTGAAGGCTGTTGCGTAACTGGACAGACGGAACTTTCCATTATCTAGTACGGCGAAATGCCCAGCTCATCCTTTGCCATTTCACGTTCTCTGTGACGGAACGTGACAGCGGACCAACGCTTATGGGGAAAAAACCTAATGCTAATGTTCTCTCTTCAAATGTTTATTACTCAACTCGAAACTTGCAGGAACCAGAATTTTTGAAGATCTGTGTAAACAACAAACTAAAAACAAGATTCTTAGCCGGAACTGATTGCTTAATATTGTTTGACTTAAATGAACATGGTTGTATTCTCTATAATAATACGTTGAATTACTTTACTTCCTTCGCTACATGACTATCAGAGACAACACGTCATAACATAGCTTTCTATCTCAACAGCAACCGTCTCTGATTAGTGGTGAGAGTCCCAGCGAAAAACAGGTGAGATAAAAGTGACTTACGTGCACTGAACATTGTATACCTATACAAGCTCCGTCCAAGTTTTATTTATTTCCGCCGTTCCTCACAAAACGCAGGGTAAAGAACAGGAAGAAGAAAATTATTTCGTAATTTGAACTGGAAATTCCGAGAATTTTTACAATAAAATTTCCTGTTATAAATTATTTACACATTAAGATAGTTGTAAAGTAACCTTCGCCCCATTACTTTATTAGTGAATTGGGGAGAAACAGAAACAATAACAGTAATAGTTATCATTTCCTGCTTATCGCGATGACGTATAATGTTCATGACTTAGGTGATTCTCGCACGCAGTTTCTTTCCAGTCGAGGCAGTAACAGCAGGCTTATCACCGGAAGCCACGCAATACTTAATGAAGACAACAGAGCCAACTGTCCAAATACTGTTTTTTTCATGAACCATTCAACTGGACAACAGCAAAAGATTACAATCATATTGTTTATGTTTACAATTGCCAATGTAAGGACTTGTCGTCCCGTAGGTATCTTCGCGTATGTTTTGTAACTATGCTAATAACTCTGTTAATTTTCGGTACAAGTTATATCTGATGAAACTTGTATTAAAATTAATGCTTTGACCGACAACTGTGCTTCACACAAAACAGTGAAAAAGGTATAGTGATAAATCTCACCACCCACTAAACTCATTACTATTAGCCACTATTTTTCTGCCGTTAATTAAAATCCCACATAAAACTAACAAAGAAATTACACGTTCCTCCGATCGCTATAGTTTAACCCATTATCATTAGCCATACATATTCTTTCCTCTCTCTACAACTATTAGGGAAATACATTGATCGACGATTATCCTAAAAAAGGGAACTGAATTTCTATCGAATATTTTTGATGCTATTGAACGTGCTATTGACGATATCTGAATACCGCGAAAAATCACTGATAAAATGACACCAAGTAAATGTGAAGTAGCTCAGTTGTCCCTACGACGGTGGGATTCATCTCATTTGCTCAAAGGTACAAGAGAAATTGAGCGAAAATTGTTTACAGGAATCCATAATTTTCATTATATGTGACTGCAACGCAACAGTTTCTAAAAGTATTTAAAAATGCTGAATAAAATACATATTTAACAAAAAACTAGCATGGCTGAAAGCCAGCTACTCTCGTGTAGGCTCTGTATATAAATTGTGAATTTAAATTTATTTCACAACAAAAAAAAATGATAAAAACTTGTAAAAACCAATGAAAAGTTACTTTTTGAGTTCGTTAATCGGCTTGCGAAATTGTCTTATAAATTGTCTTAGATATAAATAAAAAACAAACAAAAATCAGGTGACAACATTATTGGGTGCCTTGGAAAAAATTGTGAAGTTCTTAAATATCCTTTATGATGTGATTCATGAAATTCTATATTAAATGAAACATGACTTTTTGTGTAAAAAATTATTAAATTAACAAATTTATCAATCATTCATTTAGTTATCCTAAAAAATCCATAAACTCCAGAAAAAACTTGAGATTTCCCGTAAAATTTTTCACAGTAAATTGTTTAAGAGTTTAAGACTCGTAATTTCGAAAATAAAGGAAAATAATATTTTCTTCGTTTTCCGGCAAATGGAAAATCCGAATATTTTAACAGTCGTTGGGTTACTAACTTTTATTTGATAGCCCTCAAGATTAGAATATTTTGTACAGCCTCCCCCTTCAGCTAGTACTAAACTCCATATAATTGTTTCCACCCGCCCATTTTCCAAGATTTTTGAGTCTTGTTAAGTTCGACCAGAACTATATTAGTACGAAATTGCAAATTTCCAAGTTAAAGGATTCAAAAGTTACAAGGATATAACTGACAATTTGATATAAGTGAATTCACATGGCTTTTATTTATAACTCGGAAGGTACGGTACCCCAAAAATTAGAGGCGTTAAGTTTTTTTACCAGTTATGTGTTTAGAGACTATACATAATTGTAGATTTATAAACATTTCCACTTTGTATCTTCAATGGAGATGTTATCAACGTGTTCCTTCCTCAGGTACATAGACACGATGCGCCTTAGTCTCGTTGGTAGGAATGAAATCTACCGGATGATAACTTTAAATTGTAACAGCTGTATTTTATCCCGAATTCATTTCCTAAGTGGAGATGATACTTTCGCAGGATCTAGCGAGTTTTCCTACAAAATTCCCTACGAGAACTTAGTTTCTGAAGCTGTTTACTTACATGATTACTGACCGAACTGATAGTGACTGGGCTCCGTATGCCTCTGAAAAGTTCCGGGTGGACAAGTTCGGTGACCACCGACCTTCACGCGGAGAAATCGAAAATATTTGGTTGTCCTTTCGGTATTACGTGAAACTGAGTATGCTAATGTTGGCGTGCTGACACGCTTGAAGGACAGTTCCGAGAACTGGAGATCGAGATGTTATAACCGCTCATCTGGTGGCGTAGACAGAGCGCAGCATACGTTCTCAGTACAGTGAAGTTCAGTATAATAGATCAGGAAAATCTTAAATTACCAATTTGGGGAATTAAACCGACAGAAAAAGTTTACTCTGCCATCGATCATATGAACAGCATACATACACGCAAGAAGACTTGTAAACCACTGAAGATACTTCACAAACTGGCGTGAAACGTGTGTGGAAAAGTAAACAAGAAAACTGGTTTATTGGCGTATTTTTAGTAATTTTAAATATAGTGATAGTTGACTCCTATAGGAGCGTCCATAAACCACGTAGCTCCATTTTGGTCTCCTCAAACCCCCCTCCCTTCCCCTTTTCCTCTCTACCACGTAGCCCAGTGTAACTTTCTAGCAACCCCCTTCCCAAATAGACCGAGACGTGTAATTTATGGACGCTCCCTATCTCATAATAATAAGGGACATTGTATTCACTGCAGATACTGTTGATAATCTTAAAAGTTCGAGAGGAACAGTGTTGTACGCTTTTACTCCATACGTATTTTTGAGAAATTTGGGGTTTAACCTTCATCATTTCTTCACAATCTATTAGATATAGTGGACTATCTCTTCTAGCCTGTCAAACAATTCCTGGGTGACTGAAATACTTTCAACACCGGGCTGAGGGAGCGTCCATAAACCACGTAGCTCCATTTTGGCGTCCTGTGAACCACCCTTCCACCCACGTAGCCCGACATGGTTTTCCCCTTTTGATTACAGAAGACATTACTGTTTTCTCTTGTCAGAATATTTCAAAATAACATACGGAGATAATTAAATGAAGGAAATAAATATTCACTTGCTTTTGTGTGTTCTGTAACTTATTTTAACTATAAAAAATAATGTGAATGGAAAGCTACGTAGTCTGGCTCGGAAACCTCGCCCCCCCCCTTTTTCCCCTCGTAGCGCAGCGTAGCTTTCCACCCAACCCCTCCCCCTCCTAGACCGAGCCACGTAGATTATGGATGCTCCCTTATGACGAGCGAACTTCCCACCTAACATTGCCATATTGTCCCAGTGAACTATGCCAACGAGGAGACAGATTGCCTGATTGCGTTAAACAAATTGCACATAATGGGCTATAGGTACTTTAAATAGTTGCCACAAATTTATATTACAAATTAATCGTTTATACTGAAAGAAATGTTCTTGAACCCATGAAGCAAGCATAACCAGGCTATAAAAACTGACAGCCGAGCTGTAACTTAGGACTGGAGTCATTTTCATAAACTCGCAGATGACCATGACATGTCTGCAGTCACGTGTGGCTGCGACCCCTTGGTGACTCTGCTGACCTCGCCACTGTGCGATCGCGTTCAGGGTCGACGTGTTACCAGTCTGCTCGGATTCCTCTCTGCAGAGCTCATCACAGGCTACCTCATTTCCTTAACAACTTCTACTGTGCCTCTGACAGACTGGTGCAAAGTGAAAGTAATTTATTGACCATACACGAAATGAATTGCCTTTTGTATGCGGCCTATATTAATGACAAGTGGTACGAAATGTGGCCAATTAATAACCAAAGAAAAGCGACAGTCTAATATTTATGAGGACGTGAGCTTATTCCCCGGTCTGGGCATCCATTGTTTCGCGAAACTACTATAAGCAATTACCAGAATGGATCCTTCAAAGGGCATGGCCAAATTCCTAAATCCCCAATCGTTTACCACTTCCAATGACCTCGGCGTCGACAAGGAGTAAATCACTAACAAAAACGGTCAAGCAAAATGATAAAAGAATGAAAAGTACATTTTATTAATTAAAAGAATTTTGGTTTTCTTTTCAGTCGCCATTCACAACTATATACAACTGGCACAGTTTCTTCAAACGCTAAAAGATAAATTATAGCGCTCTGTACTTCTCCGGCGAGCTCCTTGGATGCGACACTTTACAATCCGTGATGAAACGAATCTGCTTGTGTAAATCTTTACGGTCTAGAAGTGAAAAAAGTTATAGATGATAGTAAAGCTTTGAATTTAAAAGTTTGTGCGAGTATTATCATATTACAGTATCACGGGCATATTAGATGAGTCATATCATTCAAAAATCGTTAGATCATCGTGACAATCGTAATTAATATTCACCTTACCAGATTCCTATGCACAAAATTCTATTTACAGTTTAATCGCCGAAAACCCCTACTAAATGACAATTTACAGGAGTTCACTTTTTCAATCTTAGAAATTGTCGTTACTAGTTGTTTTGAACTGGTTGACTTTGCAGAAGAACTCTACTCCTGGCGATGACTACTGAAGAGGAAGAATGGAACGTAATAGAGACAGTATTGACTTGTTTGAAGTAATACCGTAGCTACTGAATGGCACTCGAGGCCGCTCTGAATAGTTACTTTCGCCTTTACTCTTGACTGCATGGTTTTCACTTTGTAGCCACGCTCAATGTCATGAAGTGGGAGATCGAACCATCACCAATGACTGATTAGAAGAGTTTTGTTGAAATAGACAACACGCTACTTTATCGAATTATGACTAAATTTTTCATAGTTTTTTAATGTTGTTACCAACACTGTATCAAAATGGAATTCTAAATAAAGCATCCAAGTGAAAACTGGTAGTCTGCACGTGAGTGAGAGTATTAGGGACAAGATTTTCTGCTTCTATACATGGCTTCGGTTAGATGAATGTCTACTACCTGGAACTATCAGCAACTAGCTTGTTTATGTTTTACTGTATTCACTGAAATTCGTTTTTTCGATGTCTCAGAATTTTTTCTTTAGTTAATTGCCCGTAGATTGCTTTATGTATGACTTGTAGCAAAATTTGTATCTTTAGAATGGCTAAACCCTGGATGTTTACTTCAAACCAAAATGAAATAATGGTAATCCAATGAATTTCCAATGATTTTACACCATGGTATTAGTTTCATAAGTTCTTTATTTATACTTTGAAGGCATTCATATCTATAAACAACAAATGTTCCATACGTTTTGGAAGAAATAAACGCAAGTTAAAACATTCATCTTCTTTCGTCAGAAAAATGAAAGATGGAAAAAGTTTCTTGTGGGATTCTTGAAATTTGCTTCAGTAGACGTTTAGCTACTAACAAAACTATTACATAACGTTTGAACTAGTTTAGTCCAAATTGTTTTCAGTTAATTGTTGAAAGGAAGCAAAAAGCTATTAATAAATCTGTGTGTTCCATCAAAAATTGAGTAGATGCATAAATAAGTATTTACGATAAAATTAAAAAGTGTGCGTTTAAACAAGAATTCCTTTGACCTTAAATCATCCCACGTGCCCTGAACTTCAGTGCAACCAGAGCCGATGTGAAGGTGAACAGGTGGTGTGAACCTCCCATCACGGAACGTAGACAGCGCCATTAGTACATAAAGTTTACAGTAGCTATAACTTGTCAAATCCAGTTATGAGTTCAAAGTCGAGGTTTCAGAATGTTTCACCTCCTTATTTAGCTTCTGACGCACGCCACATTAAAGACGATTAGCCGTGGAAAATTTAAACAGCGATATATCTGTCAAGCAATAAGCTGATCGCAGCAAGATATTTTAAAAAAATACTACTTCTTAAACTAGCGTTAAAAGTAGCTCCATAAGAAATTAGCTCTTACTTCCCCAAATAAGAAATTGACTGTTACAGATACGAACTGGTGCACATAATTTCTGGAATCTAACACCCTCAAATTTTCTACCTAGAATAATATTGGTTAAAGGATGGAGTTTTAATAAGTTTCATGCTTATATTTACTGGTGGTTCTGGTATGAAATGATATGCACGTTGCACTTCTTTATTAAAAAAGCTGGTGATTCAGGAATCGGTATGTTTCTAATTTGAGTAATTTCAAAAACTCTGGACTATTTATTCAATCAATTCTTATTTGTTGGTTTACTGCATCTACAACGATACTCAGCGACACCACATTTGAGTGGAATAAGTTATTGCCAAAAATAATCTAAGCTTCGTTCATTAGACTCGTGCATTCTCAGCCCGATTCCTCCAACTTTTCTTACCTCTTCCTTGCAGGTTTATGTGGGTGCAAACAATTTGGGCATTGAAAATTTGGGATTGCTATACTTTTAATGAGCTTAAGCGCCATTTTCTACATAGTTTATGCTGTTTTTGCTGCCATCACTGTCACGACTTATTTTATGCGATCCTCAATCTCTCCTATCTTGCGCCAGTCCTTCATTTCAACATACCCCTTACAACTTCCCTATTATTATACCCTCCAAATCGATCAATCAAAAACAAATTCAAAAGAGTTTACGAAGTCTGTCAATGTGCGCAAACCGCGCGGCTCGTTTCTGAACTATTAGATTAAAGGTAGACTAATTCTACTAATAAATTGTAGTATTGTAACAACAGGTACAACGCAGTTTTGTACTATCCATTTTTTTGTTGTCCTGTTGGATTTATTTTAAAAAATGAGCTGCGAATCTAGTGTTATTTGCCTCCACTATATCTGTAGTAACATGTTCATTCAATTGTTGAAATTTACTCTCACAATTAGCAAAACTTTGCATAGAGTTCGTTTTCGTGACAAATCGAATTATTTAATGCTTTTGTTATATTGAGCTATAAATATAGCGATAAGCTACAAAAGGTCAATTGTTTACTTTCCTGTAAGAACAAGTAACTCAGTGCAAAATTACTTCTCATTTTAAAACGTAAAAGAAATTGTATTCAAAATATTTCATAACGTAATTTTAAATGTAGTAAGGGTGCGCTATGCTAAGAACGACTCGAGACGAATCACCTATGTCCTAGGACCGGAATCAAACACGGACTCCTGCAACGCTGTAACAGTTCACTTCCCCCTACGTTGCCGAAGCCGGAAATTTCTAAATTTGAGTGGATCATCAAGAAGTTATTTACTTCAAGTTTTATTGCAAATTTTCACACGCCTAATCCATTAGGGATTCATGGATCCCATGACCTCCGTGTATGATTTCTCCGTTCCTATTTCAGCAATTTTAAAACTTCTTTTTGTGTGTCTATATCTCGCTATTATAATATTCGAAGAATAATTTTGATTTAAAAAAAAAGTCATTTCGAAGGATGATTCAAGTTTTAAGATAAATGTAGATACAAAAGAAATATCCAGAAGCCCTGTGCGACAGTAAATAAGTACCCGAAAATACAGAACTTTTTGTACATCTCTCATAACGTGTTATATATTTTTTTTAATTATTTAAGATTGGTCAGCTTCGATTAACAGCACATTTTGGTAACCAGCACAGTATTATTATTATTATTATTTTGTCATATGCCTTTACGCCCCGTCGATGTCGAGGTCATTAGGGGCGGTAAAGGACGGATGGAAAGTAATGGGAAGGAATTTGGCCAATGCGTTTTTAAAGGCAGCATCCCAGCTTTGGCCTAGAGTGATTTGGGGAAACCATGGAAAACCCAAACCTGGATGCCGGGATGTGGATTCGAAGCCGCATCATTCCGAATGGGAATTATTCTATCCGTAAAGTTATTAGTTAACAATTAATCTCAACTTTTTTACTTTTTTGATTAGAGCTGTTTAACATTACTGAGAAGCTTAATTTATGATTTCGGAATTAGTTTTAATAGCTTCGGCCAGAATATCGCGTCTGAGACGTGTGTAGTAAAACTCTTTTTTTTCTTCATGCTGATGGTCCTTTGCGCCTCCTCTGCCCATGCCCCGCCTGGGTTACTGTCCCTACCGCGCATCGGAGTCTCCGGCTGGCCAGATCCGGCTCGCTCTGAGTCACGTCTGTGTGCCACGCCCGCCCACCTCCTCACTCCCATCCGGGTACCAGGCAAGGCGTCGAGCGGAGCGCAGTACTGTTCAAGTGCCCAAGCTCGTCAGGCAGCGCTGGATGTCGCACAGGAAGCTAACCACCTAGAGTTTCATTCACAGTGCTCTAAACGTAACCAGTTCTTTTAATGACTACCGTATTCCCTGATGTTGGCTACCACCTCATTACTGCACAACAATCACTTTCGACTCTAGGCCTCACATTCGGGAGGACGCCGGTTCAAATCCCCGTCGAGGCATCCAGATTTGGGTTTTCCATGGTATACCAAAATCACTCCAGACGAATGCCAGGATGCTTCCTTCAAAAGGCCATGGCCAAATTCCTTTCCGTTCCTTGTCCCCAGTCCCGTCCCGCCTCTAATGACCTTGGCGTCGACGAGGCGTAAAACAATAAGTTTAAAAAAACTTTTTGACTCTTTCGAGAAAAATTGACCATGTCGGACATAAACCAATTTGGTTTAGCAGTTAAATTTGCCAGAAGATTTCAGTAACAACAGTACTGTAGTGAGTTTTTGTGGCATCTAAAATGCTGGATGGTGATGGGATTTGTGGATATGACCGATCTCTGAGGGTGAGCGGTAACGCTAGAGCGTGTAATTCAGGAAGACGCGGGTTCAAATCCCCGTCCGGCCATCGAGATTTCGGTTCTCTGTTGTTTCCCGAGATGACTTCAGTCGAATGCCGGGAAGGTTCACTCAAAAGAACATTTCCCCAATCCTCTTCCGTCTATAATGACCCAGACATCACCATGGCGTAATGCCGGATGAAAATCAAAATTAGGCTTACTTGAGAATATGATATTGACAATATTAAAATCTTGAGCCCTTGTATTCTGATTAGGATACGCTTCAAATATTATTAAAATACTCTGATAATACTAATAGCACTATTAAAAGTTGAAAAAGTCTGAATTATAACAACAGAGTCGACAAGACGGGCTGCCGGAAGGCGTTGGTAATAGTGTATCTTCTGACTTTACACACCCCAAACGCGCAGTGAATTAATGTTCCACCCAGCTTATCCGACGAGTTGTTTTAGAAAATTACAGTGGTAAAGTAGAGAAAGTAGTGTTTAAGGGTCAGGGAAACTTTTTTGGGCAAGCAGCCTCATGAATAACTAGTGTTGTCTAAGCAGGTTATGGGAAAAACGAAGCGGTATTGGCAGCAAATCAAAATTGTTATTTAGTGGTCGATCAGTCCTTTGGGTCCCCCGTCCGACAAATGTCATACGTATTTACTGTCTTACGCGTTTAATCACCCTTGTTACATGTACGCATCCTATACCGTGGAATTTTTAAAATCTGACGAGTAAGTTATCAGGCAGTAATGTTTAATTTTATGTGCAATCGGTTTTTGGATATTTTTTTTTTAATGTTTAGAGTTAGATTATCACATTACTTCTTTCATGGAGGTAAATTTTGAGTAATAAACTGAATACTAGTGATGAGCCCTAGAAAAAACTTCCTCATAGATTGTTGAGACTGTACATATTTGTGGAAACCAATAATTTAGGATAGGTGCAATAAGTTATCGCTATGGTTAGTTTCCTCCACGCCAGTTTGATACAAAATAAGTATGAAATTCAACGTAGCAGCGAACGTTATAAATGAAAAGAAAGAAGAGAGATTGCGTTATCATTATTGCAGTGACTATTAAGACAATTCAGGGAACGAGCTGCCTTATGTTCAATTACGTAGTGCAGCTCTTCTCGTTGTGTTATTGTTTATTTGCTTGATTAGATAAACTAATCTGTAAAGAACATCTGTTTCAAAAATATTGTGCCACCATCTACGTGCTAACGAGGTAATACTGTCACATTCATGGTCGAATTAGTATTAAATTTTTTTAGTATTATATATTTATTTCAAGAGTTTTCAATCCAAATAATTTTTCTTCTGAAGTCAAGAATTATTATTTTTTGTATTAATGATAATTATTTTTCCTGATAATTTTTTAATTGTATCAAAATTATTCCGATCGCTTATTCATCCTCTGTGACACATTTTTTCTGCATCGGCAAATGGTTTAAATAGTGCACATATGCTTAGTTGAACTAATTAACTTATATTCTTATGAAATTAATGATGTTGGTTATTGGTATTACCTCTGTTAATGGCAAGTGACTTCATTGTGCTTTCGTAATTAGTTTCATATCTAGTTCGTTATCGTTACAAATGTTTTTTTTTTTACCAAGTTATGACTGAAGTACAATTTAACTGTTTACACACAATAAGGTTGGATAAGAAATTTCGCAAAGTATGACCAATTCCTATTGAGAAACACGGGAACTAGTACATTTTGCAATCTTAATAATAAAGCAGGAAGGCTATTGCTTGTAGAAAAAAAAAAGATACCAAAGGTCTGATTTGTTCAGTGGAAGGTGAAATATAGCCTCTTAACACTGCCTACGCTCCCGCCATTCTGTACCGGCAGAAGTTGCCGCAACACCCACTGCACTCCTCTTACACAAGTCGCGATCCATTCACTGCAGCCGATACGGAGTAGCAGTCACGTAGAAGGGGTTGCACGCGCTGTGCAGAGTCCAGGGGCTCCTGTAACGGCGTCTGGTCTCCAGTGAAAGCTACTCGTTGAGAAACTTCCTTCCGATGGTTATCTTGTGAACTGATTACGCGACTTATTACTACAAGGAAGCTCTGTGAAATACAACTAAAAGCGCAGTGCGAGAGCATTATTCTTAACGATACCATACAATAATGAGAACAAGATTTCAGAGGACTTTCACATTCGCTGAAGTTCTTGTCGATTATTTCAGTTTTGTCGTTCACGGAATCTTTTGTGAGCAAGTAGTTTGTTTTTGTTTGATACACAACTATAATCCTCCATGATAACCTTTACAGTTGTAGTTTGTTCGTCTGTTCACAACTATTTAATTCGACAATCTTTCTGCACTTGTTCCATGTCCATTCAATAAGACTAAAAAAGTTAGTAATGAAGCGCAATTAAACAGTTCATCCTGAATAACGGAAGTTTTTCAGATTTTATTATGTATTTGGAATGAGTTTGTCTCAAAAATTTTGTTTCATTTTGAGAGAAATTCGTTCCTATGCTTGTTTTGAAATAAGTTTTACTCTGATGCACTTAATTTTGTTAATCTTAATCACTTTCGCGGAGAGTGGTGCAATATTCGAACATGTTTCGCAGATTAAAAGCAAATATTTCTCATCCCAATATTGGCTTTTTAAATCTTTAATCAGACAGTATGAGGACATCTCACAACCATTTGTAATAGCAGTCTTGAGGGGAAATCATCATCCTCAATAGTTTCCAGCCTCTGGCCGGGTCTGCTTCATGCACTAGCCTCTCCATTTGCTTCTTTCATCCCACCACCTCTCTGTCACCACTTTGTTCCAGTCCTCTCCTCTCTTCCGTACACCCTCCTCCACTCCTTGCAGCCATCCATCTCTTGGTCTTCCTCTGGGTCGTTTACCTTGCATCTTAATTTCATGGATTTTTCTTGGGATTCTCTGAGCCTCCATTCTCTTTACATGTCCATACCATCTCAGTCTGGTCCTCTCTACCCTTTCCTGTTGGGGTTCCTCTTTTATGGTGCGTCTAATCACTTCATTCCTTATTCTGTCCATTTTAGTAACTCCCATTCTACCTCTTAAAACCTTCATTGAACTTGCTTGTACTCTGCTGATGTCCCGCTTTTTCATTGTGCACGTTTCATCAGTCAAGATAGGCACATAGTACGTATGATATTTTACTCTCTTGCTTCACTGTGGCACCTCTTTATTCCATATCAGGCTTCTAATGCTCCTTAGGAAGAGGAAATATGCTACTAAAATGACATGCTTGTTACTGCTACTGTTGCTATAGAAGAAAGCAGCAATCCCATGGAAGCGTGTCCGGTGTCCTGTCGATCACATTATTCACAAATTTGTATTACTTTCGTTTCCTGGTCCCAGCAGGCTCGCCAAGAATGTAAAACCAAAATACAGTTCAGAACATAAATTGTACTACTGGGTACCAATTGGTCTACTGGGGCTAACCCCGAAAAAATTGAAGGGTTTTCTTTTCTTTTCTAATCTCTGCTGTGCTTTGAATCAAACTGATACCACAGAGGTGATTTACTGAAGTAACTGGCCACTGCACGTTCAATGTAGTGGCGAAATCAAATAGGATACTGATCTTTATAATTGCAGGACGCCAACAATAGGCCTCATAACCTCAAAAGATACTGTTTAAATATCAAATACTTATCTGTACTCCCCTGGGAACATCTCTAAGAAGTAGCAGTGTCACATATTGGTTAATTCACTTTAAAAGATATAGGAAATAAAAGCGATTGGAACTTACATACACGTAAAATCCTATAGATTATGACTTCATCCGTTAAAGTTTGACGACGTAACTTACTATGCGGTATCAGGATGTCGAAAATACTAAGCTACAAGTTGGTTTATATGAGGAAGCAGTGAAAGAATACTCCACCGAATGTGGTGGCTGAGCGGTACCGCTTTGGCCTCGCATTCCGGAGGACACGGGTTTGAGTCCCCTTCTGGGTATCCAAATTTGGGTTTTCCACGGTTTCCCCAAATCACTCCAGGCAAAAGAACAAATCCATAAGCAAAACAAAGAAAGAAAACTGCTAGCGAAGCGTTGTCGCAATATCTGCTATAGTCTCCTATGGTCCTTCAACTTCTGCGTTTATAACGTTTTTGTGTCTGTTCAAAGCTCTCGCTTCTGTCAAAGTAACTTGTTGGAAGAGCGTTTGGTTAGTAAATTTCTGCAGCATCGCGCTGGTTCGGACGTTGCAACGTCAATCGCTGTCCCATTGTTAATCAAACCTGAATTTTAAAACTCATTTTCTTTGATTAACTGACTCAAGAACCCATTGTTCAACCATACAACTTCTGGCACTAACTAAAGACAGCATTAAATGTGATGGATTACTTTCTTCTGTTTAATATGTGAATTTAACTTTCATACAGAAAAACATATTATCACGAATGCTGCGGTAAATCGTAAATTCATGCGTGAAAACGAAAAATTCAAATATATTAAAGAACATGCCTGTGTTCATATCAGCGTCGACAAGCTGAATGATAAATGCTGAGTGAAATTACTTCAGTCCTCTGTTACGGATCAGTGTTGACGTGTGTTTGAAACCAGAGTTCCAGCACATTTAGTCAATTCGTTGATCGGTCTAAAACTTCGAAGGTAACTTGCATCTCATTTTGTTGGAATGGCTTCGGAAATCTCCGTCGGAATTGCATCATAATTGTCTCCACACTGTGCCTCACGTTACATCATTCTCACTGCCAAAGACTTAATCAAGGTCTTTCATTTGGAAAATTACTCGATTTTGATAAACTACATCTCAGAACTTATGCAACCTTAAAACTTGTATATATTAACAATGTTTATAATTTTCATTACTATGTTATTTTACTTTTGGTAAAAAAAAAAAAAAAAAAAAAAAAAAAAAAAAAACTGTTTAGGAAGCAACACTTTTCCTAGAACTTATACAGGCTACAACTTCCTAGGGACAGGATGACTGATGACCTACGTTGTAACGCATTAATTTCGTTCCACTTGTCAACCGTGTTACCCGTTTCTTCTTTATTTAATTAAATATATACATGATTAATATAGTTGACAAAGAAAATAAATGATTGAAAAAATTCAATTCCGGCGACACGGTGAACTTTATAGCAGTTTTCAAAAGTTTCCAAAATTATTCAGGCGAATACTGGAAAGGTGGGAACCAGTCACAATCTCCTTTCATTAGCACAAAATACATTAGCACAAAGGTTAAGCGGTTCGTATTTAGGTGAAAATGCTTTCACTAACAGCTTACATCGTAGTTAATGATACCGAGCGTGGCGGTGTAACGGTTAGCTTTCTCGCCTCGCATTCGGGAGGACGGCGGTTTGATTCCCCGTCCGGGCATCCAGATTTGGGTTTTCCATGGTTTCCCAAATCACTCCAGGCCAATGCCGGGATACTTCCTTCAAAAAGACCATGGCCGAATTCCTTCCCATTCCTTGCCCCCCATCCTTACCCCACATCCTTTCCCGTCTCTAAAGACCTCGCTGTTGAGAGACATAAAGAAGTTAAAAAGTTAATGATAGGACGTTAAACGCTCTCCCCCTTAAGATCTACCAAGCAGACCTTTTACCCGTTTGTAATTCCTTGGCTGCTATTCTTTTTCTCAAACTGACGCATGCACAAACTCTCTTTTTCGTAATTGTGTTGTTATTCTCGTTAGGGCCGCGTGATTACTCAGGTAGCCTAGTGTGCGCCTTGAAAACCCCATTGGAAACCCCTCTATGGCTAGAACCAGACTTGTTAGGTCTGCTATATTAAACTCAGAGGAGGAATGTTTGTATTGTCATGTGACTGCAAACGTGTATTTTGTGTTCTTAATAATAAGTATGTTTTTGTTTGTGAAATGTGTAGCTTATGAGGCGGATATCGGGGTCTGTCACGCAAATTATTGCGGGAAACTCCTAAAAACCACAATCAGGACGGCCAGTGCGCAATGCCCGATCCTCAATCCGCTTTATTTCACACGTAAATTTTGCTATTCGTTATTTCATTTGTTTTTGACGGTGTCTTCTATGCTCGCTTCCTTTTTTTTTTCTATCTTGGTCGGCATATCACTCTATCAGGACGATCTTCACTGGAATCTAGGAGTGAGAATTAGCATCATTTGTGATCACCTTGTGATGTCAAAGAGATGCTGACTACCATTTGACGACTTCTGGTCCAGGCAACACGCCGAAGCAAAAGTTAGTGAAGCGCCCTTTGCGAAGCGTAGTGCAGGCGGGCAGGCGATGCCAGGAAGCCGCTGGACCGTCCTTGGGCTGGCCGCTGCATGCACGCTGTCCAGAGTCGCTTTCACCAGAGATCCAGCGACCTTGAGACGCCAGAGATCACGGTCTACCGAGGACGAGTGGGCACGCCCGAGAAGAGCGAATCACCTTGAAGACGAGTGAGAAAAAATGAACGAGATTCCTACTACTGCAAGAGAGACAATGGTACAGTTCTTGATGTATCGAACCATCTAATTCGACGCCTCCACGAATCATCCAATGTGCGAAGAACATAACATGGGGAATCAAAATACTCTCAAACGTTTTATCCACTATACGAGGGTGGTCTGAGAAGTTTCGGACCTAAGATAGATACAAGACATTTTTTATGAATTTTTTTTTTTATTTTTCTACATAGTCTCCTTGTAACTCTACACACTTCTCCCAGCGATGCTCCCATCTCTGTAACCCGTCCAAATAGTACTCGGCGTTTTGCTCTGCAAAATAATTGTTCACGAAGGTGATTGCCTCTTCATTTGACGTAAATCTCTGTCCTCCGAACGCAATTTTTAGATGAGGGAACAAAAAGAAGTCGCTTGGGGCTAGATCTAGTGAGTAAGTCAAGCAGTACAAACCGTAATTCGTGAATTTTAACCATGGCAACCGCTGAGGTGTGAGACGGTGCGTTGTCTTGGTGAAACAGAATTTTCTTTTTCTGCAAATGTGGCCGTTTTTCAGCAAGTTCTGCCTTCAGCTTGTCAAGTAATGATGCGTAGTATGCTCCTGTAATCGTTTTTCCTTTTTGAAGGTAATCGATTAAAATAACTCCATGACTATCCCAAAAAACAGTACCCAGCACTTTCGCAGCCGAAAAAAGTTTTTGCTTTTTTAGAGCCCCCCATACACAGAATCCAACTCATCTTTGATTTGTGTAGGCGTATTACCTTTCAAAAACAAATATTTAATGACAACTCGATACTCAATTTTGTCCAGTTTCACAAAAACACTCACATCAACTCATTCAAACGACTCTTACATAACAACTGCGCGTCCAAAATGGCTGAAACTTTGGTGAATAACTTTCAACAGATAAACCACGAAATTCACTAGCTTTTATTTACGAGTGCTGCCATCTTCACGTTGAGGTCGAAAACATTTCAGACCACCCTCGTATTACCCACGAGGTCTCAAGAACTCCTGTACACTGACTAAAAAAATTGAAACCCCCAGAAGGGGAAGAGGAAACGAAATCAAACTTCAAGGATTGAGAGAAGATGTGACGTTAGTTCAGTGATTACAAAATCGACCCAAATTTGCAAAGAACTTGGTAGTATGGGCCCATTTATCGTTACGACGTTGCACCACCTATGGCCTCGATGCCTGCACTGATTCTGTTGGTAAGGGTGTTGTAAAGTTGGCCCACAACTGTTGTAACTGGTCTATAACATCCTGGATACTGACACTGGGAGGGAGTTGAGGTCCAAGATGGTCCCACACATCTTCTGTGAGGAATAGATCTGCGGATGTTAGTGACAACCGTAGTACTTCACACAGACAGTTCATAGTCACGTGGATGGGGATTGTTCTGATAAAAAATGGCACAAAAAAGTCTCGTTAGAGGTAACATATGAGGACCCAGGATGCGTGACAGAATTGCTTCGTAGTTTGAGCTGGGTTTCTCTGGCAGACAGATGTGGATTTCGTTTTAACTTACTGGTAAACATGCGAATACCCCCTCTCATTACGAGTGCGATGAAATACTTCCTCCATAATGCTGTTGGGCTCGCAATGATAGGAGAGATAAAATTAGAGAAATAAGGAGCTGCACTGATGCTTACAGGAATTTTCTTCCCTCGTGCAATTCGGGATTTGAGTTTATAGAGTAGATATTTGATTAGGAGAAAAGCATCTTCTGTTACATACAAATTTTATGAATTGCAGAGTATAGGTGAAGGATGTCCTTGACGTATCGTTATGCTGGTATCAATAGCTTCACGAGGTTCAAGCTGCGTCGAAATGCTCTTCCTTCTTCCCGACGTTTCTACCAGGCTTTAGGTCGTCATCAGGGGACTTAGCCACCTGCTGAGTATGCTGATTTATGCTGTCAGAGTTGCCTCGATCACTCCCAGCCATGACCCGATGACTCTCTACAACATGACGTCAGGAGTACCAACGCTATGGAAGAATGGCATATCTCTCTCAGATCGCCGCAATAAGCGCCGACTATGATCATCCGAGGTAATGCACAACCGCGATTCCCCGCTGAACACAATGTAACGCCGTTGTATTCAGCTACACTCCCATATTATTAAACTATGTTTTTATTAGACTTCTTTAGAATTTTGTGCTCACGAGGAGAGAACATACACCATTTTTATAGTTTAGATAAATCCACAAGATATGAGATTTCCACTCTAATTAATCACCCCTAATGGGCGATATTTCGTATAGTCTTGATGTTGCAAACAGATAATAGCTTGATAATACTTGTGTATTCCAGCGACTATATTTTATTCCTGGTGGAAAGATACTGTTTGGTTAAAAACTTTGTTCCAAGACTCGAGCTTTGATCACTGGCTTTTTAACCTATTGATACTCCAGATAGTCTGACGATAAATTATATTTACCACATCTCTCAAATTTAGATTGGAGAGATGAGTGCATGGATGTTTCTGGGACTGATTACAATTAATTTGGTTTTTTTGACAAATAACATGTTAATTTCGCACCCTTCAACACTGTTCAATCAACCTTATGGCATAACAGTGTATTTAGTGGATAGTGAACATAATCAGAGAGATTAAAGGATTCTTGAAATAAACCGTCAGAATTTTAATTTAATGTTTCTTTAATTCGTAAGTCATCACTGACACACTTCTAGCGATAGCGGAAGGTTAAAAACTAACTACCAAGGTTGCAATCCAACTGGAAAAAATTGTGTACACCATTGGCAAACATCTAGAACTTTCATAAAAAGCCAAGATTTTCCTGCCATGTTGTAACTGGCTACCTAGTGGGACCACGACCGAATACTTCTGATATCCGATAATCCTCCGCTGCTAAAAGCCTTAAAAATATCCCATATGCTGCTGAGTATGCATAATTATCGATTTTATCGTATGTAAATATTTATACAGAAGAATTGACTCCATATCGTTACCCGCTCGTAGATTAGAGTCTGACTTTAGTTTCAAACACGCATTCTGCTGCCGCTTAAATGAGCATCAACCATAACGTAACTTCGTTATAATTTTTTGTAAGTAATGCCACAAGGGGTGGAAACATCTTTTGTTGCCTATGCCTTCAATATTAAAAAAAAATTTTTTTTTTAAGAAATCACCATTTATTGTGCAGGGCTGTAGTGTATGAAGAGAATTTCCATTTCGTGAAGATAAAATAGTGTATTTTGCCCGTTGAGCCTTTTCAGAACTTGGTCCTAGTCACTGGAAAATGGCCTTATCTGTAGACGTTTCTTAACCAGGTCAAAGGGATGATTATACCAATACGAATATAACATTTTTGTCTTGATAAGGAACGCAATGACATGGAAAGAAAAATTGCTATGGTTCGTTTATTTGGAGCTTAAGACTGTCGGAAGCAAAAAAAAAAAAATTAAAAAGAAAAAAAAGAAAAAAAAAGCTTGTCTCTTTCAGCAATTTCGCTCTCTGATATTATCATCATCGGTGATCTGCATTGAGACAGGTTTTTACGTGGCTGCTCTCCATGTTCTCCCGTCTTCTGCCCTCTTCATGTCCATATAATTTCCGTTTCCCTTCGTGTAATCTATGATCTTATACCTTCTTCTGCTCACTGGGTAGGTAAGTGTCA
Source organism: Vandiemenella viatica (assembly GCA_031002005.1). Classification (NCBI taxonomy): domain Eukaryota; kingdom Metazoa; phylum Arthropoda; class Insecta; order Orthoptera; family Morabidae; genus Vandiemenella; species Vandiemenella viatica. The sequence continues at coordinate 254,962,748 of CM061920.1, read as the reverse complement.
AACCTTAAAAATATCCCATATGCTGATGAATATGCAAAAGTATCGATTTTATCATATGTAAATATTTATATAGAAGAATTGTCTCCGTATCGTTATCTGCTCGTAGATTAGCATAGAAACTAGCCGTTCCAAAGTGTTTGTAAACAAGCACACCCCTCCCATCCAGTTCTTCTTTCTTTCTCTTATGACTTGCAGTAGTTTTCTCCTCTCATCAACCCCTCCCACTTCTTCAACATTACTCACTTTTTCCATCCAGTTTATCCTCTCCATTCTTCTCCACATCCACAACTGTAACTCTTCTATCCATTATTCATTGTTTTGTCTCAATGTCCACGCCTCTCTTCCATAAAGTGCCATACATTACTGGTTGATTTGTGAGTGACGAATCAATGAAGGAGCAGAATAACAGTTTTCTACTGCCAGTGAAAGGAGTATTCATTTTACGCTATGGCCGTCAGTCTGTTGAATAAGTTCGGTAACTGTGTCGAAAAACGGTGCCGAAATGAGAATAGTTTATCTTGTATGTTGTTGGTTACTTAGCTAACTGTTGGTACGTGGGAGCAGCGCCGCACCCTATCTGTGTGTCGACTTCCCGTTTGCATAACAGCTGACGAGACGAGCGAGCGAGAGCCAAGTGGAGCGGCCCTGACACGAGACCGCAGGAGAGCAACCCAAGGCCGACTGCCGCTCCTTCTTGCGACAATTCCGCGATCAGCTGCGGTTATTCAAGCCTCAAATAGCCAAACGGTCTGCAAGATTGTATAACAGTCGTTTACCCTTTCTCAACACAAGTCACAAGTAGCATACAGTAAGCCACAAGTTTGCCTGCAGACTCACCATGTAACTCCAGAAACACCGCCCAAATGTAATCAATATGAAATGCAAAATAGAGTTGACCTTATTTTTCATGGTTGAAAGCGGAGTTTTTTTCTACTCAGCGAACCATTATCTCGAAACTTCAAGATCTCATGCTCAACACCTGGAAGCATCCGGGATGGTTTTCAGCTTCTGGAAGGGTCTGCGGGAACACGATCCCCTCCAGCGTCTCCTGTTATTGCACCAATCCTTCTCTTCCAGTATATTCCAGTTTGCTGCTCTGCCCTGCCCACTTTTTTCCTATTCCATTAAACCACCTATTCCGTGGTCTTCCTCAAGAACTATTTCCTATCAGTTTCATGTTATACGTTTCCTTTGGCATGTTTTCATCACTCTTCCTCTTCATATGTTCGTATCATACCAATCAAATATGTTCCCTAAGACAGTTTTCCAATTGAGCGAACGAAACCTTCAAGTAGAAATATAAAACCATTTCAGCATTTCTTAAGTGCTATATTTCCTTAAAATAATTTGGAATATCACAGAATCTCGAGAAGGAATTGAGCTTTGCTGACCGATTAAGTTGGCTGGAAGACTTTGTTGCAGGTCCAATAAGATAATGTTTATGATTATATCTTTTTGGGACTATGAATGCTGTAACCCTTTGTTACGCTGACCGTACAGGTAAACACCCAGACCTACAATTAACAAACTGAAGACATTACTTAAAGTAGTATTGAGCAGGCACCTTAGACTTAGATATAGGGAGAGAAAAAAGAAAGAAATTTACTTAGATTCTATTTAGAGTAGTTTTTTCTTCGATACGATTAGTATAACAAGGTACGTCAAAAAAAGAAGTCGTACACACTTGAGACTGGAAATTATTTTTTGAGGTATTCAAATATACTGGGTTATCATTTATATTCCAATCATGCGTTAAGAGTTCGAGCACAATTACACAGAATATTTTTTTCCTCTTACAGTCTTACGCCTCGTCGAGGTCGTTGGAGGCGGGAAGTACTGGGGGTAGGAACAGGAAGGAATTCGGTCATGTCCTTATTAAGGAAGCTTCCCGGCATTCACCTGGAGTAATTTGGGGAAACCATGGAAAACCAAAATCTGGAACCCGCATCATCGCGAATGCGAGTCCAGATCGTTACCGCTCACCCACTACGCTCTGTATTATACCTAAGGAAAGCTCTGAAGCTATTGTTCATAAGTTTGCTTTACATGAATTGTGAAAATGAAATAAAAAATGTTCATGAATATTTTGAATATATAAATTAAGTTAATGGATAATTTGCTACCTTAGCAAACAATAAAGATATATTGGAGTAACCGTATTCCACAGTTTTTATCATGCGCCTTATTGCAGGGAAAAGTATAAATACTAATCTGGAGGTTCTTTTCGAAATATTCACCTTGCCACATAGTTGTTTCAAACCTTCTTTACGTGAGTCTAATAAATATTTTTAGTTCATGAAACAGACATCAGCACCACCTATTTCTTTAATTGCATTATATATATTAACTAAAACATTTAGGTAGCATTCAAAATGTACTGATATTACCAGACGATACGACACGAGACGAATGGCGTTTGGAGAAGGAATACAGAATCACCAAGCGTGGTGGTGTAACGGTTAGCGTTCTCACCTCGCATTCGGGAGGGCGCTGGTTCGAATCCCCGTCCGGGCATCCAGATTTGGGTTTTCCATGGTTTCCCAAATCACTCCAGGCAAATGCCGGGATGCTTCCTTCAAAAGGTCTTGGCCGAATTCCTTCCCATTCCTTGCCCCCCATCCTTTCCCGTCTCTAAAGACCTCGCTGTTAAGAAACGTAAAGCAGTTACAAAAAAAAAAAAAAAAATAAATACAGAATCAGAGGCGAGAAAAAGGCGTGGACGTCAATAAGTAGTTGCCGAGTACCGGTTGCTTTACGGATCCGGTTGTCTTCGTCACAGTAGACGGGGAACAGGAACAACTAAAAAATAAATTACGTGTATGGCATTGTTAGCTGTGGTATCCCCCAAGGATTCGACCGCCAAGTAACTCAGCTTAGATTTGCCACTCATTCCGCCTCTGTTGGATGCACACCTACGTTCTGGTATCGTGAATCTCCACATTGTGCCTCTCTCGCATCGAGAGACACGTCAGGATCAGCAAATTTTAATTAGTTTTATGCAATAACATTTGAAACCTTACGGCGTCAGTGTATTTCAAATAGAAATTCAACATGCTCTTCCAAACGCTGACCCACATACTTTCTACTAGCGCATAAATGCATACTACCTCCCCCCCCCCCCATCAGCTGGAGAATTGGTACTGTGGGAGAAACTGATACCAGACAACATATATAGCAAGCATGTAGGTTTCCTGAGTCTGTTCCTTGCTTTCTAAAGTGTTTTTATAACCAGATACACTTCTGTTACAATTATGCTGTTCGTATATTCCTTAAATTTCTTATTCTCTGTACATTCTAAACACCATCACAAAATAATAACGTAACCGAAATAAATATCAAACCCGAAACACGATTTAGAAAGATCTAAGTAACCTGGTTCAGGTACAGTTGAGTGCAGAAAGGCAGAATAGTCAAGTGCAGGAAGGCACAACAGTCGAGTTCAGGATGGAGGAACTGTCAAGTACTGAAAGACTGAGCTAGCTATAGTGCTGAAAGACTGAACTAGCTGTAGAGTGGTGAAAGGCTGAACTAGCTGTAGACTGCTGAAATATCAGTAGGATGCTGAAAGGCTGAATTATCAGTAGGGTGCCGAAAGGCTGAAATAGCAATAGGGTGCTGAAAGGCTGAACTAGCTGTCTGGCGCTGAAAGGTCTGAACTAGCTGTCTGGCGCTGAAAAGTTTGCCCTAGCTGTATGGCCCTGAAAGGCTGAACTAAACTAAATATCGAGAGTGCTAAAAGGCTGGATTACCGGTCAAGTGCTGGATATTGTTTGACTAAATTTACTGTCGAGTGCTAAAAGACTTGATAAAATGTAGCAATACGACTAACTGCTATATACATAGTTCATGCTATGTTGCTTAAAATATTTTCAATTGATTTAAATGTATTTTGAGGTTCATAAATTATGTGTAACCACCGTGCAGATTTCATTTCAAACATAGGGTTTTGTTTCGATACCGCAGTCTCGTCGTTATACGAGTATTTACTTCCTGCAGCTCCGCCGTAACGACTTGTTTTGCTGGTGGTGACAAACCTTCCGGGCGTTCCGACGCGGATGCAGCAGCTCCCGAAACCGATAAACACACTCTCAGTTCATCTGTGTCGTGTAGAACGCGGCCTTGACCTTTCAGCAGTTCCTAGACTACTTTCCTGCTTTTGCTCCCCAGGCCATACATGTGCGCTATCTGATGCTGGTACATTTGTCACTCTTGTACCAACTCGTACTTCTGGCAGTAGCATCGGCCGTAACTGATCATATCCCGCAACGGTCGATTTACTCTTCCAAAGCTTCTCCAAACACGGAGAGTACGCTCTGTCGGAACTGTCCATTTCCGTTAATGGAGACTTTAAAATATCAAGCAATTAAGGGAATCTAATAAGATTAACACCTGAAGCCACTCATATCAGTACTTTGGGTGACGTAGTTCGGTCGTTACGGCAAATGAGTATAAATTAGTCATCTGTAGTTAAAGTACCATTGAACAATGGTTTTTTTTCCGGTAGAAGTTCTTCAATTTCTTTCCTGACTCGACTGGATGTCAAAAGAATAACTAAACAGAGAGAGAAAGTGTATACCACACTCCCTTCACACTAGTGGCTAGATGCTTAAAGGGCATTATGCCAAGATACTTACAATTAAGGTCTTCAACAAGAAATTCTTTCTTTACTCTATAATCATAGAAACCCTTTACTTTTTAATCCGTTTACCTCATAATCTGACTCTTCTTGCCACTTATTTTCATTCCTTGTTTGACTACTGAGCCAGATAACCTGTTCAGATCGTCCTGTAACTGTTAGTCCTCTCCAGTTTTAATCCTGTTATATAACATTGCCATCTGCAAACAATCTAACTTCCGACTTCAATACAATCATTCAGCAGAACAATGAACAACAATGGTCCCAAAACACTACCCTATGGCAGTCCCATATTAACATCCATCTGTTTTGAGCCTGCATTTCCTACCTAACTCCTACCTTTCTACCTTTTAAGAACTAATGCACCCAGTAATCCATTAATATTTCCGACACAGTTTGAGTATTTTTAACAGATGTAATATCATAAAGGGGAGGGGTATATTTTGGGTAATCATTAATTATTAAAAATAGTGGGAGTTCACATAAATGACACTAATAAAACATTACTATGCTATATTGAGGTGAAAATTGGAATGAGAATTTATCCGTAATTTGTTAATTCACCAGGTAAATTGACATTAAAACTGTAGTACTCTTATGCCCCGGCTACACGCTCCGTCTTCAACTCCGTCTTGCATGCGAAAAACTAGTTTGCGCATGCAAGACGGTAGCGCGTGAAAACTCGAAAGAGCGGCTTGTGCAGTCGTTGACTTGCTAAAGATTAGACCGCACGGTTTTTAGGTTTGCAGTTTTTTTTCAACAGATGTCTCTGAAATAGCTGACGTACGAAAGTATTCAAAAAATTCTATAATTCAGTTTATAGAATTGTACAAATCGTTGTCAGCATTGTGGAAGATCAAATCGAAGGAATATTCTGACAGGAACAAAAAAAAAAAAAAAAAAAAAAAAAAGGAAGAGGTATGCATACTATGTGTAGTTAATGATGCATAAGTGCCTTCATTGTAATTCAAACAAAACTGTTTTTGAACGAGTAAGTACATGTAATTTAGATTTATAACAATGTTCACATTGTTATGTATTATTTATATTATCATACTCAATATTTCCTTGAGAAGTTGTCGTCGGAAAGAAATGATCAAAGTTAAGAATTCTCTCAAGTCAGGTGTCGGTACAGACAACATTTACCACCCATCCTTACGGTACTATGACTTGTTAGAATTTTTAGATGACCAAGAAGCTGCTCGGACCCCAATATCTAATTTTTAACAAGTCCTGGAAACCGAGGTAAATAATTATTATTGTGTTTGTAACGGGATTTTAGTTCTTTAATAGGAAATGCTACTGCCACAGAGCTCATAATTCTTTATTTTTTCTTGGTTTGTTTGAATTAAAAAACATGGATAATTTTAAAACTTTTTGTTAGACAATGCCTATATTTACTTATGTGTGAGTTGTTTCTTTATAAGCAAACAATAAAATAATGATTCCATTAAAAAAACCTCTTCTGTTGGCCACATCGTCACAGACTCACAGCTGTCGACACACTAGGCTTGCACAAGCTTACCTGTACCGTGAGGCCACTCTTCCGTGTTCCGTCTTTTTGTACAGTTTTTCACTGCACAGTTTACCAGCATGTGCAAGACGGAGCGTGTAGCCGGGGCATTAGAAGGCTGGAATTATCCCACTTGGACACAGTCAGACACTCTTTCAGCATGTTCGTTACAGGGCACTTGAAATATAGTAATTCATAATGGGGTGAAACACTTCTGCAAGGTTGTAAATCTGACGATTGCAGATATTGGAATCATGGCACCTTATTTGTATTCGATGATGATAGGTGGGAACAGGGGCGCCAGTTACGTCATAGACTCGGAGTATTTGCTTGTAGCAGTGCTTCATGTCCGGAAAGTACATCCCGACAGGCAGTGGATGTAGCGGGTCAGATACCACGGTGATGCTATCATTAGCAACCAGTGCAGTAGCTTATGTAAATGCGAGCCGTGCACAATTCGAAGTAACCTTCAGGCCTGCTAAATCGATACTACCCCACACACAATAGTATTCGAGAACTCCCACCATCTCAGTCCCGTAATGTGTAGTCTATGCGGTCATTGATACTCGTTGCTTATTCATATATTAGACATTGCAGATCATGGCCAGCTGTTGTATGAGGCGATGTAAGGTGCGGAATTCCTAGAGCCGTATCACACAGTCATCCCCACCCGTCTAAAAATATGGTGGCTGCCTTATTTGTTTTGCCTGCAGGTGGTCAAAACGCTACCTGAGGATTAGCGTGGGTGGCCAGATGGAAGAGGGGGTGACACGGCCAGGCAGAGACTGTTTGGAGGTATAAGGGGGCATCCATAAATTACGTGAGGTGAAATATGAGGGGGGGGTTCGGTGAAATCTCACCAAGGGGGGGGGGGGCAGGGAGTTTCGGAAATCTCACGTGAGGTTTTGTAAAAAAAAAAAAAAAAAAAAAAAAAATAGGATTGTAGAGCTAAAAAAAAAGTCTACAAATTGCGTCAGTCTATTTTAGGGGGGTATCTTGCCGAAATGTGGGGATGTAACCGGATTTTGAGGGGTGAGACCTAAAAAAAAGAGGTCTCAAGAAGTTTCGAGGGTGATTTCTAGGGAGGGAGGGGGGGGGTGGTTCTCACGGACCAGATCTCACCAGATGGGGGGGGGGCGTCCGGAAATACGGAAAATCACCTCACGTAATTTATGGATGCCCCCTAAGAGAAAACTAGAGTGTGTCCGGCTAGTAGGTGCATTTGTCAGTGGTGTTTTGTTCTTTCTTCAGTGGGGAACAACCATAGTGATTACGTTCTCGTCTGACAAGAGACGTCAGATTTTTACACATGTGTTTGTGAGTGTTTCCTGTGTGAAGAAAAAAACCTCAAGAGTTTTTTGGCGCAGAGAACCTCACTTTGTACAAAAACTAATAAGTGGCAATTCTTTATTTATATGATCCATTTCGCCCAGTTTTACGTCCTGTGATCAGCCATCGACCTGATGAACAAAACTGAGTCTTTTGCGCTCAATAGCCGGGAATGTGTGATCAATCACTTTTTTTTTTTAGCAAAAAGGGCAAAAAAAAATTGAAATGGTATGAGATTCATGGATGAAAAGTTGCTAAACCGTTAAAACATAGTTCTGAATGGTGCAGATGATGAAATTTTACGCTTATGTTTCGTTTCTAGCGAGAAGGTATTGCATAGGGTGCTCATGGAAAGGAAAAAAGGTAGGCGAAAGGAGGTCATGAGTAGTATGTTAACTTCGCGCTAAACAGAAATACGATCAGTCCGGGTTCGAACTCTGACCTCTGAGCGGCTGCTCTACTTTCTAATCGTGACTGTAGCCTAAGTCTTTACTGCAGCTAATAAGCGAAGCATCACTTCTAATCCGCCTCGATGGTCCAAATTACTGGAGCAAGGCCGTCTATACCGAGATTCGGAGCTTCTCGGCCTGGGGCAGTCATTAACACGAATGTAAAAAGGAGTGATTGGCGTTATGGTGAAAGGACCGCTCAGGCCATGGCACCTTATCGAGCTGTGAAGGAGAGCAGGGACATAACAGAAAAGTAATGGGCAATCGCTATTAGGAAACTAGCTTCTGTATGAGCAGATATGTTTCATGTTATAAAGTGTTATCGTCATCCATCACACGGCTAGGTATGCCCTGTCCTATAAATGACAAGTCGGAAGAGATATAAAAAGCAGTTTACCATTGTAGTATGACGACTGGTCAAATTTAAATGAAATAATTCGAAATTTGTTAATGTTGGTAATGTTGGTATCAGAACCTTGGTACGATGAATACTACTTCAGTGTTCCTATAGTTATTTATTTAGTTATCTCAGTGATTGAACAGTGGCTTCAATTATCCCTTGCGTATCGCATAGTTATTAAATTTCAAGTAGTAACGAGTTAACCTAGAAGACATTTTACGCAAGTTTTGGGCATAGTTTTGCGATGATACACTTTTAAAGTGCCGAGTGTAAAAGTAGTTTTCAACGTGACTCAAGCAGTAGGTTGAAGAATGAACATATCATGCCAGAAAACTTAGCAAATTCAGGAAGACAAAAGAATAAACGTAAAATAAATGCAGCAACTGGACTAAATTTCAGTATTTTGCATACAGTCGTTAGAAGGTTGTTAAATTTATGCAAAATCACTTCAAGGTTGGTGTCAAGGATATTTAATGCAATTTATAAAGTTGTAAGGAAAAATATTGTACGATGAATCGGGAGGAAATTCATTTTTTATAGGAATTTTCGTATGTAATGATTAATGGGTACACCGCTATGCTACTGAAAAGACGACGTGGAGTATGGAATGTGATCACCAGGAGAAGTAGGTAAGGTAAAGGCGAAAATATATTTGTTTGTTGGGAATGTTCTTGCAAACATCTTTGGATTTTCAAGTTGTTTTGTTCGTAAATTTCTCTTTTTGATGGACGAACTGTAAACCCCGCATACTACCATCAATTCCTGGACACGATTAGAGAGGTATAACGGTCCAGAAGATCAAATATTACAGGCAGTAACGTTTCTACTCGTAGAGATCCGCTGCACACTACTGCTGATGCGCAGAAGAAATTGAAATAACTTCATTGGATACCTTAGGCTTTTTTTCGTTTGGCATTTACGGCTTTTCTACATCGAGATGGGACAAGGAACTGGAAATAATTCCGCCTTTTGAAGGTATCACCTCTACATTCTCTCATAGCGATTTTTGGAAATCAATGGAAAATCGAAAGGGGACTTGAACCTGCACTCTTCGAGATGTCTGTGGGTGACCCGTCTATAGTCCATACTTGTTAACGTATAACTATCATGTGTTTTGACTCGTCAAAAAAGATTTAGATGGAAAGAAATCATACTACGACTGCACTAAGAGATTTGAAATTTAACGCAGAATTATGGACAATATCTAATGATGGAGAATTCCGCATAAGTACCAGTTCTACTTTGCTCAACAGGTCTGGCATTATTAAAATTTCTTCCACAGCAGGGGATAAAAGCATACAGTGTATAACATATATGATACCACCCCAATTTTACAGTAAATAGCTTTATAATTTTTTTTTATATATAAAGCTGTGGTCAATGTTTTATATTAATGAATTGTAATGATATATACTGTATAATGTAATTGCTCACGAATTCCACAGACTGTTAATCTTTATTGTCAATGGGCATGTTTAAGTTAGATCTGTAAAAAAGTAATATTAAAATCTTTGGTCCGCTAGCACGTCCAAAGAGAGAGTTAAGAGTGAGGACGTATATCGCTGACGATATACAAAGCGCGCTCGGTATATGATGAAGCTGCAACATTGTTTATTCTTGATGATTAGTTGTTCATGTTTTTGGAGTGTATGTTTAATGGTACTGTTTGAAATTAAAAGCCAATCGTAGCGAAATTTCATCAGTAAATTAGTCATTAATTAGAAGTATTCACATGACCTTATGTTAGATTATAAGCAGGAGACGATGTCTCAGTGATGTCATCAAGATACGGATGCAACATCATCAACGTGAAGCGTTTGAAACTTATTGACAGAAAATGTCCACCGACTTTGCCAACTTAGTTACATATTGGGAGAACTTTCAGAGGAGTGACAGCTGCAATGCCACTTAGGGATATACTTGGAACCGAGTGATTTTATCATACGTCCGGCTTTGGTGAGGCGGAAGGAATAGAATACTGCGTCCGCTACATCCATCAGGTTTTTTTTAAATCCTGATTTTCTGTGCAGTGTACAGTTTCAGCAGGATAACGGTCGTCCACAAGGGCTAGTGTACAAATGCCTTGGTCAGCAAAATCTACAGTGCTCTCTCCCACTGAACAAGTATGGGATACGAGAAGGCAGCAGCTGACTCTCTCCACAGCTAGCCACAATCGTCACCGATCCGCAACAATAGGTGCAAGATTCTTTGGATAGTTTATCGGAGGCTGTCATTCGCCATACAAGCCCGTGATGCCACCTGGGGGATTACAATACAATATTTTGATTTGCTGTGGCAGATATTTCTAACATGTTCTATTACTATTCACTGCAATTTTGATTAAGCTGAAACTTTCCTTAAGGATGGTATGGTGCATATACTTTTTTTTCCTGCTGTTACTTTATAATCCTGGCCGCTCATGAGTTTAGTTTTATCGAGAGGAGGTTACGCAGAAAATATGCAAACAGCTCTGTGACATCGCTTACACATTGAAATGAGTAATGCGACTCCTGGTGACTGACAGACGCCTGGCAACGGTACGGGCCGCAGGGTATTCCGGTTTCCTCTCTCCTCTGGAGCAAGGACGACTGCACTCCTTCAGAAGGCCAAGTATCCGCAACTGGATACGGCGAATCTGAAGCGGATTTTGTAATAAGTCGCAAACTAGATCTGAAGATTGTAATCGTAGGCTTCCGCGGCCAGAGTCAGTTGATACTTGGTTCGGCTACAAGAAACATGTCGTAGATCTGAAGATTGTTATAAGTAATCAAATACTTTACATATTGAATTAGCAGATTAATATAATTCGTACTTCGAGGGAATTTTACCTCTACGTTTGGCTGAATTGCTCATTGGGGGTAGGGTTTTGTGAACTGTGCTTCAAGACTGTAAATAAAATAATAATTTAGTTCCGACATGTTATAAGAACTGGTACAGCAGTGTTTTTAGTAGCGCGATGATATTTGCGGGGGCTATATGAAGCTGTATAAATGTTTTAGATGACTGCAATGATTTTTTGCTTCCAGAAATATTTATACCACAAAACAACAAAGGCAGAGAAATTACAAATGGTTTTTACAGTTTCGTGCAATCATCACTGGGATTGGATGAATGAACACTACCAGAGTGTCATACAGTGGAAAATTCATGCACTGTCGAACCAATGGACACGTGGCCATATCCTGCCACCCCAATAGTAATCCCAAGATTTTCAGATAATGCGGAAAGCTTCCCTAATAAAAGCCTATAATGTGATCGTTCCTATGTCCGTTTGAAACTAACCGAACGTAATTATGCTCTATGCAAATTGAACAGAGCAGTAGCGGGCCAAGATGACCGATCAATGATCGAGACTGATGAGAAGATGCGTCCTTGTAGAGAGAATCATTACCACAGTCAATTACGGACACAATAGACACGTATTTTTGCAGTCAGTGTTGCGAGGTTGGAACTCAATAGGATACTATAGCAGAAGACTGACTCAAGGATTTTTTAAGTTATTTTTTTACATTCGGCACCGAATATCCGAATCTACGTCAATGCAGCCTGGCGCCTGAAAACACCCACAGGACCCTAGATTACTGAAAGAAAGTAGCTTGGTCCAATGAATTACACCGTGCGTGGTGGGTGAGTGGTTAACGCTCTGGCCTCGCATTCGGGAGTACGTCGGTTCAAATCCGCGTCAGGGCATACAGATTTGGGTTTTCCATAGTTTCCCAAAATCACTCCAGGTGAATACCAGGATGCTTCTTTCAAAAGGCCATGGCCGAATTCCTTCCCGTTCCGTGTCCCAATCCTATTCGCTTCTAATGACCTCGATGTCAACAAGGCCATAAGTAAAAAAAAAAAAAAAAAAAAAAAAAAAAAAAAAAAAAAAAACCTAATGAATTAAGTTTCCATATATTTTTTATAGGAGTGGGGAACTGTCCCACTGCAATACTCCCAACCTGAAGGACCAGATAATTTTTTAAAGGTTTTCTCCCTTTAGCTAGTTTTGGTCCACCCCGGGTATTTTATTCCCCGGTACCCACCATATCTGGTGGGCATTCCACTATCAGCCACCGTCATCATAGCACAAGATGGTGAGGATGCAAATTGCATATGTAATCAACTGCCAAAATAATATAAAAAATGGGACTTGAAGATTAACTATCAAAAAACAGAATATCTTACTAATGATCTGGATGATTTGTACATTGATGGAATAAAAATTAAAAAGGTAATTAATTTTTGCTATTTAGGTTCAATTTTAGAAATAGAAGGAAAATCGAATATGGAAATTAATAAAAGAATTACTAATGGCCGGAAAGTAATCGGGATGCTCAGTTCACTTCTTAGGAGCAAGAATGTTATGAATAGAACAAAAATAATTATAGTCTATTTAAACGATTATTGGAAAGTATAGTCTTACTAGCTGACCCGGCAAACGTTGTTTTGCCATATAAATAACTTTCAAGTAATTTCTAGTGTAGACAAAAAATAGCTTACTTATTGTAAGTATGTATGTAAGAATGTGTATATTGTATGTATATTTCGCAAGTTTCGAGATTTACTTGTATTACGGCTCAAATCGGCCCCTTTGCGTTTTCTTGGCATTGCTCACTGTACAAAACACACATAAATAGAATTAATGAAATTCGACATCTGGCGGGGATAACTAATTAAATGACGATTGATCAGTTATCGACCGGAGATTGATGGATCGACTAAATATCCATAAAAATACTAACATTCAAAGAGCAAATGAATAAGGACATTAATCGCAGTTAAAAAAAAATAAAAAATAAAATAAAAAAAAAAAAAAAATGCGAAACTAAAAATGAATATTTTAACCTGCTCTGAATACCTGAAAAAATAATTTATATATATTTTTTTAAAAAAAAGAATTTAATTTGCTCTTTGAATATTGATTTTGTTTTGAGGATATATTGGTTTCATCAATTAATTCTGCTTTAAAACAGAAACTTACGTTTGTTAATGTTGGTTTCTTTATCTTTGGAAACAGTTGAATGCCTTAAAAAATAAGGGTTGATCGTAGAAGGGTGAAAATTTAGGATTGTATGTATTTTTGTATGTTGTATCATAAAAAAATAAAAAATAAAAATTTTGTCTAAAAAATAAAAAAAAATTAGGGGTGGACTACCCTTAACATTTAGGGGGATGAAAAATAGATGTTGGCCGATTCTCAGACCTACTCAATATGCTCACAAAATTTCATGAGAATCGGTCAAGCCGTTTCGGAGGAGTATGGGAACGAAAATTGTGACACGAGAATTTTATATATAAGATATGGATCAGAAACCTGGACAATCAACCAAAAACATATTAAGAAGTTGAAAGCATTAGAAATTGATTTCTGGAGATCATCAGCAAGAATACCAAGAAAAGAAAAAGTAAGGAATACCGAAATAATAATGCTAATGGAAGTGAAAGAAGAAATGTATGAGGTTACAGAATGAGAAAGACTGGATTGGTATGGCCATGCAAGAAGGATGGAGGACACTAAGAATGGGAAGTTAAAGGAAGGAGGAAAAGAGGACGACCCATACAAGGTATACAAGATCGAAATATCTGGAGAAATATTTTGAGAAGTCAAGAGTTTTTTTTATTGTTGTGTTGCAGTAAAACTTCTGTAGTGTGGGAAGTCTCTTGTAATAATAATAATAAATTAAGTTTCCATTTGGTAGCTGGCTTGTGAGACACACTTCCTAAGGCCATGGCTCAAACTTGTCAACAAGCCTTTGTGCAAGATGGATGTGTAAGGCCCGGTGCACACGGGCGTCATTTCACGCGTCGTGCACGCTGAGATGCCGCGCTAGGGGCTTGGAGTACACAGGAACAGATACGGCAGTCCACACGCACGAGCGGTAACGCCGCGGTCACGCCGCGGCGACCCAGCGGTCGTTTTTACCTGTTCTCGCCCCCCACTCCGCAGGGTCGCCGCGCACGCTAGTGAGGTCTCCTAGTACATTGTGTCCAATGGAGCGGTGCACACGGGCGGCAGAACACGCTAGCGCGGCAAGCATGCCAGACGAGTTATAAGTTTTAGAAAATATTGACATCGAACATTTTATTGGTGTAATTAAGACTTATCCAGAAATTTGGGACATCCGTCAAAAAATTATCATGATCGAATCAAGAGGAGAGCTTGGACCAGTATATGTCGGATATTCATTGAGGGATTCGAGGAGAAGGACGACAAGGGCGAAAATGAAATATTTAAGCAAAATATTTCGTGTTTATTATAATTCCAGGTTTACGTAAAGAATTTACAATCAAGATTTTATGTATCATACCTATAAAATTTATCGTAAATTGCTGTTGCAAACACAAAAGTTCTTAAATAAAATTTCTTTACCGGTGTAAGGTGGCAACATCAGAAACAAAATATGTTGCTATCATGTTCCTTACTTGGATATACTGAAGTAGTTCCTCTTGTTGGAACTGAGGCGTCCTTTCCGCTATCGACAAAACCTTCTATACTCATTTCGTCTTGAATGTTGTACCCATCTCTCGTTCTAAAAAAAATGTGAACAACACGTCTTTATCAATAGGATAGATAAATCAAAATTTACATCGTTTTATGAAAAAATTTCCATTTATTGTACAGAATGCCAAATGTACTCTACTTTTCTTCTAGCGCATGACAATCTGTAGCTGAAAATCGTTTTTTGTATATAAAACTTTACCACTGTAAGGCCTCATATATTTGGTGAAAGGGAAAATGCTTCATCACCAACAAAACAGAAGGGCATTTTTGGACCTGCAGTACCGGCAGAGGTTGTCCTCTCGGAATGTTTATTTTAATTGTTTTCAAGCTTCTTATAAAAATAAGTTCTTTGGAATAGTCCTATACTACCAGTAACGTCTATCCTGTGTCCTTAATAAATGATTTTTAAAGACAAAGTACGCAAACATTACCCGCTTCTTATTATACATGTCCATCGTTGTCAGTGGGACGCCTACTGCTGCCTGCTAAGTGTGCATCGGATGTCACGTGCACGCGGCGTGCACGCGACGTGAAATGACGCTCGTGTGCACCGGGCCTAATGGATTGGGCCATGTTTACTTGGCATGGTTTGAGCCCTCTGGTCAAATTAGCAAAACATCGTTATGATCAGATACTGGATGACTATATGTACATGGGAAATCACATACTGCGATAGCCCCGTGTAACTGATCCAGTCTTTTCACGGTTGTCTAGAAACATTCTGGAAAATTCTATTACATAAATCGCCAAGCGTGAGCTCTGTGGAGTACATATGGTATATTATTTAGGACATGTCCCTTCATGCACGGGGCTAGTCTCCTACTATAATCGCGAAAATATGATCGGCTATATAAATATCGTGCAGTAGTTCTCTTCTGAGGACTAGAGTCCATGACACGGCAAGATTCTGTACTTCGTCGAGCTGATGCGGCTTCCACACATTATTACAGGGATCTGCCATGATATATATATCGGTTTACAGGCATGTTTTCCGTTGGTTTAACAGAGATATATCACCAAAAGTGTAACACTAATAGGAAAAAGTTCGCTTGAATGCGGCAATACGTGGTTAGGATCCACTAGTTTACCTGTTATTTTGGAGCTTTATCAAACTGGACAATGGGTTGTGTTACGGAGTTTGGTTGAAACCGTGACGACTTCTTTTAGGTAATTTTCAATAATTATTTAGACTAATTTTACAACGAATCCTAGGCTTCCCCCTCTAAAAATTGTGCCGTATGCAAATAAAATTGACACTGACAACACACAGTATTCCGTTCACACGTAGCATTGTGGAAGAGTGACTAACTTTGTGGTAATAGAGGGGCGGGTATTCGGTCCTCGGTCCAGCAATATAGATTTTGGATTTCCGTAGTTTATCCAGATCAATCCAGGTGACTGCCGGGATGCTTATTTTGAAAGACCATCGTTCAATTAATTTCTCTCCCGGTTGAAATAACCCCAAGATCATTGGTCGTATTTTGAGAAGTTGCAATGCTCGTACAAAGGAAATAGCATACAAAACACCAATGCGTCCGCATTTGGTTTACTGCTGTGGAGTTTGGGATCCGTATCGCAAGGGATTGATTGACACATTATAGAAAGTACAGAAAAGAGCCGCTCGATTCGTGATTCCTAGTTTTACCAGTCCTCACGTGTCACAGAATTGATAAATAGGTTGGGCTGGGATTGTTTGGCAGACAGACAACGTCGTTTTCGTTTGAATTTATTGGAGAATATGCGAAAATATTTAATTTATGAGTGCAATGAAATACTTCTGCCACCAACCTATTTAGGTCGCAAAGACAGTAGGGATAACGTTAGAGAAATAAGATGCCGCACTGATATTTTTCTGTATTCTTTCTTTCCTCGTTCTGTTCGAGATTGGAATGCACAGAATTAGGATTGGTGCTTATACCCTCTGTCACCCACAATATTTGTGAATTGCAGAGTATAGATGTAGATGTTGAAACCGTGAAGGCGTGATTTAAAAACAAATTATTTATGAACAGATATAATGCACCTTTCGAGCAGGGAAGACTAGCCGAGGAAGTACATAGTCAATCGACAAGTAGGCTAAAGGATAAATTTGGAATTTCTTTGTCTGTAGGAGTAACGGGCTAAAAAAAAAAAGGGACAACTTCAAATTGTTACTGTCTCTCGAACTGTAATAGTTACGAAAAGCTGCCGTGAACTCTGTGATTGTGTGTACTTGCTGGCTGCCCTGACCCAGAGCGAATCTGATTACAAGACGTGACTCCGTGCAGAGTGCGTCACCAGCTCTCTGCTCCTGACATTTGCCTGCAATCCGTTCCGCATTACGACCTGCCCGTCCTTACGAAATTCCAAACACTTCCCTTGGGCTATGAGTATGCCGCACGCTGACGTAACAGAGTTGACGAAGCAAGTTCCTACTGACGAAGCAACTAACTTTTTTACCATCACCCCAACATACCTTATGATGCACACGGAAAACCTTTTCTATTCTGAAATTGGAAAATACCTTGAGCGGTAGAGTGGCTCGTTTGCTGAAGACTTGTCACCGGGGATTTACAGGTTCCCGGTTCGATTCCCCGTCTCGGCCTGAATTTTTGTAGCCTTCGAAACTGACATTACCACTGTCATAGTTTTTTCATGTTGTATATGCTACGACGTTACGCCGAACTGATTTCACGTATTGCTAGGTTCGATTTAGGGTAGCCACTACAGAGGTGGGTAGTGCGACAAACTGAAACTGTCATGTAGACTATACATCGATGTCTCACGGCCAATGATACGAACGCATTTACTTTCTTTTACCGATTTATTACATAGTATAAACCACCAACTTTTTATACCTCCCACTTTAAACACTATTCACGATTAAATCTTTATCAGTGTGTGGAGCTTAGTTACTTTAATTTATTATTTCATCTCGGTTCTTGTTTCTTTTATAAAGAGTATACATCTATGTATTCTGTACTTCTGTTCTGTATTTTCTTTCGTAGTGATCCATTTCAAGATAAATAATTTTGCAGTAAGGTCTGAAATTCAGATGTGTGATTCTTTCAAGTTGAATTTCAGAGGGAGGGGGGGGGGGGACAAATTACGCTCGTCACAGGGAGGAGGATTGGTGGAGATATTACAGACTGTTTCTTGTAGTGTAAGTATAAACAGTCAAGTTATTCACTGTCATTAGATATTTCAATGTTCTTCTGGTGATATATTTTTCTGCCAACGTACGAACATCGTCTGTATGAAATCTTATCGCTTTAGTGTTAAATGGTTACGACACTAAAATTTATGTTGGATCTCTTGACCTTTTTGTAGATGATGCCAACTTGCACTGTAAATTACGCTAAGGTTGCAGAGGTTTTGTGCACTGGGTCCTGTGCCAAACAGGTCACGGGTTTGTATGACTGCAGAGGGAACTAGGGGCAAAGTGCGTTGGGTTGTCAAGCCACGAGTAATCACACGCACTGAGCAGAGCGCATACGCAGCGTGGCAGAGAGGGAGAGCGGATGGACGTTGGGCAAGTGTCTGCCGGGTCACTGCGTAAGGTCAGCTTTCTACCGCCACACGCACAGGCAGTGAGAGGACAAACTACAAACAAGCGTAGGGACCAGACAGTTTCCGAACATCACATGTGTCATTAACTTTAACTAAAGAAAATCCATAGTAATTTACGCGATATGTGGCTATTATAGGCCATTTCTTCTTAAATTGCTTGTTAATGAATCGTTATATATAAAGATGAATGTTTGTTTGTTTGTTCTTCATACAAATCCACAGTTTTCATCCGATCTCGATGAAACTTTGCACACTTATCCTTTGAAACAAGGAGAAAAATACTGTCTACATTTGGTTGAAAAATTATCTGTATAACTAACATATGTTGTCTCATAACTTCGAAATACGGCGATAGACAGACACGTTGGATATGGACGTCTCCGTAGCGTGTTTCCGTGTAGTGGACTGGCAGCTCAGTGGTTAAAGCGCTTGCTTACGAACGTTGTGGTCTCCGGTTCAAATATTCATGGAGGCTAAGATTTTTAAAAATTGTTTTTCATCGTAAGAGTCAGGCCTGGGCCGTACGTTATTCGGATTGAATGTTAAACTGTAGATATTAGAAAGTTAGGGGTGCAATGCGAGGCAAATCGTAGGTAGTCTTTCAATGTTGTAGGTGTACACTTTTTTATGTTATAATGATCCCTCAGGTGTTGTTCGCAGTCAGTGTGTGAGTGTGAACCACAGTAATATTATTATAAATACGGAAGTAAGTCTCTGTCTTTTTGTGACGTTTTGACGACTAAATGGCTATATCGTTGTGATGGAATTTTATAAGGAAATATGTATGAAGGGCGCAGGATATTTTTTCCAGTATGATTAACAGTTGTAGTCACGAAATTTTGAGACCTTATCGAATGGTGACAGAAATATGTTGAAAATTGATTCTCTTTAAGAGACAGGTTTGACGGTACAATGATAGAGCGATAGCTTTCCTGTAATATTATTCCGACTCGATAATGTTTGGGACCAATCCTTCGTTACCAACAACTTTCTATATTTAATTCTGGCAAAAAAATTCTTAATCCACGCGTACGAAGTCGCGGGTACGAGCTAGTTATTCAATAAAAACAACGATGCAACTGTTGCTGGAATTAAGTTTATTCTCAGCGGCGTTTTCTGACCGCTCTAATAACTCGACGATGAGCTGTAAATTCATAAATAATTGTTTTAGGTAATTTGGTTTTAAACACATGAGTGAACACTTTGCTTTCGGGTGAACGCGGGTACGAATCCCCGTCCGGGCATCCTGATTTTGGTTATCCATTGCTTCCCCAAATCGCTGCAGGCGAATATCAGGAAGGTGTCTTCAAAAGGCCATGACTGAATACTTCCCGTTCCTTGTTCCCAGTCCTCTCCCGCCTTCAATGACGTCGACGAAGCGTAAAGCAATAACCAAAAAAATGAAGTCTTTGTATCTTCTCAAGGTACTCAGAAACTGCCTCTTTACTCTTACTCTTTCTTTTAACTTTTTTTTTTTACGAATCGAATTAACCACCTGTGATTATTCCTTCACCCTTCGTATCCAGTATGTTCATTAGTTGTTGATAAGTTCACTGCCACAGTCCGTTTGTGATTCGAGCTGCAGATCCTTTTGTTATTTGTCGCTCTAGCCTACGGTTTAAAGTACGTATATGTAAGTGCTATCTTCCATAAGAACATACGTAGAAAGTTCATTATCGGTATTAAGTAAATGTTTAATGCTAAAATGTTCCGCTGCATTTTAAGGATAGTCATCCTGCTAGTACTAATCTGGTTTCTAACATTCAGTAAGTACAGGTCTCCTCACGTCAGTTAAATTTCTTTCGTTTGTTCCTATTATAAAGCACTCGTCTAACAAGAAGTCTCCTCATCTACTGTTTCCTAAATATTTTGTCTCATTCCACTGAACGTGGTAAACGAAAGACTGTTGTGTGTAATCAGTAATCAGTATTGAGTGAGAGAGAGATGTAATCGTAAAGGAACATGTAGCACGCGATTGCTCTGCCACTGTTAATATTATTCTTACAAAATAGTGGAGTTGCGCAATCAGAAAAATTTCAATGAATCGGGATACCTTCGATAGAAATATCATCACTGTCGCTAAAGTGAAGTTTAATACAGCCATGACATATGTTTTGATGGAGCAAGCTGTGACTCTAATAAATAATAAAATGTTACAATTTCGATCAAAATTAATCTATATGCAGCATCGAATATTATTTAGAGGCAATACAAATGTTTGCACATTAGGCGCATTATAACAAGTAGTTTTTTCCTAAGTGGTTAGATATGTTGATATGTTGTAGGCTGCCATGGAAACAGTAGTCATCGTCGCCGATACAGCTGATGGGAGGACTCTAATTCAAATCCTCATTCTCCCATCCAGATTTTAGTTTCCCATGGTTTCCCGAGATCCCTCAAGACGAATGGTTCCTTCAAAAGGTCATGGTTGAATTCATTCCCGTTCCTTTCGGCCAATCCTCTCCCGCATCTGATACCCTCAACGTCAAAGGGACCTTAAAGCACTAAAATATTTAGTAATTATCTATATTCAACCAACTTTTATAATACCAGATTTAAGATAACTGTGCTTTAAGACGCCTTATTTGAGGTATCCGCTAAATCGACGTTTAAGTTCCACAGAGCTCTGCATTGAGTCTTGGATCAGTGTTTTCACTTTCGACAGCGGTATTCTTGCTAAATCTACTTCCGGCGTCTTGCTACAGAAATTTGTGGTGACTTTACATCCTACAACCATAATTCTCATCTGTCCATTCCAGTTTTGATATTTAGCCTATTTGATCATTTATGATGCAATTTATTTTTTTGAATTGGTTTCACTCCCAATATTTTCTTCTGAAGAATCAGTAATTTATACCCTCTGACTAGTCAGCTAATTGGAAAAGATTTGATAATTCCTAAACTTCCAATTTTTACAATACTGATGAAGGTGAAATAATGCTTGTAGTGATTTCCACTCGGTACGTTTTGTGGATAGTCGAAAATTTAATGAAGACATAACCATGAATTACAAGTTGATATAAATGTTATATATCTATGCCGCTTACAATTTATTTTTATCATTGCTTTGGTGCTGCTTCATTGAAAAATCTATCTTTATTGTTATTATGCGAAATTCAAATTTCACCATTCCTAGCAGAGTGGGTGTGCAGTATCTATTGAGACAGACATTTTTGTCACGTTGTTCTATTTCCTGTCGGGTCATAATTCTATCTACATGTTTCTTGATAAACGCCATGGCCGATTTCCTTCACGATCCCTGTCAACGATCAAAAATCATCTTTGGAGTCACCACTTTAGACGAACTGTAACGAAAAAGAAAAACCCTTATGCATCCATGTCAATCATACCGACTAAGATTTTAGGCCGAAACCATTTTACCTAAGGCAAACTGAATAAAAACAAAAATTATTACCATAAATTTTATAGTTTGGAAATGAATAATAATAATCAATTCTCTTCGATAAAATAAGCCATTCTGAATTACCTTACATTTCTATATTCTAAACCCTAACAGGAAAGTAATTTTAGATGATTTTTTTGGGGTGTGGTGGGAACTGGAGCGTCTTTACTAATAGTGGGCCACACTGTTTTGGCGTTTCCATTGGGAGGTCACAGTGGTCGCATCGTTCTTCTGGGTCGGCCTTCATTCAGCATAACACGAGTCCACCAGGACGGAGTGACGTAATGACTGCCCTTCAGACACCACTGCAAGCAATTCTGCACATCGGATTTATTACACCTTTCAGAATTGAAGCAGAAAAATGCAGCTGGGACACGTATTTTTCCAGGAGGAGGGAAACTTGAATCTAGTGGGAAAATAGTGCTATAGAAAAATGCTCAAAACTTGAAGACGAAATAATCACGTTCTGATGGAAATACTACTGAATTTAGCTAAAATCACTGCTTGAAATAGCTTTTAGAACAGTTATATTACATTCAAACAAGTTTCAAATACATTTGATATGCTATTGTGCACCAAGACCACGAACTCGCGCCATAAAACCTTCTCCAGGCGGATTAATGATAATAGAAAATTAATAATAAAAATGAGTAAGGGGGGGGGGGGTTATGAGAATGTCACAGGCAGTGAAAATTCATAT
Source organism: Vandiemenella viatica (assembly GCA_031002005.1). Lineage (NCBI taxonomy): Eukaryota > Metazoa > Arthropoda > Insecta > Orthoptera > Morabidae > Vandiemenella > Vandiemenella viatica. Next base: position 254,940,279 of record CM061920.1, on the reverse strand, counting down.
AGTTTCTTAATTCACGTCTTGTTATAAACTCTGCTTATTCTTCAAATATTTAAGCACCCATTACTGGATACCTGCGTAATGTATTTCACTTTTTGTGTTCACGAAAATTTATGGTTTTAAAACTGGTGATAAAGTATTTAAAATGATTCCTTTAATGTTTCACCAGTTTTAGTAGGCTACTCTTTTTAATTAATACTCAGTTATTGAATTGTTACCGAGTAAATTAACCATGTTATATTGTTTGGCTTAACTTTTAATCTGTAATTTCAGTTCTTAGTACTCGTGTAAAAACATATTGGGATTGGTTGAATTCACCAAAATATTAAACAAAAAAATTGGATTATAGTGTCAGCGAGCTATGTTAGTATGTCCTGCTCAATTTGTTATGTGAGCAAGTCTACGGGCTACGAAAATTGTTTTCAGTGTCTAGTACTCTTTTGCCGCGCAAAACTATCGTTTGGAGAAACATTACTACAATTTAAATTAAAGCTAAAAAATTCTGAGAAGATGTGGAGTTAAGTGGTATTGGCGCCTTGAGTCTTCTTAAGTTCTGGAGTCCAAGATCTGTACCAAGCAATTACTCCGATCCTTTTACTTCGTTTCAAACCCGTTACTAAGATTTGAAAACAAGCTAAAGAATTCGTTCTGTGGATTTTAGAAAAATGTTGCGAAAATGATCAAAATGTGATTTGAATCATTTCCTTCTTTCGCTTTCTATCTTGGGTGCATCATTTAAAATTAGATTCTTGTTCATTAAAATAAAATTTCAATTTATTCTTTTTATTAAAATTTGACTTTCCATTTTAAAAGCCGTTCAACCCACTTAAAGTTTATATCGTTTCCTCTCTTGTGTCTTCTTTTGAAATCGCATCACTCTTGTTAATGCCTTATATCATAATTATTCAAAATAGTATGAACAAAACACGACGGATGGAATATCTGACTAAAAACGCTCATTGCCGAGCCAGGAGTCGAAGCGGCATACCCTAACAATGCAACACACTAACACCTCTAATGCCAGGGCCGGCAGTTTAAATGTTGTAGGTAGAAGTGTTGTTACACTTTACTGCGAAGCTCTTAAATACTCAAGGTATAATCATACATTTTTTATTTTACACATCCACAAACTCACAAATGAAAATGAAAACAGACTGTCACAAGACTGCTTGCCATTATTGTCTTAATTGCTTATCTCTTTATAGTCGTTAATTATCTTTGCAAATAACATAATGCAGTGTAGAAGGACTACATTGAGACTGGATGGAGAGCAGCTGCATAGGGAAATCGAATTAGGTATTATACGGGATTATGTGCCCAAAAGTCAACTTGCTAGATACCTACAGAAATAAAGGTAATGAATAATGATTAGGTGTGCGGGTGTTGCTGACTAAATGAAATATCTTGGCATTTTATAATAGGCTCCGCTGGACAATCGCATTGTGGGAGGTTTCATAGCATTGCAGACTTTAGAGAGGGAAATGTGTCGTCGTGCTAGGGAAGTAAGTTAACTTTGCTACGAAGACGTAGTTAGGATCTTATCTTAGATTATGGATGATACCAAATACATTTTTTGAAAAGGGGTCCAAAGGAGGACACTTGAGTTGATTAGCGAACAATACACGTAACAATTTATTTCACACGCCTCCTGTCAGTCAGTGACTCCCAACCCAGCTCCATTATATCGTACGTGACGTGCGTATACGTTGTCGATAAGGCCAGGACGAAATGGTAGGAGACTAACGAATAGCATGCAAAAGGGAAGAGATGGCCACTACCATAAATTAGATCTCGATTTCTTGTATAAAGGAGTGCGAAACTTTTCATTTGTAAGCAATGAGACCGGGTTTAGGAATAAAAAAATTGACCTAGGAGAAGAGGTGAAATAGCAATTGTACAATATATATCAGTTAGTGCTCCAACCGAAAGTTACGCCTACCAGTGACCGCAAAAGATTTTTATGCCAATGCTTTTTACGATTTTTATGTATTGTACCAACCTATTCAAGAAATACAATAAATTTGATTAGCCTCGCTTAGAACATCGCAGCTGCTGCAATATTAAATTTATCCTGTGGTTAGGTGACGAGAATATATGATTTTCTCATCTGTTTGTAATAACTATCATTGGTGAGTACCTTCATTTGTAATTTCTGTATAGACAGCTAAGTGTAGGCAGCAAAAGTGACTCTAACCACTTATTCTAGTAAGATATATATATATTTCTTTATTGGGAAAAACTGTTTTGACATGAATTCTGGAATATTCGTTACTTTCCTTTCAATTTATACTTTGATATACACAGATGATGCGTTCTACATTTGGCGGGGAAAGTGAGAAATGTTTTCGATGTAGAAATATTGTCAGAAGAAAGACAGCTGGCGTGTCCAGTAGCATTGTGAGGTATCAGCTGGTGGGCCGACCCGTTACGCCGGCCTTGGGGCAGCGGTTCGGTTCCCGCTAGCCAGAGCAAGGACACGCGGAACTGCACACCTCAGCACATACCACGCCCGCAAACCTTACAGCTGTAAACAATACTGCCGCCTGCAACACGCTGGGCTGGAAGGGTTCATTTGAGGTAATTGCCAGGTCTTCAGCATAACTCCTGCGAATGGTATCTTTTCAAATGAAGGAGAAAAATTACGCGATCTTTTTTTTTCCCGAGCTGCTGTGTTACTAAGGAATTATTGTTTGTTGTTCGTTCTATGTGAAAAAAATATCTTTTTATCCGTTATCATTACAACAATTGTTGCCGACTATTTTTACTGACGAAGTTAAAAATTATTCCCATTCTGATTTTCCATCTTTCCCTATACAATTTTCAGACCTTAACGTTGTAACAGTGGAAGTTATGATATTTCAGTGAATTTGTGCTGTGCACAGCGACGTTAGTGCCAACGTCTCAAAATTCGTCCTTATATTATTTGTAAAATTGTATAGAGATTCAAGATTTCAAAAATAAGTGTCGAAACACTTCGTAAAGTTTGAAGCCTCAGTATAATATAGTGCCATACTGGCAATCTGATGTAAAAAGCGTTATGTTTGCTTGTATTATAGAGGTTGCACCGGCGTTCAAATTCTAAATATTCGAATTGTCGTTGGATTAGAACAGAGCAGCAGCGCAGAAACTCCCTGGTGGTTCAGCTGCGTAGGCGTTTGACTAGATCGTAAGGTCCCCGATTCGAATCCCTGTCTCGGCGAGACTTTTATAAGCCCTTAACCTGAGTTTCATCTCTGGTACAGTTAAATGAGTAACATGAAGTATACCGGAACGCTACCGTGGTTGGGATTCCGCGTTAAACTTCAGTATGATCCTCTAGGGCTAACTACCCTAGTTATACCACTAATGTGTAGACATTCAAAGCAAATTCAAGTTAAACGAAGGCTTAACGTAGTTATAGTTGACCCAAACAAATATTCATATACGTACATAAATGCATACATACAGCAGCGAGAAAATTACCTTCTGAACTGTTGTCCATTTGATATTCCAGTTTGATTTAGTGTTGATTTTAATGCGACCTGCAACAATACAACCAGAAATTTATAACAGATAAATTCTATTTTTTCCGATAAGGTTACGAACTTTTCTAATTTTAACTAAGACAAGACAATTTTCTGTCTAATTGTCATACATGTAACTGATCATACCAAAATCTCTTGGCCCACAAATTGGTGAAATGAACTTCGTATTTCCGAAAATATGATGTACTGAAAATCTTCTAAAAGCTTTCTTGAGATTCCTTTGCATTTCACATCGTGAAATTCCTAGTTCCAGCACATTGCACTTTGTCACTTTTTTACAGCTCGAACATTTTTTTTTCCTTCGATCCTGCCAGCTTAAAGGACCACGTACCGCCTGTCACCTGTTTTACTCAGGTGACCAGTGTGAATCATGAGAAGGGGGAAGGACCTGTGTCCTGCTAGAATTCAAACCACGTTGGTTACATCCGGCGTACTTAACCTAGAGCAGGAAAGTCTAAGTTGCCATTTGACTGTGAAACGTATACGGTTTTGTGTTCTGTATGATAAGTGCATTTTTGTGTGTGAATTGTGTAGTTCATGAGGCGGAGTTTGGGGAGCGTCCCAGCATTCAACTTGATGATTGCGGAAACCGCCTAAAAACCTCATCTAGGATGGCTGTTACGCGGGTACCACGACTCTAACCTGGTGCCGTTGTACCTACTCGATACAGTGTGCGGCGCCTTAACGCACTCAGCCAAACTGGCGTGTTTTTTATACCTCAGGGAAGGGGGCGTCCATAAATTACGTGGGGGTGGTGACGAAATCTCACCAAGGGGTACGGGGTCAACGGAAATCTCACGTGAGGTTTTTTAAATTTTTTTGGATTGTAGAGCTAAAAAAAAAGTCTAAAAATGACGCAAAAGTCGAATTTAAAGGGGTTTTACGTCGAAATGTGGGAGTGTAACCGGCTTCGGAAGGGGTGAGCTCTAAAAAAAAAGTGTCTCAAAAAGTTGCAAGGGCGATTTCTAAGGCAGGGAGGTCTCACGGTCCAGATCTCACCAGAGAGGGGGGGGGGGGGGTCGGGGGGGTCGGGGGGATCTGGCCAGGTCGGGCCAGGTCTCACGAAGTCTTACCACAAGGGAAGGGGGGGAGTTCCGAAAATCCGGAAAAATACCTCACGTAATTTATGGATGCCCCCGAATACGTATTATTTACTTAAATAAATAAAATTTTCGGAATATTTTTATAACCGAAAAGGCTATTTTTTTCAGTTTTATACTGATACCATTTAAAAAAAAAAATACCTTGAGTAACCTAATGTTGGACGTTTGACATCATGTCGCAGGCGTCCTCCTCGATTTTATTGTCGATTCCAGTGTTTCGTCCTGTGCGATTAATGTTACTTACATCTTGTAAAGGAATTTGAAAATGATAAAAGTATAAGATGTACATTAATAATTTACGTAACAACCTAGATCGATAGTGGATCGTTATGTGCTTTAAACACAAACGCAATATTTTACATATCAAAAACTGACATTAACACATGATACAAATCAGCAAAGCTTTGCTTTCAGAAAAGAAATAACTTTTACGTGCAACTCTCAACCACTTACTTTCGATGACAATGTCTTTCACTAATTATTACTAGTTTATATTTACCTTAGTGTACCTTTTTCTGTAGTTTCCTGCCAGGACGAGAACAATTTACGTCCCTTTTTAGACTTAATTGACCTATGATGTTATCTCGGATTATAATTTCCAAAAACTCCTCGTTTCTTCCCCTTATAATATCTGGAAGTAAATGTTTATGCCACTTTGTCTTTTTTTATACTTGTTTGGTTCCAAATACTCGCCGATTACATTTTCATCAATAACTTCGCAAGTTAAACCAAACACAACTTTTCATACTTAATCACAAACTTATTAAGACTTCCACTTCTTCGCGAGTTAACATTGCAGCATCATAATAAACTTTTCGCAATTCAAATGGTTAACTGTTTTACAGTATTCAGAGTGTCCAGGGAAGAACACCTTCCGGATTTCCAGTTTCACCATCGTCCTGTTGACACGAAGCTGCTAAGCTGACGGAAATTGCCACGCTCTCGTGTTCAAAATATTGATTTGAAGTATTATCCAGACAAGACAAACACCATCGTAAAATTTGCATTGGTCCAAATATGCTGAAGGGTCTGAAGAGGTGTAATAGCAAATCATGCGGATCTAAGTATCTAACCGCTCACAGCTCGTTTCCATTATGCTAACTGCAAGTAAATACCACCTTCTGATTTTTTTTAATTTTTTTAATTTTTTTTTTTTTTTTTTTTTTTTTTTTTTTTTTTTTTTTTTTTTTTAAGGATGTCAGCCAACAAAATCTCTTGGATTATTACTTTACTTTGCCAAACACGTTTCAGTACGCTATATCAGGGGATTTAAATTTTTTTGGAATATACGTTACTGTCGAAAGTCGCTGTAACGTTAGCGTTTGATGTAAAATAGTAAATTATTTCACTCAGTATTGTTAACCCCATTAGAGAAAAAAAATACTAAAATACTAAAAAAAAACTACATAAGCAATTAACAGCGCGTGTCCGTACCAAAATCTCCTCCATCCAGGAATATGTACAGATGTGGTGCACATCTTACTCTGAAATCGTCTGGAAGTTTCTGCTTGCTAGCATTACGGTGGAGTCTAAATCTTGTTTTCTTTCTCTATCTTGCAAATGTTTTGCACATTCAAGACATTGTACAGGTCACTTTTGTGCACGGTATGTGTGTATATGTGGTAAACTAGATCCGCTCGGACCTCCAAGAATCGATTTACCACCGTGAATTTCAAAAGGCATCAACTAATATATTGCAGAGAGTCAGAATCTTAAAAATATTTGTCAGTGTTTATTCAATAACAATTTACTATTTCAGTAAGCTACTCCAGAACGTTGTCCTTCAACGTATTATTGAGTCCCACCATGCATGTACATGCATAGTACAAATTCGATGACTCAAAGAGAAGTGAAACATGTCCGCAAAAAAAAAACCTTCAAAGCTGTTATTTTAAATAATTCATTACCTTATAGACAACGGTACAAAAGTTAACAAAGCAAAAGCGTGCTAACAGTACTTTGTATGTCGCGAATCTGCTGGCTGTGTAGACACACAGAGAAGGTCGTTGTCAACAGTTACATGCCGAAGTGACGCGCGAGGCCAAACCACAAGTCAGAAGCGATCTGACAAGGATATACCTACACCTAAGTGTTTGTTGCTAAATTATTAATTACGAAAGTGTTACCTAACTCATTAAACCAGTGGCGGCCGAAGTAATTTGCTCAGGTAGTGACAACACTGAACTTTTTGATGGTTTACTGATTTTCATTGCTGAAGTGAAAGGTATCTGGAAGAAGAGCTCAGAGTTGGCTAAGAATCAACTTAAAAATCTGCAACGTCTTAAAGTGTCATTACCTGCGTGTCCTGCTGGATTAAATAAATGATTTTGAAATTAATAAATGATATATGCTTTAAGATTGACCAGAAAGTAAACAAACAATGACTGATTAGTGAGAAACCGACGAGTTGACTTAAAGGCAATATTGGATTACCCAATAGGCACGACTAAGCATCCGTTTTTTTAAAGGCCCCCTGTGAGTTAACTTTTTCATTAAATAAAAATATAAACATCCAAAATAAAGAAAGTAATATGAGAAGCATATAATATAAATTTTTTGATTTGATTGTAGTGTAGGATATTAATAAAAATAATTTTCAAAATATCATAAATTGTAAAATTCGTTTGTTTAGTTGGATGAAAAATGTAATCAATTTGGTTAGTCATCTACGAAACCTTTTCTTTGTACTTATAAAACTCGGGGAACTTTTTCAAAAACAGTGTGACCCAGAAAAATTTGAGTGCCTATGTGCCATACTTTCTTAATTCGGCACAGCCTTCGATGACCACGACAGTTGCACACCGTTTCCGACAGTGGAACACCTTTCGCTTGAAAGTCGTTTTCTGTTACGAGCATTAATAAACTTGAGTAATTCTCCTTCAGAGGAACTAAGACATAAAAACAATATTCCTTCGCATCAGGGGGCATCCATTAATTAAGTGAAGTGTTTTTCCGGATTTCCGGCCTCCCCGCCCCCCTCTGGTGAGATCTGGCTCGTGAGGACCCCCCCGCCCTCCTAGAAATCGCCCTCAAAACTTTGAGACTTTTTTTTTCTAGGTCTCACCCTTCCAAAGCCGGATACACCCCCACTTTTCTACGAAATACACCTTTAAAATCAACTTTCGCGTCATTTGTAGACTCTGCATTCCAACAAGAATTTCACGTGAGATTTCCGTTGACCCCTCTCCCCCTTGGTGAGATTCGCCGGACTCCCCCCCTATTTCACCTTACGTAATTTATGGACGCCCCCTTAAGCACAGAACACTGGGTGGTTACAGCAAACATCTAGGCAAATGCTGGTACGAAACCCAATCTCCGCCTCATAAACTACGCATCTCACAAACAAAAATACACTTCTCGTAAAAAAGTTACACGTTTGGGAGACAGATGTCAACACACAGTTTCCTCGTAATAGGTCAAGAGCGCCGGGTTAAAGAAATCCGGTGTGAATTCGACCTGTACACAGGTCCTCGGCCCCCCCCCCCTCTCATGATTCACAATGGCCACCTGTGTAAACAGGGAGCCGGTGGCACGGGGTCCTTAGCCGGCCAAATCGAGAGAAAGAAACGACTTCTGCTACAAAAACTCGTCGAACATCGAAGTAGACCGATCACATGTTTGTTGTGTTAAAACTGTGAATCAAAAAGTTGCAAAGGTTGTCGTCAGTTACTATGGAACTGACGAAGCGGTAACTCTCTGGACTGGCATTAAGCAGAACGCAGTTTGGAATCCCCGTCCAGATATCCGTTTTCCATGGTTTCCTCAAATTAATCCAGGCGAATACCAGCACACTTTATAACTGCCCTCAGACCCAGCGTTGAATGAAATTTTATTTTAAGAATTATATGTAGCAAGTTGGAAACTGAGCAAATATGGTTACGTATATTTTTCTTTCAATTAACTGTGATTTTTAACATTGTTTTACGGAGATAAATTATGTAAGCGTTATGTGACATGTTCAAAAACAGTATTATACGAAACATTCATTAAAATAGTGTTGTTTTAAGTATTGATGTGAGCTACGATGTTTAGATGACATTTTTCGACTGTTTGGACTGGTTTATGTCGATACTTTTATGTGTAAATATCTTTAATTTTCATTTCTGTGCGTTTCACAATGATTGTGAGTGATTTTGAATTAGTTCTCAATGTTTTAATGTCCCGTCTGTCCCGTCTGTTTGTTCTTCATACAAATCCACAGTTTTGATCCGATCTCGATGAAACTTTGCACGCTTATCTTTTGAAACAAGCAGAAAAATACTGTATACATTTGGTTGAAAAATTATCTGTGTAAATAATACATGTTGTCTTATAATTTCGAAAAATTACTGAACGGCGATAGACAGCCGCGTTGGATGTCTATAGGTCTCTGTATTGCCTTTCGATACAGCGGCAGGTAGCTCAGTGGTTAAAGCGCTTACTTACTGATGTTTGGATAGCGGTCTCCGGTTCAAATCTCCGTGGAGGCAAACATTTTTAAAAATTGTTTTTGATCGGAATAGTCACGCCTGGACCGTTGGTTATTCGGATTAAATGTTAAACTGTAGATATCACAAATTTAGCGGTTCAATGAGAGGCAAATCGTAGGTAGTCTTGCAATGCTGTAGGTTTACACTTTACGTTATAATTATCCGTCAGGGGTTGTTCGCAGTCAGAGTCAGAGAGTGTGTGTGTGTGTGTGTGTGTGATCTGCAGTAGTAATAGTATAAATGCGGAAGTAAGTCTCTGTCTTATGTTACGTTTTGACAACTAAATACCTATACCGATATTGAGAAGAAAATCTGTAGGGAGGGCACTGGAATTTTTTTTTGGTATGATTAACAGTTGTAGTCACCAAATTTTGAGAACTTGTCGAATAGTGACGGAGAGACGGATGTGTGTGTTAGTCTGTAATGTTACGTCGCTTGCTCAAGCTATGCTTCTGGCGCATTATGTTAGTGTATAATTTGTAAATAAATTTCGTTTAGAGTAAAACGTATTATTTAGTATGGATGTCGATTTTCTCTGTCCTATTACTATGTGTCTGCTTAAATGTTTCTGACACCAATTTATTTTGCCTTCTTTTTTGACTTGCCTTGCGGGCGTAAACTGGCCTAAGTTGTAGCTCTAGCAGAGCACGAGCAGCTTAAGTAATTAGAAATCAAAAATCGGATGTTCATGCTGAAGAAAGAAGAAAACTCCAAGCTGAAATAATTTTTTTTTTTTTTGTAACAGTTTAACGTCCATTTTAACAACGTGGTCTTTAGAGACGGGAAAGGATGGGGGCAAGGAATGGGAAGGAATTCGGCCATGGCCTTTTGAAGGAAGCATCCCGGCATTCACCTGGAGTGATTTGGGGAAACCATGGAAAACCCAAATCTGGATGCCCGGACGGGGATTCGAACCGCCGTCCTCCCGAATGCGAGGCCAGAACGCTATCCGTTACACCACCACGCTCGGTCTGAAATAAAGCTGCCCTTAGTTAACACCCACCCCCCACATCCCCTCACATTCGTATGTTTTTCTATTTTTAAATATGTTGGAAATTGATTCTCTTCAAGAGACAGGTTCGATGGTAGAATGATATAGTGATGGGTTTCCGGTCATATTATGCCGACTCGGTGTTGTTTGGAACCAATCCTTCGCTACCAACAACTTTTTATAATCAATTCAAGCAAAGAAATTCTTAATCCACGCCTACGAAGTCGCGGGTATCAGCTAGTTACCAATATATTACTGCAACCAATGGAAAAACAAGTAGAAGAGTTTCCAACAGAAGACAAATTCTGTTTCAGGAAGAGGAGAGGTACAAGGGAAGCAATTCTTGCACTGAGGCTAATATTAGAAAAGAGGATAGAGAAAGGAAATAAAAGTATTTATGTTTCATAAATATTGAAAAAGCATTTGATAATGTTAAATGGGTGAACATGTTTGAGATCCTCGGAAAAATATTTGTACAATACAGAGATAGGCGGCTAATACTGAATCTTTACAAAAATGAAACAGCTGTAATATAAATCGAAATAAACAAGAGGGAACAGCAATACGTAAAGGAGTCAGCAAGGATTTGCCATTTCTCCTATAATTTTCAATGTCTATATTCAAGACTGATTGGATAAGATGAGGGATGACATTGTTTCTGTGATAAAGATGCAGGGAGAACTAGTAAATATGATTCGATTCGCAGATGACATTGTAATAGTAACAGAAAGTGAAGAGGATCTTAAGAAAATTTTGGAAAGAATGGAGTAAACAATGGGGAATGAGTACAGCATGATAATTAATAAAGCGAAGACGAAAGTCATGGTATGTGGTAAAGATAGACTCGAAAGTGAAAATTAAAGTAGAAACAATGGAGGATGTGCAAGAATTCTGCTACCTGGGAAGAAAAATCACAAAAGATGGAAGAAGCAAGAATTAGATAAAATACAACAAAAAGAAACGAATCTTTATAACAAATAAAATCAACTGGACAACGAGGAGAAGACTATTAAAAGTTTATGTCCGCAGTATTTCGCTGTATGGATGTGAAACCTGGACAGTTGATATAAAATATAAAGGAAGATTAATTTCATTCGAGCAATTGTGCTAAAGAATGACGTTAAGGATTAGCTGGAGGGACAAGGTTAATAATGTGGAAATTTTTGAGAGGGCAGGAGAGTATAACTCAATATGGGAGAGTGTAAAAATGCAGAGAAAAATATTAATTGGACAAATCTTAAGACATTAGAACTTAGTGAAAACAATAGTGGAGGGAATGGTAGAAGAAAAGAGATATGGAGGAAGACTACGGTTAAAATACATCCAGCAGATAATGGAAGATGTTCGCTGCAGGAGATATGTAGATATGAAGATGAGGGTAGAGAGTAGAGCTGAATGAAAGACCGCCGTAGACCAATCCCAGGATTGACTACTGTAGAAGACGAAGAAGAAAAGAGATGATATGCAGTCAGCGCACAGCCAAGTATGTAGCAAATGCAATGGGAAATCCAGCGCTGTTACGACTCACAGCGAACGAGGTGGGTGAGTAGTAAAGCTCTCATCTGACATTGGAGAGGTTTTCCATGGTCTTCCCATGGTTTTCCGAAATCACTCCAGACGGATACCGGGATGGTTTTTTCAGAGGACTATGGAATAATTCTTTTCACGCCTCTAATGATTTCGACGTCAATGTGGCGTAAAATCAAAGAAGTCTCTCAGAAACGAGTCAAACGACTTATAATTTGCAGCCACAACATAAAAAATCATCTAGTGCCATATTCAAACGTCAGTTAGGAAGCTTTAGTAAACCTTTAACTTTGCCTCGGCTAGCCATTGCTGCCAGCTTTTTTAATGCAACTATAACTACTAATTATCCCCAGTAGTCTTAGAGACAGAACTATTTATCAGTTTCTCTAACTTTCCCTAGTGAAACCACATTAAACTGTAGATCACGCTTACTGGAATGAACACGTAAAGAAGATTAACGTTAATATCAAATTCCACTAGGGTTAGTACAATGTAGTTTATAAAAATTCCGGTAAAGATTTTGACTGCGGGAAATAATTTTCCTTTGAACGATTACCTATTGCGGACGTTTCTCTAAGCTTTGTAAGATTACATTAAAATGAAACATGCTATATTTTACTAATGAGACCTTCAGTTGTACATTGATCAAAACTCAATCAAAAACCGACCAGTAATTCTTGCATGCATGTCTTTCAACGAAAAATGGATAATAATTTTTGTACAGTTTTATTTTAATCTCACCGAGCGTGGTGGGTGAACGGTTAACGCTCTCGCCTCGTATTCGGAAGGACGCGGGTTCGAATCTCCAACTGGGCATCCAGATTTGGTTTTTCCATGGTTTCCCCAAATCACTCCAGGTGATTGCCGGGATGCTTCCTTGAAAAAGGCCATGGCCGAATTCCTTCCCGTTCCCTGTCCCCAGTCCCATCCCGCCTCTACTGACCTTGTCCATCGACGAGGCGTAAAGCAATAAGTAAAAAAAAAAAGTATTTTAATCTCGAATTCATATCGAAATGAAACATGCCCTGTTTTACTCCTGTATCATGGATTGTACATGGTTCGAATCTCGGTTAAAATCTGTTTAGTTTTTGCGTGAATCACGTTCTAAAGAAGAAGTGAACAGATTTTTATCTTTATTTCTCAACTTCTCAAAATTTAACGATTTGAAAATGAGACTGTTATTTTAATTTCATATAAGCTCAGACGCATTTCGCCCTTATGTAATGGGATATCAACAGCGACTGTAAATATACATTCCTGGTGCTAAGAAATTTGCTATTAACAAAGTGCACACAGCTTACGAATTTGGATAGAAACAGTTTGATGTTGGTATTGACAAGGCCTCAAGTCGGTGACAGTCAACTTTTGACAACTACAAGATACATGATGAAGACAGCAGAGCCAGCTGTCGAAACGTCGTGTTTACACAACACCATCCGGCTGGACATCAGAGAGGACTTCATTTCATGAATACGCTGGGAAAATCTCCACTCACGATAGATATTCCTGTTTACTCTGAACATCTTGCGTTTACGGGAGTAAGTAACACAACCGGACGGAATTGCGAGTGAGCCAGAAATATTTCTCTATGCTATAGTCAAAATTCATGACCGCTTCTATTTATAATGCATCCTAAATCAAACGCCTCTGTTCGATGCTTCACAAAGCATGTGTCGGTTAGTTCGTTGCTTTCGACAGCAGGTGGAAAGACCTGAAGCCTTGAAGCAGCAATTAGCTAACTACGCTCGAGTAAGTATCCTAAATTAGAATGCGCGAGGAACAGCCTCGACTGACAAGGTATGCAGGCTGCCAAGGTCGGAATTGAAATCCTCCGTCTCTTCAGCGGCGATCCATCTTACATCGTCGCCGGTGGTATTACTCCCGTAAGAGGCCGCCCATAAGCCGTTTTCTTGATTAATCACACACATTCTACTTTGTGTAAGTTAAAAATTTCTCAAGTAACTAAGATACGATCTATGGTTACCAATACACTGCTCGTTTAATCTCAAATAAATCATTTCTATTAACACTTTGCGATGAAATCTTCACTAAAATTATAAACACGAAAGTAACTCTGTCTTCACGACTAAACGCCTAAAGCGTTCTCGATTAAATTTGACAAGGAAATACTATGTATTATTATATCAGTCTCCAAGGCTTTTGTTTCTCTCGCAGTCAGTTTGTGTAAGATCTGTTCATAAGTTTTATCTGTAGACAAAATTTATTTTATAGTAAAAGATTAGGATTTGTGGTGCATTCGAAGGCTATCAATAGAGCCCATGGACAGACACTGAAAATAGCAGAGTATGCGTTGAAAAGGCATGGTTTTTTTTTCCATGAGAAGTTATACGTAGCTAAATCTTGGGTTTAGAACCCCCAAAACTCATCAAAGTACAGAAAAACCAAAAACCTTGTGTACAAAACCGTATTGACGTAATTTTAAACCACAAACAAAATTTTGCGGGAGAAAGTATGGCAGTTAGTCTCCTACAGTTAAATTCTTTCTCCTCCCAGCCCCCCTCTCATTGTGTTGCTATTCTTAAATATGTTGCAAATTGGTTCTGTTCATGAGACAGTATCAATGGTGGAATGATATGGTGATGGCTTCCCAGACATATTATACAGAGTCCATTTTTGGGCCACCTTTTATGCAACTTACTATTTTCTGTGTCCATTTCTAGCAATAAAATTTCAAATACATGCGCACTACGTCGCTGGTAACTGTTAGTTAATCTATAAACCGTCGTAAGTAATAGATGTCTATGATTTAAGGTATTTTTTGCTTCGGGGTGTACTATTCGTAGATGTTGAGGTCGTTAGGGGTGGAAGAGGATGAAAACAAGTAATGAGAAGGAATTTAGCCGTAACCTTCGGAAGGAACCATCCCTACATTCGCCTGGAGTGATTTCGGGAAACCGAGGATAACTGAAATCTGGAAAGTGACGTGAACCCCCGTCTTGCTGAATGGCAGGCGCGAGCATTACAGCTCAATAACAATGCTCGTAGATCTTCCAAGAAATGAAGATTAAATATTCAAAGTTGAGTTTATTTTGTCGTAATCGTCAAACCAGGCTGCTGGCCACTGTCTACGCTCAGCGATACCAGGTTATCGCCGCCAGATGTAAAAAAAATTTACTTCGTGATACCGGCCCAGTTGTGTTTCATTGTGAGCCACAATTCCTAATCACCATGTCGGGTACCAAAGACCTACGTTAAACCACAACCTAACTGCAACACGGACCAAGGACATACTGTCGGATGGGGTGTTTTTTTTTTTTTTTTTTTTTTTTTTTGTTTTTTTTGTTTATTACTTTCCTATTTATTGGTTACAAAATTCAGAGATGTATGGTACTAGGTATAAAGGTATCAATGCCAGGTACAAGATACAATACACAAAATCAAAGTGTGGTGCAAATACAAAGATTTAAGATACAGACTTCTTGGATGTGAAATACGAAGATACATGCTTCTGTTAAATTCATCATTCACACTGTTCACTTCTTGTGGGCTAGCAGCGTGGTCGTTCCGTGAGTTTTGTTTTCTTCGGCAGCTGTCTTCTCCTGCGCTCTTCCGGGTTGGCGCCCCTGTGTGTGTTTTACGGAATGCTTGGGTGTCCGCCCATTACGAGGGATTGCAGTGCGTTGCCGTATGAGCTGACATAACGGGGAGAAGTGGTCGCCTTCGCGAATTCTCTCTCCATGAAGGAGATGTAATTGCTGTATTCTTTGTCGTGGTGTTGACAAACATATAGTACTGTATGGCCTAGTAGCCATGTTGCGGCATTTTGTTTCCGTGATGGTTTTCGGGTCTGAGGATTTCCTGTATTGAAATTGTGGTTCCGTCCAGCTGTGCTAACTTGTATTGAACTTGTGTTGAACTTGGCAGATTGTTTGATATGTTTGAAGAGGTAAAGACATACATGGAGACAAAGTTTTTCAACTTCACCATTTCCATACGTAAAATGAACACGATACTAGACTTATTATTTACCCAAATACTGCAGCTCTGGTGAGAAACTGCCAGGCAACCTGAATAGTACAGACTAATGCAATCTGAGACCTGTTTTACGCGAGGAAACCTTTCATGACGGGTACCAAATCCATAGTCTTGACTGCCTTATTTGAAGTAACGCGTCTCCATATGAACAAATTTTAAATTTTTTTATCGTTTTGTATACGCGTTAAGTTCAAGTTACTAGAAATGAACTAGACCAATGGAGGGAAGTGAAATAGAATGATTTTTATTTCGTACTGTTTTTCACGTTTTACTAATTTAAATCAATGTCCTAAAGAAGTCGCTTGTAAGATTGGAAATGTCAGAGTATCTACAGATATTTAGTACATCAGAGCTTTAAAGTATCAATGAAGCAACTGGACCCCTGGCATACAAGTCTGTTCTTGATAACGTCTCCTAAGTACGGTGAAAATTAAATTTAGATCGCTGTCCTCTACAGCTACATTCCGTTATTAACTGACAACAGACTTCATCCACTTTCCGGTGCAATCTACCGTTCTTTAGTTACTGGTAGATCAGCGAATAACTCAGTCTTTCGCTACCTTGCGCTACTTTCGATTGCCAATAGCTTTCGACCTCAAGTATTACAGCCTTCCGAGACTCCGCCTACTCATTATACATATCGGCTGCTGCTACCATTCCAAGATGAAATTCGTGCCACTACTTTGTATTATGGTTGCATACCTCAAGAGAAACAATAAGCGAGGTAGGTGAGCGGTAACGCTTTAGCCTGGCGTTCAGGAGGGTGCGGAATCGAATTCCCGTCCGGTAATTCAGGTTTTGATTTCCGTCGTTTCCTGAAATCACTCCCGATGGTCACATCAAAAGACCATGGCCTAATTACTTTCCGTTCCTTTCCCCCAGTTCTTTCGCGCTTCTAATGACCTCAGTGTGGCGTAAAGGGACCGTCCACAAACTATGTGGCTTGGTTCAGGGGAGGGGGGGGGGGGGTTGGCTGGAATGCTACGCTGGGCTACGTGGGGAGAGGGTGGGTTCCGAGCCTGACCACGTAGCTTTCTTTTCACAACATTTTTCACAGTTAAAATGAGGAACAGAACTGACAACATCATGTGAATATTTATTTCCCTCAAAAGGGAAAAAGAGCTACGTGCAACGTGGAGGTGGGGGGAGGGGGTTAACAGGAAGCCAAAATGGAGCTACGTGGTTTGTGCACGCTCCCAAAGCCATAAGAAAGAAATTGGCAGTTGCTGGGTATTGCAGATATAAGCGAAAACTTAACACTATGAATATCATACGCGCAGTACGCCATATTTATAGCTACATATATATTACACAATAATAATAATACCGTGTAGTCGTAATGACCTGGTAACAGGGTTTTATTGGCTGCGCATTCCGTCCGTCCTCCTTAACCTAACCCGGTAATGCTACCAGGTACAAGAGACCTACAGGTTAACGTGTAATCCGAACCACGGAAGCGTTCTGGTGTACTTCACATTACACAGAGAGCTCTGCCAGAGGTGAAGGTTGACTTAAAAGATGGATGAGACCGCCGAGACAAGGATTCGTGGACCTTTCGTTCCCAGTCAGACACTTTAACACTGAGTCACTAGACCACATTAACACCATGTCAATGGCGCGAATTCGCAAGATTTTACCTATCCAAAAATCGCCCTACACGCCTAAAGTTTTTACTTCAAAAACTAAAAATCTAACTTCGTCCATAACCCAAAGGTTGGTCGAATCTACCCGAAGGACATGTACCAACCTATTGTGTGAGAGGCAGGAACACCAATTCCTTTCCTCAGGAGCCTAAAGTTTAACGTGGAATCAGAACCACGGAACGTCCCGGCATAATTCATGTAATCAAATGCAACTCCTGAAAATCCCTTCTCACCACGGGATTTTAACCAGCGACCGGAGAGAAAAAATTTCGGAAGTAAGCGCCTTAATGGCTGAGCTACAAGACCACCTTGTTTTGAAGTATACGTGTGCTAAATACTATTAAATCGCATAAAAACTGTCGCTTCGTATGATCAACATTGATGGAAATTAAGGTGAGTGCGGAAAGGAGGAAAAGGTTTAGGTTTTTGTAAATCAGAAGTAAACAGTATTTTCTTATTTGTGCAAAGTTCCATCAAAATTAGATGAAAACCTTCTTTCTTTATTTTTTTTACCAATGTTTTTCTTACGAAAAAATACATTATTTTTTGTATATTAGATATAAGTATAATCTATACTTCAACTACTGTCCAAGTGCAACACTTCATACTTATAGCTACAGATATACTGTTAAGGTTAGCATGTTGGCTACGTGAACTCGTAAGATTTTCCGCATCCAATGCGCATATGAAACGTGCTACATGTCATGGTATGTCGGTGACGGAAAGTCACGAATTCATAGATTCACCCCCGTTAAACATTACCTAACGCGCCGATAAAAGTTTTCACTTCAAGAAGAAAAAAAGCTCAAGGAGAATGGGCCCCAATTGCTGACGCTCCGCAGTCTGTCCAAAGCCTCTAGCTCCTAAACGGAGTAAGATCCGCACCTAAAATTTGTACTTTAAATGTATTGATTTAAAATGGACTATCACATTTAAAATTTTGGAAAAATATATTCAGGATGGGTTCCGTAGAAATAAGTGTGGTGGAAACAAAATATATTTTTCCACCCAACGAGACAGATATACATGGGTATAATTAGTCTTGTGGAGAACTAAGATATTTTTTAGTGGGGAAAAATGAGAAAAGGGGAGAGACTGTCAAACTATCCATTTTTTGTAATTTTTGTTACGGTTAGTATCTCAAATCACTGTTTTCTAAAGTGTTGAGCACATCTATTGCTTAGAGACAAATACTAAAAGAACTCAATTGAATTACAGCTTGTATGCTGCGAGCGAAACGAGAAAAAATTTTATGTTTTATTTTGCCAAAAACTAACACTACTGATTGAGCTTTCTGGTCAGTCTACAGTAAATCTAATTACAAGTGAGCGATTGCACCTTGGCACTTGGCGCTGCGTTTGTCAGCTGTGAGGTGCACTCCGTTGCCTAATCTGAAAATTCGAGTGTTTAATTTTGCAGCAAGCAACTGTCATCTGATTTGCCACATACAAGATGTCCATTAGTCTATGGTCGTTAAAGTAGTGAATCCTGAATGCACGAGCCTCTACTCGCACTTTCCCTTTACTACTGCTGTGCTAACGGAGGATGTTAGTCAGTGTCTGTCCGCATTTCTTTTAACGCTGAGGCACAATACGGGAGCATGCGAATGCTGGGTAGCTTGCATTTGCGCCTGTTTATCATGATATCCAGCTCGGCCACACAATCTTTTGGTACTTCATGGTTTCAGTAAATAATGCTGGAAAACTGTATATGGTGCTGCAAATATAATTTGTATTTCTATACATAGCAATTGGTTCTAATTAAGGTAAACTACATGAATAAATCGGTCACCCATCTTGAAAGAAAGGAACAATTTGTGTGTCTTTGTATTCTTTGTTACTCAAGAATTGGGAATTGTGGTCACGTATGCTTCGGAGGTCTTTGTCATTGTGCTCGTGACTTTTCGTGAGGTGGCGCAGCGAATAATTAATTCCTAACTAATCACGAAGGCATTGTGTCTTTCATTACGCGGCGCGGTTTCAACCAGGAAGCAGACTACAGTGATCAATACGGTAAACAAGGTGCAGTATAACTAACAAACTAGGAAGATATGCAGAGTACATTAGGATATTATGATGTCCATTGAGTCAAGAACAATAATAGTTACGGTTGTAACCGATTCTTGCTTTTGGCAAGCTCTCTTTCAGCAGATGCCGATGTGACTGTTTTCGACATAGAAGTCGTGTTAAGAATATTTAAAGACGATAGCAAGGAAATGGGTCATGGCCGACGTTAAGGAAATACATCGCTATTTGATGAAGTAACTCCGGAAAGCCAAAGGAAGCCGCCATTTTATTTTACCTGACGGGAATTTGAGCTGTCATTAAAGTAATCCATGACCTTTCGTATCTAAGTAGCAGATGTCGTGGTTTGTGTTATACTTGTGAAGGAAATCGGTTTCTTTAAAAGATTTCCACTGTTATTTCACATGTGTAGAGGACTGTGATAAGTAAATGTTGAGGGTAGTTACACTTTTGTAGGTACAGAGTGAAATGAAATGTCTGCACTGAGAGTATTCTGCTTGCGAAAGATATGGATCGGTCTGACAAGCTTAACTTCCCCATCCCACTGACAAAAGGCTATCGAACGTACCACATTCCGTCAGATCATACACTCAGCGGAGATGCTTCATATAATTTTAACCCAGGTGTTTAGAACTATACCTTGCCACTCTACTATTAAAGAACAGGATCAAATTCTTTTTAAATACCGGAGTCGAAGCAACTAAAGACTATTTGAGCGCAGAGAAGTGACAGCATTGGGTTTTATAGACTGTGATTGGTGGAAGTTGTAAAAAAAATTTAATTTCACTGTTTTCATGTATTTCTTTTTTTGCTGTTCATACAACTCCTAGACCATTGTTATAGCAGTTTCATCTGACCGCTGATATAGAGACGTATGGGCATTGTTCCAGTGCTGTGTAAGGTACTGCACCGTTCTTGTATTCCTCTACGAGCTCTTCATAGTTCTTTAACAGAACCTCTACGTCTAGCGCCCTGACCTGGGACAAGCTAAGTGCCGTGTTCCGTGCCACACACGACTGACGGGAAGAAGTTGCAGGGGAAAGTCTAGTGGAATGTGGGTCAGTATGCAAATGCTGCGCGAATGTTGCGTGGTCAAGGGGATACCAGCAGTCGGTAAGGAGCGAGGGATCAGTATCCTGACACTCTGTCGAGTACACAACCTCCCTTACAAACACTGGTATACATTGTGAAATAGGAACTACTAATTCAAAGCATCGTAAAAATAATACTTCTAGTAGAGGCCAACTAACTACTTTACTAACCAAAAAATAGTGTCTGATCCTGTAAACAGACGAAGTGGCTACCGTGTGTGTGTGTTTTTGTGTGTTCAGACTAGTGCGTTTTAAGAAGGAAAAGAAAGGCCCATTCTTCTGTTAGATAAATATTTCATGTCCCCAATCGATGGACGAATCACCATAAACAGAGTATGGCCTCACTCCATACGAACTGCGGAGACGTTTTCGATATAACCCAATACTTTTGTAGACAAGTAGATTATTAATCGTCTACCACTATCTCTCCTACCCTGTCTGCCAAATTCCGATTGGGAAAAATGACCCAGCTAACTCCGTGTCAGGCTTCAAATTCAATCACGGTGCCTCTACGACCTGAAACAACGGAGCCCGTACAAGGAATAAAAAGCTGTGGCTAGTATTTTAAAAAGAGAAAATCTTGCAGTAACAATAATCTGACTTCATTCAAGTTTAATTGTATGCTATTTTCAAGTTTTGTTTTATTGTAGGTTCTTTTTAATGTATTGTACACAAAAAGAGGAAAAAACCGTTATGTCTGTCCGTCCGCTTCTCGCAGCATTGCACGAGATTGGTGCATTATGCGGTGTATCAGTCAACCACTGACATGGTATAAAATATTTTGCTGTTTTCGCAGCCGTCTTACTAACATAAATTGCTTTCGATATTAACGTTGCGTCGAAACGCCCTATTCCTCCTCCCTCTCCCCCTCCCCCTTCTTCACGTTTCGACTAGGGCTTAGGTCGTCTTCAGGGGACTAGGCGCATACTGAATCTGCTAGAGACTGGCGTGGCTGGTTGTTATTCTATTTGTTCTGTGGAGACTGACGATTCTCTGTCAACATCGATTATCCACAGATATGATGTTTACGATTTAGTATCTGTGGGTCCAGAGATTTATTTAACACACATTTTCAAGCCTGGCTAAGATCATAACCACCATCCTTGCTGAGGTTGTTTGGCTGTATGAATGTCTCGATAGCCTCTCGTACTTTTCTTTGTTTATTAAACCTTCGGTTCTAGCTAGCACTCTTGTATTTTCCCAGATCATTTCATGTTTTTCTTCCAGCTGGTGTTTGGCAATAGCTGATTTCGTGGGATGCCTCAGATGTGTGTGACTCATATGTTCACGTATCCTCACAGCTACGGCTGGTTCGTATTCACCAATATATACCTTGCCGCAATTACAGGGTACTTAATAAATTCCATTGCTTTGAAAGGGAGACCTTTCATCTTCGGCCATTCGCAGTTTTTCTTGGACTTTGTTTCCACTTCTAAATATGGATAGAATAGTAACTTTCGTTAAACTTCTCTCAATTTTTTCAGAGACACTATTCACATATATTACGTTAGTTATGGAAATTTATTAAAATCATAACATCATGTTCGGGAATATTTCAATGCGATATAGACAGTGATCTTGTGAAAGATGGAGACATACGAACGGGTAGGTAGCCTTGGGGACAGTACACCATTCGGACACTTAAGGACAATAATCTTGACGACTGTGAGTAGAAATGAACGGTCCCGAACTAGTTAATGGAATAACAGAAGGCTGCCTGTATTTCTACATCCACTTTAGGGAAACCTGCAAAGTATTGTTCGCAGGGTGCAGCCGTTTGACGTGAAGGATTCAAGTTTAAAAGAATCGAAGGCCGGAAGGCGGAATTCTTTTCTTTCACGTGATAGAAACCAACAAAGGGACACTGAGAATAGTGGTCGTCAGTGCACGAGTTTTCGAATAAAGATTGAGATTGTTACTGTTGAAATTTCTCTTTCCTGTCTACGATGACTGAGATGCAGTGAAGACGAGGAGGATAGTGTGGAGAATGATGATAAATGCTGCGACGCGAGGCCGTCGAAATTCTATTGTTAAGCCTGATTGATGGCTTCGCAGTGACCAGTACAGTTATACTTACATTTCGGCCTTTGGAGCAACATGTCATTAGGTAACGTCCATTAATTTCGTGAGATGTTTTTATTAAAATTTGGATCCCTCTCCCCTTTTTCGTTGGTAAGATTTGGTGAAATCTGTTGGGACCCCCTCCCCAACGTGTGGTTGTTTGAAGAAATTGTGACTTTTTTTTAGCTCTACGGCTCCGGGTGGCAGAATATTCTTTGAAGGGAAGCGCCATCTGAAATAAAAAGTTGCCTGAAGTTTTTGTCAACTCCCCTCCCCCTTGGTGAGATTTTGCCAGACCCCCTTCTTTATTTTGAGCTCACGTGATTAATGGACGTCCCCTTATGTCAGAGTTGTCCACCATGCTGATACTATACAGCCTGTTTGCACTTCATGTGACTTAGAGCATTAGCAGAAATGATACCAATAATAGTAAATTAAATATAAAAATAGGATAGGATGCGATAGAAAAATAAGTGGAGTGTGCTACTTAGGAAGTAAAATTACAACTGATGGCCGAAGCAGGAATGATGTTAGAATAGCACTAGCAAAAAAGCCTTCATGAAAAACAAATCTTTTAGTTTCAAATATTGACCTAGGAATTAGAAAGAAGTTTTTAAAACTTTTTTGGAGCCCAGCACTTTATGGTAGCGAAGCGTGGACTATAACAGAAAGAAGGAAAATTGAAGCATTTAAAATGTGGTGCTACAGAATAATGCTTAAAATTCGGTGGGAAGATAAAGTACGAAATGAACGAGGTTTGAAAATTATGTATGAGAAAAAAAGTTTGTGTGAGAGACTTAAAGAAAGAAGAGAGAGGCTTGTAGGTCATACTTTCTGACATGCTGGATTGGTTAATTTGTTAGTGGAGGGAGCAGTCAAAGGTAAGAACTGTTGAGGAAGACAGAGATTAGAATATATGAAGCAGATAATTCAGGACGTGGGTTGTAAGAGGTATGTTGAGATGAAGAGATCAGCGCAAGATAGGAATTGAAGCAGAATTGCATCAGACCAGTCGAAAGACTGAATATAAAAAGAGAAATAAATATCATCAGCTAATGTGCCAGTGAGGAAGGTGGTACCGACTGCTCACATATGAACGAACATATGAATTCATGAAAAGTAGCATTATCCCTCATATCCATTGTTGCTATTTAATTACGTGCGTTTTTCATTTTCTGTAAAAGGATTTATTTCAGTAGGACTTATTTAATGTGGCGTCCACTATTATTTTAATAAATGACTTAAACAAGAAAGCCATAAAGTTGGTAATATTTTAGTCATAAATTTTTATTTTATCCGTTTCTTTGAGAAATGATCAAATGGTATACCACAACTGCAAGTTTTATTTTAATGGCCGCAATACTAATTAGTAGAAAAATCCTTAAAATTTACAACCTACCCTTTCGGTGTATTCTTGGCATAGGGGGGTCTTCTACATACACTACTACTATTTAGCGCTCTTATTTCAATTAATTAACATTCAATCCTAGCTCTGAACATTCAACGATGACTATGAGTAAGCTAATAATAATTATTTTTTATTAAATACGCCAATACAACTGTTGTTGGTTATTATTTATTTCACCAACAACAGTTGTATTGGCATATTAATTAAAAATAATAATGATTAATTTAACAACCAACAGTGGAAGAAATGGCCTACAATAATCACATACTGTAAGTAAGTTTACACTATTGTGTTTTACCACTGACGTGCGCTTAAGATTTTCCACCAGGAAGGAAATACGTTTTCTGCCATCTCTTTTCAGTAAGACGTATTTCAATGTTCGCCATCCGGTAACAATTCATCATCTTTCTTCTTACTATCTGAAATATACCTTTATACTATACCCGAAATTCTCTTATGGTTTCTTCCCTTAAATGAAATCAACAACATTATGAAATCTTTCTGCAACACTTAATATATTACTCCGCTCTATAAATCACTTTTTTGCACTATGAATAATTAACACAACTTATCGTTATCAATAATATTCTCTTTGGTCACAACCTTGAATATTTTCCATAATTCAAATAATTTTCGTAATGATCCGGTATCTCATCTCATTCAATTCATATCGTACAGTTCTCCTCAATCTAGTTCATTCATACAATCATCCATCTTCTTCAATCACTTTTTGTAATCTCCATGACCAGCCCTCACATTTTCTCCTTGCTATCAGAGATTCTTGAAAAACATCTGATTAGTATCTTACCACTTTTTATTTATTACACATAACATAAATATTTTTCAGTCTTATCTTTTAATATTTTACACAGCAACGAGACGTATGACAGTTACAGATTATTAGTGTGGAAGCACACAAATTTGCAATCAGTGTTATTTTTTTTACATAATTTTCCAACCATGTGACTACAAGATCTCGGAAATAGAGATAATTACAGTTGTTAAGGACTTTCAGTGAAAATTGCCTAGGGTAAGGTGCCTTGACAATTTGACAACAAACCTAAAGAAGTCTTGAAACTGAACGATAATATTTCTTTTAATTAACTGTCTGGTAACTCTGGTTAATGGGCTAGCTCCAAAAAACATGGTCTTCGCTTCGAGTCTACACCCTTCCAGAAATGTTTGGGGTACTTAACCTGTCCTTCATACCTGGAAAAACTTTGCGTTATCGATGTAAAGCATCTTAGCACTCTACATGGTGAAGATTATACGTTAAATTTATCGTCCAGCCACTCCAAGAGGTAGAATGCGTGGTAACTTGAAACAGTGTCATCAGTTATTTAATTACAATACACCAACACAACACATTCAACTTTTAGCTAATTTTATACATAAACTTAACCATATGGTACGCGTTCTCGACACGCAGCAATGTTAAATCCTCCTTTTGTTAATTGCTATGCGGATTAACTTAGCTACTGGAAATTTCAACTTAGCAGTTTGAAAACGGGACGGCGTAATTATCTTTGTAAGAGCACCCCCTAGTGTATAAGTGATACGTAAATATATGCAAGTTCTGTCCGCACTTACAAGCATATTATCCATTCACCTAGAAACTATTGTCCTTCATTATTTTCCGTTATCCCTTTTAAGAGACCTTAATGTTTTCTGGGAAAGTTGTTTTGAATTGTTCACATTTTCGCTAACGAATTTTACTTAGTTATTATTGGAATCAAATTGAACCGTTGGAGCGGGCAAATTTTCTGAAAAATGTGGCAGTCCATTGGTATCATTCCAAGTATTAGTGATCAGTGAAAGATCGGTAATTCACCCTTGCTCACTGCACATCACACGATAAAGTATTACGCTTATAGTGTACTCGTGAACTTGCCAGTACGTCAACCGTAAGTCTAAATTTTGACTGCAAATTAGCATCTGGGTACTTTATACAATTATCGGTAGCGATAGGGTGTCAGATGGCCTGACGTAAGGCATGCTAGCTCACATAAAAAATAGTAACACTATTATAATAAGACAAAAAATCGCTTGACGCAGAAACTGCAACGTTCTATGTATGCTACGTAATTTAAAAGCTCATAAACTTACGGAACGCACGTAAGTCGTGCAAAGTTGGTCATAACAATAAATAACAAATGAGCTGGGATGAGTCAGAAGTTAAACGAGCAAAAAAATTCTGCGAATGAATTTCGTAAGTACAGCAGGCTTCAGTCACACGTTCTACGAGGAAGAAAATTGGAGCCGTGGATAGCAAAAGGATTATTAGTGTGATGCCTTTTAAATTACAAGATAATTACATAAGTTTCCCCCTAATTCACTGACCACTAGTTGGAGTTGAGACTATCTATGTGTTTCGCTTAACCCGCGAAGTAAGTATACCGGTCAATCAACCAGTGGTACATGCAAACAATTAAGATCCGAGTACTTACGTATAACAGGTCAGTATTACTTCAGCGTAATTTTAAGGACTAATTGCTTCATAAACAACTAGCTATAGATATGAGATCTTTTAAAAATTAATTACTAGGCAGTAGGCATTTACGGAAACTTTTTTTTTTTTTCAGAGCAGTTGCTGTTCACTATAAAATGCATGATAAGAACATTTTACTGCTTTGGTTATAATCAATCAGTAAAGTATAAATTTGTTTAGTGAAATTAATTTAGCTGTCTTTGAAGAGTTTCTCCTTCTATGGTTTACTAGAGTAGTTGCTGTAAACCTGTTTACGGCTTACTATTGCCAAAATGGTTTAGATTTTAATCGGGATTTGGCTGAACCGATCAAAGCTCTCTTCTGAATTGTTAGCAGACTCTACAATCAACTTTTTAACAAATATTGCATATTAGACCATTCTCTCAACACTCATCACTAAGTAGCGGAACTCTTGAATCACTTCTAGAGTTTACTAAGCACGGTTTCCAGTATGTTCCGAGTCTTTAAATACGAGCAGCCCTAAAAAATTAGCGACACCACTTCATTTTAACCCCTGTTGCACATAGCAATAACCACCGTCAACCATAATTTTAATTTCCCAATTCGTCTTACTGAAAGAAGATGAAACGTCTAAGCAGCACAAAGAACTTTATTGAATTGCATTTTTCAATAACACAAAAACTTTCATCACATTAGACAGCTTCCAAAGGAATAATTTCCACATCTATATAAAAAAAAATTATACCATCTTTCGGGATTTACTACAAATAATGTCCATGTTATACGACGTAGCATTCTGACCTTGAGTATTAAAGCACACCACACATGACAGGAAAAGATTCAACATCAGGCGCAGTTTAGATACCACTGTACTCATTATTTATATCTGTAGCAGTGCAAGTGGACACTGGAATCGATCCCAATTTCAGTCTCAAAAGTACAAATTTTCTACACAAAATGAGACAACATTAGGGCGAATCAGATGCACGGAGGGTATAGTTACTTGGCAGACTGTACTATGTAAGCAAAGTTCTGTACCAAATCGTCTCCCAGATGTCGGTGATAGCTGTGGAGAGTATTACCCATCCACAACAAACTGTACTGGAACTGGCTTTTGCAATAATTTTTCCAGTGTTATTGTATGGTGATGAGTTTCTGATGAGTGTATTGCGTTCCTGATGTGAATGAGAGACGAAGGTCGAGGGATGTAAGTCGGGGTCTACGAATTAATGCCTTCTAAGAACAGCAGAAATTACGTTATAATCAAGAATGGTTGAAGCTCTCCCTCCATACGAAATGCGGAAAGGTTTTGAGGT
Source organism: Vandiemenella viatica (assembly GCA_031002005.1). Lineage (NCBI taxonomy): Eukaryota > Metazoa > Arthropoda > Insecta > Orthoptera > Morabidae > Vandiemenella > Vandiemenella viatica. The sequence goes on along the minus strand of CM061920.1, from coordinate 254,912,680 downwards.
ACGTTCATAGCTAGACACTTTGGCACAGTCTGATGATTGGCCAGCAAAGGCGATGGTGTATGGTTGGCAATGATAATTTCTTCTACAATTGGGGTTCGAAACAGTTAAACACGTGTCAGGCACCGAGATTCAGCAACCTTGGCTAATGAAACGGTCTGCCTTAGCACAAAACTTCTCAGCTATCACTAACTAAAATCTCCGTATGAAAAATTCGTTTGACGGTATAATATTCTCCTTCGCTTCAGTTCAAAGTACAGCGATCAAGACAGCCATATACTGCTGGCTTTCTCGACTACTGTTGTTAAGTGGTCATTACACTTTAGATTGTTGCACTCCTTGGCACCAGACTACTCGATTTAAGTTACCGTAATGTGATCATTATTGTATTTCTTCAATAAAACATCGTACATGCATTTGTCACTCCTCCAAAGTAAACTTAGTGCAGAAACATAATTGTTCCTCGGTAGGAACTGAGCCGAAAACTGTTTATCCCTGCTTGAAAATATGTACAGAAAGCCTGAGTTGATTGTTCTAACAATATTGAAAAAGATGTGTTTAACATTACGACGCCCCCGAACGGCAGAATTTGTGGGTAGGGCCATTTTTAGGTCGCAAGCTAGAAGTCTACCAGAGGGATTATTTTCGTACAGATGTGAATAAGGAATTGTTGTAAAGATTAAAAATATACTTGGGGAGAAAAAACTTTTTGATTTGTAGATCAAAAAGAGCTTCCCGAAAGAAATTGTTTGGATTCGTGGTTTAATCGCAACTGAAGCTCGATTATTGAAGGGGAGTTATGTGGTCACTTTATATCCTGAGAGGAACCTTTATTTTAAATTAGAAGTAAATGCACAAATAAATTAAAAGCTAGACATAGATGGAATCACTTAAAAAAACCTCTTCAGCATAAGCAAGTGAACGCTATAAATTAAAGTTGTGTGGTAGTTTGGAACCATAAAATTATATATACCCATTCGGGAAGACAAAGGTGCGATTCTTGGTCTGGCCAGCCAGATTTTGTCTCTCGGCGTTTTCCCGCTACATCGCCAGGTGAATGCAATTTTTTAACCAATCCAGTGTTGAGTACTGTCCCACCTCTAGTAATCACAAAGCCGATTAGAAGTAAAGTTCTATTTAAAAATAGTTGCGTTCATAAAACGCGTTCAGAACTTATGGAATACACATAGAACACTAACATGATCCTGGTCTATCTGTCAGTAAATATCTTGACCATTTCCAAATTTAGTTTTCTAAATTTTTTTTCTTGATAGTCCAGGAAAGGACCACGAACAAGTGGTATACTGCGGTATTAGGACTGGAATTTTTATCACCGACCACTCCAAAAATGAAGATAATACGCATTAACAACACAAGCAGATGTCGACTGGACAGTAAGTAATACTCCCAGAATGATCGATGTTCCTCTTTTCACACGTATACTAAAAGATCGGATTAACACGGTAGCCAAGATTTTTTCTAATCTTCTAATTTTTCTAAGAGAATATCTACTACTTTTGCGTAGCATTATCTCGTATTGGTAACCAAAAAAAAAACAACCTAGGAATGAAGTGTACGTAGGTCACAGCTCTTTCGAAACTATGAAAACCATGAACATAAGTGGAAACGGTAGTTACAGATAGAATGTTTGTGTTTGTGTGTGTGTGTGTGTGTGTGTGTGTGTGTGTGTGTGTGTGTTTGTGACGAGCTTCAAATAGTTTGCCTTGATTCTTGGCTCTATGAAGGTGGCAATCAAGTAGTTCGAATCTTCACTTAAGGAGCCGAAACGACATTTTAATTCAGTTTTCAAAGAGGCTCTAATTATTGGTATATCTAGAGTTCTTTGTGCTTTCTCATCGTTATCTAAATATTTCTTTTAGTGCAGAAACTTGTGATATTACATCGGAATTGCAGTAGAGACCAGAAGTTATTTTTGTTATTTGAAATAAGGATTTCAATAGCTTAACGCACTCTACCATCAAACACCACTGTTGAAGCATTAACTTAGTTTGCATTCCGCGATCAGTCACGTATAGCCCTTTTTTGTTCCAACAGGAACAAAAGGTAGATTCCATCTCACACTGATATTTGGCACCAGTTTGACGGTCTGGTAAATTTCTCTTTTTGAATCGTTAGCAATTTTTCTTGATCTAAGCCCGAACGATTAAAGTCCGCAACGAGACATCTACCAATACATTTGTATGTATGTTTTGTCCGTCTTGACTCAGATTTAATTTGAATTTCGAGAGCAACCTTAAGTTTCTCGCTTTCCAGGTGAAACAAAATTCTTCTCAGGGTGCCACTCTAACATTTTTGCCCTGCACTTAGTACCCTGCGCAGGAGCTTCCATTCAGTTTGATGGTGTTTAGCCGCGCGGTGTTGGTTCTGCTGAGCTGGCGGATTGCCTCTTGTATTCGAGGTCAGCGCTTTCACTCGTCTGCCGACAGAAAAGCGCCTCGCAGATAGCACAAAGACAACGCGCACTGACCCACAACTACCTGCTGTTACGCCACTACGCAGTCACTCATTTCTCTATTCATCAATAAAGAAAACATTCAGAGACTGTAGACACCATCGTCATCTAATCCATCCATTTGATTTGACTCCCTTATTTGACTTACATCGATTCAAATGATAAAGTAATTTTTTGCTATATTCTATTTAATAAACTTCCTTGAAACGTAGAGTCCAACCGGTTACATTATGCTACGGTTTGGATCATCTAGCAACGACCCAAGCCGATAAGCGACCGATCACAAAAACTGATAACTGGGGCTCTCAGCCCGATGACTTCGGCTTTTTTTTTTTTTACTGCTTTACGTCTCTTTTTAACATCGAGGTCTTTAGAGACGGGAAAGGATGGGGGGCAAGGAATGGGAAGGAATTCGGCCATGGCCATTTTAAGGAAGCATTCCGGCATTTGCCTGGAGTGATTTGGGAAACCATGGAAAACCCAAATCTGGATGCCCGGACGGGGATTCGAACTAAATATTATCGTTTACAGCTCTAAAACTATGGCACTAGATTTTACCGTCTCAGTTTTATCTTCACTGCAGCCTTTATGAAATCGTAGCTAAATAACCTCAGAGATTTTTTTTTACTTATTGATTTACGGCTCGTCGACGTCGAGGGGACTGGGGACAAGGAACGGGAAGGAATTCGGCCATGGCCTTTTGAAGGAAGCATCCCAGCATTCGCCTGAGGTGATCTGAGGAAAACCATTAAAACCCATATCTGGATACCCGGGCGGGGAATCGAACCGGCCGCGGCGTCCTCCCGAATGCGGGGCCAGAGAATTAACCTCTCATCCACCATGCTCAGTCTGATGTTACATAATCTTCCAGAACCCGGGATCTTTAAACTTAGGAAGTTACTCCCAGCTGGTTTTCTTTAACAAGATTGTGGTAGATTGCATAAATTGTATTTTAATGATTTTTGAGCGACGACATGAAAACTTCGGCAAATAAATGTTTACATTTTAAGAAATTTTATGATTATCTCTGAAAACATAATTTAACTTTTTATCTTTGTTTGCGCTACAATTCGTAAAATCTGTTTCCACCAGATTTAATTTTAACAAATCAATAAGATCTTTTTTGTAAAAAAAAAAAAAATTCTTTAATCATTTGAATTGATTTTTTTAAAAAAAATTGCTTAAAAGTACGTTATTACTAGAGACGAAATGTGTGTTTGAAGTTCTAAATTTGGCTTCAAAGGATAGAAGTTCTACACGAATGAGAATATTGTGCCCACAAAATAATGTAACTACAGAGAGGAAGCATTAATATGTGATAGTTTGTCTTAAGCAGAATTGTTGTAAACCAAGAAATTAAACTTTAAACTCTTATCTAATTCACTACACGAGATATCTTGAATTTGTTAAAGCTCACTTAACCTGTTCTTTTTTTAGTACGAACCTGGCAATTTGGAAGATAGTTGGGTATCTTATGAAAAACAAAATAAATGTTCACAAGATTCGCTGATAGGACGACTTGCTTATCATTACAACGTATATACAAAATCTGCGGCAACTAGAAGTGTATCCTAAAATAGAATCTCTGTGCTGTATTTTCTCTGGGCTGGAAGCATTAAACCTTTATGATGTACGCTTAGAGCGGGTCCGCTAGGCGACAGGCTTATGGACACTTTCTCTGTAAGACAACACTTGGCAAAATCTCGGGATTAGGGTTAGAAGGGTAAGGGTAGCTTCCTTACTCCAGTTCCTCTTATAAGATGAAGTGATCAGAACTACTTCGGTGATCACATTTATTTTTAACAATTCGCTGTCATGAATCGACACAAGAGAATAGTGGTCAGCCATCGGCAAGCAAATCAGAAACGCCAAATTTAAATCATGTATACTACAGTTAATCGTCGTGGGTTGGATGGTATAATTACAGCAAGGTTTCCAATAAGCAAAATTTCATGAACCCCTAAACATATTAAACTCTACAAAGTTAGGCCTGGTTCACTGTAATGTCTGAATTATGCAGGTCTATGAATAACCGAAACATGTTTGTTCCGTAGTTAAGTATTTAAGTATTTTAATGAACAATTTGCATTGGCGACTATGCATCTGGTGTGCTCTGAATTATAATGGGAAACGCTGCATTAAAGTAAACCGTATCATCAATAAAGAACAGTTTTTAAATTCTTTGCAAAAGTTAATTCAGTATTGGATATTGAAGAAATGATGAGGGACCAAAATATAATAAAGGAAGAAAAATTCTGTTTCAAGTTAAAATTAGAGAGGACGCCTACAGACGTATAGCACCACAACTGTTATATAATGTCTGTAAAGTGAAGCAAACTTAATCCACAACCTGAAGGTATGTTGAATCCTCCCAAGGAAGTCAGACAGCTACTAATCAATATCAGAAGTGATATTGCCGTTTTATTTTCTCTGTACCTTCAGCTTAGCATGGAATTCGCACCGCGTAACTTTCAAAGCACTGTGAACCGGGAATTAAAAACGAAGTCCTTCAATTTTTTTGCTGGTTCATTACAGAAGGTGTAGAAGATGTGACACGGCTGATACTTACTCGTTTGACAGTTTTATTCACTATCTAGATTTCAATTTAGTTGCAATTGCTCAGAATTCTTTATGGGAATCGTAATCTATAGGAAGCATTCCTCACGACAGAAATTATATTATTTCCACTCCGTATTGTTAAAAGCTGTGGAAATTATTGTGCTCAATCTTTCACTTCTCGGAATGTTTTTTGATTTAATATCAAATAGTAATGCCATGAATTGAGCAGTGTTCCTCGGAACATAATCTGGAAACAAGGTCTGCGTCTTCCTGGTATGTACCCAAAACAAATTTTCACAGAAGAGAGTTTTTTGGAAACTACGATTCTCGAGTCACTGGTTTTGATGAACTGCAACAGTTGGCAGTTTTCTTTCTCAACGACAGTGGTATAAGACGGCGACACTCGTCGAGTTTCACATTAATAAAGAGTGACAGTATTCTAGGAGTAATTGGATGATGGATTAGCGAATCAACGCCGATGATGTAGCAAGATGATGACGTGGATTCTCGGTATTTGCCGTCGAGGACGCTATATCCTGCTGTTCGGGCATCCTGAAACCAGTGTCTGCATATGATTAATACTAATAAAAGGCTCAGGTTGGTCACCGTGTTATCGTATCCGTATATGTGACGTCACGTTCCCGTCCTACGAGCGACCAGAGATGTTTCTGCAAAATCGATGTTATGGCTGTTATTAATCACAAATTCATGTAGTAAAGCAACTCCGAAGAAATGAATGTACAGAACACTAAAAGAAAAGTATTTATTTCCTTTAAATCAAAGTATTAATTATTAGTTTTTTGTTAATGCAGATGTTTTTTTTATATTCTGTTCAGCGGTATTACTGTTCTTGTAATTTAGAAAATATACACAACATTACATAATTTTTAAAGTTTGGGCATCTATTAGTTTAATAGGCAAGTGTCACGCTGACGTCATGTCACGGGATGACGTCAATCTATGACGTTGCACTATGACGTCACGCTTTACGATATTATTCGTGGGAATTCGCGTTATTTAATAACATTTCCAAGCATCAGTGAAAAATTAACTCACAGAACACTGAAATAAAAGTATGTATTGCGTTAAAATCGACATATCAATCATTAGATGCTTATATTTACGTAATATTCTTTTGATATATAGAAGTGTTCCTTAATTTCTTTGTCCATAGATATTTAAGGTAATAGCTTTGTATTTCGAGCATCAGTGCTGTGAAGAGTTTGGTTAGAGTAATACTTGGCGTGGATCAGAATTACAAGTGGCATTTGACGATACGGCAGAGGGCATGCATAATTTAGTTTTTTTTTATATTTTAAACTGTGTCTTATTATTGAAATTATTTGCGTTTAAATTGGCATAATAATTATTTTTTTTTTCTTTTACTGAAATCATTACATGGTTTCATTGAAAGAAGTTGCAAATTGATAGCAATACATGCGGCCTACCCCACAATTAAATACTACGTGGCATAGCATAAGTTGTTAAGGTTTATTTTTATCATCCTTCGTTCTCACTGGGGTCATTATTTCAGCCTATGTAAGCTTTCTCAGCCGTTAAAATATCAATCTTCATCATAGGTATTAAGAAAGAAAGGTGTCAGAACCTGTGAAGATTTGGGATCAAGTTTATATCGCGATGCGTGACGACACTGACATGCGATACAGGGAATGTATTAATTTACGCGTGATTGAAGCTTTGCTTTTCTATCAGCAATATTAGCGGATATTGTTCGTAGGCTGAAATGCAACCTGGACCAACTTCACAACTGAAGCTTTTTGCTACAGCACAATGGACGATAAATTACAATGAGCTTTATTTTGTAACAATTCTGTTTAGTTAAGCAACTGCAGAGAAATACCCACGTTATGTAATAACATTTCTAAGCATCCGCGAATAAATTAACTGACAGAACATATTTATTAGTTGCTTAGATTTATTTAATAGAATATTAGTTTATGTAGAAGTATTCCTTAAAAAAAAAAAAGCTTTAATTTTCACGATGTTAGCGGCAGTTTTGATAGATTGTTAATAGAATTGGCACTAGAAGTTACAGAAGAGGGAATGCGTTTTTTTTCCATTTCTTTTAGTAATTTAATTTTTTTCTGTTACTTAAATCATTACTTCGTTCTAACGAAAGATGCTAACATTTTGCGGTTGCGGAGTGTCTCACATTTCCGAATTTTTAATTCAATTCGTGGCGACTTTTCCGAAAAAGGAGGGTGCGTATGTGAAGAAGTTGCCATTATAACGAAGCAATTGATACAGATTTCAACAGGGTAGTATCAGTTTCCGGCCTGTGGAGAATATAAACTTCCACCCATTAAAACTAATATTACGTTGGAATGACGTAAGTTGTTAAGATTTATTTTTAATTTACTTTGGTTTTACTGATGCATTATTTCAGCCGCATGTAAGTGTGTCAACTATTCAAAGGTTTTAGTATAATTCTGAATAACGAATATAAAAAATGAAGATTGAAGAACCCTTATAGATTTTTGATTTAGTTTATTTTGCGATGCAATGTGAACTCTAAAATGCGACATAGTACATGTATTAATATGCGTGTGATTGAAGTATTGTTTCTCTGGCGGCAAGTTTTTTACGTGTTCAGGTTGAAATAGAACCTGGACCAGGATAGCAACGAAATCCTTTTGTTACAGGGCAAGGCACTAGGAATTGCATTGAGCTTTATTTTATAAATTCTATTTAGGTAAACAACTAAAAAGAAATTAATTGCCAGAACGCATAATTAAACCCGTCATTTTTGACGGGCTTTGTGGCTAGTTATTTAATAACAACTGTATTAATTGTTTTAAATTAAACACTGTCTATTAACAGACGCTGTTTAATTTTAAAAAAATTATGCAACAATTGTGGGATATGGCTAGTAACAAATTTATTAAAATTGTGTTTAGTTAAGTAACTATCAACAAATGAGCTGTCTGAACAGTGTGTTCAACCAATTATTTTTTACCTCTTTAAAAGCTGTTTATATTCGATACAGCTGATTTCACTGTGTGTAATTAGTTCTTTGGCCTCGACAAATGGCTGCTGAGTTTTCAATTGAGTTGATTAAGATAATACCTTGGGCGACAGTGAATTCAAATACATACCTTCATATATTGAAACAGAATAATGAATCATAAGGAAAGATGATCAATGCTACCATACCAATAAATTGAATAATTCATGAGTTACTAACAAATTACAACCATCTTTATTTTCTTCCGAAAACATATTTACGCGAAAGGCTTTAATTCGCTGATGTGAACACCTGTTCACAGCAAAGCAAACCAAATATCTATTGTTGAAACTATTCGAATAAAGCCCATATACCTTACTGGGCTTGACAAACTGGCTTCTGGCAATAACTGTGGCGTGATCTGGGCTTCTTTACAAAGCGTGGTGGGTGAACGGTAACGATCTGGCCTCTCATTCGGAGGACACCGGTTCGAATCCCCGTCCGGGCATCCAGATTTGGGTTTTCTATGCTTTTCCCAAATAACTCCAGGCGAACGCCGGGATGGTTCCTTCAAAAAGGCCGTGGCTGAATTTCTACCCATTCATTCTCCCTAGACCTTTCCCGCCTCTAATGACCTCGACGTCGACGAGGCGTAAAGCCACAAGCAAAAAGAAAAAAAAAGTACCGTGTATTGAATGTAGTTAGAAGAGGCGAAATGCAAAGGCCGTTGTCCATTGTGCTGTTACGGATCTGAGACGTTATCACGAGCTGAAATAGCTGTTGACCCGAGCGCCCGGAGACTTGTTGACCGAAAAGGTTGATTCTGAAGATGAAATTAAAATTAGGATCGGCACTGCTAATGCAGTATTCCAAAAGCTTCATTTTCTCGGGACATACATTTAATAACTCGCTAATGGGTCTTGAGATGTTATGTGCTGTAGGTATTGCTACAAGGAACCGAAGGCTGGTCACTGACGTCATCTTCTATTTATCGGCTGGAGGCTTTAAGATAGTGGCTGAATCTAGAATGTTAAAAATGCCGTGGACAGATCACGTAAAAGTAGGTTGACAGGCTATAAACAGAGAGAACTTCTGATAATCGTAAAACGCGTTATACCAGCGAATTTTGGTCGCAAGCTTCAACAGTTTAACACCACTGGAGGTAGTATGAAGGTAAACCTGGTGGAATAATATCCTGATCGTAGAACCTCCGTCAGCAGTCCCACATCACGATTTTCCGTCCTTAATAAGAGCAACGGATAACACTGAAAACTCTTTCCCAATAGGGAAACTATACCAGAAATGGACTGCGTAGCTCTTGCAAGCAGCTGTATGAAAGTACAGCGTATCACGAAGACAGTATGCAAATTCGAGAAGTTTATCTAAGGAAATTATAGTAAAAAGATTCGCACAACTTTAACATACTATTTACTTTTTTCAGTGTATTCAAAATTTTAGATCCCTCTAACCACTGGCGCCCGCATTGAGTATCGCCAACAGTAGTGAGCAATTCATATGATGATCATCAGGATATATAGTTATATTAAATTTTGCAGCAATACCCCCTGCAAAAGCCTGGAATCAGAAACTATAGAAAAAGTAACAGTTGAATTTGTATAATATTATTAAAATCTTCTTTTTAAGGTTTTACGCCTCGTCTAAGTCATTAGAGGCGGGAAAGTACTGGGTACAAGGAAAGGAAAGGAATTCTGCCATGGCCTCTTGGTTTGCAGGAATCGTACCGGCATTCACCTGGAGTAATCTAGGAAAATCGTGGAAAACCTAAATGCGGATGGCCGAATGGGGATTCGAACCCGCGTTCTCCCGAATGTGAGACCAGAGCATTACCACTCACCCACCACGTTCAGTTCGTCTTTTAAATATCTCTGACCACTAAAACTCTATTCGCAAAGCGGTAAAAAGGTTTATTCCTCATATCTCGACTGCAGTCGGTGGTAAAGCATAGATGATCTATATTAATAAGATTAACTATATGAATCAGTTCATTACTCAACGCTTTGTCTACCAGTTCGTAGACTTGCAAGTGTAAAAACTGATAGTTTGTTTAATTACTTATACTTTCTAAGCACGGAGAAATCGTGTGACTTCACCGGTATCATAATATTAATCTATAATTTCCCTCTGCATAAATTCATTTTTATTTAATTTAAATGAACAGATCAACATTAAATCAGAATATTTATGTATGATCATAGTTCTGTTACAGATTCATTAAATACATCTTAGGTTAGATTCGGATTAATAGTAAAATTTCACGGGTAAAATGATTCAGCGATTAATATAATAACACGCAAACGTTTCCACACAATATAAGCAAAGAATAATACCATGTTTGCTCTCTTATTTTTAAAGTTGAAACTTTTTCCATTCTTGCAGTTAATTAACAGCTAGCAATGAAATCGATTTTCGGCCTGTTTATTCGTACTGGAGGTGAGAATGACGCCTCCGGTTTATTGCAAAAGCGGGTAAAGCTGTAAAGGCTCTAGCTAAGCAATCAACTTGGTGGGTCGGTACACATACAAGAATTTCCATGTCACACCGCCTGGTTACAGCAACGATGGAGTAAAACAGCACAGAGTAAGCTAGTCACCAAGGTACCTACTCCAAATACCTTCAAAGACAAATAAGTGCATAAATATATAACGCCCTTGGTATAACAAGTTCAATAAGGGAGATCATAGCGATTGTATTAATATTTGTTTTCATTTCTTCGCAAAGCGAATTGTCAAAAAGGGCTACGATTTCTACATTCTCCTTCTTAGGATGACAAAACATATAAATTTCTCCCTCATACCCGCGAGCATTCAAGGTATACTTCTTTGTAAAATACATTTCCGAAGTAACGTTCTGAAAGATACAAGGAGAGTCTCCTTCAGCGAGTTAAACAACAGCAAAAAAAAACCCTAAGGACCAATTTCTGGTGAGGAAGTTGCCTGGCAAACGAGAATTCCGTTCCTGTTTCTCGGTACGTCAAATGCTCGTCACTGTGATGGTGGATGGCTTGGGTGACTCTTTCTGAAACGTTGTTGCTAAGTTTCGGACAGAATAACAATTCTCGAAATTTAGTCTCAGATGAAGCCATTAACTCTATTCATATTCTCCTTAATCTCTGCACAAAATAAATGTTGTATGTACTAGCAAAAAAATAAAATCGACAGGTTTCCATACCACTTTTCCATCGAGAAATAAAGTTTTCATAAATAACCACCTCACCGAACAAACATAGAAGTAATTATCTAGGTTTTGATATAAAACTCCCTAAGAAATTTTTTATCCCAACGTACAGATTAATTATGATTAACAATATAAATCATATTATAATTTTAGTCTTCTTGTACCCTTTTTTTAAAGTCTATTGTACCTGATATTAACAGGCTGCAAAAATTTTCTATGTGACAGTTACCTAAATTCACATTTAGTCTTTTTGAAACGTTCTTCAATAAATTGTACCGTTTACGCTTAATTTTTTGCCTACTGTGTTACATTTTACCATCATTCTAAGGATTCACATTTAGGATAATTTTAACATTTTCTATCCCGTCCTCCAGTTTTATAAAATTAACCTCGAATCTTTCTAGTGTTTCTCGCTAAATGGAAGATTTTATTTTTTCATAAAAGATCTTCTATTGGTGCTAATTTTAGTATCTGTCTTAATTGCTTCGTCAACCTTTAGATATTTACGTCCTGATTAAGGAAGGAGAATACAGCACTATCTTGGACGTTAGTTAATCCGGTGATCGGACGGCCCATTAGCAGAAGTTGGCCTGGAGCTGTCTGCTGAGCGGGCGTGTTGCGGCTGCAGATGCGCAGAGGGTGACGACCTCTGCACGTGTAGCGGAGGTCGACCAAGGACGGACACTGGCCGCAGGGTGTCTGCAGGCTGGCCAACAATCCGTCAAGCACCGCACCTAACTAATGTTCTCGGTGAACACGCACTTTAACCATTGTTACATGCAACAGTAAAGGTCGTTACATCACATTTTAATCAGTTCATCTTGTTTTCCATGATTACGCTTCGGTGAAATGAATTTAATAAGGGTAATACAATAAAGCAATGCCACGACAACTTCAGTCACCTACCACTAGTATTTGTCCACTCCAACTGTATTCCTATCGCTCGTATTTCGAGCTGCCAGAATTATAGTTAGCGGATAGTTTCTGCAGTTGTTAAGATTTTGGATGTAAAGTCTGAATCACCAAAAAGTATAATAATCGTACATACTTATTTTATTCTCTCGAATTTTTTTACGGTGCTATTATGAACAGCCGTGAAAAGGTACGGAAACGAAAGCAACCATACACAATGGTAATAAACGTCGTGGTATTCTTTCCGGACACCACAGGAAATGGAAGGAATCGAACTAAGGACCTTCTGAAATTCAAGTTCCAACATTACCTCCCGCTCACCGTGTCAGGTATTTTTCTTTTGTGAGAATATTATATCAAGCATTAGTAAAACAGTTGTTTCCACGAATCACATTGGTCCAGTAATAAAGTGCAATGTTTTGATTTTTTTTAATAAAAAATCGCATTTGTCTGCAATTATTACATAAATTTGTTCGTCGAATATAAATGTAAAACTGTTACCTCTATGACAGTGTTGCTTAATCTTAAACATAGTTACTACTTAAACGGGCTGTCAACGAGAAACTGTTAATCACAGTAACATTTTTAATGACGTCACGGGGAGTAAAACTTTATGGAAACAAAAATAATCATCGTAACACTTCCAGAATAGCCCTCTATCTTCTATTCCGATTAAATTTAAGCGGAAAAACTTGCAACAACAGATGAGTTTGCTTGTAGCTATACACAAAAATAAAACGGTAAAATCTTTTACATTTTGAATATAAATTTAAATTTTAGTTTTCTTCTGTTCGCCCATTAAAAAATACAGGCGAGCATTAGTATTTTCTTTTTCTGCTCATGTAGCTACAAAAAATTCATTCGATCTTTATAAATACTTCAATCTATGTTCATAACAAGTATTTGATGAACAAGGGGAGACAAATTTTCACGCTTAATCAACAACTCCATATAAGTCATGAGAAAGGTGTTATTTTCTCTTGCGTACTTGGATGCCGAAATAGCTGACGTAATGGAAGATATGAAATACTCTTACCCAGTTTCTAATTTCACAAAAGATGTCAAAAATAAGCTTATTAGAGTTTTTAAATAATTTTGAACAACAATATTGAATTAAGCTCCTTTACCGATGGAAAATTTTACGCTGATGTAAAAACATGATCTTAGTTCGATAAACTAATAAATTACAAGTTATTTCGACTAACGGCAGAAAATATCGTACATTAAAAGAGTTATATGAGCATCGTACTCTGTGTAATTTTATTTCCAATAAATGATTAAAATTATGTTAAGTGTAGTTGTGGAAAAAATTAGTTTATTTTTCTAATTCTCACTATCTTGCTGTTTTAACGATCCTGTACCATCCAGACATTAGCTGTTACAGCTTTTCAGTAACTGTTAACGGGATGGTATTCTGTTGTGGTTTCCCCTAGTACGGAAATTTTCGTGTTATTGTTTTCTGTGAATGACTAATTTTTTTTGTGTTTGCGTTGGTATTAATTATATTGTTTGTGACGTGGATGAGCTGAAAAAAAGGGGCGGGGGAGGAGAGAAACCCGATAAGGGTGCATTTAGTCCTACTCTCCCGAAAGACCCCTAGTGGACTATCATGATAACATCCTCTGCTGATAGACTAAACACCATCGACAGTGTCTTACGTCATATCGCACGCACCACGTAGAACTTAGGGATTTATCACATGATATTTTGATATTTGGTGACTGGAGATCGTGCACAACCACCATCGCTCCTAATCTACTTTGCAAAGTTCTGAATAGTATAATTTCTTCCGAACCAGGGGTTCGAAACAGTTACCCGTGACACTCTAACATAGGACCGCAACCACTTGACCCAATTTGTCGGCCGCTGTACTGTTTTGCTTTGTATGTATGAATGTTTGCTGGACCCACCTAGGACCTTTTTAAGCCTTCGTTCGGCTTAAATTTTCTTTGGACGTGTGCACAACCGTGTTATGACTAGGGTTGTTATCCCTATACAGGACCTTCAGTTTAACGTGAATCCTAACGACGGCAGCGTTTTGGCGTAATTCACATTACACAACAAGCTGTGCCAGGCGTGTAGATCCGGTTAAGAGCTTATGAAAATCCCCGCTGAGACGAGGATTCGAACAGGAGATCTTTCGTTTTCCAGTCGGACGCATTAAATACTGATTCACCATGACACTCTTTTACTTCAGTTCGGCCTTTTTAAAATAATTTGCAGACAATCTTTGCGGCTGTTTACTTTGTATTCTCAACAAACCATTATTTAATTCACGAAATCTGTTCAGAACAGCATAAATGTCAAGAAGTAATCGCATATGTAACATATTTCCATTATTCTTCGCCTTATATATCACAGAGTGTTGGTACCTTTTCGATCTACTTATTATACGGAAATATTATGTATAGGCTTATAGCGGCAGAAGACATGACACTATGTGCAGTTTCTTCAGCAGTGAATGCTTACCGATATTGACGTAGAAAATTTAAACAGAACCGTATTTCAACATGGGTGTGCAAGTATACATACAGCTTTTTCGAGAGGTTCACCAAAAATTGCTGAGTGTCTACTGGATATAAGTGGAAGGTACAAAAATTACTGTCGCTTATCGTTTATATAGATCTAGTTATGGATTTGTTCCTCTACTGCCAGTGCACCTGTGAGGATGCTATCTAGAATAGC
>CM061920.1:254654764-254896894 GCA_031002005.1 Vandiemenella viatica | reverse complement strand
TGGCCGTCCCGTTAGTTGTTTGGCCGGCCAAGATGGCGGGGACCGGCCGGCCAAGATGGCCGCCGTTAGTTCCTCGACCGCCCGCACAGATGGCGGCACCGGGCGGGCTTGCGCATACGTTAGTTCATTTGGTGGCGGCTAGATGGCGCTGGACCGTTAGTTCTTTGGGTGACTAAAGATGGCATGGCATGCATCATTTTGGTCTCCGACAAATATTTGTCACTGCTCTGGCCTGCTCTGTTGTAGAGCCTGGAAATGCTTCAACTAGCTGTGTTAATGCATCATCTGAGCTGGCGAGGTATTTTGCCAATTGTAAGTTAAAAAAAAAAATTTCTTAACTGAATTACTTTAAACCTTTTGGCTGTGCAGTAAAAGATGATTTTTTTTCCACAGATTGCCATGAACATGATGATCCCAACCAGCCTGGGGACGTCTTTGTTGGTAAGTGTTTAGATTTATTTTTATTCAGTTGTTAATGCTCAGTTTTTCTTTCTTTTCCTTGTCTAACTAAAATTTATTTTGTTATAGGTCAACATGGTTCCTCGGACCCCCTCCAAAAAAAAGGACGAATTGATGATGAAGGACCATCTAAAAGGATTAAAATGGCAGGTAAGGTATTTCTTCTACTTTTTTTATTATTTTATCTCTTAGACTTTTAACCATGAAATCTGACTATTTTTTTTTGTTGCAGATGTCTATATGTCGCCGCCGGACCTGGAAGCGTCGGACGTGCCACAGCCAAGCACCAGCGCATGGGCAGAACCATTGGAGGATGAGCTGCTTGCTACTCTGTCGCCGATTGAAGCTCTCTGGGCGACAGACGAACCATCCTCCCAGTGGCTGCCCAACACTCAAGCGACCGGGTCCGGCGTTAATGAGGGTGGGGAAAAAACAGGTAAGCCGGATGCTACGCGCTTAAAGCCAACTATCAGGGCAAGTGCTTACGGGAATAGGTTACTTCACATCACTGTTGTAAATACCGAAAATTTTAAAGAAAAAAAAAAGTACCTGTTTTAGCGTTCTGGCCTTGTATTCGAGAGGACGGCGTTTCCGGGCATCCAGATTTGGGTTTTCCATGGTTTCCCCCAAATCACTCCAGGTGAATGCCGGGATGCTTCCTTCAAAAGGATATGGCCGAATTCCTTCCCATTCCTTTCCCCGTCTCAAAAGGCCACGTTGTTAGAGAGACGTTAAAAAGTTTAAAAAATGAAATTATTGTGATAAAGTATAGCAATACCACACATACGCTTTCAAAATTCGTAGCCTCAAAAACCCATCAATGGTGAAATCCTTTCATTGAAACCGAGAGACATTCACCGACGAAGGTAGGGAAAACCATGGGAACGAGGGAAGAAAGAATTCATATTAGCATCAGTGCGACACCTTATTTCCCTAATATTATCTCTGCTGCCATTGGTATAAAATATTTCATTGCACTCGTAATTGTTGCCACCAAGGTCAAACCTTTGTCGTCTGTCAATCCAGACCAATCTATGTATCAATTTTGTTATGCTTTCGTAAGCAATCACAAATTGAGTGTCCTTAGCTGCACTTTGTCTAAAATTCCAATCAATCCCTTGTGACACACTAGTGATTGACTAGAAACAGAGAGATATACCCACCTTTAACTGTATTTTACAGCACAGCATGTATGTTCCAGGAACGAAATACCGTCTGTTAATCTTACTAATTTCACCCCTGTCAAATTGAAGTACACCAGTCCAATGTGATAAAAATCGAGTCACGCTAAGCACAGAACATGTGACCAAGGTGGAGATATAGAAAATTCCTACTGATATTCTATTCCTAATTCTTTCACCAAGATCCCCCTAGCCTCATCGCCAACATACCCCAGCACTTCCTCAAACCACCTTCTGTTTTCCAATGATTCCCATTCAACCCCTGATCAGTTACAGACAGGGTTACCTTCTGTTCGTGCGTTAAAGTAAACCAAAAATTCAAAATTCGCAAAGTCTTCTCCTAATCAGTAGCCAGGTACCAAAATGTTCACTTAAGGTGGTTCTACTGCAGTTTTCCAGGAAATTATTTTTCAATAAATCAGGACCCAGGAGAGTTCTCCATTCGGTTTAAAATGTTCCCATCTAACGCCAACCTTCGGATTCAGGACCAAGTGTGACATTTGTTTGTAATTGCATGCTTTGTTCAAGTAACCACGATAAAGTTACCATAATGCTCTTAGCTAACTGATAGTTTCTTGGTCATCAAACAGACATCATAACCCACATTTTCATAGAAGATCCCCACACATCGACAAGTATCCAAAACGTCACCATAGGTTCTATTACGCCTAAGATAGTGCTCACACTTGAACTGTCGTAAATTGTTAGGTCAAAGTGGGTGTTTAGATATTTTATCCACTCAGGCCTCATCACCTAAAGTCTAGTGCGAGATTGTGGTCATGGTCAACTTAGGCTCCATACACCACTCAGAATTATTCCACCAATATCCATTCTAACAGCATTATACGCCACCTACAGCCCCTCAACACTCTTCCTATCTTCCAATGACATCCATACTACACCACACAAGCAATGGTCTGACTGTGGGTTTGTACCCAAGTCCTTCGCTTCTCTGGTACATCACCCTCTCTGTTAAATGATTTTTATGTAGTGAGAATCAAAATTCACATGCCAACACAAACGGCAGTAAACTGTAAAGAGCACATCGAAATGGGAGATTGTCTAAGCCCTGAAACAATGGTTAGAAGCACACGTTGATAATTCTATAACCATATATTTTAGACTCAAATCCACAGAGGAATGACACACGCACACACTTGTACATGCATACAGCGAGGTTGACAGAACTAACAGCAAGCATCACGGAAACGATGAAGTGGGGGGCAGAATTGTCGTTACAACTGATTAACTGGACAGAACTATCGTTACAAAAATCATCAGACAGACGAGTTACTTACGCTTACATGCCCAAAGAGAGACGCAGATACACATGTCCAAGACTACACAACTACCGGTACCAATCATGGAAACAAAAAAGTGGTGTAGTACTCTCTTGCCTCATGACTGGCTGAAAAACAGAAGTCTCCTTACATATCATCAGCCTGGCGAGATAGAAGATGCGCAAAAGATGACATATTTTCACCATAAATAGTGTTCATCGCGCCCCAGTTGATTATATTTACCATCAACACGTCTCTCCCACACCGCAACCCTTTCTACCATTCAGTAAAAAAGTGACGCAGGTACCATGAGTTGCAATAGACACTTGACTATCAGATCTCACCCACAAATCCATACATCTCAATACACTAGCACAAACAAACATAAGTGGAGGGGCAGCAAAATCATTCGTCCAGACAGACGTGTTTATAGAAGGTATTACCATATTTACACATACAGACACAGAGAGAGACGCACAAACACTCACATTTCCATGCCTTCAGCGAGCTAGACACAACATCCAGCCCCCAATCATGGCGACGAAAAAGTGGGGTAGAACCCCCATGGCTCATAACTGACCAAAAAATCATCAGTAACATATGTTCCAGGCACCATACTCTTCACATCAACATCATCTCATTTATTTCACACTACAGACCTCACTACCATCCAGTATCATGTGTGCTAGGTACAAAACTGTTCACATCAGCACCAACACGTCTATCCCACACCTAAGCTTTTTCTGCCATTCAGTAACATGTGCCCCCCATGTACCACGAGTAGCAGTAGACACTTGGTCATCAGACAGATATCATAACTCCCATATTCATACTAGGTCTCACCCACAAATCCATATGTCACCTCACACAAGCATCAGTGCAGGAACAGCACATCATACATCCAGACAAACGAGATAAAGGAAGGTATCACCACATTTACGCAAAAAAAAAAACACACAGAGATAGAGACGCATACACACGTACATTTCCATGCCTACAGCGATCTCGACTCAACAACTAGCCCAATCGTGGCAACGAAAAAGTGGTACAGAACACCCATGACTGCCAAAAATCATAGAAAGACACACATACACACACACATGTCAATGCATTCACACAGTTCCATTCATCACCACACATAACTGGAGGAAAGAGACTGAACATGCTAGATCCAACTAAAGAGTTACAGGATGTGTGAAGTTTGAAATCACAGCCACATCTCTCCACACCGCAACCCTTTCTGTCATTTAGTAACATGTGACCCAGGTACCATGAGTTACAATGGACACTTGTCTATCAGACGGATATCATAACCTCCATATTCATACTAGGTCTCACCCACAAACCCATACGTCTCCACACAAGCACAAACATAAGTGGAGGGACAGCAAAATCATTCGTCCAGACAGACGTGTTTATAGAAGGTATTACCATATTTACACATACAGACACAGAGAGAGACGCACAAACACTCACATTTCCATGCCTTCAGCGAGCTAGACACAACATCCAGCCCCCAATCATGGCGACGAAAAAGTGGGGTAGAACCCCCATGGCTCATAACTGACAAAAAAAATCATCAGTAACATATGTTCCAGGCACCATACTCTTCACATCAACATCATCTCATTTATTTCACACTACAGACCTCACTACCATCCAGTATCATGTGTGCTAGGTACAAAACTGTTCACATCAGCACCAACACGTCTATCCCACACCTAAGCTTTTTCTGCCATTCAGTAACATGTGCCCCCCATGTACCACGAGTATCAGTACGCACATGGTCATCGGACAAATATCATAACTCCCATACTCATACTAGGTCTCACACACAAACATAACTGACCAAAAAACCATCAGACAGACGTTAGAGTGTGTGCAATGGATGACATGTTTTTGCCATACACCTCAGTACTTATCACATTATCAATTAATTACATCAACACATAGGTAGCCAGTCATTGTGAAATCTCAAAGTCGAGTAGAATCCTATCGGGATAGACACACAACCACATAGAAAGACACACACTCACATGTCCATGCATACACACAGTTACCATACATCACCACACACATACACGTAACTGGAGGAAAAGGACTGAACACCCTAGGTCCAGACTGAATAGCTACAGGATGTGCGAAATATTCATTTCTTTGCCACAAACCTCGGTGCTCATCATACCCAAATGATTACATCTACATAGGAGGCCACTGATGGAAAATCTCGACTCCTACCACCATAATTACACACATAACCACACAGGAACACGTACACACACATATGTCCATGCATATACCACAATTTCATAAGTTACCACATACATACAAGTAACTGCAGGAAAGGGACCCGACACACGACGTCCACACTAAGGTGTTACATGATAGGCAGATGATAGCATGTCTTCACAATACATCTCAGTGCTCACCACACATACTTGATTTTTAATGTGCCATAGTATAGCTGGTGGCTGGAACTAAGCTCTTGGCAATGTTTGGCCAAAAGTCATTTGTTAATAGCAGCTCATCAAAGACAAATTTTGGGGGAACCTGCCCAGGTGGCCACCCTTTCCTCACAGCGGACGCGTACATCGTGTTTTAGTAGGTCGGTATACCGGCGCATATTACCGCCTCGAGCGCAATGAAATTCCGGTGTTCAGTGCGGTCCTAAAAATGCGGTTACCGGTAGTAGGTCCCGGTCGGAAAACTCCGGTAAACCATCGCGGTCCGCGCTTTTAGACCGGCGTATTACGGTATTTCTGTCCGCAGTGGGGAAGGGTGGCCACCTCCCGCCGCGCCCGCCTTGGGCAGGTTCACCCAAAATTTGTCTTTGATGAGCTGCTATTAACAAATGACTTTTGGCCAAACATTGCCAAGAGCTTAGTTCCAGCCACCAGCTATACTGATGGCACATTAAAAATCAAGTATGTGTGGTGAGCACTGAGATGTATTGTGAAGACATGCTATCGTCTGCCTATCATGTAACACCTTAGTGTGGACGTCGTGTGTCGGGTCCCTTTCCTGCAGTTACTTGTATGTATGTGGTAACTTATGAAATTGTGGTATATGCATGGACATATGTGTGTGTACGTGTTCCTGTGTGGTTATGTGTGTAATTATGGTGGTAGGAGTCGAGATTTTTCCATCAGTGGCCTCCTATGTAGATGTAATCATTTGGGTATGATGAGCACCGAGGTTTGTGGCAAAGAAATGAAATATTTCGCACATCCTGTAGCTATTCAGTCTGGACCTAGGGTGTTCAGTCCTTTTCCTCCAGTTACGTGTATGTGTGTGGTGATGTATGGTAACTGTGTGTATGCATGGACATGTGAGTGTGTGTCTTTCTATGTGGTTGTGTGTCTATCCCGATAGGATTCTACTCGACTTTGAGATTTCACAATGACTGGCTACCTATGTGTTGATGTAATTAATTGATAATGTGATAAGTACTGAGGTGTATGGCAAAAACATGTCATCCATTGCACACACTCTAACGTCTGTCTGATGGTTTTTTGGTCAGTTATGTTTGTGTGTGAGACCTAGTATGAGTATGGGAGTTATGATATTTGTCCGATGACCATGTGCGTACTGATACTCGTGGTACATGGGGGGCACATGTTACTGAATGGCAGAAAAAGCTTAGGTGTGGGATAGACGTGTTGGTGCTGATGTGAACAGTTTTGTACCTAGCACACATGATACTGGATGGTAGTGAGGTCTGTAGTGTGAAATAAATGAGATGATGTTGATGTGAAGAGTATGGTGCCTGGAACATATGTTACTGATGATTTTTTTTTTGTCAGTTATGAGCCATGGGGGTTCTACCCCACTTTTTCGTCGCCATGATTGGGGGCTGGATGTTGTGTCTAGCTCGCTGAAGGCATGGAAATGTGAGTGTTTGTGCGTCTCTCTCTGTGTCTGTATGTGTAAATATGGTAATACCTTCTATAAACACGTCTGTCTGGACGAATGATTTTGCTGTCCCTCCACTTATGTTTGTGCTTGTGTGGAGACGTATGGGTTTGTGGGTGAGACCTAGTATGAATATGGTGGTTATGATATCCGTCTGATAGACAAGTGTCCATTGTAACTCATGGTACCTGGGTCACATGTTACTAAATGACAGAAAGGGTTGCGGTGTGGGAGAGATGTGGCTGTGATTTCAAACTTCACACATCCTGTAACTCTTTAGTTGGATCTAGCATGTTCAGTCTCTTTCCTCCAGTTATGTGTGGTGATGAATGGAACTGTGTGAATGCATTGACATGTGTGTGTGTATGTGTGTCTTTCTATGATTTTTGGTCAGTCATGGGTGTTCTGTACCACTTTTTCGTTGCCACGATTGGGCTAGTTGTTGAGTCGAGATCGCTGTAGGCATGGAAATGTACGTGTGTATGCGTCTCTATCTCTGTGTGTTGTTTTTTTTTTTTTTTTTTTTTTTGCGTAAATGTGGTGATACCTTCCTTTATCTCGTTTGTCTGGATGTATGATGTGCTGTTCCTGCACTGATGCTTGTGTGAGGTGACATATGGATTTGTGGGTGAGACCTAGTATGAATATGGGAGTTATGATATCTGTCTGATGACCAAGTGTCTACTGCTACTCGTGGTACATGGGGGGCACATGTTACTGAATGGCAGAAAAAGCTTAGGTGTGGGATAGACGTGTTGGTGCTGATGTGAACAGTTTTGTACCTAGCACACATGATACTGGATGGTAGTGAGGTCTGTAGTGTGAAATAAATGAGATGATGTTGATGTGAAGAGTATGGTGCCTGGAACATATGTTACTGATGATTTTTTGGTCAGTTATGAGCCATGGGGGTTCTACCCCACTTTTTCGTCGCCATGATTGGGGGCTGGATGTTGTGTCTAGCTCGCTGAAGGCATGGAAATGTGAGTGTTTGTGCGTCTCTCTCTGTGTCTGTATGTGTAAATATGGTAATACCTTCTATAAACACGTCTGTCTGGACGAATGATTTTGCTGCCCCTCCACTTATGTTTGTTTGTGCTAGTGTATTGAGATGTATGGATTTGTGGGTGAGATCTGATAGTCAAGTGTCTATTGCAACTCATGGTACCTGCGTCACTTTTTTACTGAATGGTAGAAAGGGTTGCGGTGTGGGAGAGACGTGTTGATGGTAAATATAATCAACTGGGGCGCGATGAACACTATTTATGGTGAAAATATGTCATCTTTTGCGCATCTTCTATCTCGCCAGGCTGATGATATGTAAGGAGACTTCTGTTTTTCAGCCAGTCATGAGGCAAGAGAGTACTACACCACTTTTTTGTTTCCATGATTGGTACCGGTAGTTGTGTAGTCTTGGACATGTGTATCTGCGTCTCTCTTTGGGCATGTAAGCGTAAGTAACTCGTCTGTCTGATGATTTTTGTAACGATAGTTCTGTCCAGTTAATCAGTTGTAACGACAATTCTGCCCCCCACTTCATCGTTTCCGTGATGCTTGCTGTTAGTTCTGTCAACCTCGCTGTATGCATGTACAAGTGTGTGCGTGTGTCATTCCTCTGTGGATTTGAGTCTAAAATATATGGTTATAGAATTATCAACGTGTGCTTCTAACCATTGTTTCAGGGCTTAGACAATCTCCCATTTCGATGTGCTCTTTACAGTTTACTGCCGTTTGTGTTGGCATGTGAATTTTGATTCTCACTACATAAAAATCATTTAACAGAGAGGGGTGATGTACCAGAGAAGCGAAGGACTTGGGTACAAACCCACAGTCAGACCATTGCTTGTGTGGTGTAGTATGGATGTCATTGGAAGATAGGAAGAGTGTTGAGGGGCTGTAGGTGGCGTATAATGCTGTTAGAATGGATATTGGTGGAATAATTCTGAGTGGTGTATGGAGCCTAAGTTGACCATGACCACAATCTCGCACTAGACTTTAGGTGATGAGGATTGAATGGATAAAATATCTAAACACCCACTTTGACATAACAATTTACGACAGTTCAAGTGTGAGCACTATCTTAGGCGTAATAGAACTAGTGTCTGCACCTATGGATACTTGTCGATGTGTGGGGATCTTCTATGAAAATGTGGGTTATGATGTCTGTTTGATGACCAAGAAACTATCAGTTAGCTAAGAGTATTATGATAACTCTATCGTGGTTACTGGAACAAAGCATGCAATTACAAACAAATGTCACACTTGGTCCTGAATCCGAAGGTTGGCGTTAGATGGGAACATTTTAAACCGAATGGAGAACTCTCCTGGGTCCTGATTTATTGAAAAATAATTTCCTGGAAAAAGGGAGAATTTTCCTGGAAAACTGCAGTAGAACCACCTTAAGTGAACATTTTGGTACCTGGCTACTGATTAGGAGAAGACTTTGCGAATTTTGAATTTTTGGTTTACTTTAACGCACGAACAGAAGGTAACCCTGTCTGTAACTGATCAGGGGTTGGATTGGGAATCATTGGAAAACAGAAGGTGGTTTGAGGAAGTGCTGTGGGTACGTTGGCGATGAGGCTAGGGATGGATCTTGGTGAAAGAATTAGGAATAGACTATCAGTAGAAGCTGGCACTGGATTTCATCTATAAGGGAGTGGGTAAATTTTCTATATCTCCACCTTGGTCACAGGCGATGGTCTCAGGCATGTTCAGTGCTTAGCGTGACTCGATTTTTATCACATAGGACTGGCGTACTTCGATTCGACAGGGGTGAAATTAGTAAGATTAACAGACGTATTTCGTCCCCCTGATTTATTGAAAAATAATTTCCTGGAAAAGGGGAGAATTTCCCTGAAAACTGTAGTAGAACCACCTTAAATGAACATTTTGGTACCTGGCTACTGATTAGCAGAAGACTTTGCGAAAGCACTGCCTTAGCGTGACTCGATTTTTATCACATAGGACTGGCGTACTTCGATTCGACAGGGGTGAAATTAGTAAGATTAACAGACGTATTTCGTTCCTGGAACATACGTGCTGTGCTGTAAAATACAGTTAAAGGTGGGTATATCTCTCTGTTTCTAGTCAATCACTGATGTGTCACAAGGGATTGATTGGAATTTTAGACAAAATACAGCTAAGGACACTCAATTTGTGATTGCTTACGAAAGCATAACAGAATTGATACATAGATTGGTCTGGATAGACAGACGACAAAGGTTTGACCTTGGTGGCAACAATTACGAGTGCAATGAAATATTTTATACCAATTGTGGTATTGCTATACTTTATCACAATAATTTCATTTTTTTTAACTTTTAAACGTCTCTCTAACAACGTGGTCTTTAGAGACGGGGAAAGGATGGGGAGCAAGGAATGGGAAGGAATTCGGCCATGTCCTTTTGAAGGAAGCATCCCGGCATTCACAAACTGGATTTCACATCTGCAACTTTGCATTAGGCAATGATATTCATGTGAATATAATTTAGTGGGCATATTTCAGATAAAATAGGTAGGAAAGTTAATGCCATAGCAATAGGATAGAAATGCACAAAGTTCATCGAGGTTGTAGACACATACATTAGGAAATCACTTCTTTGAGTTTAAAACATTAGTTGGATTCTCGCTTTGTTTCATTGCATATAATTTAATAAATTAAAATAATGGCAGTGTGACAGAAATTCCCGAGTTATCATTAACGATTAATTATATTGGAATCCCACCGTACTGACCCTTATTTCCTCTTGTTATTCGCACAGAGTTATTTTTTGTGCAAAGCACCCTCTGCCAATTTCGAATATCAGAACTGAATTGTATAGACGTGAATTTGACCTATGCCAAGACATTCCATGGTTCATTATCACGTTTTAAACGTAAAAGTTACACTTTCACATGATCTATTTTTTTAATTAAATACAAAGACTCAAGCAGTTTTTCTGGTCACCCAGAATGAAAACAAAATTTTCGATTTTCGTTTTGAAAACACGAGTGATTGGGCTACCATAAATGTTTCCTAGATTTGTACTACGAAAACTGACATATAATAATTATTCTCATCTCGTAATAATTTCTTCTTGAACCGAAGTGAATGCTGAAATATTTCTATGTATCCTGCTGGGGCGGTTTCGCAGTGCAATGGGCATATGGCGCAACCTGAATTCCTTATCGATAGCAGGACACCTGAACAAATACACACGAAATTCGCTGCAAGCCTGAGACTCTGAACAAAATTCTGCAATCACACGAACGCTGTGTTGGACGCCCTACTTTCTTTGTCCGCCAGCCAGACACCCCTATGCTTTCATAATGGCGAATGAATAATGTGCTTCCCTTGGAGCCATTTCGTAACCTGTCGGACTCCCGGTCAAACACGCGAGTGGCTTCGCAAACATCGAAATATTTCACGCATATTGCTACACCCGCTCCATCTAGCGACAAATGTCTTCTGCCGTGTGCTGACCTCTAGCAACAGTTATACAAGTTATCGCGCTCCCGGTCAAACACGCGAGTGGCTTCGCAAACATCGAAATATTTCACGCATATTGGTACACCCGCTCCATCTAGCGACAAATGTCTTCTGCCGTGTGCTGACCTCTAGCGACAGTTATGCAAGTTATCGCACATGTCGCAACAGGGTCTCGGCGGCCGAGCAAGTACGTACATGTCACACCTGTGCAAATACGCCTTAGGGTAGGGTTTTCCCCCGCAAGACAAGGATAGAAGATTTCGTGGCGAAGTGGAATATCTCTGGCCGGCGCATGCGCAGATGAAGTTTCTCGTGGCATCGGCTGTTCGGTGGAGACACCTGGTGGCAGGATGTGTGTATATGCTACATTGCAACATTTGTGCAGCTGGAATATCTACATCACATAGGACACAATCGGAAATAATATCTCTGATTTCAGAGTAACATTGTTGGAGATAAGTGAAATAACAGCTAGAATAAAGACTAAATAACAGTTATATCTGTTTATTTTTTGAAATATGTAACGGCCCGCCATCTTGGCCGGCCAGCCCGCCATCTTGGTCGGCCAAAGAACTAACGGGGCGTCCATCTTGTGACGTCATACGACCTTGGCCGCCATTGGCTGATTCAAAAAGCCCGCCATTGGAGGGGAAGGGAGAGAGGTCCCCCCACCACTTCGTGACGTCATGGGTTTTCCCGGTTTCTTCCTAGAATCGGCCTTCCCCTCCTACTGTCGCCATAGCACAGATTGTGAGGATTCAAATTGCCCATGATTACCTGGCTCGAAAGTGTACAAACAGCAATGAGAAGATATGATGCAGAAGAGGGAGTATACAAGATCGAAATATCTGGAGAAATATTTTGAGAATAAGTCAAGATCTGTGTTCCGAGTTTTTTTAGTGTTGTAAAACGTCTGTAGTGTGGAAATTCTCTTGTAATAATAATAATAAATTAAGTTCCCATTTGGTAGCTCGCTTGTGAGAGAGACTTTCTAAGGCCATGGCTCAAACTTGTCAACAAGCCTTTGTGCGAGATGGCGATGATGGATGTGTAATGGATTGGGCCACGTTTACTTGACATGGTTTGAGCCCTCAGGTCAAATTAACAAACATCGTTATGATCAGATACTGGATGACTATATGTACATGGGAAATCACATACTGCGATAGCCCCGTGTAACTGATCCAGTCTTTTCACGGTTTGTCTAGAAGCATTCTGGAAAATTCCATTACATAAATTGCCAAGCGTTAGCCCTGTGGAGCATATTTGGTATATTATTTAGGACATGGCCGTTCATGCACGGGTCTCGTCTCCTACTATAACCGCGAAAATATGGTCAGCTATGTAAATATCGTGCAGTAGTTCTCTTTTGGGGACTAGAGTCTACTAGTTTAATCCATAACTCGGCGAGATGCTGTACTTCGTCTAGCTGATGCGGCTTCCACACATTATTACAGGGATCTCCCATGATATATATATCGGTTTACAAACATTTTTTCGTTGGTTTTACAGAGATATATCACCAAAAGTGTATCACTAATAGGAAAACGTTCGCTTGAATGCAGCAATACGTGGCTAGGATCCACTAGTTTACATGTTCTTTTGGAGCTTCATCAAACTGGACAATGGGTTGTACTATGGAATTTGGTTGAAACTGTGATGACTGCGTTTAGTTAGTTTTCAATAATTATTTAGACTAATTTTACAACGAATCTTAGGCTTCCCCCTCTAAAAATTGTGTTGTATGCAAATGAAATTGACACTGACAACACACAGTATTCCGTTCACACGTAGCCTTGTGGAAGAGTGGCTAACGTTCGGTGTGGTAATAGAGGGGCGTGTATTCGGTCCTCGGTCCAGTAATATAGATTTTTGATTTCCGTAGTTTCTCCAGATCAATCCAGGTGACTGCCGGGATGCTTCTTGTGAAAGAACATCGTTCAATTAATTTCTCTCCCGGTTAAAATAACCCCGACATCAAGGTCGTATTTTGAGAAGTTGCAATGCTCGTACAAAGGAAACAGCATACAAAACACTATTGCATCCGCATTTGGTTTACTGCTGTGGAGTTTGGGATCCGTATCGCAAGGGATTGATTGACACATTATAGAAAGTACAGAAAAGAGCCGCTCGATTCGTGATTCCTAGTTAGGGATTGTGCACAAACCACGTGGCTCGGTCTAGGGGGAGGGGGGGGGGGGGGTTGGCTGGAAAGCTACGTTGGGCTACGTGGGGGGAGGGGGAGGTTTGAGCCAGGCCATGTAGCTTTTCTTTCATATTATTTGTCACAGTTAAAATGAGATACAGGACACACAACAGCAAGTAAATATTTATTTCAGCCATTTAATTATCCCCGTATGTAATTTACGATAGTCTGACAAGAGAAAACAGTGCAAAATGTCTTCTGGAGTCAATTGGGAAAAAGGCTACGTGCTACGTGGGAAGGGGGGGGGGGGGGGATAGAGGCAAAAGCCACGTCGGGCTACGTGGGGGGGAGGGGGGTGTTCACAAGAGGCCAAAATGGAGCTACGTGGTTTATGCACGCTCCCTTACCAGTCCTCACGTGTCACAGAATTGATAAATAGGTTGGGCTGAGATTGTTTGGCAGACAGACAACGTCGTTTTCGTTTGAATTTATTGGAGAATATGCGAAAATATTTAATTTACGAGTGCCATGAAATACTTCTGCCACCAACCTATTTAGGTCGCAAAGACAGTAGGGATAACGTTAGAGAAATAAGATGCCGCACTGATATTTTTCTGTATTATTTCTTTCCTCGTTCTGTTCGAGATTGGAATGCACAGAATTAGGATTGGTGCTTATACCCTCTGCCACCCACAATATTTTTGAATTGCAGAGTATAGATGATGTAGAAACCGTGAATGCGTGATTTAAAAATAAATTATTTATGAACAGATGTACTGCACCTTTCGAGCAGGGAAGACTAGCCGTGCACGTACATAGGCAGTCGACTAGTAGGCTAAAGGATAAATTTGTAATTTCTTTGCATGTAGGAGTAACGAGCTAAAAAAAAAAGGGCCAGCTTCAAATTGTTTCTGTCTCTCGAACTGTAACAGTTACGAAAAGCTGCTGTGAACTGTGTGATTGTGTGTACTTGCTGGGTGCCCTGACCCAGAGCGAATCTGATTACTAGACGTGACTCCGGGCAGAGTGCGTCACCAGCTCTCTGCTCCTGACATTTGCCTGCAATCCGTTCCGCATTACGGCCTGCCCGTCCTTACGAAATTCCAAACACTTCCCTTGGGCTATGAGTATGCCGCACGCTGACGTAACAGAGTTGACGAAGCAAGTTCCTACTGACGAGGCAACTAACTTTTTTACCATCGCCCCAACATACCTTATGATGCACACGGAAATCCTTTCCTATTGTGAAATTGGAAAATACCTTGAGCGGTAGAGTGGCTCGTTTGCTGAAGACTTGTCACCGGGGATTTACAGGTTCCCGGTTCGATTCCCCGTCTCGGCCTGAATTTTTGTAGCCTTCGAAACTGACATTACCACTGTCATAGTTTTTCATGTTGTATATGCTACGACGTTACGCCGAACTGACTCCACGTATTGCTAGGTTAAATTTAGGGTAGGCACTATAGAGGTGTGTTGTGCGACAAACTGAAACTGTCACGTAGACTATACATCGATGTCTCACGGCCAATGATACGAACGCATTTACTTTCTTTTACCGATTTATTACATACTATAAACTACCAACTTTTTATACCTTCCACATTAAACACTATTCACGATGAAATCTTTATCAGTGTGTGGAGCTTAGTTACTTTAATTTATTATTTCATCTCGGTTCTTGTTTCTTTTATAAAGTGTATACATCTATGTATTCTGTACTTCTGTATTTTCTTTCGTAGTGATCCATTTCAAGATAAATAAATGCAGTAAGGTCTGAAATTCAGATGTGTGATTCTTTCAAGTTGAATTTCAGATGGAGGGGGGGATAAATTACGCTCGTCACAGGGAGGAGGATTGGGGGAGATATTACAGACTGTTTCCTGTAGTATAAGTATAAACAGTCAAGTTATTCACTGTCATTAGATATTTCAATGTCTCTCTGGTGATATATTTTTCTGCCAACGTACGAACATCGTCTGTATGAAATCTTGTCGCTTTAGCGTTAAATGGTTACGACACTAAAATTTATGTTGGATCTCTTGACCTTTTTGTAGATGAGGCTAACTTGTACTGTAATTTACGCTAAGGCTGCAGAGGTTTTGGGCACTGGGTCCTGTGCCAAACAGGTCACGGGTTTGTATGACTGCAGAGGGGACTAGGGACAAAGTGCGTTGGGTTGCACACACACTGTCGCCACGCACTGAGCAGAGCGCATACGCAGCGTGGCAGAGAGGGAGAGCAGATGGACGTTGGGCAAGTGTCTGCCGGGTCACTGCGTAAGGTCAGCTTTCTACCGCCACACGCACAGGCGGTGAGAGAACAAACTACTAAACAAGCGCAGGGACCAGACAGGGATCAAGTTTCCG
Organism: Vandiemenella viatica; assembly: GCA_031002005.1. Lineage (NCBI taxonomy): Eukaryota > Metazoa > Arthropoda > Insecta > Orthoptera > Morabidae > Vandiemenella > Vandiemenella viatica. The sequence continues at coordinate 254,881,079 of CM061920.1, read as the reverse complement.
AACATCACATGTGTCATTAACTTTAACGAAAGAAAATCCATAGTAATTTACGCGATATGTGGCTATTATAGGCCATTTCTTATTAAATTGCTTGTTAATGAATCGTTATATATAAAGATGCATGTTTTGTTTGTTTGTTTGTTTGTTCTTCATACAAATTCCACAGTTTTCATCCGATCTCGATGAAACTTTGCACACTTATCCTTTGAAACAAGGAGAAAAATACTGTCTACATTTGGTTGAAATATTATCCGTATAAATAACATGTTGTCTCATAACTTCGAAATACGGCGATAGACAAACACGTTGGATGTGGACGTCAACGTACCGTGTTTCCGTGTAGTGGACTGGCAGCTCAGTGGTTAAAGCGCTTGCTTACGAACGTTGTGGTCTCCGGTTCAAATATTCATGGAGGCTAAGATATTTAAAAATTGTTTTTTCATCGTAAGAGTCAGGCCTGGGCCGTACGTTATTCGGATTGAATGTTAAACTGTAGATATTAGAAATTAGGGGTGCAATGCGAGGCAAATCGTAGGTAGTCTTTCAATGTTGTAGGTGTACACTTTTTTATGTTTATAATGATCCCTCAGGTGTTGTTCGCAGTCATGTGTGAGTGTGAACCACAGTAATTTATTATAAATACGGTAGTAAGTCTCTATCCTCCCCCCCCCCCCGCAGGGGCCTGGTACGCAAGTGCCAGGTAGGGTTTGGCGAACCCGCGGTGCCCGAGCTGGAAACTTGTGAGCGCCGCAAGTTTCCCACACCGTAAACTCCTACCATGCTTCAACGATCACCGTAGGGCGTGGCGGTGGAACGTTGTGTGCCTAGGAGAACGGGGATCTTGGCTTCATCGCCCGGATCGCGAGGACGGTACAAACCTCTATAAAATAAACCTTCAACCTCAAGGTCAGCCACGTGCCGAGGAGGTGAATGGGTGGAGAGGAAATTCACTCGCTAACGTGCAACCTCAGGGGCACCTGCGCACCCCTGTTGTAATAGCATTTCTCTTTAAAATAGTTTTTACTCGTGGATCCAAAATTCCAACTCACAAAAAACCAAAAAACCCCTGCGGCCCGGGTGTGTCGCAGGTAAATAAAAACACACCCAGTTCTTACAAACGGGCTAGGGTTGAAAGCCCTCCCCCGGATGTAAATAATAGTAACGGACAGGGTTTTTTCATAGAGAATGCCTTTGTAATTATGACAAGGGTGGAGGGATCTTTTGAGAAGGTCTCTCCATTCTATGTTCAGAAAGGTTTAGAGGGTATTGCGTGGTACCCTCAAATCTGTAAAAAAAAGCTGAGGAATGGGACACTGCTTTTGGAAACATCCACCCCAGAGGCAGGCTGTCCAACTCCTTAAGTGCGAGAAGCTCGGGGAGTTCGCAGTGAAGTGCGAACTCCATAAAACTCTAAATTCAAGTAAAGGTGTCATCACCAGCAGGGATCTTATGGATTTAGAGACCGAGGAACTCCTTAAGGATGTGGTCAACAGAACATGTGGTCGAGGTTCGTCAAATTAAACGAAGGGTTAACGGCAGTCTTGAGAAGACAGCCCCTTCGTCCTGACGTTCGATACTCCAAACGTTGCCCAAAAACATCAAGGCAGGATATTTGAATTTGAATATTCGCCCGTATGTACCGGACCCCAATGCGCTGCTTTAAGTGCCAGCGGTTCGGTCATACGACGGCGACCTGCAAGGGCAACCCCACCTGTGGGAAATGCGGAAAGGCTGCACATGAGCCAGGCATTAGTTGCACCCTCCCACAGGTGTGTGTCAACTGCTCCGGGGCACATCCAGCCTGGAGCAGAGAGTGTCGATTGTATCTGGAAGAAAAAAAGATACAGGAGTGAAAACGAAAGAGCGATTTCTTAGGGCGAAGCCAAAAAGAAATATAAGGCTCTGCTGCACCTGTCTTCGCTACCAGCTTCGCGAAGACGTTATCAACTCCCGTCAGGAAAGAAAGTATTGCTCCCCAGACGTCCGTTGCGGACATGGGCACAAGTCCAATGTGCTCATGTCAGTGCAGATGTGGTGCCACACCCATTAAGGTCATTACACCTAGGACCTCGCACGTCGGTAGCAATACTCTGACAACACCGACCACATCGACAGCAAGTTCAGCAAGTCCACCAGCAAAGACACTGCCATCCGCTACAGCAGTGGGTCCCTCTGCAATAGCAGAAGCGGCCCCTGAAGCAGAAACAGCATCTGCAACGGAAGTGATAACGGCAACGCCATCTGCCGGTAGCGGATGGCAAACAGTGCAAAAGGTTAGGGGTCCGAAATTTAAGCTAACGGACCCCACTATGTTTGTGAAATCCCCTCCGACTTCTCCTCCCAGATCCCCCTCTGGAAAGGAGAAGAAGGGGAACAGGCCTCGGCGGAAGAAAATTCCGCATGACTCCGAGGCCTCACAACGAAAATCGTCTTCGGACACCGAAGACGATGTCATGCTGGTGGATGAACTATGTTCCATTCCTCAGCAACTACCATCGGAGTACCCACCCGATCCGGGGGGGGGGGGGGGGTTTGAATAGGTAGAATGGCTCCCATACTTCAGTGGAACGTAAACGGTTTTCAGGCTCACAAAGAGGAAGTCCAGCTCTTAGCACGGTCTAATCCATTGTGTCTCTGTCTCCAGGAGACACACTTTAGACCACAACATCACCCAGTGCTAAGAGGTTATGACATATTCCGAAAGGACGATACCGAGGGTGATCGAGCGAAGGGCGGAGTGGCCGTGTTTGTGCGTAACACTGTCCACTCCGAACCCATTGCTCTCACTTCTCATCTACAAGCAGTAGCGGTGAAAATACACGGTCCAGTACAACTGACCGTATGCTCTATCTATCTGCCACCCTGTTTGTCCGTCGACTACGACGACCTGGTTTGGCATTACACGACAACTCACTCGGCCCTTTCTCCTTTTGGGAGATTTCAACGCCCACAGTGCGTTGTGGGGGTCCACCAGCGATTGCCCCAGGGGCCGAGTGGTTGGTAGATTGATAGAGCAGGAGGAAATTTGTATCCTGAATACAGGGCAAATGACTCATTTCACCACTGCTACCGGTACGTCTTCTGCCATCGACCTTTCTTTGTGTTCTCCTTCAATTGCGGACTCCGTGCAGTGGGAAGTGGACCGCGACCTTCACGGAAGCGACCACTTCCCCATATGGATGCACTTAGGTTCCGAGATCAGAGGAGTGAACACCCGGCGCAAATGGAACGTCAGTAAAGCGGACTGGCAGCTTTTCTGCCGTTCTGTTGTCCTGGAACCAAGTGACAACATAGAGGAGAAAGTGAGTCACTTAGCAGAAGTGATTCACCAGGCTGCTGACGTTTCTATGCCCAAAAGCTCCGGAACGCTGCGAAGGACGCCCGTCCACTGGTGGAGTGACGAATGTCGCTACGCTATTCAGGGTCGTAGACGGGCGCTGCGGCATTTTAGGTTGCACCCAACATCTGACAACCTAGCAGCGTTCCGTATAGCAAGAGCTAAGGCGCGCCGGGTGATTAAGGAGAGCAAGCAAAGGTCATGGCAGAACTCTGTGAGCACTATTAATCGTTCCACACCTTCGTCAAAAGTATGGGAGTCCATCCGCCGTATATCTGGAAGGTACTCCCGCCCACCAGTATCTGGATTACTGGATCACGGACGTGTAATTACCGACGAACGAAGCATAGCGCAGCTGATGGCGGAGAACTTCTCCGCCGTCACATCGTCCGCCAACTTTGACCCTCGGTTTCAGCGACGAAGAGTCGCTGCCGAGAGGCGCCCGCTGTGCTTCGATTCGTCGAATACAGAGGCCTACAACTGCCCACTTATATTTTGGGAGCTGGAGTCAGCGCTGAATAGCGCTAACGACACTGCTCCAGGGCCCGATCTGATCCAGTACCAGATGCTGAGGCATCTCAGTAAGGATGCTAAGGAGTACCTTCTGGTTATTTTTAACGATATCTGGACCGGAGGACACTTCCCCGACTCGTGGAAAGAAGCAACATTGATTCCTATTTTAAAGCCTGGAAAGAACATATTGTTGCCAGGTAGCTATCGTAGTATCGCCCTTACTAGCTGCTTGGGTAAGACACTGGAGAGGATGGTTAACCGCCGCCTCGTCTGGTGTCTGGAATCCCAAAACCTTCTGAGCCGCTTTCAGTGTGGATTCAGGAAGTTCCGTTCCACCTTGGACAACCTGATCCTCCTGGAGGCGGCAATACAGGATGCGTTCATCCACAGCCAACACCTTGTGGGTGTTTTTTTCGACCTTGAAAAGGCCTACGATACTACCTGGCGGCATGTGATTTTAAAACAGTTACATGAATGGGGTTTTAGGGGAAACCTACCCCGTTTTTTAAAATCATTTTTATCTGGTCGTTGCTTCCGGTACCGAGTCGGTGGTGAAGTGTCTGATCTTTTTATTCAGGAAAACGGTGTCCCTCAGGAGTTTTAAGCGTTACGCTTTTTGCCATTGCTATTAATAGCATAGCAGCCATTATAAGGAGTCCCCTACGGTACTCCTTATATGTGGACGACTTTTTAATTTTTATTGTATCGTCCAGCCTGAGAAGTGCTGAGCGGCAGTTGCAACTCACGCTGAACAGGCTGGATGAATGGTCGGTGCATACCGGTTTTCGTTTCTCCGCTGAGAAAACCCGGTGTGTACTTTTTATTCGCAGCAGAAGCCTTTTACCAGAGCCTCACCTTACCCTGAGGAACACCGTTTTAAGTTTTAGTGATACTGTTAGATTTTTGGGCCTCATTTTTGATACAAGGCTTAACTGGCTTGCGCATCTAAAAGATGTGAGAGCCAGGGCCTTAAAAGCTCTTAACCTTTTAAAATGTCTGTGTGGCAGGTCATGGGGCGCTGACCGCTCCTGCCTGCTACAATTTTACAGAGCCTTTGTACGGTCACGGTTGGAATACGGCTGTATTGTCTATGGTTCGGCACGGGACAGCTATCTGCGTATATTGGATAGTGTCCACCATGCTGGAATTCGGCTCGCCACAGGTGCATATCGCACCAGCCCTATTGTCAGCATTTGTGCTGACTCGGGCGAGCCGCCGCTTACCATCCGCCGGCAACTCCTCATGGTGCGACACTACCTTCATGTTGCCATAACACCTGGCAGTCCCGTGTACGACATAGTTCTACATCCCAACTACGAGCGGCTCAATACCAACCGGCATAGAGCCACTAAGCCATTCACCTACCGTACAAAGGGAATTTTAGAACAATACGAATTCGAGCTTCCCTCCTTTTATCACCAGGGTTGGAGTAAATCTCCTCCCTGGCTTTTAAAGAGGCCCAGAACAATTTTAGAATTATCGCGGCACAACAAGCTGTGTACCGCGGATAATGTTTTTATCAGAATTTTTAGAGATGTTTTAAACCAGTATCACACGTTTACCCCGGTGTATACGGATAGGTCTAAGCAGGCTAACGGAGTTGGTTGCTCCGTAGTGTTCCCTCGAGCGACTTACACATTCAAATTGGACGGCAGGTGCAGCGTTTACACTGCCGAATGCTATGCCGTGTTGAAGTCGCTCCAGCATATGAAAGTAATGCGCGATAAGTTGTTCATCATATGCTGTGATTCCCTCAGCTGTATTCAGGCCATAGGAAATATGTATCCAGCAGATCGTCTAGTCCAGGACATCCAGGACGCCCTCCTTTCCCTTCAATCTCGTGGAAAGGAGGTGTTATTCTGCTGGGTACCGGGCCATGTGGGAATCAGAGGGAACGAGGCAGCTGATGAAGCTGCCAAGTTAGCCTGCGACAAGGTCAGAACCGACTTTGAACCGGTCCCAAAGTCAGACCTTGCCTCGGCGGCGAAGAGATTTGTTTTTGATGTTTGGCAGAGACAGTGGCTGGAAGTTGAGCATAATAAGCTCCGGCTGGTCAAACCGACCGTTCAGCCGTGGAGCAGCTCCTTCCAGCGGGCGAGGAGGGATGAGGTTCTCCTTACTCGCCTCCGAATATGACACTATCCTCTAACGCACAGCTTTCTTCTCCGCCGAGAGGACCCTCCGGAATGTGATGCTTGTGGCGTACCTTTGACGGTACGCCACATTTTAACCGAATGTGTATTGTTTTTAGATCTAAGGGAAGACGTTGGCTTAGCCAACGATCTGTCCCTTATTTTAAACGATGATCGTGACAACGTGGCTAAGGTTTTAAAGTTTTGTTGCTTGGCCGGTCTTGTCCCAAAAATTTTGGGCAGATCGGCCTAGGTTTTAAATTGGATTGGTGGCCGTTTACAACCACCAATCCAAGTACTGATTTTACTTGTGACACTGCTTATATGGCTGGCCCTTGTACAGCCAGCCAGCTAATCGTTTTTTAACTGGTTGGCCTTTCTACAGCCAACCAGTTATTGTATGTAATTTTATATTTTATATTCTAGTCTGACTTTTATATTTTATGTTGCCGTCTGTGTGGCCGATCACTTTACAGTCGGCCACGCAGACGGTTTTTTAGTTAGTATGTTAGTGTTTTATTGTGCTGTCTGTGTGGCCGACCCCTTTACAGTCGGCCACACAGACGGCAATTTTGCCACGTTGTCACGCCTGGTTTTTGTTAGGGCGCTAATGACCCCGTCGTCGACGCGCCCTAAAACTTAAACAACAAACAACAACTCTATCTTTTTGTTACGTTTTGACGACTAAATTGCTATATCGTTGTGATGGAATTTTATAAGGAAATCTGTATGAAGGGCGCAGGATATTTTTTCCGGTATGATTAACAGTTGTAGTCACGAAATTTTGAGACCTTATCGAATGGTGACAGAAATATGTTGGAAACTGATTCTCTTCAAGAGACTGGTTCGACGGTAGAATGATAGAGCGATAGCTTTCCTGTAATATAATTCCGACTCGATATTGTTTGGGACCAATCCTTCGTTACCAACAACTTTCTATATTTAATTCTGGCAAAAAAATTCTTAATCCACGCGTATGAAGTCGCGGGTACGAGCTGGTTATTCAATAAAAACAACGATGCAGCTGTTGCTGGAATTAAGTTTATTCTCAGCGGCGTTTTCTGACCGCTCTAATAACTCGACGATGAGCTGTAAATTCATAAATAATTGTTTTCGTTAATTTGCTTTTAAACACATGAGTGAACACTTCGCATTCGGGTGAACGAGGGTACGAATCCTCGTCCGGGCATCCTGATTTTGGTTTTCCATTGCTTCCCCAAATCGCTGCAGGCGAATACCAGAATGGTGTCTTCAAAAGGCCATTACTGAATACTCCCCGTTCCTTGTTCCCAGTCCTCTCCCGCCTTCAATGACTTCGACGTCGACGAAGCGTAAAGCAATAACCAAAAAAAAAGTGGAGTCTTTGTATCTATTACGCACTTCTCAAGGTACTCAGAAACTGCCTCTTTACTCTGTCTTTCTTTTAACTTTTTTTTTTTTTTACGAATCTAATTAACCACGTGTGATTATTCCTTCACCCTTCGTATCCAGTATGTTCATTAGTTGTTGATAAGTTCACTTCCACTGTCCGTTTGTGATTCGAGCTGCAGACCCTTTTGTTATTTGTCGCTCTAGCCTACGGTTTAAAGTACGTATATGTAAGTGCTATCTTCCATAAGAACATACGTAGAAAGTTCATTATCGGTATTAAGTAAGTGTTTTCCGCTGAATTTTAAGGATAGTCATCCTGCTAGTACTAATCTGGTTTCTAACATTCAGTAATTCTCACGTCAGTTAAATTTCTTTCGTTTGTCCCTATTATAAAGCAATCGTCTAACAAGAAGTCTCCTCATCTACTGTTTCCTAAATATATTGTCTCATTCCACTGAACTTGGTAAACGAAAGACTGTTGTGTGTAATCAGTAATCAGTATTGAGTGAGAGAGAGATGTAACTGTAAAGGAAGATGTAGCACGCGATTGCGATGCCACTGTTAATATTATTCTTAAAAAGTAGCGGAGTTGCTCAGTCAGAAAAATTTCCATGAATCGGGATACCTTCGAGAGAAATGTCATCGTTGTCGCTAAAGTGAAGGTTAATACAGTTATGACATATGTTTCTTATGATGGAGCAAGCTATGACTCTAATAGAAAAATGTTAAATCGATTCGTCAAAAAAATCTATGTGCAGCATCGAATATTATTTTCAGGAAATACAAATGTTTGCACATTAGCCTCATTATAACAAGTAGTTTTTTTCCCTAAGACGTTAGATAGGTTGTAGGTTGCCGTGGGAACAGTCTGACACTAGTCAATGTCGCCGATACAGCTGATGGGAGGACGCGAACGCAAATCCTCAACCTCCCATCCAGATTTTGGTTTCCCATGGTTTCCCTAGATCACTCTAGACGAATGGTTCCTTCAAAAGGTCATGGTTGGATTCCTTCCCGTTCCTTTCGGCCAATCCTCTCCCGCATCTAAAACATGTAAAGCACTAAAACATTTAGTAACTATCTATATTCAACCACATTTTATAACACCAGATTTAAGATACCTGTGCTTCAATACGCCTTATTTGAGATATCCGCTAAATCGACGTTTAAGTTCTACAAAGCTCTGTATTGAGTCTTGGATCAGTGTTTTCTCTTTCAACAGCGGCATTCTTGTTAAATCTACTTCCGGCGTCTTACTCCAGAGATCTGTGGTGGTTTTACATCCTACAATCATAATTGTCCTCGGTATTCAGTTTTGATATTTACCCTATTTGATCATTTATGATGTACTTTTTTTTGTATTTGTTTCATCTCCCAATATTTTGTTCTAACAAGTCAGTAATTTATATACCCCCAGACTAGTCTGCAGATAGTCTCCTAAACTTCCAATTTTTACAATACTGATGAAGGTGAAATAATGCTTGTAGTGATTTCCAGTCGGTATGTTTTGTGGATAGTTTAAAATTTAATCAACACATAACCGTGAAATTACAAGGTTATATAACTGTTATATATCTCTGCCGCCTACAATTTTTTTTATCATTGCTTTGTTGCTGCTTAATTGAAAATCTATCTTTAATGTTATTTTGCGCAGTTCATGTTTCGCCATTCCTAGCAGGATGGATGTGCAGTATCTTTAGAGACAGACATTTTTGCCACGTAGTGTTCTATTTCGTGACCGGTCAACGTTCTCTGCGATTATCTATATGTTTCTTGATAAACATCAAGGCCGATTTCCTTCACGATCCAGTTAACGATAAAAAATCGTCTTTAGAGTCATCACTTTTGACGAGCTGTATTGAAAAAGAAAAACCCCAGCTCATCCATGTCAATCATACCGACTAAGATTTTAGGCCAAGGCAAACTGAATAAAAACAAAATCATTACCATAAATTTCGTATTTTGCAAATTAATAATAATAAGAATAATCATTTCTCATAGATAAAATAAACTTTTTTAATTATCTTACCTTTCTATATTATAAACCCTAACAGGAAAGTAATGTTAGGTGATTTTTTATGGGGTGTGGTGGGAACTGGAGCGTCTTTACTAATAGTGGGCAGCACTGTTTTGGCGTTCCCACTGAGAGGTCACAGTGGTCGCCACGTTCTTCTGGGTCGGCCTTCATTTAGCATATCACGAGTTCACCAGGACGGAGCGACGTAATGACTGCCCTTCAGACACCGCTGCAAGCAATTCTGCACATCGGATTTATAACGCCTTTCAGAAATAAAGCAGAAAAATGCAGCTGGGACACAGATTTTTTCAGAAGTAATGAAACTTGAATCTAGTGGAAAAATGGTGCCATAAAAATGATGAAAAATTGGTGAAGACGAAATAATCATGTTCTAATCGAAATACTACTGAGTTTAGTTAAAACGATTGTATGAAATAGCTTTTAGAGCAGTTATGTTACGTGTGAGTAACGATGCAGTAATGATGCAGTAAAATATTCTCGGGTGTCCATCTGGATGGTGTTGTATAAACACGTTTCGACAGCTAGCTCTGCTATCTTCATCAGTTTTCAGGTGTCTTCTAGCTGTCTCAAACTGACTATCACCACGTAGACTGTCATAACCTCCTGTCAACCATCCTTTATACAGTCAAGAATGGCGCTCAGTCAGCTTGCGACAGCTAGAAGACACCTGAAACCTGATGAAGACAGCAGAGCTAGCTGTCGGAACGTCGTGTTTATACAACACTATCCGGCTGGACATCAGAGAGGATTTCATTGCAGTTATGTTACATTCAGATAGGTTTCAAATACATTTGACACGCTATTTTAGCTTGTGCACGAAGACTATGAACTCGCGCCATACAACCTTCTCTATGCGGATTAATAATAACTGGTGATCGCCCAGGACTCGAAAATCAACAGTAACTCTTTCGTGAAAGGGTAATAAGTATTATTTGATTTTATTCTGTTGCGTTTGCTGCGAGCATAGATATACAGGATTATACACTGTATCCATTGACGCCATTGGCATCGAGCGTGTAACAATACGTTATTAGCTTGAGTTGTTTGCCTAATTCCCTGCAATACCTAAAAAATTAAAATGATACACTTCACGCGTGACTGTATCATAAATTTTAGCTTCTGAACAAACATTAGCAAACGATGAAATATATTTATGAATGTATTCGAAATAATTTTTGACTTTATATTTACCGATGGTTCATTTAAAATTAGCCCATCATACAATGATTTAAAATATTATGATAAAACTGCATTAACTTTGACAACATTAGGTAAATGCAGTCCTTTCACCTGAAGTGACTTCTGATTCGAAATGATTTGCATTGCAAAACCTGCATTGTAAATGCGAAATTACAAAAATTTCTTGGAATGACATTTAGTGCACATTTAAATGTATCCATCAAAATAATTTCATCATTTTGTGTGTTCACTATTTAAATTTGGTCAATTTTCTTAATTTCACGCAAATAGGTGTTCCTTCTGTCTCTCTCTTCCGACCTGTCACTGTTCTATATCGAAGCATAATGGAAGTAGGTGCAAATATCTTAAAAAAAATCCGTAGTGAAATTATTGAAATTCAAAAATCAAAAGACCATTAACCAAAGTTTAACCTTTTAAATAATAAAAAGACCATATAGTATCTGGTAGAATCGTTACATTCCTTTTCTAAATTATCTTTTTATAACTTCAAAGATTAATCCCTACTTTATGCGACTCTTTGGTTTCACCAAAGACCACAGAGTATTTCGATGCTGGAAATACATGTCAGATAGGTGGCTCCGATCCGATTTCACGCACATACACGTTCGCGGATTTATTTAATAATGAATTTGTAACAAGTATTAACTATGCTTATTATTATTTTTTTTTTCTTTACTCTTGACCAAAGACCACAGTGATTGGCAGAATCGCTAAGTGTCGTTGCCACTACAATTGAATGTAAGCAACGAATGTTTTATTTTATTTCATTTAATGTATTTGTAACACAAATTATATATAGATTTTAGCTTTCTGCACTTCTTCTCCATATAAACTTTAACTATGCCAAACCTCACACTTCTCCGTGCGCGCAATATTCTTAAAAAGGGATCCGAAATTTTCGCTTAGCGTATTAATATATAGATAATAGTAAATTAATAATAAAAAGGATTGGGGGGAAGGGATTGTGAGAATGTCACAGGCATCGAAAATTGTTATAAACTCTGCTTATTCTTCAAATATTTAAGCAACCATTACTGAATGCTTGTATTTCACTTTTTTCTGTTCACGAAACTTTATGGTTTTAAAACTGGTGGTAAAGTATTTCAAATGATTCCTTGTAATTTTTCAGTCCGTTTCAGTAGGCTATTATTTTAATTAATACTCAGTTATTTAATTGTTACCGAGTAAATTAACCATGTTATGTTGTTGGCTTAACCTTCATCTGTAATCTCAGTTCTTAGTATTTCGTGTAAAAACATATTGGTATTGGTTGAACTCATCATAATATTTTTAAAAAAATTGGGATATAGTGTCCGCCAGCCAGGTTGGTCTGTTCTGCTCAATTTGTTATATGAGCAAGTCTGCGGGCTACGAAAGTTGTTTTCAATGTGTAGTACCCTTTGCCACCCAAAACTTTTGGTGAAGCATGACTACAATTCAAATTAAAGCCAAAAACTTTGAGAAGATGTGGAGTTAAGTGGTATTGGCGCCTTGAGTCGTCTTAAGTTCTGCAGTCCAAGATCTGTACTAAGCAATTACTCCGATCCTTGTACTTCGTTTCAAACCCGTTACTGAGATTTTAAAAGAACCTAAAGAATACGTTTTACGGATTTTAGAAAAAAGTTGCGAAAATATGGTATGAATCATTTTCTTTTGCTTTCTATCTTGGTTGCAGCATTTAAAATTAGTTCCTTGTTAATTAAAAATGTTAATTTTTTTTAATTAAAATTTGTCTTTCCATTTTAAAAGCCTTTCAACCAACTTTAAGTTTACATCATTTCCTCTCGTGCGTCTTATTTGAAATCGCATCACTCTTGTTAATGCCTTATATCATATTTATTCGAAATAGTGTAAACAAAACACGACGGATGGAATATCTTATTAAAAACGCCCATTCCCGAGCCAGAAGTCGAAGCGGCGTACCCTGAACAAGGCAATATGCTAAGACCTGTAATGCCAGGGCCGGCAGTTTAAATGTTACAGGTAGAAGTGTTGTTACGCTTTACTGAGAAGATTTACTGCGAAGCTATTAATTACTGGATGTATCACTCATTTTTATTTTACGCCTCCACACACACACACACACAAATGAAAATGAAAACAGAATGTCACAAGACTGCTTGCCATTATTGTGTTAATTGCTTATCTCTTTATAGTCGTTAATTATCTTTGCAAATGACATAATGCAGTATAGAAGGACTACATTGAGACTGGATGGAGAGCAGCTGCATAGGGAAATCGAATTAGGTATTATACGGAATTATGTGCCCTAAAGTCAACTTGCTAGATACCTACAGAAATAAAGATAATGAATAATGATTACGTGTGCGGGTGTTGCTGACTAAAGGAAATATCTGGGCATTTTATAATAGGCTCCGCTGGACAATCGCATTGTGGGAGGTTTCATAGCATTACAGACTTTAGAGAGGGAAATGTATCGTTGTGCTAGCGAAGTAAGTTAACTTTGCTACGGAGACGTAGTTAGGATCTTATATTAGATTATGGAGGATACCAAATACATTTTTTGAAAAGGGTCCAAAGGAGGACAGTTGAGTTGATTAGCGAACAATACACGTAACAACTTACTTCACACGCCTCCTGTCACTCAGTGACTCCCAACCCAGCTCCATTATATTGTGCGTGACGTGCGTATACGTTGTCGATAAGGCCAGGACGAAATGGTAGAAGACTAACGAATAACATGCAAAAGGGATGAGATGGCCACGACCATAATTTAGATCTCGATTTCAGGTATAAAGGAGCGCGAAACTTTTCATTTGTAAGCAATGAGGCCGGGTTTATGAATAAAGATTGACCGAGGAGAAGAGGGGAGAGAGAAATTCTACAATATATATCTGTTAATGCTCCAAACGAAAGTTACGCCTACCAATGACCGCAAAAGATTTTTATGGAAATACTTTTTATGATACTGGATGTATTGTACGAACTTATTCACGAAATACAATAAATTTGTTTAGCCTCGCTTAGAATGTCGCAGTTGCTGCGATATTAAATTTCTCCTGCGGTTAGGTTACGAGAATATATGATTGTCTCATCTGCTTGTACCTTCATCTGTAATTTCTGTATAGACAGCTAAGTGTAGGCAGCAAAAGTAACTCCATCCACTTCTACTAGTACGATTTTTTTTTTTTTTTTAATAAGAAAAAACATGTTTTGACACGAATTCTGGAATATCCGTTGCTTCCCTTTCAATTTATACTTTGATATACACAGATGTTCCGTTCTACATTTCGCGGGTAAAGTGAGAAATGTTTTCGATGTAGAAATATTGTCAGAAGAAAGACAGCTGGCGTGTCCAGTAGCATTGTGAGGTATCAGCTGGTGGGCCGACCCGTTACGCCGGCCTTGGGACAGCGGTTCGGTTCCCGCTAGCCAGAGCAAGGACACGCGGAACTGCACACCTCAGCACATACCACGCCCGCAAACCTTACAGCTGTAAACAATACTACCGCATGCAACACGCTGGTCTGGAAGGGTTCATTTGAGGTAATTGCCAGGTCTTCAGCATAACTCCTGCGAATGGTATCTTTTCAAATGAAGGAGAAAAATTACGCGATCTTTTTTTTCCCGAGCTGCTGTGTTACTAAGGAATTATTGTTTGTTGTTCGTTCTATGTGAAAAAAAAAATATCTTTTTATCCATTATCATTACAACAATTGTTGCCGACTATTTTTACTGACGAAGTTAAAAATTATTCCCATTCTGATTTTCCATCTTTCCCTATACAATTTACAGACCTTAACGTTGTAACAGTGGAAGTTATGATATTTCAGTGAATTTGTGCTGTGCACAGCGACGTTAGTGCCAACGTCTCAAAATTCGTCCTTATATTATTTGTAAAATTGTATAGAGATTCAAGATTTCAAAAATAAGTGTCAAAACACTTCGTAAAGTTTGAAGCCTCAGTATAATACAGTGCCATACTGGCAATTTGATGTCAAAAAGCGTTATCTTTGCTTGTATTATAGAGGTTGCACCGGCGCGGCGTTCAAATTCTAAATATTCGAATTGTCGTTGGATTAGAACAGAGCAGCAGCGCAGAAACTCCCTGGTGGTTCAGCTGCGTAGGCGTTTGACTAGATCGTAAGGTCCCCGATTCGAATCCCTGTCTCGGCGAGACTTTCATAAGCCCTTAACCTGAGTTTCATCTCTGGTACAGTTAACTGGGTAACATGAAGTATATCGGAACGCTTCCGTCGTTGGGATTACGCGTTAAACTTCAGTATGATCCTCTAGGGTTAACTAACCTAGTTATACCACCAATTTGTAGACATTCAAGCAAATTCAAGTTAAACGAAGGCTTAACGTAGTTATAGTTGACCCAAACAAATATTCATATACGTACATAAATACATACATACAGCAGCGAGAAAATTACCTTCTGAACTGTTGTCCATTTGATATTCCAGTTTGATTTAGTGTTGATTTTAATGCGACCTGCAACAATGCAACCAGAAATTTATAACAGATAAATTCTATTTTTTCCGATAAGGCTACGAACTTTTCTAATTTTAACTAAGACAATTTTCTCTCATAGTCATACATGTAACTGATCATACCAAAATCTCTTGGCCCACAAATTGGTGAAATGAACTTCGTATTTCCGAAAATATGATGTACTGAAAATCTTCTAAAAGCTTTCTTGAGATTCCTTTGCATTTCACATCGTGAAATTCCTAGTTCCAGCACATTGCACTATGTCACTTTTTTACAGCTCGAATATTTTTCCTTCGATCCTGCCAGCTAAGGACCTGTTACCTGTTTTACTCAGGTGACCAGTGTGAATCATGAGAAGGGGGAAGGACCTGTGTCCTGCTAGAATTCAAACCACGTTTGTTACATCCGGCGTACTTAACCTAGAGCAGGAAAGTCTAAGTTGCCATTTGACTGTGAAACGTATACGGTTTTGTGTTCTGTATGATAAGTGCATTTTTGTGTGTGAATTGTGTAGTTCATGAGGCGGAGTTTGGGGAGCGTCCCAGCATTCAACTTGATGATTGCGGAAACCGCCTAAAAACCTCATCTAGGATGGCTGTTACGCGGGTACCACGACTTTAACCTGGTGCCGTTGTACCTACTCGATACAGTGTGCGGCGCCTTAACGCACTCAGCCAAACTGGCGTGTTTTTTATACCTCAGGGAAGGGGGCGTCCATAAATTACGTGGGGGTGGTGACGAAATCTCACCAAGGGGTAGGGGGTCAACGGAAATCTCACGTGAGGTTTTCAAATTTTTTTGGATTGTAGAGCTAAAAAAAAAAAAGTCTAAAAATGACGCGAAAGTCGAATTTAAAGGGGTTTTACGTCGAAATGTGGGAGTGTAACCGGCTTCGGAAGGGGTGAGCTCTAAAAAAAAAGTGTCTCAAAAAGTTGCGAGGGCGATTTCTAGGGCAGGGAGGTCTCACGGTCCAGATCTCACCAGAGAGGGGGGGGGGGGGGGGGGGGGGTCGGGGGGATCTGGCCAGGTCGGGCCAGGTCTCACGAAGTCTTACCAGAAGGGGGGGAGTTCCGAAAATCCGGAAAAATACCTCACGTAATTTATGGATGCCCCCGAATACGTATTATTTACTTAAATAAATAAAATTTCGGAATATTTTTATAACCGAAAAGGCTATTTTTTCAATTTTATACTGATACCATTTAAAAAAAAAAAAAATACCTTGAGTAACCTAATGTTGGACTTTTGGCATCATGTCGCTGGCGTCCTCCTCGATTTTATTGTCGATTCCAGTGTTTCGTCCTGTGCGATTAATGTTACTTACATCTTGTAAAGGAATTTGAAAATGATAAAAGTATAAGATGTACATTAATAATTTACGTAACAACCTAGATCGATAGTGGATCGTCATGTGCTTTAAACACAAACGCAATATTTTTCATATCAAAAACTGACATTAACACATTATACAAATCAGCAAAGCTTTGCTTTCAGGAAAGAAACAACTTTTACGTGCAACTCTCAACCATTTACTTTCGATGACAATGTCTTTCACTAATTATTACTAGTTTACTTTTACCTTAGTGTACCTTTTATCTGTAGTTTCCTGCCAGGACTAGAACAATTTACGTCCCTTTTTAGACTTAATTGACCTATGATGTTATCTCGGATTATAATTTCCAAAAACTCCTCGTTTCTTCCCCTTATAATATCTGGAAGTAAATGTTTATGCCACTTTGTCTTTTTTTATATTTGTTTGGTTCCAAATACTCGCCGATTACATTTTCATCAATAACTTCGCAAGTTAAACCAAACACAACTTTTCATACTTAATCACAAACTTATTAAGACTTCCACTTCTTCGCGAGTTAACATTGCAGCATCATAATAAACTTTTCACAATTCAAATGGTTAACTGTTTTACGGTATTTCAGAAGAGTGTCCAGGGGAACACCTTCCGGATTTCCAGTTTCACCATCGTCCTGTTGACACGAAGCTGCTAATCTGACGGAAATTGCCACGCTATCTTGTTCAAAATATTGATTTGAAGTATTATCCAGACAAGACAAACACCATCGTAAAATTTGCATTGGTCCAAATATGCTGAAGGGTCTGAAGAGGTGTAATAGCAAATCATGCGGATCTAAGTATCTAACCGCTCACAGCTCGTTTCCATTATGCTAACTGCGAGTAAATATCACCTTCTGATTTTTTTTTAAGGATGTCAGCCAACAAAAACTCTTGTATAATTACTTTACTTTGCCAAACACGTTTCAGAACGCTATATCAGGGGATTTAAAATTTTTTGGAATATACATTACTGTCGAAAGTCGCGGTAACGTTAGCGTTTGATGCAAAACAGTAAATCATTTCACTCAGTATTGTTAACCCCATAAGAGAAAAAAAAAACTACATAAGCAATTAACAGCGCGTGTCCATACCAAAATCTCCTCCATCCAGGAATATGTACAGATGCGGTGCACATCTTACTCTGAAATCGTCCGGAAGTTTCTGCTTGCTAGCATTACGGTGGAGTCTAAATCTTGTTTTCTTTCGCTATCTTGCAAATGTTTTGCACATTCAAGACATTGTACAAGTCACTTTTGTGCACGGTATGTGTGTATATTTGGTAAACTAGATCCTCTCGTACCTCCAAGAATCGATTTACCACCGTGAATTTTAAAAGGCATCAACCAATATATTGCAGAGAGTCAGAATCTTAAAAATATTTGTCAGTGTTTATTCAATAACAATTTACTATTTCAGTAAGCTACTCCAGAACGTTGTCCTTCAACGTATTTTTGAGTCCCACCATGCATGTACATGCATAGTACAAATTCGATGACTCAAAGAGAAGTGAAACATGTCCGCAAAAAAAAAAAAAAAAAGACCTTCAAAGCTGTTATTTTAAATAATTCATTACCTTATAGACAACGGTACAAAAGTTACCAAAGCAATAGCGTGCTAACAGTACTTTGTATGTCGCGAATCTGCTGGCTGTGTAGACACAGAGAGAAGGTCGTTGTCAACAGTTACATGCCGAAGTGACGCGCGAGGCCAAACCACAACTCAGAAGCGATCTGACAAGGATATGTGTTTGTTGCTAAATTATTCATTACGAAAGTGTTACCTAGCTCACTAAACCAGTGGCGGCCGAAGTAATTTGCTCAGGTAGTGACAACACTGAAGTTTTTGATGGTTTACTGATTTTCATTGCTGAAGTGAAAGGTGTCTGGAAGAAGAGCTCAGAGTTGGCTAAGAATCAAATTAAAAATCTGCAACGTGTTAAAGTGTTATTACCTGAGTGTCCTGCTGGATTGAAATTAATCAATGATAAATGCTTTAAGATTGACCAGAAAGTAAACAAACAATGACTGATTAGTGAGAAACCGACGAGTTGACTTAAAGGCAATATTGGATTACCCAATAGGCATGACTAAGCATCAGGCCCCTTTTTCATTAAATAAAAATATTAAAAAATATAAACATCCAAAATAAACAAAGTAATATGAGAAGCATGAAAATTAAATTTTTTGGTTTGATTGTAGTGTAGGATATTAATAAAAATAATTTTCAAAATGTCATAAATTGTAAAATTCGTTTGTTTAGTTGGATGAAAAATGTAATCAATTTGGTTAGTCATCTACGGAACCTTTTCTTTGTACTTACAAAACTCGGGGAACTTTTTCAAAAACAGTGTGACCCAGAAACATTTGAGTGCCTATGTGCCATACTTTCTTAATTCGGCACAGCCTTCGATGACCACGACAGTTGCACACCGTTTCCGACAGTGGAACACATTTCGCTTGAAAGTCGTTTACTGTTACGTGCATTAATAAACTTGAGTAATTCTCCTTCAGAGGAACTAAGACATAGAAACAATATTGCTTTGCATCAGAGGGCATCCATTAATTACGTGAGGTGTTTTTCCGGATTTCCGGACCCCCCGCTCCCCTCTGGTGAGATCTTGTTCGTGAGGACCCCCCCGCCCCCCCTAGAAATCGCCCTCAAAACTTTGAGACCTTTTTTTTTTCTATGTCTCACCCTTCCAAAACCGGTTACACCCCCACTTTTCTACGAAATACCCCTTTAAAATCAACTTTCGCGTCATTTGTAAACTCTACATTTCCAACAAGAATTTCTAAACCTCAAGTGAAATTTCCGTTGACCCCCCACCCCCTTGGTGAGATTCGCCGGACTCCCCCCCCCCCCTATTTCACCTCACGTAATTTATGACGCCCCCTTAAGCGCCGCACACTGGGTGGTTTACAGCAAACATCTAGGCAAATGCTGGTACGAATCCCAATCTCCGCCTCATAAACTACGCATCTCACAAACAAAAATACACTTCTCGTAAAAAAGTTACACGTTTGGGAGACAGATGTCAACACACAGTTTCCTCGTAATAGGTCAAGTGCGCCGGGTCAAAGAAATCCGGTGTGAATTCGACCTGTACACAGGTCCTCGCCTCCCCCCCCCCCCTCTCATGATTCACAATGGCCACCTGTGTAAACAGGGAGCCGGTGGCACGGGGCCCTTAGCCGGCGAAATCGAGAGAAAGAAACGACTTCTGCAACAAAAACTCGTCGAACATCGAAGTAGACCTATCACATGTTTGTAGGCGTTTGTTGTGTTAAAACTGTGAATCAAAAAGTTGCAAAGGTTGTCGTCAGTTACTATGGAACTGACGAAGCGGTAACTCTCTGGACTGGCATTAAGCAGAACGCAGTTTGGAATCCCCGTCCAGATATCAGTTTTCCATGGTTTCCTCAAATTAATCCAGGCGAATTCCAGCACACTTCATAACTGCCCTCAGACCCAGCGTTGAATGAAATTTTATTTTAAGAATTATTTGTAGCAAGTTGGGAACTGAGCAAATATGGTTTCGTATATTTTTCTTGCAATTAACTGTGATTTTTAACATTGTTTTACGGAGATAAATTATGTAAGCGTTATGTGACATGTTCAAAAACAGTATTATACGAAACATTGATTAAAATAGTGTTGTTTTAAGTATTGATGTGAGCTATGATGTTTAGATGACATTTTTCGACTGTTTGGAATGGTTTATGTCAATACTTTTATGTGTAAATATCTTTAATTTTCATTTCTGTGCGTTTCACAATGATTGTGAGTGATTTTGAATTAGTTCTGATTGTTTTAATGTCCCGTCTGTCCCCTCTGTTTGTTCTTCATACAAATCCACAGTTTTGATCCGATCTCGATGAAACTTTGCACACTTATCCTTTGAAACAAGGAGAAAAGTACTGTCTACATTTGGTTGAAAAATTATCTGCGTAAATAATACATGTTGTCTTATAATTTCGAAAAATTACTGAACGGCGATAGACAGCCGCGTTGGATGTCTAGGTCTCTGTATTGCCTTTCGATACAGCGGCAGGTAGCTCAGTGGTTAAAGCGCTTACTGATGTTTGGATAGCGGTCTCCGGTTCAAATCTCCGAGGAGGCAAACATTTTTAAAAATTGTTTTTGATCGGAAGAGTCACGCCTGGACCGTTGGTTATTCGGATTAAATGTTAAACTGTAGATATCACAAATTTAGCGGTTCAATGAGAGGCAAATCGTAGGTAGTCTTGCAATGCTGTAGGTTTACACTTTACGTTATAATGATCCGTCAGGGGTTATTCGCAGTCTGTGTGTGTGTGTGTGTGTGTGTGTGTGTGTGTGTGTGTGTGTGTGTGTGATCTGCAGTAGTAATACTATAAATGCGGAAGTAAGTCTCTGTCTTGTGTTACGTTTTGACAACTAAATACCTATACCGATATTGAGAAGAAAATCTGTAGGGAAGGCACTGGAATTTTTTGGTATGATTAACAGTTGTAGTCGCCAAATTTTGAGAACTTGTCGAATAGTGACGGAGAGACGGATGTGTGTGTTAGTCTGTAATGTTACGTCGGTTGCTCAAGCTGTGCTTCTCGCGCTTTATGTTAGTGTATAATTTGTTAATAAATTTCGTTTAGAGTAAAACGTGTTATTTAGTATGGATGTCGATTTTCTCTGTCCTATTACTATGTGTCTGCTTAAATGTTTCTGGCACCAATTTATTTTGCTTTCTTTTTTGACTTGCCTTGCGGGCGTAAACTGGCCTAAGTTGTAGCTCTAGCAGAGCACGAGCAGCTTAAGTAATTAGAAATCAAGAATTGGATGTTCATGCTGAAGAAAGAAGAAAACTCCAAGCTGAAATAAAGCTGCCCTTAGTTAACACCCACCCCCCCACATCCCCTCACATTCGTTTGTTTTTCTATTTTTAAATATGTTGGAAATTGATTCTCTTCAAGAGACAGATTCGATGGTAGAATGATATAGTGATGGGTTTCCGATCATATTATGCCGACTCGGTGTTGTTTGGAACCAATCCTTCGCTACCAATAACTTTTTATAATCGATTCAGGCAAAGAAATTCTTAATCCACGCCTACGAAGTCGCGGGTATCAGCTAGTTACCAATATATTACTGCAACCAATGGAAAAACAAGTAGAAGAGTTTCCAACAGAAGACAAATTCTGTTTCAGGAAGAGGAGAGGTACAAGGGAAGCAATTCTTGGACTGAGGCTAATATTAGAAAAGAGGATAGAGAAAGGAAAAAATAGTATTTATGATTCATAAATATTGAAAAAGCATTTGATAATGTTAAATGGGTGAACATGTTTGAGATCCTCGGAAAAATATTTGTACAATACAGAGATAGGCGGCTAATATTGAATCTTTACAAAAATGAAACAGCTGTAATATAAATCGAAATAAACAAGAGGGAGCAGCAATACGTAAAGGAGTCAGACAAGGATTTGCTCTTTCTCCTATAATTTTCAATGTCTATATTAAGACTGATTTGATAAGGTGAGGGACGACATTGTTTCTGTGATAAAGATGCAGGGAGAACTAGTAAATATGATTCGATTCCCAGATGACATTGTGATAAAAAACAGAAAGTGAAGAGGATCTTAAGAAATTTTTGGAAAGAATGGAGTAAACAATGGGGAATGAGTACAGTATGATAATTAATAAAACGAAGACGAAAGTCATGGTATGTGGTAAAGAGACTCGAAAGTGAAAATTAAAGTAGAAACAATTGAGGATGTGCAAGAATTCTGCTACCTGGGAAGAAAAATCACAAAAGATGGAAGAAGCAAGAATTATATAAAATGCAACAAATAGAAACGAATCTTTATAACAAATAAAATCAACTGGACAACGAGGAAAAGACTATTAAAAGTTTATGTCCGCAGTATTTCGCTGTATGGATGTGAAACCTGGACAGTTGATTATAGAAGATAAAAGAAGTTTAATTTCATTCGAGCAATTGTGCTAAAGAATGACGTTAAGGATTAGCTGGAGGGACAAGGTTAATACTGTGGAAATTTTTGAGTGGGCAGGAGAGTATAACTCAATATGGGAGAGTGTAAAAATGCAGAGAACAATATTAATTGGACATATCTTAAGACATTAGAACTTAGTGAAAACAAGAGTGGAGGGAATGGTAGAAGGAAAGAGATATGGAAAAAGACCACTGTTAAAATACATCCAGCAGATAATGGAAGATGTTCGCTGCAGGAGATATGTAGATATGAAGATGAGGGTAGAGAGTAGAGCTGAATGAAAGACCGCCGTAGACCAATCCTAGGATTTACTACTGTAGAAGACGAAGAAGAAAAGAAATGATATGCAGTCAGCGCACAGCCAAGTATGTAGCAAATGCAATGAGAAATCCAGCGCTGTTACGACTCACAGAGAACGAGGTGGGTGAGTAGTAAAGCTCTCATCTGACATTGGAGAGGTTTTCCACAGTTTTCCCATGGTTTTCCGAAATCACTCCAGACGGATACCGGGATGGTTCTTTCAGAGGACTATGGAATAATTCTTTTCACGCCTCTAATGATTTTGACGTCAATATGGAGTAAAATCAAAGAAGTCTCTCAGAAACCAGTCAAACGACTTATAATTTGCAGCCACAACATAAAAAAAGCATCTAGTGCCTTATTCAAACGTCAGTTAGGAAGCTTTAGTAAACCTTTAACTTTGTCTCAGCTAGCCATTGCTGACAGCGTTTGTAATACAACTTTAACTACCAATTATATCAAGGAAATTACTTACCGGTGTCTCTAACTTTCCCTAGTGAAACCACCTAAACTAACTCAAAAATCACATTAGGCTGTAGATCACGCTTACTGGAACGAACTCGTACAGAAGATTAACATTAATTTCAAATTCCTCTCGTGCTTTTTTTTTTTTTTTTTTTCACTATTTCATTCCTCCCAGCTGAAGGCTGGGAGGCGAGCTGCTGGAGGATCGCGGAGATCCTTTTCAGCCTACTACACTACAGGGAGCGAAGGGGGATGGAAGGTCAGCCGTGGTCTTGTAGGGAACCCATCCCAGCAATAGCGTAGAATGTCTGAGGAAAACCTCTGACAGGATAGCCGAACTGGGTTTGACCCGAGTCCTCCCGAATGACAAATAGCAGTGAAAAAACGCACTGCCCAAACCTCGGTATTGTCTGCTCGTGCTAGTACAATATAGCTTATAAATATTTTGGTAAAAATTTTTACTGCGAGAAATAATTTTCCTTTGAACGATTACCAATTGCGGACGTTTCTCTTTAATATCTAAGCTTTGTAAGGTTACATTAAAATGAAACATACTATATTTTACTAATGAGACCTTCAGTTGTACATTGATCAAAACTCAATAAAAAAACCTACCAGTAATTCTTGCATGCATGTCTTTCAACGAAGAATGGATAATAATTTGTGTACAGCTTTATTTTAAAATAACCGAGAGTGGTGGGTGAACGGTTAACGCTCTCGCCTCGCATTCTGGAGGACGTGGGTTCGAATCCCCGTCCGGGCATCCAGATTTGGGTTTTCAATGGTTTCCTCAAATCACTCCAGGCGAATGCCGGAATGCTTACTTCAAAAATGCCATGGCCGAATTCCTTCCCGTTCCTTGTTTCCAGTCCCATCCCGCCTCTACTGACCTTGGTAGTCGACGAGGCGTAAAGCAATAAGTAAAAATAAATGCATTTTAATCTCTCAGGTACTGGACATCATATCGAAATGAAACATGCCCTGTTTTACTCCTGTATCATGGATTATACATGGTTCGAACCTCAGTTAAAATCTATTTAGTTTTTGCGTGAATCACGTTCTAAAAAAGAAGTGAACAGATTTTTTTATTTATTTCTCAACTTCTCAAAATTTAAAGATTTGAAAATGAAACTGTTGTTTTAAATTCATATACCTCAGACGAATTTCACCCTTATGTAATGGGACATCAGCAGCGACTGTAAATATACATTCCTGGTGTTAAAAAAATAACTATTAAAAAAAGTGCACCCTGCTTACTAATTTTGGTAGAAACGGTTTTATGTTGATGTTGACAAAGCCTCAAGGCGGTGACAGTCAGCTTGGGACAGCTAGAAGATACCTGATGAAGACAGCAGAGTTAGCTGTTGAAACGCCGTGTTTATACAACACCATCCGGCCGGAACACCCGAGAAGATTTCATTGCATCAGTACGCCGGGAGTCTCCACCCACACTACAGATATTTCTGTTTACGGGAGTAAGTAGCACAACAACCGGACTGAATTGCGAGGGAGCTAGAAATATTTCTCTATGGTATAGTGAAAATTCATGAGCGCTTCTGTTTATAATACATCCTAAATCAAACGCTTCTGTTCGATGCTTCACAAAGCATGTGTCGGTTAGTTCGTTGCTTTCGACAGCAGGTGGAAAGACCTGCAGCCTTGAAGAAGCAATTAGCTAACTACGCTCGAGTAAGTATCCTAAATTAGAATGCGCGAGGAACAGCCTCGACTGGCAAAGTATGCGGGCTGCCAAGGTCGGAATTGAAATCCTCCGTCTCTTCAGCGGCAATCCATCTTACATCGTCGCTGGTGGTACTACTCCCGTAAAACGCCGCTCATAAGCAGTTTTCTTACATAATCATCACACATTCTACCTTGTCAGTTAAAAATTTCTCAAGTACCTAAGACACGATCTCACGTTTATCAATACACTGCTCGTTTAATCTCAAATTATTTCTGTTAACACTTAAATCACTTTTGCGATGAAATCTTCACTAATATTATAAATACTAAAGTAACTCTGTCTTCACGACTAAACGCCTAAAGCGATACCGATGAAATTTGACAAGGAAATACTATGTATCAATACTCATTATGAAAGACACAGGACACTTTTTTCGAGACAAATAACATATTTTGTCATGAAATTCTGAAAACTAACAGAATGGAGACAGACAGACAGTCGGATAGCGTATTTAAGTCTCTGTAACGCTATATCAGTCTCCAAGGCTTTGTTTCTCTCGCAGTCAGTTTGTGTAAGATATGTTGATAAGTTTTATCTGTAGACAAAACTTATTTTATAGTAAAAGATAAGGATTTGTGGTGCATGCGATGACTATCAATAAAGCCCATGGACAGACTCTGAAAATAGCACGGTATGCGTAGAAAAGGCGTGTTTTTTCCCATGAGCAGTTATACGTAGCTAAATCGTGGGTTTAGAATCCCCAAGACTCATCAAAGTACAGAAAAACCAAAAACCTTGTGTACAAAACCGTATCGACGTAATCTTAAACCACAAACAAAATTTTACGGGAGAAAGTATGGAAGGTAGTCTCCTACAGTTAAATTCTTTCTCCTTCCAGCCCCCCGCTCATTGTGTTGCTATTCTTAATTAAATATATTGCAAATTGGCTCTGTTCATGACAGTTTCAATGGTGGAATGATATGGTGATGGCTTCCCAGACATATTATCCCGAGTCCATTTTTGGGACACCTTTTATGCAACTTACGATTTTCTGTGTCAATTTCTAGCAATAAAATTTCAAACACATGCGCACTACGTCGCTGGTAACTGCTAGTTAATCTATAAACCGTCGTAAGTAAAAGATGTCTTTGTTTTAAGGTATTTTTTGCTTCGGGGTGTACTATTCGTAGATGTTGAGGTCATTAGTGGTGGAAGAGGATGAAAACAAGTAATGAGAAGGAATTTAGCCGTAACCTTCTGAAGGAACCATCCCTACATTCGCCTGGAGTGATTTCGGGAAACCGAGGATAACTGAAATCTGGAAAGTGACATGAACCCCCGTCTTGCTGAATGGCAGCCCGAGCATTACAGCTCAATAACAAAGCTCGTAGATCTTCCAAGAAATGAAGATTAAATATTCAAAGTTGAGTTTATTGTGTCGTAATCGTCAAACCAGGCTGCTGGCCACTGTCTACGCTCAGCGATACCAGGTTATAGCCGGCAGATGTAAAAAAAATTTACTTCTTGATACCTGTCCAGTTGTGTTTCATTGTGAGCCACAATTCCTAATCACCATGTCGGGTACCAAAGACCTACGTTAAACCACAATCTAAGTGCAACACGGACCAAGGACAAACTGACGGATGGGGTGTTGAACTTGGCAGATTGTTTTATATGTTTAAAGAGGTAAAAACATACACGGAGACAAAGTTTTTCATCTTCGCCATTTCTATACATAAAATGAACAAGATACTAGACTTATTATTTACCCAAATACTGCAGCTCTGGTAAGAAACTGCCATGCAACCTGAATAGTACAGACTAATGCAATCTGAGACCTGTTTTACGCGAGGAAACCTTTCATGACGGGTATCAAATCCAGTGTCTTGACTGCCTTATTTGAAGTAACGCGTCTCCATATGAACAAATTTTCAATTTTTTTTATCGTTTTGTATACGCGTTAAGTTCAAGTTATTAGAAATGAACTAGACCAATGGAGGGAAGTGAAATAGAATGATTTTTATTTTGTACTGTTTTTTACGTTTTACTAATTTAAGTCAATGTCCTAAAGAAGTCGCTAGTAAGATTGGAAATGTCAGAGTATCTCCAGATATTTAGTACATCAGCGCTTTAAAGTATCGATGAAGCAACTGGACCCCTGGCATACAAGTCTGTACTTGATAACGTCTCCTAAGTACGGTGAAAATTAAATTTAGATCACTGCCCTCTACAGCGACATTCCGTTATTAACTGACAACGGACTTCATCCACTGTCCGGTGCAATCTACCGTTCTTTAGTTACTGGTAGATCAGCGAATAACTCAGTCTTTCGCTACCTTGCGCTACTTTCGATTGCCAATAGCTTTCGACCTCAAATATTACAGCCTTCCGAGACTCCGCCTACTCATTATACATATCAGCTACTGCTACCATTCCAAGATGGAATTCGTGCCACTACTTTGTGTTATGGTTGCATACCCCAGGAGAAACAATAAGCGAGGTAGGTGAGCGGTAACGCTTTAGCCTGGCGTTCAGGAGGGTGCGGATTCGAATTCCCGTCCGGTCATTCAGGTTTTGATTTCCGTCGTTTCCTGAAATCACTCCCGATGGTCACATCAAAAGACCATGACCGAATTACTTTCCGTTCCTTTCCCCCAGTTCTTTCGCGCTTCTAATGACCTCAGTGTGGCGTAAAGGGACCGTCCACAAACTATGTGGCTTGGTTCGGGGGAGGGGGGGGGTTGACTGGAATGCTACGCTGGGCTACGTGGGGGGGAGGGGGGGGGGGGGTTCCGAGCCTGACCACGTAGCTTTCTTTTCATAATATTTTTCACAGTTAAAATGAGGAACAGAACTGACAACATCATGTGAATATTTATTTCCCTCAAAAGGGAAAAAAAGCTACGTGCAACGTGGAGGGTGGGGGGAGGGGGTTAACAGGAAGCCAAAATGGAGCTACGTGGTTTGTGCACGCTCCCAAAGCCATAAGAAAGAAATTGGCAGTTGCTGGGTATTGCAGATATAAGCGAAAACTTAACACTATGAATATCATACGCGCAGTACGCCATATTTATAGCTACATATATATTGAACAATAAGAATAATACCGTGTAGTCGTAATGACCTGGTAACAGGTTTTATTGGCTGCGCATTCCGCCCGTCTCCTCCTTAACCTAACCCGGTAATGCTACCAGTTACAAGAGACCTACAGGTTAACGTGGAATCTGAACCACGGAAGCGTTCTGGTGTACTTCACATTACACAGAGAGCTCTACCAGAGGTGAAGGTTAACTTAAAAGATGGATGAGACCGCGGAGACAAGGATTCGAGCCGTGGACCTTTCGTTCCTCAGTCACACACTTTAACACTGAGTCACTAGACCACATTAACACCATGTCAATGGCGCGAATTCGTAAGATTTTATCTATCCAAAAATCGCCCTACACGCCTAAAGTTTTTACTTCAAAAACTAAAAATCTAACTTCGTCCATAACCCAAAGGTTGGTCGAATCTACCCGAAGGACATGTACCAACCTATTGTGTCAGAGGCAGGAACACCAATTCCTTTCCTCAGGAGCCTAAAGTTTAACGTGGAATCAGAACCATGGAACGTCCCGGCATAGTTCATGTAATCGAATACAACACCTGAAAATCCCTTCTCACCACGGGATTTTAACCCGCGACCGGAGAGAGAAATTTTCGGAAGTAAGCGTCTTAATCGCTGAGCTGTTTTCAAGTATACGTGTGCTAAATACTATTAAATCGCATAAAAACTGTCACTTTGTATGATCAACATTAATGGAAATTTAGGTGAGTGCGGAAAGGAGGAGAGGGTTAAGGTTTTTGTAAATCAGAAGTAAGGGAGCGTACACAAACTACGTGGCTTGGTCCGGGGGGGGGGGGAGGGGTTAGCTGGAAGGCTACGCTGGGCTACGTGAGGGGGAGGGGGGAGTTCCGAGCCAGGCCACGTAGCTTTACTTTCATAACATTTTACACAGTTAAAATGAGGAACAGAACACACAACAGCAAGTGAATATTTATTTCCCTGAGTTAATTATCTCCGTATGGAGAGGGGGGAGGGGGGTAGAGGCAAAAGCCACCTAGGGGTACGCGGGGGGGGGGGAGAGGTTCACAGGAGGCCAAAATGGAGCTACGTGGTTTATGCACGCTCCATAAACAGTATTTTCCTATTTATTTTAAGGTATATGTATGCAAATTTCCATCAAAATGAGATTAAAACTTTTTTTCTTTCTTTTTTACCAATGTTTTTCTTACAAACACATACATAATTTTTTGTATATTAGATAGAAGTATAATATATACTTCAACTACTGTCCAAGTGCGACACTCCATACTGATAGCTACAGATATACTGTTAAGATTAGCATGTTGGCTACGCGAACTCTTAAGATTTTACGCATCCAATGCGCATTTCATACGCGCAACACGTCATGGCATGTCGGTGACGGGAAGCCGCGAACTCATAGATTCACCCCCGTTAAACATTACCTAACGCGCCTATAGAAGTTTTCACTTCAAGAAGAAAAAAAACCTCAAGGTAAATGGACCCCACTTGCTGACGCTCCACAGTCTGCCGTCTGTCCAAAGCCTCTAGCTCGGGGGTCCCCAAACTTTTTACCCCGTCGGCCCCTTGATAGGATATTTGCCTTCTTACCGACCCCCACAAGTATTTAATAAAAATATTAAATCATTTTTGTCATTTCTGAAGCTAAACAATAAGGAGGCCTGCATAAGAACTCGACGAAATAATTTATAAAATCCACCCAGTATAATTAACAGAAAAACGAGATACTTTCCAGTATTATTATAATCTCAAAAAATAGGAACAAATTTATGGATAGATGGAATAAATTTCAAATAAAGACCTGCCAAGAAGAACAGATGGTTGATGCACTGTTCTAACTTGTCACATATCGATAAATCCACCTTCCTAAGGCACTCTTCAGTTGAGTCTCTGCAACTATCACCTCTTGACAACCACTTTACCTCAGTGAGCAATAGTAATTTGTTGAAAGTTTCGTCATTTACTTCACATGACTTCGCAAACAGACGAGAATTGAGAGGATGAGCTTTGCTTTTATTTATTGATCTGATTTTTAGTAGAGTATTCCTATTTTTTCCTGTACAGTTTAATTGATCCTCTTCAGTATTAATCGACCCCTTTTCGACCCCCCCCCCCCCTGTACTAATCGACCCCGGGAGATCTCTTATCGACCCCAAGGGGTCGGTATCGACCACTTTGGGGACCCCTGCTCTAGATCCTAAACGGAGTAAGTTCCGTACCTAAAATTTGTACTTTAAATGTATTGATTTAAAATGGACTATCGCATTTAAAATTTTGGAAAAATATATTCAGGATGGGTTCCGTAGAAATAAGTGTGGTGGAAAAAAAATATATTTTTCCTCCCAACGAGACAGATATACATGGCTATAATTAGTCTTGTGGAGAACTAAGATATTTTTTAGTGGGGAAAAATGAGAAAAGGGGAGAGACTGTCAAATTGTCAATTTTCTGTAATTTTTGTTACGGTTTGTACATCAAATCACTGTTTTCTAAACTGTTGAGCACATCTATTGCTTAGAGACAAATACTAAAAGAAGTCAATTGAATTACGGCTTGTAAGCTGCGAGCGAAAAGATAAAAAAATTTATCTTTTATTTTTCCAAAAACTAACACTACTGATTGAGCTTTCAGGTCAGTCTACAGTAAATCTGATTACAAGTGAACGATTGTATCTTGGCAGTTGGCGCGGCGTTTGTAAGCTGTGAGGTGCACTCCGTTGCCTAATCTGAAAATTCGAGTATTTAATTTTGTAGCAAGCAACTGCCATCTGATTTGCCACAAACAAGATGTCCATTAGTCTATGATCGTTAGAGTAGTGAATCCTGAATGCGCAAGCCTCTACTTGCACTTTCCCTTTACTACTGCTGTGCTAACGGAGGATGTTATTCAGTGTCTGTCCGCATTTCTTTTAACACTGAGACGCAATACGGGAGCTTGCATTTGAGCCTGTTTATCATGATATCCAGCTCGGCCACACAGCTTTTGGTACTTCATGGTTTCAGTAAATAATGCTGGAAGACTGTATATGGTGCTGCAAATATAATTTGTATTTCTGTACACAGCAATTGGTTCTAATTACGGTAAACTACATGAATCAATCGGTCGCCCATCTTGAAAGAAAGGAACAATTTGTGTGTCTTTGTATTCTTTGTAACTCAAGAATTGGGAATTGTGGTCACGTATGCTTCGGAGGTCTTTGTCGTTCTGCTCGTGACTTTTCGTGAGGTGGCGCATCGAATAATTAATTCCTAACTAATCACGAAGGCACTGTGTCTTTCATTACGCGGCGCGGTTTCAACCAGGAAGCAGACTGTAGTGAGCAATACGGTAAACAAGGTGCAGTATAACTAATAACTAGGAAGATATGCAGAGTACATTAGGATATTATGATGTCCATTGAGTCAGGAACAATAATAGTGAAGCTTTTGTATAGTTTGATGCACATATGCTTTATTTATTAGGCACTATTACATGTTTGTTGACAGTGTCTTTGGTCTAAGCTTTTGATTTAATAATTATACTAATAATTAACAAATTTAGAGGATTAATGCTCTAAATGTGAATCTGATACGGTTGTAATCGATTCTTGCTTTTGGCAAGCTCTCTTTCAGCAGATGCCGATGTGACTGTTTTCGACATAGAAGTCGTGTTAAGAATATTTAAAGACGATAGCAAGGAAATGGGTCATGGCCGACGTTAAGGAAATACATCGCTATTTGATGAAGTAACTCCGGAAAGCCAAAGGAAGCCGCCATTTTATTTTACCTGACGGGAATTTTAGCTGTCGTTAAAGTAATCCATTACCTTTCGTATCTAAGTAGCAGATGTCGTGGTTTGTGTTATACTTGTGAAGGAAAGCGGTTTCTTTAAAAGATTTCCACTGTTATTTCGCATGTGTAGAGGACTGTGATAAGTAAATGTTGAGAGTAGTTACACTTTTGTATATATTTTTTTAACTGCTTTACGTCTCTCAACAGCAAGGTCTTTAGAGACGGGAAAGGATGGGGGCAAGGAATGGGAAAGAATTCGGCCATGGCCTTTTTAAGGAAGCATCCCGGCATTCGCCTGAAGTGATTTGGGGAAACCATGGAAAACCCAAATCTGGATGCCCGGACGGGGATTCGAACCACCATCCTCCCGAATGCAAGGCCAGAACGCTATCTGTTACACCACCACGCTCGGTACCACTTTTGTGTAGATACAGAGTGAAATGAAATGTCTGCACTGAGAGTATTCTGCTTGCGAAAGATATAGATCGGTCTGACAAGCTTAACTTGCCCATCCCACTGACAAAAGGCTATCGAACGTACCACATTCCGTCAGATCATACACTCAGCGGAGATGCTTCATATAATTTTAACCCAGGTGTTTAGAACTCTACCTTGCCACTCTACTGTTAAAGAACAGGATCAAATTCTTTTCAAATACCGGAGTCGAAGCAACTAAAGACTATTTGAGCGCAGAGAAGTGACAGCATTGGTTTTTATAGACTGTGATTGGTGGAAGTTGTAAAAAAATTAATCCCACTGTTTTCATGTATTTCTTTGCTTGCTGTTCATATAACTCCTAGACCATTGGTATAGCAGTTGCATCTGACCGCTGATATAGAGACCTATGGGCATTGTTCCAGTGCTGTGTAAGGTATGGCACCGTTCTTGTATTCCTCTACGAGCTCTTCATAGTTCTTTAACAGAGCCTCTACGTCTAGCGCCCTGACCTGGGACAAGCTAAGTGCCGTGTTCCGTGCCACACACGACTGGCGGGAAGAAGTTGCAGGGGAAAGTCAAGTGGAATGTGGGTCAGTATGCAAATGCTGCGCGAATGTTGCGTGGTCAAGGGGATACCAGCAGTCGGTAAGGAGCGAGGGATCAGTATCCTGACACTCTGTCGAGTACAAAACCTCCCTTACAAACACTGGTATACATTGTGAAATAGGAATTACTAATTCAAAGCATCGTAAAAAAAAATACTTCTAGTAGAGGCCAACTAACTACTTTACTAACCAAAAAATAGTGTCTGATCCTGTGAACAGACGTAGTGGCTGCCGTGTGTGTATGTGTTCAGTCTAGTGCATTTTAAAAAGGAAGGGCAAGGCCCATTCTTCTGTAAGATAAATATTTTATGTCCCCAACCGATGGACGAATCACCATAAACAGAGTAAAATGGCCTCACTCCATACGCACTGCGGCGGAGAGGTTTTCGATATAACCCAAAACTTTGGTAGACAATCTTATTATGAATCGTCTACCACTATCTCTCCTATCCAGTCAGAAAAATTCCGATTGGGAAAAATGACTCAGCTAACTCCGTGTCAGGCGTCATATTCAACCACAGAGCCTCTACGATCTGAAACATCGGAGCCCATGCAAGGAATAAAAAGCTGTGGCTAGTATTTTGAAAGACGAGAAAATCTTGCAGTAACAATAATGTGACTTCATTCAAGTTTAATTGTATGCTATTTTCAAGTTTTGTTTTATTGTAGGTACTTTTTAATGTATTGTACACAAAAAGAGGAAAAAACCGTTATGTCTGTCCGTCCGCTTCTCGCAGCATTGCACGAGATTGGTGCATTATGCGGTGTATCAGTCAACCACTGACATGTTATAAAATATTTTGCTGTTTTCGCAGCCGTCATACTAATATAAATTGATTTCGATATTAATGCTGTGAGGAACTCCCCTCTTCCTCCTCCTCCTCCCACTTCTTGACGTTTCGACCAGGGCTTAGGTCGTCTTCAGGGGACTAGCCGCATACTGAATCTGCTAGAGACTGGCGTGGCTGGTTGTTTTTCTATTTGTTCTGTGGAGACTGACGATTCTCTGTTATTTCGATTATCCACAGATATGATGTTTACGATTTAGTATCTGTGGGTCCAGAGATATTTATTTAACACACATTTCCAAGCCTGGCTAAGATCATAACCACCATCCTTGTTGAGGTTGTTTGATGTTTGAATGTTTCAATAGCCTCTCGTACTTTTCTTGGTTGATGAAACCTTCGGTTCTAGGTAGTACTCTTGTATTATCCCAGAATATTTCATGTTTTTCTTCCAGCTGGTGTTTGGCAATAGCTGATTTCGTGGGATACCTTAGATGTGTGTGACTCATATGTTCACGTATCCTCACAGCTACGAATCGTTCGGTTTCACCTATATATACCTTGCCGCAATTACAGGGTACTTAATAAATTCCATTGCTTTGAAAGGGAGACCTTTGATCTTCGGCCATTCGCAGTTTTTCTTGGACTTTGTTTCCACTTCTAAATATGGGTAGAATATTAACTTTCGTTAAACTTCTCTCAATTTTTCCAGAGACATTTTTCACATACACTCCTGGAAATTGAAATAAGAACACCGTGAATTCATTGTCCCAGGAATGGGAAACTTTATATACACATTCCTGGGGTCAGATACAACACATGATCACACAGACAGAACCATAGGCACATAGACACAGGCAACAGAGCATGCACAATGTCGGCACTAGTACCGTGTATATCCTCCTTTCGCAGCAATGCAGGCTGCAATTCTCCCATGGAGACGATCGTAGAGGTGCTGGATGTAGTCCTGTGGAACGGCATGCCAAGCCATTTCCACCTGGCGCCTCAGCTGGACCAGCGTTCGTGCTGGACGTGCAGACCGCGTGAGACGACGTTTCATCCAGTCCCAAACATGCTCAATGGGGGACAGATCCGGAGATCTCGCTGACCAGGGTAGTTGACTTACACCTTCTAGAGCATGTTGGGTGGCACGGGATACATGTGGACGTGCATTGTCCTGTTGGAACAGCATGTTCCCTTGCCGGTCTAGGAATGGTAGAACGATGGGTTCGATGACGGTTTGAATGTACCGTGCACTGTTCAGTGTCCCCTCGACGATCACCAGAGGTGTACGGCCAGTGTAGGAGATCGCTCCCCACACCATGATGCCGGGTGTTGGCCCTGTGTGCCTCGGTCGTATGCAGTCCTGATTGTGGCGCTCACCTGCACGGCGCCAAACACACATACGACCATCATTGGCACCAAGGCAGAAGCGACTCTCATCACTGAAGACGACACGTCTCTATTCGTCCCTCCATACACGCCTGTCGCGACACCACTGGAGGCGGTCTGCACGATGTTGGGGCGTGAGCGGAAGACGACCTAACGGTGCGCGGGACCGTAGCCCAGCTTCATGGAGACGGTTGCGAATGGTCCTCTCTGATACCCCAGGAACAACAGTGTCCCTAATTTGCCGGGAAGTGGCGGTGCGGTCCCCTACGGCACTGCGTAGGATGCGACGGTCTTGGCGTGCGTCCGTGCGTCGCTGCTGTCCGGACCCAGGTCGACGGGCACGTGCACCTTCCGCCGACCACTGGCGACAACATCGATGTACTGTGGAGACCTCGCGCCCCACATGTTGAGCAATTCGGCGGTACGTCCACCAGGCCTCCCGCATGCCCACTATACGCCCTCGCTCAAAGTCCGTCAGCTGCACATACGGTTCACGTACACGCTGTCGCGGCATGCTACCAGTGTTAAAGACTGAGATGGAGTTCCGTATGCCACGGCAAACTGGCTGACACTGACTGCGGCGGTGCCCAACCGCTGCGCAGCTAGCGCCCTCCGACGGCCAACACTGCTGTTCCTGGTGTGTCCGCTGTGCTGTGCGTTTGATCATTGCTTGTACAGCCCTCTCGTAGTGTCCAGAGCAAGTATGGTGGGTCTTACACACCGGCGTCAATGTGTTCTTATTTCAATTTCCAGGAGTGTATATTACGTTAGTTAAGAGAATTTATTAAAATCATAACAACATGTTTGGGAATATTTCAATGCGATATAGACAGTGAGCTTGTGAAAGATGGAGACATGTGGACGGGTAGGTAGCCTCGGGGACAGTACACCATTCGGACACTTAAGGACAATAATCTTGACTGACTGTGAGTAGAAATGAACGGTCCCGAACTAGTTAATGGAATAACAGAAGGCTGCCTGTATTTCTGCATCCACTTTAGGGAAACCTGCAAAGTATTGTTCGCAGGGTGCAGCCGTTTGACGTGAAGGATTCAAGTTTAAACAAATTGAAGGCAGGAAGGCGGAATTATTTTCTTTCACGTGATAGAAACCAACAAAGGGACGCTGAGAATAGTGGTCGTCAGCGCACGAGTTTTCGAATAAAGATTGAGATTATTACTGTTGAAATTTCTATTTTCTGTCTACGATGACGGAGATGCAGTGAAGACGAGGAGGATAGTGTGGAGAATGATGAGAAATGCTGCGACGCGAGGCAAGTGGCGATAGTCGAAATTCTATTGTTAAGCTTGATTGATGGCTTCGCAGTGACCAGTACAGTTTTTATAATTATTATTATTTTATTTGACCTTAGGTCTTGAATAGACCATACAGTCAGCCTGGTAAAGTTACAAGGTAACGCGAGGCAAGTGGCGATCGTCGAAATTCTATTGTTAAGCCTGATTGATGGCTTCGCAGTGACCAGTACAGTTATACTTACATTTCGGCCTTTGGAGCAACATGTCATTAGGTAACGTCCATTAATTACGTGAGATGTTTTTATTAAAATTTGGATCCCTCTCCCCTTTTTCGTTGGTAAGATTTGGTGAAATCTGTTGGACCCCCTCCCCAACGTATGGTTGTTTGAAGAAATTGTGACTTTTTTTTTAGCTCTCCGGCTCAGGGTGGCAGAATATTCTTTGAAGGGAAGGCGCCATCTGAAATAAAAAGTTGCCTGAAGTTTTTGTCAACTCCCCTCGCCCTTGGTGAGATTTTGCCAGACCCCCTTCTTTATTTTGAGCTCACGTAAATAATGGACGCCCCCTTATGTCAGAGTTGTCCACCATGCTGATACTATACAGCCTGTTTGCACTTCATGTGACTTAGAGCATTAGCAGAAATGATACCAATAATAGTAAATTAAATATAAAAATAGGATAGGATGCGATAGAAAAATAAGTGGAGTGTGCTACTTAGGAAGTAAAATTACAACTGATGGCCGAAGCAGGAATGATGTTAAAAGCAGAATAGCACTAGCAAAAAAGCCTTCATGAAAAACAAATCTTTTAGTTTCAAATATTGACCTAGGAATTAGAAAGAACTTTTTAAAACTTTTTTGGAGCCCAGCACTTTATGGTAGCGAAGCGTGGACTATAACAGAAAGAAGGAAAATTGAAGCATTTAAAATGTGGTGCTACAGAATAATGCTTAAAATTCGGTGGGAAGATAAAGTACGAAATGAACGAGGTTTGAAAATTATGTATGAGAAAAAAAAGGTTTGTGTGAGAGACTTAAAGAAAGAAGAGAGAGGCTTGTAGGTCATACTTTCTGACATGCTGGATTGGTTAATTTGTTAGTGGAGGGAGCAGTCAAAGGTAAGAACTGTTGAGGAAGACAGAGATTAGAATATATGAAGCAGATAATTCAGGACGTGGGTTGTAAGAGGTATGTTGAGATGAAGAGATCAGCGCAAGATAGGAATTGAAGCAGAATTACATCAGACCAGTCGAAAGACTGAATATAAAAAGAAAAATAAATATCATCAGATAATGTGCCGGTGAGGAAGGTGGTACCGACTGCTCACATATGAACGAACATATGAATTCATGAAAAGTAGCATTATCCCTCATATCCATTGTTGCTATTTAATTACGTGCGTTTTTCATTTTCTGTAAAAGGATTTATTTCAGTAGGACTTATTTAATGTGGCGTCCACTATTATTTTAATAAATGACTTAAACAAGAAAGCCATAAAGTTGGTAATATTTTAGTCATAAATTTTTATTTTATCCGTTTCTTTGAGAAATGATCAAATGGTATACCACAACTGCAAGTTTTATTTTAATGGCCGCAATACTAATTAGTAGAAAAATCCTTAAAATTTACAACCTACCCTTTCGGTGTATTCTTGGCATGGGGGGTCTTCTACATACACTACTACTATTTAGCGCTCTTATTTCAATTAACATTCAATCCTAGCTCTGAACATTCAACGATGACTATGAGTAAGCTAATAATAATTATTTTTTATTAAATACGCCAATACAACTGTTGTTGGTTATTATTTATTTCACCAACAACAGTTGTATTGGCATATTTATTAAAAATAATAATGATTAATTTAACAACCAACAGTGGAAGAAATGGCCTACAATAATCACATACTGTAAGTAAGTTTACACTTTGTGTTTTACCACTGACGTGCGCTTAAGATTTTCCACCAGGAAGGAAATACGTTTTCTGCCATCTCTTTTCAGTAAGACGTATTTCAATGTTCGCCATCCGGTTACAATTCATCATCTTTCTTCTTACTATCTGAAATATACCTTTATACTATACCCGAAATTCTCTTATGGTTTCTTCCCTTAAATGAAATCAACAACATTATGAAATCTTTCTGCAACACTTAATATATTACTCCGCTCTATAAATCACTTTTTTGCACTATGAATAATTAACACAACTTATCGTTATCAATAATATTCTCTTTGGTCACAACCTTGAATATTTTCCATAATTCAAATAATTTTCGTAATGATCCGGTATCTCATCTCATTCAATTCATATCGTACAGTTCTCCTCAATCAAGTTCATTCATACAATCATCCATCTTCTTCAATCACTTTTTGTAATCTCCATGACCAGCCCTCACATTTTCTCCTTGCTATCAGAGATTCTTGAAAAACATCTGATTAGTATCTTACCACTTTTTATTTATTACACATAACATAAATATTTTTCAGTCTTATCTTTTAATATTTTACACAGCAACGAGACGTATGACAGTTACAGATTATTAGTGTGGAAGCACACAAATTTGCAATCAGTGTTATTTTTTTTTTACATAATTTTCCAACCATGTGACTACAAGATCTCGGAAATAGAGATAATTATAGTTGTTAAGGACTTTCAGTGAAAATTGCCTAGGGTAAGGTGCCTTGACAATTTGACAACAAACCTAAAGAAGTCTTGAAACTGAACGATAATATTTCTTTTAATTAACTGTCTGGTAACTCTGGTTAATGGGCTAGCTCCAAAAAACATGGTCTTCGCTTCGAGTCTACACCCTTCCAGAAATGTTTGGGGTACTTAACCTGTCCTTCATACCTGGAAAAACTTTGCGTTATCGATGTAAAGCATCTTAGCACTCTACATGGTGAAGATTATACGTTAAATTTATCGTCCAGCCACTCCAAGAGGTAGAATGCGTGGTAACTTGAAACAGTGTCATCAGGCCCTAAGTCCATACTAAGATAGTTCAGTTATTTAATTACAATACGCCAACACAACACATTCAACTTTTAGCTAATTTTATACATAAACTTAACCATATGGTACGCGTTCTCGACACGCAGCAATGTTAAATCCTCCTTTTGTTAATTGCTATGCGGATTAACTTAGCTACTGGAAATTTCAACTTAGCAGTTTGAAAACGGGACGGCGTAATTATCTTTGTAAGAGCACCCCCTAGTGTATAAGTGATATATGCAAGTTCCTTCCGCACTTATAAGCATATTATCCATTCACCTAGAAACTATTGTCCTTCATTATTTTCGTTATCCCTTTTAAGAGACCTTAATGTTTTCTGGGAAAGTTGTTTTGAATTTGTTCACATTTTCGCTAACGAATTTTACTTAGTTATTATTGGAATCAAATTGAACCGTTGGAGCGGGCAAATTTTCTGAAAAATGTGGCAGTCCATTGGTATCATTCCAAGTATTAGTGATCAGTGAAAGATCGGTAATTCACCCTTGCTCACTGCACATCACACGATAAAGTATTACGCTTATAGTGTACTCGTGAACTTGCCAGTACGTCAACCGTAAGTCTAAATTTTGACTGCAAATTAGCATCTGGGTACTTTATACAATTATCGGTAGCGATAGGGTGTCAGATGGCCTGACGTAAGGCATGCTAGCTCACATAAAAAATAGTAACACTATTATAATAAGACAAAAAATCGCTTGACGCAGAAACTGCTACGTAATTTAAAAGCTCATAAACTTACGGAACGCACGTAAGTCGTGCAAAGTTGGTCATAACAATAAATAACAAATGAGCTGGGATGAGTCAGAAGTTAAACGAGCAAAAAAATTCTGCGAATGAATTTCGTAAGTACAGCAGGCTTCAGTCACACGTTCTACGAGGAAGAAAATTGGAGCCGTGGATAGCAAAAGGATTATTAGTGTGATGCCTTTTAAATTACAAGATAATTACATAAGTTTCCCCCTAATTCACTGACCACTAGTTGGAGTTGAGACTATCTATGTGTTTCGCTTAACCCGCGAAGTAAGTATACCGGTCAATCAACCAGTGGTACATGCAAACAATTAAGATCTGAGTACTTACGTATAACAGGTCAGTATTACTTCAGCGTAATTTTAAGGACTAATTGCTTCATAAACAACTAGCTATAGATATGAGATCTTTTAAAAATTAATTACTAGGCAGTAGGCATTTACGGAAACTTTTCAGAGCAGTTGCTGTTCACTATAAAATGCATGATAAGAACATTTTACTGCTTTGGTTATAATCAATCAGTAAAGTATAAATTTGTTTAGTGAAATTAATTTAGCTGTCTTTGAAGAGTTTCTCCTTCTATGGTTTACTAGAGTAGTTGCTGTAAACCTGTTTACGGCTTACTATTGCCAAAATGGTTTAGATTTTAATCGGGATTTGGCTGAACCGATCAAAGCTCTCTTCTGAATTGTTAGCAGACTCTACAATCAACTTTTTAACAAAATATTGCATATTAGACCATTTACAGTCTCTCAACACTTATCACTAAGTAGCGGAACTCATTAATCACTTCTAGAGTTGTTACTAAGCACGGTTTCCAGTATGTTCCGAGTCTTTAAATACGAGCAGCCCTAAAAAATTAGCGACACCACTTCATTTTAACCCCTGTTGCACATAGCAATAACCACCGTCAACCATAATTTTAATTTCCCAATTCGTCTTACTGAAAGAAGATGAAACGTCTAAGCAGCACAAAGAACTTTATTGAATTGCATTTTTCAATAACACAAAAAATTTCATCACATTAGACAGCTTCCAAAGGAATAATTTCCACATCTATATAAAAAAAAATTATACCATCTTTCGGGATTTACTACAAATAATGTCCATGTTATACGACGTAGCATTCTGACCTTGAGTATTAAAGCATCACCACACATGACAGGAAAAGATTCAACATCAGGCGCAGTTTAGATACCACTGTACTCATTATTTATATCTGTAGCAGTGCAAGTGGACACTGGAATCGATCCCAATTTCAGTCTCAAAAGTACAAATTTTCTACACAAAATGAGACAACATTAGGGCGAATCAGATGCAGGAGGGTATAGTTACTTGGCAGACTGTACTATGTAAGCAAAGTTCTGTACCAAATCGTCTCCCAGATGTCGGTGATAGCTGTGGAGAGTATTACCCATCCACAACAAACTGTACTGGAACTGGCTTTTGCAATAATTTTTCCAGTGTTATTGTATGGTGATGAGTTTCTGATGAGCGTATTGCGTTCCTGATGTGAATGAGAGACGAAGGTCGAGGGATGTAAGTCGGGGCCTACGAATTAACGCCTTCTAAGAACAGCTAGACACTTTGTCACAGTCTGATGATTGGCCAGCAAAGGCGATGGTGTATGGT
Source organism: Vandiemenella viatica (assembly GCA_031002005.1). Classification (NCBI taxonomy): domain Eukaryota; kingdom Metazoa; phylum Arthropoda; class Insecta; order Orthoptera; family Morabidae; genus Vandiemenella; species Vandiemenella viatica. The sequence goes on along the minus strand of CM061920.1, from coordinate 254,839,521 downwards.
TGGCAATGATAATTTCTTCTACAATTGGGGTTCGAAACAGTTAAACACGTGTCAGGCACAGAGATTCAGCAACCTTGGCTAATGAAACGGTCTGCCTTAGCACAAAAATTCTCAGCTATCACTAACTAAAATCTCCGTACGAAAAATTCGTTTGACGGTATAATATTCGCCTCGCTTCAGTTCAAAGTACAGCGATCAAGACAGCCATATACTGCTGGCTTTCTCAACTACGTTGTTAAGTGGTCATTACACTTTAGATTGTTGCACTCCTTGGCACCAGACTACTCGATTTAAGTTACCTTAACGTGATCATTATTGTATTTCTTCAATAAAACATCGTACATGCATTTGTCACTCCTCCAAAGTAAACTTAGTGCAGGAACATAATTGTTCCTCTGTAGGAACAGAGCCGAAAACTGTTAATCCCTGCTTGAAAATATCTGCAGAAAGCCTTAGAAGATTGTTCGAACAATATTGAAAAAGATGTGTTTAACATTACGACGCCCCCGAACGGCAGAATTTGTGGGTAGGGCCATTTTTAGGTCGCAAGCTAGAAGTCTACCAGAGGGATTATTTTCGTACAGATGTGAATAAGGAATTGTTGTAAAGATTAAAAATATACTTGGGGAGAAAAACCTTTTTGATTTGTAGATCAAAAAGAGCTTGTTTGAATTCGTGGTTTAATCGCAACTGGAGCTCGATTAGTGAAGGGGAGTTATGTGGTCACTTTATATCCTGAGAGAAACCTTTATTTTAAATTAGAAGTAAATGCACAAATAAATTAAAAGCTAGACATAGATGGAATCGCTTAAAAAAACCTCTTCAGCATAAGCAATTGAACGCTATAAATTAAAGTTGTGTGGTAGTTTGGAACCATAAAATTATATATACCCATTCGGGAAGACAAAGGTGCGATTCTTGGTCTGGCCAGCCAGATTTTGTCTTTCGGCGTTTTCCCGCTACATCACCAGGTGAATGCAATTTTTTAACCAATCCGGTGTTGAGTACTGTCCCACCTCTAGTAATCACGAAGCCGATTAGAAGTAAAGTTCTATTTAAAAATAGTTGCGTTCATAAAAACGCGTTACAGAAGGCAGACCCTTATGGAATACACATAGAACACTAACATGATCCTGTTCTATCTGTCAGTAAATATCTTGACCATTTCCAAATTAAGTTTTCTAAATTTTTTTCTTGATCGTCCAGTAAAGGACCACGAACAAGTGGTATACTGCGGTATTAGGACTGGAATTTTTATCACCGACCACTCCAAAAATAAAGATAATACGCATTAACAACACAAGCAGTTGTCGACTGGACAGTAAGTAATACTCCCAGAATGATCGATGTTCCTCTTTTCACACGTATACGAAAAGATCGGATTAACACGGTAGCCAAGATTTTTTCTAATCTTCTAATTTTTTCTAAGAGAATATCTACTACTTTTGCGTAGCATTATCTTGTATTGGTAACCAAAATAAAAACAACCTAGGAATGAAGTGTACGTAGGTCACAGCTCTTTCGAAACTATGAAAACCATGAACATAAGTGGATATGAAGGTGGCAATCAAGTAGTTTGAATCTTCACTTAAGGAGCCGAAACTACATTTTAATTCAGTTTTCAAAGAGGCTCTAATTATTGGTATATCTAAAGTTCTTTGTGCTTTCTCATCGTTATCTAAATATTTATTTTAGTGCAGAAACTTGTGATATTACTTCGGAATTGCAGTAGAGACCAGAAGTTGTTATTTTTGTTATTTCAAATAAGGATTTCAATAGCTTAACGCACTCTACCATCAAACACCGCTGTTGAAGAATTAACTTAGTTTGCATTCCGCGATCAGTCACGTATAGCCCTTTTTTGTTCCAACAGGAACAAAAGGTAGATTCCATCTCGCACTGATATTTGGCACCAGTTTGACGGTCTGGTAAATTTCTCTTTTTGAATCGTTAGCAATTTTTCTTGATCTAAGCCCGAACGAGACATCTACCAATACATTTGTATGTATGTTTTGTCCGTCTTGACACAGATTTAATTTGAATTTCGAGAGCAACCTTAAGTTTCTCATTTTCCAGGTGAAACAAAATTCTTCTCAGGGTGTCACTCTAACCATTTTTGCCCTGCGCAGGAGCTTTCATTCAGTTTGATGGTGTTTAGCCGCGCGGTGTTGGTTCTGCTGAGCTGGCGGATTGCCTCTTGTTTTCGAGGTCACCGCTTTCACTCGTCTGCCGACAGAAAAGCGCCTCGCAGATAGCACAAAGACAACGCGCACTGACCCACAACTACCTGCTGTTACGCCACTACGCAGTCACTCTCTCTATTCATCAATAAAGAAAACATTCAGAGACTGTATACACCATCGTCACCTAACCCATCCATTTGATTTGACTACCTTTTTTGACTTACATCGATTCAAATGATAAAGTAATTTTTTGCTATATTCTATTTAATAAACTTCCTTGAAACGTAGATTACAACCGGTTAAACTATGCTACGACCCATGCCGATAAGCCGATAAGCGACCGATCACAAAAACTGATAACTGGGGCTCTCAACCCGATGACTTCGGCTTTGCTATTAAACTTCACAGGGACAATCTTCGTAGTATCCAATGATTCAGCATCATTAACTGCTTCCTGCTAAATATTATCGTTTACAGCTCTAATACTATGGCACTAGATTTTACCGTCTCAGTTTTATCTTTACTGCAGCCTTGATGAAATCGTAGCTAAATAACCACAGAATTTTTTTTTACTTATTGATTTACTGCTCGTCGACGTCGAGGTCATTATAGCCAGGATGGGACTGGGGACAAGGAACGGGAAGGAATTCGGCCATGGCCTTGTGAAGGAAGCATCCCAGCATTCGCCTGAAGTGATCTGAGGAAACCATTAAAACCCATATCTGGATACCCGGGCGGGGAATCGAACCGGCCTCCCCCTGAATGCGGGGTCAGAGTTAACCTCTCACCCACCATGCTCAGTCTGATGTTACATAATCTTCCAGAACCCGGGATCTTTAAACTTAGGTGGTTACTCCCAGCTGATTTTCTTTAACAAGATTGTGGTAGATTGCATAAATTGTATTTTAATGATTTTTGAGCGACGACATGAAAACTTCGGCAAATAAATGTTTACATTTTAAGAAATTTTATGATTATCTCTGAAAACATAATTTAACTTTTTATCTTTGTTTCCGCTACAATTCGTAAAATCTGTTTCTACCAGATTTAATTTTAACAAATCAATAAGATCTTTTTTGTAAAAAAAAAGAAAAAAAATTCTTTAATCATTTGAACTGACTTTATTAAAAAAATTTGCTTAAAAGTACGTTATTGCTAGAGACGAAATGTCTGTTTGAAGTTCTAAATTTGGCTTCGAAGGATTGAAGTTCTATGCGATTGAGAATATAGTGCCCACAAATGTAACTACAGAGAGAAGGCATTAATATGTGATAGTTTGTCTTAAGCAGATTTGTAAACCAAGAAATTAAACTTTCAACTCTTATCTAATTCATGACGCGAGATACCTTGAATTTGTTAAAGATCATTTAATCTGTTCTTTTTTTAGTACGGACCTGGAAATTTGGAAGATAGTTGAGTATCTTATGAAAAACGAAATAAATGTTCACAAGATTCGCTGATAGGACGACTTGCTTATCATTACAACGTATATACAAAATCTGCGGCAGCTAGAAGTGTATCCTAAAATAGAATCTCTGTGCTGTATTTTCTCTGGGCTGGAAGCATTAAACCTTTATGATGTACGCTTAGAGCGGGTCCGCTAGGCGACAGGCTTATGGACACTTTCTGTGTAAGACAACATTTTGCATAATCTCGGGATTGGGGTTCGAAGAGTAAGTGTAGCTTCCTTACTCCAGTTTCTCTTATAAGATGGAGTGATCGGAACTACTTCGGTGATCACATTTATTTTTGACAATTCGCTGTCATGAATCGACACAAGAGAATAGTGGTCAACCATCGGCAAGCAAATCAGAAACGCCAAATTTAAATCATGTATACTAAAGTTAATCGTCGTGGGTTGGATGGTATAATTACAGCAAGGTTTCCAATATGCAAAATTTCATGAAGTGTAATAATAGGCTCGTGTAGTTACACTAAATTTAAACTTCTGCTGAGCCTACACCCTAATTAACAAGAATCTAACATACACTGCTACAAAATTCAGATAGTAAATATAATTTTTACAATATCGTTTTTTTTTTTTTACTAGCCATGAGACAAGTTTGTCCTTTGCCGTCAAAAAAATCTTCCTTCGCATCCTCTTAGAGTTGAAAACCTTTATTCTAAAGTCTCGTACTTAATGAGTTTCCTCTGAGATGTCATTTTTAGTACTGAGAAATAGGCATTTATATTTTTAGTAATACAATTTTAGCAAAAGCTGGGAAGGTGGGTATGGTAAGAATGTTTGGGAACCCCTAAACATATTAAACACTACAAAGTTAGGCCTGATTCACTGTAATGTCTGAATTATGCAGGTGTATGAATAACCGAAACATTTTTGTTCTGTAGTTAAGTATTTTAATGAACAATTTGCAGTGGCGACTATGCATCTGGTGTGCTCTTTATTATGATGGGAATCGCTGCAATAAAGTAAAAACGTATCATCAATAAAGAACAGTTTTTAAATTGTCTGGAAAAGTTAATTTAGTATTGGTTATTGAAGAAATGATGTGAGACCAAAATATAATAAAGGAAGAAAAATTCTGTTTCAAGTTAAAATTAGAGAGGACGCTTACAGACGTATAGCACCACAACTGTTATATAATGTCTGTAAATTGTAGCAAGCTTAATCCACAACCTGAAGGTATGTTGAATCCTCCCAAGGGAGTCTGACAGCTACAAATCAATATCAGAAGTGATATTGCCGTTTCATTTTGTCTATACCTTCCGTTTAGCATGGAATTCGCACAGCGTAACTTTCAAAGCACTGTGAACCGGGAATTAAACCTTCAATTTCTTTGCTTGTTCCTTACAGGAGGTTTAGAAGATGTGCCACGGCTGATACTCGTTTGATATTTTGACTTTTTTTTTTTTTTTTTTTTTTTTTTTTTTTTTGCTGTCGTCAATCTTTCGACTGGTTTGATGCAATCCTCCATCCCTTCCTATCCTGTGCTAACCTCTTCATTTCTACATAACCCTTACAGCCCACGTCCTCAATTATCTGCTTCATATATTCTAATCTCTGTCTTCCTCTACAGTTCTTACCTTCGACTGTTCCCTCCACTAACAAATTAACCAATCCAGCATGTCTCAAAATATGACCTACCAGCCTGTCTCTTCTTTCTGTAAGCTTCTTCCACAAAATTCTTTTCTCACCCATCATTTCCAATACTCGTTCATTTCTTACTTTGTCTGTCCACTTAATTTTCAGCATTCTTCTGTAGCACCACATTTCAAATGCTTCAATTTTCTTTATTTCCGGTATTCCTGAAGTCCATATTTCGCTACCATTAAGTGCTGTGCTCCACACAAAGAGTTTTAAAAAGTTCTTTTAATTCCTAGATCAATATTTGAAACTAAAAGGTTTCTCTTTTTCATGAAGGCTCTTTTTGCTAGTGCTATTCTGCTTTTTACATCATTCCTGCTTCGGCCATCGATTGTAATTTTATTTCCCAAGTAACAGAATTCACTTACCTCTCCTATTGCATCCGATCCTATTTTTATATTTAATCTACTAGCATTGCTATCATTTCTGCTACATTTCATCACTTTTGTCTTTCTTTGATTTATATTCAGTCCAAAATCTTCCTTCAGTATTTTGTTCATACCATTCAGTAACTTCTCAATATCCTCAGCGCTCTCTGCTAACAAGACAATGTCGTCAGCAAATCGTAGCATACTGATTTTTCTCCCTGAAAACTTATGCCACATGGAATTTTTTTTTTTGACTTTCTTCATTGCTGCTTCTACATACAAGTTGAATATTAACGGGGATAGACTACAGCCTTGTCTCACGCCATTTTTAACAGATGCATGTCTCTCGTGATTCTCTACTTTTATTATAGCCACCTGATTCTTATATAGTTTATATTCTTCTATCTCGATACTTTAGACCTGACTTCTTTAAAATTTTGAACATCTTGTCCCACCTAACATTATCAAAAGCTTTTTCTAAATCAACAAATGCCATAAAAGTATCTTTGTTTTTCTTGATCCGACCTTCAAGTATCAATCTTAATGACAGAATTGCTACCCTTGTACCGCGATTTTTGGTAAACCCAAACTGATCTTCACCTACTATCTCTTCTACTACCCTTTCCATCCTTCTGTATATTATTCTGCTCAATAATTTTGAAGCATGTGTTGTCAGACTAATGGTGCGATAATTCTCACATTTTTCGGCTTGTGCTTTCTTTGGAAGTGAGAAGATGATATTTTTATTAAAATCACTTGGTATTTCTCCTGTTTCATGACTTTATGATATCAGCTTGAATAATCTTTCGATTCCTTCCTCTCCTAGAGATTTTAGAAGTTCTGCAGGGATCTCATCAATTCCAACTGCCTTATTTACTTTCAAGTCATTCAGGGCTTTATTAAATTCTGTCCTCAAAACAGGATCTCCTATGTCATCAATGTCGACATCGCCTTCTTTTTCCATTACACTATTGTTTAAGTCGTCCCCAACATACAGCTTCTCAGTGTATTCTTTCCATCGGTTAGCTCTATCTTCTGAGCTTAAAAGAGGCTTCCAATCGGCAGCTTTAATGTTCATACCACTTTGCTTCATTTCTCCAAAATTCTGTTTGATCTTTCTATATGCAACATCTACTATACCTACGACCATTTCCTTTTCTACTTCTTCACACTTTTCTTGTAGCCATTTTTCTTTTGCTATTTTGCATTTCCTATTTATTTGATTTCTAAATTGCCTGTACTGCTCTCTTCCTGTTTCATCCTGAGAATTTTTGTACCTTCTCCTCTGATCCATCAGCTCCAAAATTTCTTCTGTGATCCAAGGTTTTCGGGCTGCTTGTTCCCTAAAGCCTAATTTTTCTTTACCAGCTTTCATTATTTCGGTCTTTAATGCATTCCATTTGCCCTCGGTTGATCTCCTTTCAGAGTTACTTCTTAGACCTAAGTCTACCATTTCTTCAAATTTTTCTCTTGTGCCAGATTGTTTCAGTTTATTCACTTCCAGTCTGTTCTGCTTATACTGCTTCCTTATTCGCTTGAATTTCAGCCTGCACTTCATTATTATCAAATTATGGTCAGATTCTATGTCTGCTCCTGGGTACGTTTTACAGTCTAGAACTTGATTCCTGAATCACTGTTTGACCATGATATAATCTCTCTGATATCTGCATGTATCCCCAGGAGGTTTCCAGGTGTATATTCTTCTTGCATAGTTCTGAAACAGTGTGTTTGCCACTATTAGCTTATATCTTTTACAAAATTCTAGCAACCTGCTTCCTCGTTCATTTCTTTCTCCTAGACCAAAACTTCCTACAGTATTCCCCTCCTTTCCTTCTCCCACTATTGCATTCCAGTCACCCATGATTATTAGATTTTCCTCCCTCTTCACATATTGGATTAATGCTTCAATTTCAGCGTATATTTTTTCTATTTCTTCGTCATCTTCCTGTGACGTTGGCATATACACTTGTACTAATGTAGTTGGGACGGGCATAGTTTCTAACCTCATCAAAATAATCCTGTCACTAAACTGTTCATAATAACTCACCCGTTTCCCTACTTTCTTGTTCATTACAAATCCTACACCAGTGACTCCATTCACAGCTTGTGTGCTAATTATCCTGTGTTCCCCAGACCAGAAATCCTGTGCGTCCTTCCATTTAATCTCACTAATCCCAACAACATCTAACTTAAGCTGTTCCATCTCCCTTTTTAAATTTTCTAACCTACCTGCCCTATTCAAACTTCTAACATTCCACGCTCCGATTCGTAGAATGTTTCTATCCATTCTGATGACTCCTCCCTGAGCAGTCCCCACCCGCAGATCCGATTGGGGGACTATTTTACCTCCGGAATATTTTACCCAGGAAGAAGCCATCATGATATATGTAATTTGAGAGGATTACATGTCCTCGGGATACCCTTTGGGTCTTTAATGCAGTGGTTTCCCGTTGCCTTCTGCATCCCCATGCCGTTGATCATTTGTGATTCATCCGCCTTTAGGGGCCGTTTCCAACCCCAAGGGCAAGAGGGTGCCCTGAACCACTCCTCGCTCTTCCGCCCTCCTTTCGGAGGCCGTTGGCAAGTAGTGGGTGATTCCTTATACCGGGAATCTTTCAGTCTCCAGAGCCTCGTCCGTGCAAACAGGGTGCACCACGTGAAGGAGAGGTTGACATTTGGTTGGAAAAGGCTAGCATGGCCTCTCCCAAACCCTTACACCCCTTATGCACTATATAGATTTCAATTAGGTTGCAATTGCTCAGAATTCTTTATGGGAATCGTAATCTACAGAAGCATTCCCCACGACAGAAATTGTATTTTTTCCACTCCGTATTGATAAACACTGTGGAAAATACGGTGCTCAATATTTTGCTGGTACCTTCACTTCTCGGAATGTTTTTTGAAATAATATCAAATTGTAATACCTTGAATTGAGCAGTATACCTCGGAACATAATCTGGAAACAAGGTCTGCGTCTTCCTGATATGTACCCAAAACAAATTTTCAGAGAAGAGAGATTTACTGGTAACTACCATTCTCGAGTCACTGGTTTTGATGAACTGCAACAGTTGGCAGTTTTGTTTCTCAACGACAGTGTTATAAGACGGCGACACTCGTCGAGTTTCACATTAATAAAGAGTGACAGTATTCTAGGAGTAATTGGATGATGGATTAGCGAATCAACGCCGATGATGTAGCAAGATGATGACGTGGATTCTCGGTATTTGCCGTCGAGGACGCTATGTCCTGCTGTTCGGCCATCCAGTGTCTGCATATGATTAATACTAATAAAAGGCTCAGGTTGGTCACCGTGTTATCGTATCCGTATATGTGACGTCACGTTCCCGGCCTTTGAACGGCCAGAGATGTTTCCATAAAATCGATGTTACGGCTGTTATTAATCACAAATCCATTTAGTAAAGCAACTCCGAAGAAATGAATGTGCAGAACACTAAAGTAAAAGTATTTATTTCCCTTAAATCAAAGTATTAATTATTAGTTTTTTGTTTATTTGTATTCAGTCACAGCAGATGTTTTTTTATATATATATATATTCTGTTCAGAGATATTACTGTTCTGGTAGTTTAGAAAATATGCACATCATTACATAATTTTTAAAGTTTGGGCAACTGTATTTGTTTTAAATTAAACACTGTCTATTAACAGACGCTGTTTAATTTTAAAACATTTATGCAACAATTGTGGGACATTAAAATTGTGTTTAGTTAAGTAACTGTCAACAAATGAGCTGTCTGAACAGTGTGTTCAACCAATTATTTTTTACCTCTTTAAAAGCTGTTTATATTTGATACAGCTGATTTCACTATGTTCTCTGTCACTGTTACAATAAGCTTGTACGTTACCTGTTGCTGTGTGTAATTAGTTCTTTGGCCTCGACAAATGGCTGCTGAGTTTGCTACTGAGTTGATTAAGATAATACCTTGGGGCGACAGTGAGTTCAAATACATACATATATTGAAACAGAATAATGAATCATAAGGAAAGATGATCAATGCTACCATACCAATGAATTGAATAATTCACGAGTTACTAACAAATTACAACCATCTTTATTTTCTTCCGAAAACATATTTACGCGAAAGGCTTTAATTCGCTGATGTGAACCCCACAGCAAAGCAAACCAAATATCTATTGTTGAAACTATTCGAATAAAGCCCATAGATCTTACTGGGCTTGACAAACTGGCTTCTGGCAATAACTGTGGCGTAAACTGGGCTTCTTTACGGTGTGTCACCAAGCGTGGTGGGTGAACGGTTAACGATCTGGCCTCGCATTCGGGAGGACGCCGGTTCGAATCCCCGTCCGGGCAACCAGATTTGGGTTTTCCATGCTTTCCCCAAATCACTCCAGGCGAACGCTGGGATGGTTCCTTCAAAAAGGCCATGGATGAATTTCTACCCATTCCTTCTCCCTAGACCTTTCCCGCCTCTAATGACCTCGACGTCGACGAGGCGTAAAGCCACATGAAAAAAGAAAAAAAAGAAGTACCGTGTATTGAATCTAGTTAGAAGAGGCGAAATTCAAAGGCCGTTGTTCATTGTGCTGTTACGGATCTGAGACGCTATCCCGAGCTGAAATAGCTGTTGACCCGAACGCCCGGAGACTTGTTGACCGAAAAGGTTGGCTCTAAAGAGGAAATTAAAGTTAGGGTCGGCACTGTTAGTGCAGTATTCCAAAAGCTTCATTTTCTCGGGACATACATTTAATAACTCGCTAATGGGTCTTGAGATGTTATGTGCTGTAGGTATTGCTACAAGGAACCGAAGGCTGGTCACTGACGTCCTCTTCTATTTAGCGGCTGGAGGCTTTAAGATAGTGGCTGAATCTAGAATGTTAAAAATGCCTTGGACAGATCACGTAAAAGTAGGTTGCCAGGCTATAAACAGAGGGAACTTCTGACAATCGTAAAACGCGTTATACCAGCGAATTTTGGTCGCAAGCTTCAGCAGTTTAACACTGGAGGTAGTATGAAGGTAAACATGGTGGAATAATTTCCTGATCGTAGAACCTCCGTCAGCAGTCCCACATCACGATTTTCCGTCCTTAATAAGAGCAACGGATAAACTCTTTCCCAATAATAGCTAATCTTCTATAAGGAAACTATACCAGAAGTGGACTGCGTAGCTCTTGCAAGCAGCTGTATGCAAGTACAGCGTATCACGAAGACAGTATGCAAATTCGAGAAGTTTATCTAAGGAAATTACAGTAAAAATATTCGCACAACTTTAACATACTATTTACTTTTTTCAGTGTATTCAAAATTTTAGATCCCTCTACCCACTGGCGCCCGCATTGAGTATCGCCAACAGTAGTGAGCAATTCATGTGATGATCATCAGGATATACAGTTATATTAAATTTTGCAGCAGTACCCCCTGCAAAAGCCTGGACTCAGAAGCTATAGAAAAAGTAACAGTTGAATTTGTATAATATTATTAAAATCTTCTTTTTAAGGTTTTACGCCTCGTCTAAGTCATTAGAGGCGGGAAAGTACTGGGTACAAGGAATTCTGCCATGGCCTCTTGGTTTGCAGGAATCGTACCGGCATTCACCTGGAGTAATCTAGGAAAACCGTGGAAAACCTAAATGCGGATGGCCGAATGGGGATTCGAACCCGCGTCCTCCCAAATGTGAGACCAGAGCGTTACCACTCACCCACCACGTTCGGTTCGTCTTTTAAATATCTCTGACCACTAAAACTCTATTCGCAAAGCGGTAAAAAGGTTTATTCCTCATATCTCGACTGCAGTCGGTGGTAAAGCATAGATGATCTACATTAATAAGATTAACTATATGAATCAGTTCATTACTCAACGCTTTGTCTACCAGTTCGTAAACTTGCAAGTGTAAAAACTGATACTTTGTTTAATTACTTATATTCCAAGCACGGAGAAATCGTGTGACTTCACCGGTATCATAATATTAATCTATAATTTCCCTCTTCATAAATTAATTTTTATTTAATTCAAATGAACCGATCAACATTAAATCAGAATATTTATGTATGATCATAGTTCTGTTACAGATTCATTAAATACGTGGAGGGGCAGATGGGAAAACATCTTAGGTTAGATTCGGATTAATAGTAAAATTGCACGGGTAAAATGATTCAGCGATTAATGTAATAACACACAAACGTTTCCATACAATATAAGCAAAGAATAATACCATATTTGCTCCCTTATTTTTAAAGTTGAAACTTTTTCCATTCTTGCAGTTAATTAACAGCTAGCAATGAAATCGATTTTCGGCCCGTTTATTCGTACTGGAGGTGAGAATGACGCCTCCGGTTTATTGCAAAAGTGGGTAAAGCTGTAAAGGCTAGCTAAGCAATCAACTTGGTGGGTCGGTACACATACAAGAATTTCCATGTCACACCGCGTGGTTACAGCAACGATGGAGTAAAACAGCACAGAGTAAGCTAGTCACCAAGGTACCTACTCCAAATACCTTCAAAGACAAATAAGTGCATAAATATATAACGCCCTTGGTATAACTAGTTCAATAAGGGAGATCATAGCAATTGTATTAATATTTGTTTTCATTTCTTCGCAAAGCGAATTGTCAAAAAGGGCTACGATTTCTACATTCTCCTTCTTAGGATGAACAAAACATATAAATTTCTCCCTCATACCCGCGAGCATTCAAGGTATCTTCTTTGTAAAATACATTTTTGAAGTAACGTTCTGAAAGATACAAGGAGAGTCTCCTTCAGCGAGTTTAACAACAGCAAAAAAAAAACCTAAGGACCAATTTCTGGTGAGGAAGTTGCCTGGCAAACGATAATTACGTTCCTGTTTCTCAGTACGTCAAATGCTCGTCACTGTGATGGTGGATGGCTTGGGTGACTCTTTCTGAAACGTTGTTGCTAAGTTTCAGGACAGAAGAGTAACAATTCTCGAAATTTAGTCTCAGATGAAGCCATTAACTCTATTCATATTCTCTTTAATCTCTGCACAAAATAAATGTTGTATGTACTAGCAGAAAAATAAAATCGACAGGTTTCCATACCACTTGTCCATCGAGAAATAAAGTTTTCATAAATAACAACCTCATCGAACAAACATAGAATTAAGTATCTATATTTTGATATAAAACTCCCTAAGAACTTTATTTTTATTTTTTTATACCAACGTACAGATTAATTATGATTAATAATAAATCATATTATACTTTTAGTCTTCTTGTACCCTTTTTTTTTAAAAAAACTATTGTACCTGATATTAACAGGCTGCACAAATTTGCTATGTGACAGTTACCAAAATTTGCATTTAGTTCTTTTGAAACGTTCTTCAATAAATTGTACCGGTTACGGTTAGTTTTTTGCCTACTCTGTTACATTTTACCATCATTTCAAGGATCCACATTTAGAATAATTTAACATTTTCTGTCCCGTCCTCCAGTTTTATAGAATTAACCTCGAATCTTTCTAGTACTTCTCGCTAAATGGAAGATTTTATTTTTTCATAAAAGATCTTCTATTGGTGCTAATTTTAGTATCTGTCTTAATTGCTTCGTCAACCTTTAGATATTTACGTCTTGATTAAGGAAGGTGAATACAGCGCTATCTTGGACGTTAGTTAATCGGGTGATCGGACGGCCCATTAGCAGAAGTTGGTCTGGAGCTGTCTGCTGAGCGGGCGTGTTGCGGCTGCAGATGCGCTGAGGGTGACGACCTCTGCACGTGTAGCGGAGGTCGACCAAGGACGGACACTGGCCGCAGGGTGTCTGCCAGGCTGGCCAACAATCCGTCAAGCACCGCACCTTCAAACGTTCTCGGTGAACACACACTTTGATCATTGTTACATGCAACAGTAAGGGTCGTTACATCACATTTTAATCAGTTCATCTTGTTTACCAGTATTACGCTTCGGTGGAATGAATTTAATAAGGGTAATACAATAAAGCAATGCCACGACAACTTCAGTCACCTACCACTAGTATTTGTCCACTCCAGCTGTATTCCTATCGCTCGTATGTCGAGCTGCCAGAATTATAGTTAGCGGATAGTTTCTGCAGTTGTTCAGATTTTGGATGTAAAGTCTGAATCACCAAAAAGTATAATAATCGTACATACTTATTTTATTCTCTCGAATTCTTTTACGGTGCTATTATGAACAGCCGTGAAGAAGGTACGGAAACGAAAACAACCATACACAATGTTAATAAATGTCGTGGTATTCTTTCCGGACACCACAGGAAATGGAAGGAATCGAACTAAGGACCTTCTGAAATTCAAGTTCCAACATTACCTCCCGCTCACCGTGTTAGGTATTTTTATTTTGTGAGAATATTATATCAAGCATTAGTAAAACAGTTGTTTCCACGAATCACATTGGTCCAGAAATAAAGTGCAATGTTTTGATTTTTAAAATCGCATTTCTCTGCAACTATTACATAAATTTGTTGTTCGAATATAAATGTAAAACTGTTACCTCTATGACAGTGTTGCTTAATCTTAAACATAGTTACTACCTAAACGGGCTGTCAACGAGAAACTGTTAATCACAGTAACATTTTTAATGACGTTGACGGGGAGTAAAACTTTATGGAAACAAAAATAATCATCGTAACACTTCCAGAATAGCCCTCTATCCTCTATTCCGATTAAATTTAAGGGGAAAAACTTGCAACAACAGATGAGTTTGCTTGTAGCAATACACAAAAATAAAACGGTAAAATCTTTTACATTTTGATCATAAATTTAAATTTTAGTTTTCTTCTGTCCACCCATTAAAAAATACAGGCGAGCATTTAGTATTTTCTGCTCATACAGCTACAAAAAATTCATACGATCTTTATAAATACTTCAATCTCTGTTCATAACAAGTATTTGATGAACAAGGAGAGACAAATTTCCTTCGTATTTTCACGGTTAATCAACAACGCTCGATATAAAGTCATGACGGAACGCGTTATCTTCTCTTGCGTACTTGGATGCCGAAATAGCTGACGTAATGAATGGTATAAAATACTCTTACTCAGTTTTTAATTTCACAAAACAGGTCAAAAATAAGCTTATTCGAGTTTTTAAATAATTTTGAACAATATTTAATTAAGCTCCTTTACCGACGAAAAATTTTACGCCGGTGTCAAAACATGATCTTAGTTTGATTAACTTATAAATTACTAGTTACTAGATTAACGGCAGAAAATACCGTGCATTAAAAGCGTTATAGGAGCATTGTACTCTGTGTTATTTCATCTTCAATAAATCATTAAAATTATGTTAAGTTTATTTATGGAAAAATTAGTTTATTTTTCTAATTCTCACTACCTTGCTGTTTTAACGATACCGTACCGTCCGGGCGTGAGCTGTGACAGCTTCACAGTTAATGTTAACGGAATGGTTTCCCCTAGTACGGAAATGTTAGTGTTACTAAATCTGTGAATGACTAATTTTTTGTGTTTGTGTTGGTATTGAGTGTGTTATTTGTGACGTGGATGAGCTGAAAAAATGGGGGGGAGGAGAGAGATCCGATAAGAGCGCATTTAGTCCTACTCTCCCAAAAGACACCTAGCAGACTATCATGATAACATCCTCTGTTCATAGACGAAACATCATCGGCAGTGTCTTATGTCATCTCTCACGCAACACGCACAGCTTAGGGATTTGACCCATGATATTTGGTGACTGGAGATCGTGCACAACCACCATCGCTCCTACTTTACTTTGCAAAGTTCTGAATGGTATAATTTCTTCCGAACTAGGGGTTCGAAACAATTACCCGTGACAAACTCTAACATAGGACCGCAACCACCTGACCCAATTGATCGGCTGCGGTACTGTTTGCTTTGTATGTATGAATGTTGGCTGGGGCCACCTAGGACCTTATTAAGCCTTCGTTTGGCTTGAATTTGCTTTAGACGTGTACACATCAGTGTTACAATTAGTGTAACGATAGCTTTGCACACCCAAATAGATGAGGAGTGCCTCAGCTAAAAGAAGGTGGAATATCGCTGAAAGGCGAGGTAGAGAAAAAGACACTGGTTGGCCAGGACAGTCACATGAAGAAAAAGAGTGTCGTGATTGGTCGAGAGAAGCGGCGGATAATAATGAAGTTGGTCGAGTAGAACATGTCCTTGGGAGTTAGCCGGTTGTGCGAAAATGTTCGCCGAGTATAGAATATGGACGGCACATAACCGAATACTCAACTACACTGAATAGGAACGTTAAACATGTGTGCTGAAGAAACTATAGTTCTATGTGCTAACCTGCAATCTTAAATATTGAGGACAATCCGATACAACAATGATCATGTCTGGTGCCGAGATTCTATGTATTGCGATTGAGTAAACTGTGCAATAAATGCATTTCATGAGGTCAGCACTCGAGTGTTATTAATGACCAGCAATCAAACTATTTTAAATCATTACAACAGGCCCTACAGTTTAACGTGGAATCCTAACCACGGAAGCGTTCTGGCGTACTTCACATTACACAGCAAGCGGTGCCATGCGTGAAGATCCAGTTAAGAGCTCACGAAAATCCCCTCTGAGACGAGGATTCGAACCGGGAGATTTCGCTTTCCAGACAGAGGCATTAAATACTGATTCACCAGGTCACTCTTTTACTTCAGTTCGTCCTTTTTTAATAATCTGCAGACAATCATTGAGGCTGTTTACTTTGTATTCTCGACAAACCATTATTCAATTCACGAAAGTGTAATTTCTTCTAGAAATCTGTTCAGAACAGCATAAATGTTTAGAAGTAGTCGCATATGTAATATATTTCCATTATTCCTCGCTGTATATATTACAGAGCGTTGGTACCTTTTCGATCTAGTTATTATACCGAAATATTACGTATAGGCTTATAGCAGCAGAAGACATGACACTATGTGCAGCTCTTTTAGCAGTGAGTGCTTACCGATACTGACGTAGAAAATTTAAACAGAACCGCATTTTATCAACGGTGTGCAAGTGTACATACAGCTTTTTCGAGAGTTTCACCAAAAATTTCTGAGTGCGTACTGGATATAAGTAGAAAGGTACAAGAATTACTATGGATTATTGTTTATATATGTCTAGTTATGGATTTGTTCCTCTATTGCCAGTGCACCTGCGAGGATGCTATCTAGAATGGCACGTCTGTACTGTCGGTTGCTTCTTCCCCCTGCTGCTCCGTGTTCAACGTCTGACTCTACAAATTTTTAAGTGATTTCCATTTTTAGAATTGAATGTTCTCGGAGCAATTGAAAGATCCATGTCGGCCCTGTTTCGTGGTACATTGAACCTATACGCGGTATTTTATTTCCCCACAAATTCACGAGGGATCCCATTTTTTCTCAAATCTATGACCCGTGACGGATGACAAAACTAATTGGCAATTATTAAACACCGACGTAGTATAAGTGGTACTCGGATGAATTCACAAAGTAGTAGTAATTTTGGCTTAGAGAAAAGTAAAATTCAGGACTAAATTTGAAGGACAAAGATGTCAGAAAACACCATCAAAATGATAAAAATCGTAAATTTAACCCTTCAACAATGTGAGATGATTGCGTGGAGAATAGCTTATTGGGAGAGATTACCACAATCACAAGTAATCTATAAGCTTGTGACATTTGATCCCAATGACTAATTTAATAAAATAAGTTTGACCATCAATCCAATAATACGCTCGTGCTACTAAGAGTAGACCCTTTTAAAAAGATTTCTTTATTCTCTGTCAAGAAAAACTGATTGTTCTGTCGCACTCGGTCAGTGACATTTATATCTCCCACACATCTTGTCACACATCATGTGAACCGCCATGATTTTATCTTCTCAATTACACGCTATATTAGAGGAAGTGCCACACAGTGGAATGAAAATGTAAGGATTTGGCTAGTTCACATCGCATAATAATTAGGAGTATAATTTAATGTTTTTGGCGCCATCAAATAGCAAAAATACATTAAACACTACTGGTCTTACTGTCAGTTAAACACTGTAGAAACATTTCATGTTTTATTTTTTTCCGTTGTTTATTTTACGGACTGCTGCCGCGGTTCAAAATTTTTACACGCGTTCTTTTTCTTAAAATTTGTCATTAATTATGCTTTAACCTTGCATGTAAAATAGGAAGAAAATCAGACTACAAGCTGGATCATAGGACATAAACAATAAAATAGCTCCATGCACAACCACCGCCACAGCTGCGTGAATCGCAGATTAACCGTGGAGATACTTTATACGGCATTCGCCTCGCTCGAGACGTCTTGTCATTAAGCTGCCTTACGCCTCCCAGACCCTTACAGTTTACAGCTGACAACGAGACTCGCTATGTCCGACTGCCCTGTTACTAGCGGCAGTTTGGCGAGGTCTGCAGCGTCTTGAGATAAGGATACATCCAGTTAATACGGGCTACCATCTGCAGAGTCCAATTTAACGCCACTTATACAGCGCACGATATACAAGCAGTCAAAGCACACACACAAAACTGGGGGAGCGAGGAAAAAAGTTAGCTTCTTAAAAGTAAATACCGATCGGAGGGAGAAGTCACAGTAAGGGAATTGAGCAATACAGTTTACATTTATTCTAAACGCTGTATTACATAGATACGTGAAGAGGTAAAAACTGTTTCTGCCAAAATACATGGTGGAATAATTAAGTTCAAGAAAACCTAACTGAATACTTCGCAAGCAACTCTGTAAGGTTTCACAGTCTTGATCCTTCAACGTCTCCCAGAAATGTTCGCCTCACTACGTGGAGTATTTGTGCTGAGTGAGGTAAATTGCAGTTTGTGCTGGGGTGTGCGCTCTGTCGTGAAAAAGTCTGAGATGGTATTAAAGCAAAGAACAAAAATTAAATATGAGCATTGGAACTAAGCAAGAATGGGAGTAAAATTCTGGAAGTATTAGCGCAGGTGTCTAGGAATAATGGTATGAAAAAATCAGCTGTGTAAATCTGGACTGAACGGTTAGCATTAGCCTGGAGTGATTTGAGGAAACGATGGAAAACCCAAATCTGGATGCCCGGCCGGGGATTCGAACCAGCTTCCTCCCGAATGTGAGGTTAGAACGTTAACCCTTTACTCACCACGCTCGGTTTGCTTGTCCTTAACTCTCGGAAGTTATTGATGACGTAGATCTAAAACAAAGTACGGGTAGCGAGGTGATAAAGTATTGGAATTGACTCGTTATTACCTGAAAGGAAAACACGGGACATATTAAGTACCAAATAATAAAGTGAGCAGCAGTTAAAGTTCTCTGTGAGCGACCGAGATCCCAAGTTTATGACGCTCGGCCAGACCATAGCTCACTGTCAGCTGCCAGACAAGTACGGCCTGACAACGGTCATAAGACACCCGGCTGTCACCTCGACTGACAGATTAATCATATCGGTAATCGTAAAGGGAAATGAGACATTAAGCTGTCAGAATTTGACAGCCGTGACGGTAATTTCTTCCAACCCAAAAGTAAAATACATACAGACTATGCCATACGTTTAACACCAGTTGATAACCGAGCCTGGTGAATGAGCAATACGTTCGAACCTGTATTCGGGAGGACGCAGGTTCGCTCCCCGGTGCAGCGATCCAGATTTTGGTTTCCACACTACCCAAAAATTACTCTAGGTGAATACCAGGATAGTTCCTTTTTGCTCTTTGTCTTAACCCTCTCCCGGCTCTAGCTGGAAAAATCGATTAAATATAGCACAAGATTTTTTAGCGTATTAAATATAGCGGAGAAATCATCTAGCATGTGGAAAGCAATTTTTATCTGAAAGTAGTTTCGAAGTTAGAACTCTTAGATAAAAATTGTTGCATATAGGGCGGTTTTGGCAGTGATAGGTCATTTTAATTAAATGAATTAACTGTTGCCTCTTTCCTGTGAAATATCAAAGATACACGAATAAACACTTCTAAACCAAGCGTGGTGGGTGTACGGCTAGCGTTCTGGCCTCGCATTCGGGAGGACGCGGGTTCGAATCCCCGTCCAAGCATCCAGATTTGGGTTTTCCATGGTTTCCCCAAATCACTCCAGGCGAATGCCGGGATGCTTCCTGCAAAAAGGCCATGACAGAAATCCTCCCCGTTCCTTGTCCCCTTTCCCATCCCGCCTCTAATGACCTTAGCCGTAGATGAGGCGTAAAGCAATAAAAAAAAATAAGAGAAGAAATAAACACATCCAACAAAATTTGGTTCATAGTTCATGATTAGTGCAACAAATTTTACAGTGGAGCAAACTCCTATGACCTCGAGTTTAAATAGCCGATAGTCACGTGAAAATTGAATGGAAGAAACATCGAGCTTTAAAGTTCAATTGTTTTCTAAATATCAAAGAAACGTCATCTGTGACTTGAGGCTTATTTCGTTCAGTTACTCTACAGTTACGCGGTATACTAACATGCTTTTGTGGCAATCGCTACGTGTGCGATATTACTGTGTCGCTCATAAACGGACTACTTTTGCTTCACAAATAGTTAGGTATAAGAACGAAGACTGAGATGGTTCGGGTGCCGCTCTTCCTTATATGCATGCCCCGTCCGGCGGCTGCGTGGCCTCGGCGATGGTTTACTATGAGCCAGGCCCGCAACCAACTGGCGGCTGGGTTCCAGTGGGCGTGGCTATGGTTCTTGTTCAATCCGGCGATACACCAGTGAAGTCTACATTGCAGATAGGTACTTTCCCTCATAAATTATATGTAATTAATACGCTAATAATGGTACAATTTAGTATTTAAAGTTGTTAAGAAGTACTCTTGATATACAACACTACTTGCTTACGTCAATAACAAATTGAACAGTTCGTTTTCCTTCAGGATCTTTCAGAGCTGTGATGGCTCAATGTCAGTCACAATCCTGCCAAAGCTTATAAGGCCTCAAATACGAAACTTATCTCTACCAAAACTTTATTACGCAAACTACGCCACGAACTCTCGATGGTTTCAAGTCCATGTTAAGTTGTAGATTCAACCAGTTACTTTAAAGGTGAGAGTTTGGCTGTACGCTTTAAGGCGACAAAGTACAGTACTTTAAACAGATACGGTGATGCTGCACTCAAATGCCTAATTGCTTATCATCCCGGTTTCGGGAAATCTAGAAAATCATTTACCCAAATATTGGAGTGCCCTCCAGCCACAAACATAATAACAGCAAAATTTTATGTTTTTGTTGGTATAATTCGCTCATATTGACCTGAAGCGTCAAAAATTTAAAAAATAACAATAGAAATACTGACGGGGAGGGACAGCTTGGTTGCGTCTCTAGAGATGGAGAAGTTGGGAAATCTTTTAGTAGATATTAACTATGTCATTTATCAACAGCCATTAACAATGTTGATTCACAACTTGTTCACTTATTCATCTGGATTTTTTTTATTTTTAAGATAAATCTAAACATTTATAAGATAATAAAAGGCACGGTTTTCCATTCCCCATCGCCACCCAGCAATGGGTGAGCTCATTTATTGTCATCTATCTGCGATTCGTGTAAGTTAAGTTCTCAAAGATAAGTGAATTTTTGTTTTTCTGAAATGTGTAGTTTGTAAGGCGTAGATTGTGGACCGTCCCATTATTCGTCTAAGCGACTGTGGAAAACCGCCTAAAAACCGTAATGAGGATGGCCGTTACTAGAGGGCCAGGACTGTAACCTGGCCTTGTTGTACCACCACTATCCAGTGTTGTGGCGCCTTAATTCGACCAGATACACTGGCTGGGTGACCGATCTTCGCTCGGCATTTTTCGATTTCTGTTCAATATGCAAGAATTTGAGTGAAATTTGACTGAAGTTAAACGTTTTTCTTGAAGGCTTTCTTGACATTTTGAAGTGTACAGTTCCTTGCTCTAACCAAACAGAAGCTCAACTAACATCAGTTGGCTTACTGGTAACAAACTTCTACGATGTCTTTGTACCACTACAAAATCTTGTCTGGTCGTAATTACTCGCTTACATCTTTTTGCTGCGCATCCTCTTTTGTCGTGGCTTGTCCTAACCTGGATTATACTACATAAAGAACTACTGCCGTTTAAATAGAATCGGAAGCATGGATTTGCCTTTTAAAATTTTTAACAAAAAAAATCGTCATATTGCTTGGAATATCTACGCTGCTTTCGTGGTTTAATTCCCTCATACTTTTCGAGAATTGTTTTCTAAAACTGAAACTGAACTTAATGGGAGCTCATCCTGGTTCGATTAGCAACACTCGGTGGCTGCATCAAGCCTCGTCACGGTTTTCAGACATTCTATTACAGCGACGAATTCAAGTGGTCACCATTCCTAAACACTCAGAAAGCCTACATTATTTGTTGACACGTGGTAACACACTCTCCATACCTTAGAGCAGGTTATCCTAATGACTATAAGAATATTATTGGCAGAGTGTAAAGGCACGAAATAAAACAGATCTTTTGAAGTAACCAGATGTGTAAAAGCAATACACGAGTTGTGAAAAATATTACAAAAATTGGAGCCTTCGTTGCGTGACAGTTTTCGCTGAATCGGTTTGCTTTAGAGGTCCATTCACTTTGTCGAAGAGGCTCAAGGCTCCGTGTAATGACAGGTGGCCTACATTGTTATTACCCATAATGACTGCCCTCCCCGCTAACTGGTGGAGCGAAAGAAAATCCTTCGGCAGCTGAGCGGCTGTCGATTGTATTAATATTTGGGTCAGCAGTGAATGTAGCGCGTCCTCCGTGTTTAGCGAGACACCTTGTTAACTCGCTCAGGTGCCCCCACCCAGGTGCAGCCACGACGTCCTCTTTAGGATCAGAACTCCAATAATCGGCGCCTAACACCGGAGTTGACTGAATGTTAACTAAGGGCAGAGCTTTCATGTTGTAAACAGCAGGTTACCTACCATTATTGGCTTACCGCACCTTTTCGAAAAAATTTACAGCCCCCTTTTTGAACCAACACGTGCAGACTTCCCTTATTGTAATAAACAATGTAACCCATACTGCTCCAACCTTTTCTGGCTTGTAACCAACTTTTTGAAACAGTGACTCTTAGGTAAGGTGCACAACATCTCATATAGAAAAACAAGGATAGATGTCTAAAATTACTTTATTAAAAGATACTAACAATATTGGTATATTAATATAATTTTTTCAGGTGTTGGTTTCCACATCCCTTGTCATTATGAAAGTTATTACTGAAAAAATAATCGAAGCCGAGATAACGAGGAGTTTCCACATGATATTTCGGCGATAAAATCACTGTCGCCATTTTCACCAGAAGATGGCGACAGTGATTTGACCGCCGAAACGTCCTGTGTAAACACCGCGTTAACTGGACTAATCACCCGAGAACATCATAGCTACTAAGTCGAGAGAAACTTGGTTATTATGAAATATTGGTGTAGTGTTCAGTTTGATTAACAAAGGCACATTATTAGAGGCCTGAACTTGGTTTAGTGACACTAGTTTTTCGATATTTGGTGTCTCATTTTTAATCAGCAATTTAAATAGTCACATTTCAGTTTCGGTAATCTGATTATTTTCATAGCTAATA
Organism: Vandiemenella viatica; assembly: GCA_031002005.1. Lineage (NCBI taxonomy): Eukaryota > Metazoa > Arthropoda > Insecta > Orthoptera > Morabidae > Vandiemenella > Vandiemenella viatica. The sequence goes on along the minus strand of CM061920.1, from coordinate 254,816,408 downwards.
AATTGCTGACTATATACTAAACACCCTTTTGTCTACAAATGATCAAGAGAATGCAATTAAAAACTTCTTCCAACTGATAAAGCCAGATATATTACTAAAAAGGAGGGGGGAGGGGGTGGGCGTTTAGTCCTTAACACCTCATAAATTTTTCTTGGACCTAAAACGTCCACTATGATGTCTTCAGAGCTCCCCAATAGACGGTACCGCCCCCGTTGGGAACAATATTTTACTATTCACGTTAGCGCAAGCTGTTAAAGCTTTCTAAACATTTTATATTGAACATTTCCGCGTAAAAGTAGCAGTTTGGTCAATAGTTTCTATGCCATCTGAGTGGCTCCGCGTCCTCGTAAGAAACGTTTCGTTTGGTCAAGATCACTACCTGTGATTGCGTAAATAACTTTCATAATGGAAGTAATTACTGAACAAATATTCGAATTTCTATACATGAATTTCAAATCCTATCCGCTGTTTACAATTGCAATGACAAGTATTTCAGGGCCTTCTATAACAACTGGTCCTCAATATTTTTACGTACTTTTTAAAAAGGTAACTATATTTGAAAAATATTGAAATATAATAAATCCAATAAAATTGTTTTTTGTCTTTGCTCCGTATAAACCATTGGATGGTGTAGTCTAAAACTGTGACTATGTTTTTAGTAACATCATTTTCACACAATCTTCTGCAAGAGATTTTTTAAAATCCTTTTCAATTTTTAGGGCTTTACGCCTTGTTTGGCATATAGCTCATTAGAGGCAAGAGAACATTGTGGGTAAGTAAATCGAAAAAAAACCCTGCCATGTCCTTCTGACGCTACCATCCCAGGATTCACCTATAGTGATTTCTGAAAACTGTGGAAACCGAAATCTTAATGCCTGAATGGGGATTTTAACCCGAATCCCGCGTCCTCCAGAATCCAAATCCCGAGTATCACAGCACTCTCTGAATTAAACCATACGTATATATAAAGTTGATATTACCACACGGTTACTTAAGGCAGGGACTGTGACTGCAACTCGAGAAATGGTCTATGTTTCACTGCAGTCTCGAGACAACAGCGGTTTCCCGCTCTTGTGTTAACATAGTTCAGATCAGCTGCTGTTCGTTACTCCCTGCTAAGAGTTTTGTTCGAGGTACAAGACGTAATTTTCTAATCTTCCTTCTAAAAGACGTAACTCAATCTGACGTTTTTGTTCTGCAGATTAAACTTCTTTGTAAAAGGCTGAGTTTCCGCTTCCAAAAGAAGATATCAAACAATATTTACTTTCATGGCAGAAACATTGGATTCCAGTCTTGAGGAAATTAAGCAGATGGCAATAACAATGAGTTTTTTTCTATTTCAAGAATGTGAAAAAAGATAATTTTTTGTAATAATATTCAATACATCATTGTTTTCTAAGTAAATACAAAAAATGCAAGTTATCTCTACCGAGGAAAAGAAAAATTTGCTCTGTAGCTGAGGAAGTAAGTTTCAGTTCTTTGACTGAGCATAGTGACTATTCGATTTCGGAGAACTTCACCTTTAATTGTCTTCTGTTTGTGTATTTATGGAGCATGTTGCGACATCATAACGCTGTATGGTCTACTTTTTGATACTCCTCACTTGCAAACTTTGGACGTTTCAAAGATGCCCAAATTCGTCATATCGGTATTCCAATGTGGTCGCTCAAAACAAACCTTATCAATTTTCTGCCAGTCCTGAATCGTTGCTCTAATGACCTTTTTTTTTTTTTTTTTTTTTTTTTTTTTATTGGCAAAAGGACAGAGTCCATACAGCCAAAAATAACTTTACATATTGATGGTACAAGGTTAGAGGTGCAATTCTTACAGTACGATACCATACTATACAGAACAAAACAATACCGAATCATACAATACATTACAGGGAAATACAATACGATACAATACAATACAATAAAGTGCCATATACTGTAATACAACCAAGTACAATACAATAAAATACCATACAATACATTACAATATTTTTGTTTACATATTATATAGTAATGCCAGGAGTACAACTCCTACCGTTCTTTTTATTATTAATTTTGGAATATGATTCTTGACATATAGTTGATTAGCCTGGTAACTTACAAAGTTCGAAATAAAACTCTTAAACTAGCATTTATTTACATCTTATATTTCAAGGATAACAGTACTATTCTTGAGGTGCAATAGATTTACATATTATGTTTTACCTTTAAAAATACAACTCATACTATACGACTGATTTATATGTTAACCTAAGTAAATGAAAATGGAGCTCTTACAGTGCAATTGGTTTACATATTGCGTTACCAGATTAGGCATAAAACTCTTAGTGTACAACTGATTTACATGTTGTATTATTCGGTTATACATTTACACTTATAGAACAATTGATTTACTTGTTATGTTGTCTAGTTAAGAGTACCACTCTCATCCTATAATCTATTTACTTGTTATCCTGCTAAGTTAGAACTAAAACTCTTACGGTAGAGTTGGTTTACATCTTGTGTTATAAATTCATGAGCAACACTTTTCCTGTGCATATATTTACTACAAGGATCATATATCTATGTGATTTTCCTTGGCAAATCTATAGAGGCTTATATAGATTTCCGGTTCTTGTTTCTGAAGAAGATGTTGGATTTTGGTGGGAAGTTCAGCCCCGTGTCTTTGTAAGTCCAATATTAATTGTGTAGATTTGTTCCAGTGGCGTATCCTTGCATGCGAAGAAAAGGTGATCGACGTCCTCCAAAATATTTTCTTCGCATTCGCAGAAGGGCGAGTTAACTACGTTGGTTTTGAACAGATGCGACTTGAACCGCCCGTGGTTAAACTTCAGCCTTGCTATGAATGTTGTGAATCCTCTGGACAGTATCCGGTTGGAGTACCAATGAGCTCTCGGAATGGAGGGATGGATCTGTCGATAATGTTGACCTTTATGGAGGTCCTTTGTCTCCCATTCGTTGGTCCATTCTTTCTTGACATCGCGTCGAATCGCTGGTAATAGATCCGATGCCGGAACGAGGTTGAGTTTGTTTCCGCTGAGTGCAGCTTCTTTGGCTAGACTGTCTGCTTGCTCATTACCTGTAATACCTGCGTGTCCTTTGGACCAAATGAAAGTGATCTCCGTGCCTTTCTCTCTAAGTTTGGAAACTATTCTAAGTATTTCATAGACCAACCAACATCTGCCATTGTCTTTGGAGATGTTGTTTAGTTTGTTAACAGCGGACAGGGAGTCTGTTATTATTGCTATTCTCGAGCTTTGCAGTTTTGTGCAATATTCTAGAGCTTTGACCATTGCAAGTAGTTCCGCTGTGAAGACCGTTGCTTCTTCCGGTAGGCTGTAGGCTTCCGACTTGTTGTTTGTCGTATCCACAAATGCGCATCCCACTGACTGATCTGATTTGGAACCGTCTGTGTACAGGCATGCTGGGTTACCTGGTAGGTTTGAGATGTAGTCCTTCATTATGACATTGTTCCTTTCGCTCCCTTCCAGATATTTAATGTTGGTTCGGATGTCCAATTTCAGAGTGGTAATGGGCATTCTTCCTGAATAGACAGGTAATAGTTGAGCTCGGTATATTTTTGTGGAGTATATCTTTAGGTACTCATATGCTCTTGCTAGGGGTGGACTAGTTTTCTTCTTCCAGTATGCACGTTCTGAGTACTGTGCCGATAATACTGATAACTTTTCCAACAGCGGATTCTCTTCGAGTTCTAATTGCTTTAGTATGAATTTTCTGGAGAGGTATGTTCGCCTAATGTGTAGTGGTGGTTCGAGGCATTCGACCAACAAGGCGTTCGTGGGCGTAGATGCCATGGCCCCAGTACATAGTCTCAGTGCTTTATATTGTGATTTATCTAGTCTCTTCAACAACTCTTTCGATGCGGATCCAAAGCATATACAGCCATAATCGTAATGTGGTCTTACGAGCGATCGATAAAGTCTCATGTTGAGTACTCTTTCCGCTCCCCAGGTTTTTCCGGTAATGGCTCTAATTAGATTCATGGCTGCTTCACTTTTTTTGAGGATGTAAGCTATATGATTGGACCATTTAAGGGTCGAGTCCATTTTCAAGCCTAGGTATGAGACTGTTTTCTTGACAGGGAAAGAGTGGGCTCCCAGTGAGATTTCAGTTATGTGCGGTACCCTATGTCTTGTAAATATGCAGACTACGGACTTTTCTGTAGAAAGGACGAAGCCATGGCGTATCATCCAAGCCTTCATTTTGACCATTGCGATGCCTAACCTTGTCTTACAGGCTTGTAATGTCCGCTGGCTGATGTAAAGGCAAACATCGTCCGCGTATTGTAACAATTTTACTTCCCGAGGTATCTTTGAGTGGAGGTCACTGACGTAGATATTGAAGAGAAGGGGGGACAATATAGATCCCTGAGGCAGTCCTTTACTTGTAAGCCTGGGTCCGACTACTTCACCTCCAATTATGAATAGCTCTCTATTTTCCAGCATCGCTATTAGATTCGCCACGAAAGTTTCCGGGAGAGGCAACTGCCTAAGTTTTTCCGCCAGTAGAGGGAGAACAACGTTGTCGTATGCTTTTGATATATCGGTGAATAGGGCCGTCAGGTAAAAATTTTCTCCATTACTGATTTGGATATCTGTCACTAGTTGTGCTATGATTTCATTTGTGCCTTTCCCCTTTCTGAAGCCAAGCAGGGTTTCTGGTAGAAGGTGATGATGTTCTACATACCACTCTAGTCTGAATTTAATCATCCGTTCTAATATTTTCAAGGAGCATGATAGGAGTGAAATTGGCCGGTATGATCCGCTGTCACTGGGGTTTTTGTGAGGTTTGTGGATTGGGACCACTCTTATTGCTTTTAGTGGGGGAATGTGGACTCTCTCCATCCAGACCCTGTACATAATTTTGAGGAACAAGTCTTTGCCTTCTCTGGGGAGGTTATCTATCATCGAATACTGTATTTGGTCCATTCCTGGAGCGGTGTTACTAGATTTTTTGAGTGCACTTTCCAATTCCTCTATTGTGAAAGGTTGAAGCAAAGGGTGGTCTGCTTCCGGGTTCTGAATGTCGGCTTCCTTTTCTGGGCACCAGTCTGGAGCCAAAGAGCAAAGGAGGTCCATGGCCGTCGCAGTGGAGATGTGTTTGATTGATTGCGTTGTCTTGCGCTGAATTCCTTTAACCTGTCTCCATAGTAGTTTAGTTGACACATCTTTGTTCAGAGACTTACAAAAATTTTGCCAGTATTCTCTTTTCTTCTTCTTCAGAAGGCGTTTCGTGGAAGCTTGTATCTTGTTTAAGAATATGTATTGTTCGTCCGTTGCCTGTATTTTATATTGCGCTAACGCCTTCTTTCTGTCTTTTATCGCTTTAGTGCACTCTTCATCCCACCATTTCGGGCTGTGTCTATGTGGCGTCTTTCTCTGTTTATTTTCTGGGATGGATACTTGGGCCGCTTGATCCATAATTGTGGTGAAGGAGAGGTAGTCATTTTTGGGGTCATCTGACGTGCTAAAGTTTTCTAGTTTATCAGTTATGAACTGTTTATATAGTGGCCAGTTAGCTCTCCTTGTGTTCCACTTGTAAGTGGGAGACGGAGGAGTGGTCTTGAATCTCTGGTCAGGTGGGGACATTATGATGGGAAAATGGTCAGATCCCGATGGGTCTGGTGTCGCGCTCCTGACGTTATATAATTATAAATAACTCAGTTCTACGCTTTTAACAGATTAACATTTATTGTTCCCAATTCTTATTCTTCTAGGAACTACATTGGTCTTAAAATATCCGAAGAATGCAAGGTTCTTAAGCAGTGAACTGGTAACAAAGCAACCGTTCGGTCTGTACGTCGCTAAACCTCTCGCTATCTCTTGATCTCTCTTATTATTGCCATGGCAACTTACATTTCCTTGCTAAAGGAGTAAATATATCATTTTTGTTTAATTTCATTTCACAAAAATATGATTTTCTTATGAAATTATCCTGTTCTGTCACATGCCTCCTCAAGTTCACCATGTCTTTGCTTAAAAGACATTGGTAAACTTAAGAAAATAACCTTGCATCCAGCGATACTCTTTCCTCTGTTCCTATTAGAATTTTTTACAAAACATTTTACAAAATATTCTCTTCTTAATACTAACAATATACAGAAATGAACTAAAAAAAACATGTATTGTCTTAATGAAAACATATATACATACAGCATTCTAGCTTAACACCACACAAATGCAAGTCCTGTCGCGGTATTGTCTTGATATATCTATTAATGTAAATATACATACATACAGCATTCTAGCTTAACATCATATTACCATGACATCAAAATAAAATGTAACTGACTACATCTTTCCAAGTCAAAGCTACACTTTCTGATCTAAGTAGTTTCATTTATTTTAAACTATTGATCAGGCAATCTTTTGGGGCAAAAATAAAAATTATTAATCATTTTCCCATGAATATAACAATTTCTACTGTCTGTTTCAACCACATTTGTGTACGTTTGTGAAAACAGATTAACTATTTGGAAGTAGTTACTCCATAAGGAAAAAGGTACCTGGACCAAAAAATTATTTCTATAGCATGAAACTATTGGACATGCTTCATTTTTATTTTATTTCTTCAGTACATACATTATATTCTCCCCATAAGTAATAACTTCTCTCCACTTTACTTCATCTTGAATATTCATATCTAGGCTATGAGATGTAACAACAGAGTCATTTGAAGGTTCTACCTGGACCTCAGCTATGCCTGTGTTAACCAAATCCTGAACCTTTCGGTATCATTTAAAGGCAATGCCTAGATAGTGGCCTTATTTACAGGAACTGAGTCTTGACTGTGCTGCCCTCTCTATATGATATTTTACTTCTTAATTCATAACACTTTTCTAACAACAGAGTAGATACCTGGAAGCAGTTACCGTACTTGCAAGGAAAAAAAAAAGGTGCCTGGACCAAAAAATTATTATTATAGTTTAAATTCTTCATACCCTTGTGTCGAAAAAGAACTCCAAGAGGAAATATTAGGAATAATATCTAACATGTTTTACTTCGTTTTGTAAGAAGTGGTTATTAACAATAAATATTAAAACTATTACTTGATGGGAATAGTTACTAGTAAGAGGTACCTGGACCTTGAAAATTATTTCTATAGCATTAAACTATTGGACATGCTTCGCTGCCCCCCTTTTTTTTTTTTTTTTTTTTTTTTTTAAAAAGTTGTTTTGAACTTAACTTTTTTTTTGTTCAAGTAGTGGGTTTGTGAGTACATCATCATTTTCTTTCTCACTTTTTTCCTGTTCAGGTAGTGGGTTTGTGAGTAAATCATTGTTTTTTGCTTTACTTCTATCTGAGAAACTATAGGGGTTGACGATTCAGAAGTGTCATTATCTGGTATGTAGCTAGTATTGAATGATAATGATGTGGTTGTATTATATGTACTAATTGTTAGTGGCAAAATGGAGTCCTTGGTATCAATTGTCATTTGTATTGGTTTACTATCTCCTAATGTTCCCTCAAACTTAGTGTGAACATCAGATAGTTGTAATGAAGTTGGTTGCTCAATATGAGCAATACCAGGCAATGTGATTGAAATTGTCTGCCTTTTATCGATAACTTCTTTCCCACTGTTTATTTTTTCTCCAAGGGTATTTTCTACATACAAAATTTGTGAAGTTTGGCTGTCATTTAATTCTGAAAGAAGTGTGGTTTGAGTTTGTATCTGTGCAGTTAGACTGTCCGTTAGGTCCTTTATGTGTGCAGTGAAACTGTCTTTTAGGTCCTTTATCTGTGTAGTGAAACTGTCTTTTAGGTCCTTTATCAGTGCATTGCAACTATCCATTTTTGAAGTTTGGTCCTTTATCTGTGCATTGCAACTATCCATTTTTGAAGTTTGGTCCTTTATCTGTGCAATTAATAGGACAAGCAGCTCATCTGTGGAAGGTTTGGTGGTGTGTGTGCTGGTACAGGGTGTTTGTTCAAGCCTTTCATTTGGCTGAGATTGACCAGAAAACCCCAGAAAATCTTCTCCAGGAGTGGATGTAGAAAATTGAGTCACGTTCAAAGAATCCCTATCCGGGCTATTCAGCATAACGCTGTTGGTGAGAAGGTTTATATCTAACATTGTGTTAGTAGGAAGATTGGATTCTGTATGTGAGTTAACCTCTTTTACCGGCGATAATTCACCAGTTAATCCTCTCTCCATCTTGAAAAACCAGAGAGACAGGTAGATTAATATTCAGGAACTGATAACAGTTGCTGCGAAAAAAGAAATAAGTAATTCTCGTAATTACAACAGGAAGATTACAAGAAGAAAGTCAGAGAGTTACCCACTATTTGATAAATAGTACCGTTTGAATAAGGTACGCGAGTGTTCAGTATAATTAAAACCTACCAAACAAGCAAGAAATGAAATGATTTAACAAGTTCTATTCAACTCCAAAGTTCGTAAATATTCCGACTTCAAAATGAAACCATGAAATTAACTACAAAGCTTCACTCTTGGAAGGTATTTTATAGTCATTTACGTTAGGACGCTCCATTGGTAACGCCTCATAAACATATACTTAACTTAAACGAAAGATTCTTGAACAAATCTCGCCGACAGCAGACATATGTTTACTCCAAAGACTGTAGCTTCGTCGTGTCTGTTATCCGCGACCAGATGTTCGTCGTAGATATGCTCCAACAGCCAGAGATGAAAATAATTATATCAATCGTTCTCGTCGTCGTAAATTCCAGCGATTCTTCTCGCGGCGTTGTCGAATCTTTGTCGTAACTGTTAACTGCTTTTCCTTCCGTAGCCAAGTTGCTGTTGTTGATACACTTTTTTCACTGCCGAGTCATCTACACGTCGCCATGTCGCGCTCCTGACGTTATATATTTAAATAAATCTTCTTGGTTATTTATTATGATTGACATTTATTGTTCCCAATTCTTATTCTTCTAGGAACTACATTGGTCTTAAAATATCCGAAGAATGCAAGGTTCTTAAGCAGTGAACTGGTAACAAAGCAACCGTTCGGTCTGTACGTCGCTAACCTCTCGCTATCTCTTGATCTCTCTTATTATTGCCATGGCAACTTACATTTCCTTGCTAAAGGAGTAAATATATCATTTTTGTTTAATTTCATTTCACAAAAATATGATTTTCTTATGAAATTATCCTGTTCTGTCACACTGGGAGGGTCTTCCATTCTATGTCGATGGCCAATCCCGGCGAGATGAGTGAGATATCGACTGCCGATCTACGTTCTGTTGCTCTGTGGTATCTTGTTTCTGATCCATCGTTCAGTAATACTAAGTTCATTTCTTCTAGTAAATCTATTACCACTTTGCCTACTGCACAGCTGAATTCACTTCCCCACTGTTGGTGGTGGGTGTTAAGGTCCGTCATAATAAGCATTGGGGGGGATAATTGCTCTATTACCTGACGAAGTTCTCTTTTGGACACTGGAGTTTGGGGAGATCTATAAATTGAAGCAACTGCTATTTTTCTGTGGTTCCTGCTGTCATATTCTACGTTGGCTGCACATACTTGTAAATTCGATCCCTGCGAGTTGAGCTGAATTTCATCATACTGTATTCCACTTTTGATCAAAAGAGCGACTCCTCCGTAACCGTCTGATCGATCCGACCGAATCACATTGTATCCTGTACAAGAGAAGTGGTTGTCAGGTTTCAACCACGTTTCCATTAATCCCGCAACTGCAATGGAATTTTCTTGGAGGAGGTATAATAGGTTTTCCTTATTAGATCGGACTGACCGAATGTTCCACTGCATGAAGTTATTACACTTCGCCATTATTATTGAGCACTAAGGATTTTCTGATGAACTCTCTTATATCTGGCATAGCGCCTGTATTAACCATCTTCAGCAGCGAGGAAACAATGTAGACCACCTTATCTATGAGGGGTTCTTCCCTTTCGAAGTTCTGGGGCCTATAGGGGTTGTAGCTTATCGGGGCAGATGTGGTGGGTCCATGGTCAAAGTACAAATCTGATGGAATCTTTATGTTTTGGCTTCTGGTCGCCTGCTGCTTGGAAGGAGGCTCGGTTCTGGCTTGCTTATTGAATCGTTCTTGCAAGTTAGGGGTTGGCCTCGCTGTTGCCCGTGCTTGAATGGGGGTGGATATTGGACTTCCGGGTTTAGGTATGCGCATTGGGGGGAAGCTGGAGGTGTCTGGGGTAAAGGGAAGCCTGGCAGCTTGTTTAGCGTAGGAAGTTGGGTTTTCTAGAGCTGTGGCTTGTTCTAACGTAAGGTTGTTATAGGCCATGTGGGTTTTGATGCGCTTTTGTTTCACAAACTCTGGGCAGGAGCTTGATGTTGCTATGTGGTCTCCCCTACATATTGCACAGTGGAAGTTGTTAGTTTTGTTGCACCCGGATGTTTCATGGGCCTCTCCGCATTTAGCGCATCTAGCATTGCTGCGACAGTGCTTGTTGACATGACCATATCTCAAACACTTATAACACTGAGTTACTCTTTGAACATATGGTTCGACTTGACATCTGGTGTAGTGAATGAAGACATGTGGTGGGAGGGTCTGTCCTTTGAATGTAATGCATACCATTTGCCGCGGTATCCACTGATGTATTCCGTCGATTGTGATCTTACGCTTTAGTCTTCTGGCTGCTATCACTTCAATATCGGAATCTATGACATTTAGTATTTCTTCTTCAGTTAATCTAGTATCTACCCCTCTTATTACCCCCTCTTTAACAGTACAATAGCGTGGTATAAAAAATTTTATATTCTGAGGGTGATTGGTGACTGATGCCAGGTTGTTTGCTGCCTTATAGTTATTAAATTCAATCTGAACACGGTTCCTCCCCTTGGTTGATATGTTAAGGATCGAATGGTTCATTGCTGGGATGGAATTCCTGATAAATTTACCAACGGACATGGGATGAAGACGTCCGAGGGCGCCCCTATTTGGGTGCTCTTCTGTACTTATCTGTTCTGCATAGACTATGAATGGACCCGTGTCATGTTCTGAATACCTAAATTTCTCTTCTCCCAATGTAGAAGCTGCTTGCACATTTGCGGAATTGACTGTTGGTAAATCCCTAGATCCCATAGCTATTGCGTTTTGGCTGCTATTGCTAGTATAAGTTGTTATTGGTATTTCTGATTGGGCTATCTCTTCACTTCCTGAAACGCTTGCGGCAATTGAGGGGTTAGTAGGTATAAATGGCACACTATTAATATTCATATTTAGGTCAATTTCCCCAGTTGGGGCTCTTTCACATCTGGTACTTATGCATGCAGGCTGTTCTATGTCGGCATACGCACGTAGCTTGCGTTTCTTTATAACTGCTGTCTTTTCAGAATCTGGAAGTGCAATGGGCGGCGTACTTACGATGTCAACTTCGATCGGCGCATAGCACACTTGAAGGGCCGAGGCGATAGCATCTGCTGTTTCCTCTGCTGTGCTCCCTTCCGTGTCCTCCTGCATCCTGTAAGCCCTTAGGCTTACACCTCTTGCACTATTCACCCACTATATTCCACCTGTTGTGTAGTTGAACAGCAGCGGTAACTTAAGCTCGAAGAAACACTAACCACTGTGTGGACACGAAGTCCGATAGCTTGCTCGCACCACTTAGAACGGCTCGCGTGTAAACAAGGAAACGATCCGCACTGTTCGACGGCTCAGAGCAGACTGATGCTCTAATGACCTTACCATCGACCAACCGTATAGATCCAAGGTATGAAACTGACGTGTTGTTGTTGTTGTGTTGTTCCAGAGCGGCAGTCGCTGTATAGCTACACGGAGAGACAGCGCTATGACGGTTGGTTCAACAACCTGGCGCACCCAGACTGGGGAGTTATTGGTGAGTAGCACTCAGGATTACTAAACCTCGCGATACCAAGTTTTCAGCTACGACCATAGTTGGCAACATTATCGGCAAATTACCAAATATGGAAAACGGAGATATTCACGACGACTAATTACATGGAATTCTTCACGGGTATACCACCGACTTTTGCTTTCTAAGCTCGACGTTTCGACCACTTTTTCTGCGGTTATTTTCAGATGATGGTGATCTGTGCCTTTCAATGAACTTTAATCAGATTGTCATCGTGCATAAAATGATCGCTGAGGAACTGTTGTGCTTATGATGAAAAATTCAACGGTATATCCGCGGTGATTGCTTTTCACTAAACAATGACTTCATTTAAATTTGGTTTTCATCACTCAATGCAAAAAAAGTTTCTAATAACAGTCTGTAAATTCATTTGCAGTTACAAGATGGAATAAGTGGCATTATCATTAATATAAGGTCTACGCTGAGAATCTTACAACCCACCTAATCTTGCATGCTCGCTTACGAATGATGACTTTCAAGTCGTCATTGTCTTTTACTGTACATGTCATATGCTAGTTAGACGGAACACGATAAAGGAACCAGCACGTGAAAATTTAGTTGCTGCTGTTAAAAAGCAACGATCACGTACTGAAGTTGGGATATTAAAGCCATATTCTCGTCTTAAAATAACTAATTAAGTAGTTTAGACCATATTCCAACTCTTTATAAGTGTGGTTTTTATTAGAATGGCTGTTTTCAATAAATAATTTTAATACTATCTTTGTTAACAAGAAAATCTTTGGGCCTTAAATATTTTTGACGTCTATATTAGTCAGTTATCAGCTGGCAGTAGCCTCTCACACTAGAAACAAATGTAACTTACCTGTTATCACAATTAAGCTTGACATCACACTAACATCAGATATGGACATAAAATTTGCAGGTCAGTCCATTCAAGAGGTGAGTGTGTGAAATTTCTAGGTTTGCGTATTGATCATAATTTAAATTGGAAGGCACTTGTTTCTGACATACTAAAACGATTGGGTGCAGTCACGTTTGGAATTCGTACTATTTCAGCTATATGTGATCTCCGTATGAGGCAGCTAGTTTATTTTGCTTATTTTCACTCCTTAATGTCATATGGAATAATATTCTGGGGAAATTCTACCCATAGAGACAAGTGTTCAAAGTCCAAAACTGAGTAATAAAAATTATGTGTGGGGTTAGCAATAGAAATTCAGTGTAGAGAGCTGTTCAAGAAGTTAGGGATTTTAACATTGGTGGCTGAGTATAGTATACACATTAACGTTCCTTTGTAGTCTCAAATTATACTTTGTTTGAAACAAATAGTAAAATACACAATTATGGCACTAGAAGTAAAAATGATCTTAAGAATTACATGTAGTCGTCATTTGTTCAGAAAGAGGGTCCGATATTCAGGAATACATATCTTCAATAAGCTCCCAACATATATTAATATGATAATAAATTCAGGAAAAAATTTAAAGAATTTTTAATTGCAACTCCTACTCTGTCGAAGAATTTATTTCTAAGGTATCTACAAAATAAACTACCAGTAGTTTGCTGTAAATGTAGTTGATAGAATTAATGTACCATGTATGCTATGACTGTACATCTTCTGGTGTTGTATTATTTGTTATTCAATTGTTTATCTGTAAATTGACAACTTTACACATCTCCAGAGCCATTCCCTTATATTAGGGATCAATGGAAAATGATTGTATTGTACTGACATTATTTTCAATGACACATAATCAGGTCCACCACTAGCTGTTTGAACACCCGTGTGCAATGCCTATTATGCTGCCCCCTGTTTAACTGCGGTTACCTAACCCAAAAAGGCTATTTAAGTGTTGCCTCCTAAGGGAGTAAAAAAAGAAACCTTTTATGGCAAAGCATTCCATCGCTCGAACTAATATAGTACAATTATAATCTGTATAACAGTAAATATTTGTTTAAATACAAGTAATGCTGGTCATTTGGCGAATAGTAAAATCAAGAATGATATCGAAATTATCTTTCTTTGCATCCTGGATATTAATCCTATCTACATTCACGTATATTAAACATGTTGCTGAGTATTTAGTTATGTAACTAAAGAAAAGTTTCAGTAAGACATTCAATTCTCAGTGTCATCACAGAATTGTGTTTCAGTTGATTTAAAGTACATATTCAACTGACCATAATGTCAAGTTACAACCACGAACAATTTTAAATGTATCAAGTAATAAGCTACAGCCTTAGAAAGCGATTCAGACTTTGTGATGAATTTCTCGACTGCCTTGATTGACTTTTCATGTATTTTTGCTAAAGCTGCTAATCTCTGCACAGCCATAACAACATATATCTTTATCCGCCACACATTTGCTAATATTTGTCGTCTTCTACTGCTCATTAAACAATGCAGTAATTGTGTCGTTTTGTTTTGAAATATTAACCACGTCTCCTCTTCCTGTCATATAATATTCATCCAAACAAATTTTTACCCATTATTTACATAATGAACCTACTATAAAACAGGATTAACTTTATATAGTTCATCGCTTTGGGAAAGTGCTAAGTCAATACTTCACACGAAATATATTTCCCTTTGAAGGCTATTTTTCCCACTAATTATCTGCTTTCGGTATCAATTACTATTGGCTTCATTTTCGCCCCATAACAATCCTGCACTGCATCTACAACGATTCTGACATCTAGTCTATTTTTATTTCGAGTACAGTTCACAAAATTTGTTTTGCTTTGAATATTAGGTAGAAATTAATATTCTAAATGTTTTGTGATAAATGTGTGCTGCGAAAGATTTGGTATACTGGTATGTTCAGTATATACTTGCTTCTGTAAACTGTTTCTACAACTCCGTTATATCAGATCTTATATTGTATGTGGGAAATTACTGAAAAAAAAACTACAGGAACGATATTGGCTGTATTCCTTAGCACCCATATAAATCAGCAGTTTCTGTAGGCGCTGACAACGTGAGGGTCATCCTTACGATTTTCAAATTGTTTTCCGTATCACATTAGCAAGAGTCAAGAGAGTCCAGAATTACTTCTCAAAATATCGTTTTAAAATCAAACCTGAAAGGCATCGGCACCAAGCTTAAATGGTTCGCAGGCAAATGGCTAGCTGAATTTTATTTTTTTGAAGAATTCTTCCTTCATGACCTCAGATAGCATGTAGTTATGGATATTTTAAATAACATTTTGGCTCATTTTCCATATAGTGCTGTGGCAAGGAATCGGAGAGGGCAAAAATATTATACTCCGTTAGGTTATATGTACTATTTCCTGATCATGCACATTACATTTATCTTACATCAAATGGCACGACCACATACTGTCATTATTGTAACGTCACTCATCATATTTCCATTATTCTATAAACACTGAAAAAGATGGAATTTTGACTTGATTCACATCCCAAACAGTATCTGTACTAACAACGTAACTCAACATTCGTCGTGTTACTTAGTATCAACTTGTTTTCTACCAGAAATTGCTTGAAAGCAATATATTCCTGATATTGGGGCGGCTCATTGCACCCTATATCTACGCATTTACTTCTTTATGAAGTTACAGCGTACAACTCATCACATTTCACATTTGTTCACGGACACAGTTTCCCGCCTTATCTGATAAAACCCTGCTCCCATCGACTTGATCTGCTTAGCAGAAGCGCCATCAGCATGTTATATGCTGTGGGTGACGGGATTCTTTTCCGACAAATCCATTTATGTTTGTTGGGTGGAACGCATCGATGGATCAGAGTCTAAAATCCCCCAGTCCAATTTCCATGGAGAGGACGCATCACACTTGCTTATTCCAGAGTCGAAACTGCGCCAGGCCAATATCCATTTAGAGATATTGAAAACAGAGTCGGCAAATGGAAAGAGATATTGAGGGGGGAGAGAATAAGATGCAGATACTCAATCAGTATCCAGATGAAGTAGACTGCAGCGGGCAGATGAAACGCAAATACCTACTGGAAATCGTAGAGCCAAACAGGGCAGACGGAAGATTCAATTAATAACCTATCGCTACCATATGCGATCCACCTGAGGAAAGAGTAGCCACTAAGATGGAATGCTCCTGAGTTGCATTCGGGGTGATGGAGACCGGCGTGGTTTTTAATCTCTTGGGGCACAGGACATCCTGAATACGATTCTTAGTTGACTGACTGTGATAATGTAGGAAGTATGAGTGACTGTCATAAATGTTCACCTTGAAAATATTCTTTTAATAAAAAATACAATACCGAATTAAAATAAATCTTGCCTGCTTCAGTGAGAGATGGTCGTATTCTTCAGCATAAATCGTCTTGAGTCAGCTGCTGTCGAAGGGAGATTGGAAGTGTTTGTAAAATAACAGCACAGCTTCTCCTACCCAATCAGCATTTCCGGTAATTATTTTCGTCGTATATATTATTTTCAAAAAGTGTAATATTAATTAAATCTCGTAACACTTAATGTTTTACTATATGGATTGTAACTAAAAGGTAGTTATCTGCTATGAATTTGATACATTTTATTTTTTTCTTCCACCGAGCGTGGTGGGTGAACGGTTAACGTTCTGGCCTCGCATTCGGGAGGATGCGGGTTCGAATCCCCATACGGGCATACAGATTTTGCTTTTCCATGGTTTCCCCAAATCACTCCAGGTGAATGGCGGGATGCTTCCTTCAAAAAGACTATGGCCGAATTCCTTCCCGTTCATTGCCCCAGTCCCATCCCGCTTCTAATGATCTTAGCCGTCTACGAGGCGTAAGGCAATAAGTAAAAAAAAAAAAAAAAAAAGATACTTTTCTGCTATGAAAAGACTTATAAACTTTATATTGTTAATATCTCGGGCGACATTGGGATATTGTCTTCTTCGTACCGTTAGCTAATAGTTGATCTGAAGCTGGTATTTGCAAAGATTCGCAGGTTTTCATATTTTGCAGTAGCTGCAGTCACCTGCCATACCAGCAGGTTCACTCACGGATCCGTTAATATGCGTGTATTACTTGCGTTTCTTAGTTTATTGTATTGCTCAATATTTGGCGTCCTTATATCTTTTCGAAAGGTAAAACAAATTATTGTAAATTTACAATTGCTGAGATTTTAATTACATCTATGAAATGTTGCTACACATTCTTGCTGTTCAGAATTATATAGTAGTGAAGAGAACATTTTTTTTCATATGATATATAGGTGTGGTATGTGTATATTGACAGAGTAGTGAAGTTTTACCGGTGGTAGACCGATTTGTATTCGGTGAGTCTGGTCAGGTGTTACACACTAACTGAATAAGTTCACAAGTATGCGACAGCGTGGTCGGTTTAAAAACGGTCACAGTGACACTGCAGCAAGCGCATCTGTCAACTTTTAACACAGCCATTGTTTTAAATTAGAGTGGGGTGGAGTTCTGTGCACATTTAAGGAAAAACTAGTGCTAGTCTGATAGAACTTTTAAGAAATTCGAGCAACGGTTCACTCAACAACAGCATCTTATGTCATCTCTCCTTGTAAAACCGAAATTTCCAACAGACTACTACAGTATTACACAACTGAATACTGCCTTCGGATACCCATCTACGTGTCGGGCCTCCTTTAGTTCGGCGAAGTTCAATAACTTGACGTTGTGCATAGCTAGTCGGAGGATGTCCACAGCAGCGATATGTAGTCCCGTTGTATAGAATCTAGATTACCTACCACGACTTGCTACATCTAATGCACTAACGGCTCTGCAGATCATGTCCTAACTATGCTCCACGCAGTCGTGTATGACGATCTCAATGGTCAAATCATATGCAGTTGTCGGTAATGTTCCTCCAGCGAAATGCAGACATTCTGAGTCCGGGAACACGTACATTTTTACCCAAGAACTTCCCGCCATTATCGGGTTAGGTGAAATCCATGAACGGTTGTAAACGATTGCAAAAGAGTGATGTCTCGTCAGACCGATTCAATCTGAACATAGGACTCGATTCATCCCAGGTGATCACGCCCCACACCAATGTGGAATCATCACCATCTTGCATAATACTCCGTTCCGTCATTTGCGCTCCTAGTCAATCAGAAAATCTGGAACGACAAGCTTAAAATCACAACCAAACAACGGACGACCTTTAATATCAAATTACCTCAATCTTTTCGTACTTCGGTGATATTTACGATACAACCCAAAAACAGAATCTGATGGCTATACATAGCGCTCCCGTAACTAACCAACCTTAATGACCAGTCAAATTCACTTAACTGCAATCTGTTCCTCGACCGCAACTCTGATTGGGTGCTTGAGAGGTTTCCACAACTATATGTTTTATTGTGCATCACCAAGCCTCTTGTAAATCAGTGGATGCGACGCTTTTACTGAGTGAAGGTAGTGGATTGATGGGAGCGGTAGAGGTGCGACTGAGGCAATGCGTTCCGCTTGGTCGACCACACCTTTCAGCAGGACTCGCTGTTTACTACCCACTAACTGGGGCGTGACTAAACAGGGGCAGGCCCCTGGGCAGATTAATGTTCTTCGATCGACGACAAACAAACCACAATTACGTTTAACTGCAGTTAGTTCAGTGTCACTACCAAAGCTTCAATGGAACCAGATTCAACATTTCAATCAAGTTCTCCGTTTTGGAATGACCACACAATGTTACTTTGTTTTCGGCGTATAACTTTCTATAGACGAGGAACTACTCTTGTCTTCACTTTTTTCGTTAGTCACTTCACATACTAAAGGCAATACCTTAGGAACAATTAAGTTCATAATCAACAAATCACTCTGAAGGTGATTGACTATGGGAAGGGGAAAACTTAAACTGATAAGTGTATGTAAGGAGTAACACATACGGGATAACTAGGGGATAACTTTGATATGAAACTCTAGCCTCGCATTCGGGAGGACATGGGTTCGAATCACCATCCGGCCATCCAGGTTTTTCATAGTTTTCCCAAATCACTCAAAGCGAATTCTGGGAAATTTTCTTCAAAGCTCCGAATTCCTTCCCGTTTCTTGCCCCCTGTCCTTCCCCACCTCTAATCACCTCGACATCGATGAGACGTAAAGCTACAAGCAAAAAAAAAAAATATTCAAAATGCATCGAGTTGAAAGAATTCTTAAAAAGAAAGAAACCCTTGTAAATCTGCCATTTCGGTAAATGAGCCTCCAAAACTTTTTAATTATTTTATCAACTAATTTTTTTTCTTGCGAGCAATTATTACGCAACATAATAAAAAGGATGTGAGATGAACATGATGTTTAACTTGGTACAGTATCGTTATTGTTAAATGGGAATACCTTCTATTTTAGGTACGAGCCGTAAACAAGAATTCAGAGGAGTTGAGGATGCACTTAATGTGTGACACAGGTTACATCCATTCATATTGCTTCTAAATCTTGAATAATGATCATCAACAGTTTAATGTATACACAGGCTGTGCTAAAATGAACGCTAATAAATTAAATGCGTGAAAAAAGTCCCCCTTGCAGCTAAACTCAAAACCAACGCCGTTCTGTTTTAAAAATTAAATCTCTACCGTTTCCATATGACATAAATCCTGCTCGCTAAGGATGACATTTATCATTGTTTTTAACTCCTTGACATTTAATAAAGTTGATGATTTAGCTCTTTCTTTCACACAATTGGATCGAGTCTCGTTAACGTTAGTGCAAGTAGACCTAGGAGACCTGTGGATTCGAAATTATAGCGTCATGCCGTTATATACCCCACTACCCACCACCAAAGACAGAATTGTTTACATGTATTATATTAAGCATACTTAACGAAATAACGTATAGTGAATGCTAGAAACACCAAACCAAATTTCCAACAATTGGACTTTATGAGGAAGACTAAATGCAATGAGACAAGAGGTTCTATACGTTACCTTATAGCTTCGCCCGCATTTCTTCCAGTGGAAGGCCATGAATGGCCGCAAATGGTCTCCTAGTAGCTACACATAATCATTTTCTGTCAATGCTTGGTTCGGTTTGGTCATAGGTCCATGCCATCAAATCACACCGCATACCAAGATAGTCCCACCAGTTTGCACAGTGCATTCCTAACAACCTTGGTCCCTGCCCTCGCTGGGTCCGAGCAACACTCGAAACCCACCATCGGCTCTTACCAACTGGAATCGTGACTTGTCTGACTACGTAACCTTTTTCCAGTCATCTATGGTCTAACCGATATATTCACGAGCCCAGAGAGGCTCAGTAACCGATTGCGTTTTGTTAGCAGAGGCACTCGCGTCTTTTATCTGCCGCCGTATCCCATCGACGCCAATTTTCCCTGCACTGTACACTAGGACAGTTCCGTCGTACGTACCACATTGAGCGTTGCTGTTCCGCACGAGTGACAACTGCGAGAAACGGCTTCGAGAAAGCTTTACTATGGACAGATAAGTATTTGTGCAGTGTCTTTCCACTGCACTGCAAAGAACTTTTTAATTGACATATTCTCTATTACAGAAAACTTGATCTGAACTTGCATTCCAGAGAAAATGCGTTCATTCCCCAGTCCGGTCATCCAGTTCTGTTTTCGCTGCAGACGAATGTTAGGATCATGCCTTCATATCACCATGGTCGAACTCTTTTGACTCAACTTTTTCTTACGTCAGCACCAAAATAACTGGTTATTTGGTGGTAACGAATAAATACAGCAAAACGATTACACACACATTTATGTAAACTGTAAGATGAATTCTGCCCCCCCCCCCCCCTTACGGCTTTACGCCTCGTCGACGGCTAAGGTCATTAGAGGCGGGATGGGACGGGGGCAAGGAACGGGAAGGAATTCGGCCACGGCCTTTTTGAAGGAAGCATCCCGGCACTCACCTGGAGTGATTTTGGGAAACCATGGAAAACCCAAATAAAACCCAAATTTGGATGCCCTGACGGGAATTCGAACAGGCGTCCTCCCGAATGCGAGGCCAGAACATTAACCGTGCTCCCACCACGCTCAGTGATGAATTCGTGACTAAGTAACTAAGTAAATGCTTGTTGACGGAGCAGGTTCTGGTAATGATCTCAATAGATCTAATTAAAAGAATGTCCTTTTAACGTAAGAGTCAAGGTAGACCGGTGATTACGTAAACTTGAATAATGGGTTAACCTGTTACGGAGTCACTGATTCACTTTTAGCCCAAATCATACAAATTAAGTTCACTTAAATTTTTTATTGTTCAACCTCGTAATGCCAGAACTACGTTAAGACTGCACTTTCAAAATTTGTTCAGCTTCCAAAGGAAAAAATAACATCCCTGTAAATATGAAAGTGCTCCAAGGATTCTTTTCATTCTAAAATCTGCAAAAATCAAACCAATGGAATATTAATAAGGTTAAAAAGAGGAATTTAAAGTTAAATATACGACGTTGTAGGCAAAGCATGGGTTAGGTTAACAGATCTTTTATTAATATTTCTAGTCATACTATCGAGTTCAGACGAGTATATGTAAAATAAATGAACAAAGTGGAAGAATTTGACAAGAAATTTCAAAACGAAAGTCTTCCGACATATGAAACTTCGTGATTTGAGGTTCACAAGGTTGTACAAGGATATATAAAACGTTGTTATATCATTTACTGAACAGGTCACGACTTGTGCTGTCGCTTACTTCTGAAGTAATGGATCGTTCGATATTTCATTGTTTCTATGGTAAAATTTGGTTTAAACAGTCACATTTTTATGTGTCAGAACACTTAAAAAAGAAGCAATGGTGAACTACTTTTTCCAGTACCTCTGAGAGCTTAGTATTGTTCCACTATTCTTTCATCATGTTGTTGCCCTACTAAGATGTGAAGAAAATCATCATTGAGGTTACAAAGAAAGTGATTTGAATTAATGTGCTCCGAATATTATCCCCTTTTAAAAATTATCCGTACCATTTTTTTAAAAAATGCTAAGGTATTTCAAAAAGACTTTTTTTTTATTTTGCTGATTTATAAGGATGGCAACGCATAGCGAGCTAGCAGTTGCCTCACTTTCTTTCCAGGTCCACCCTGTAGGAGAGCTAACTTTTTAAACTAATTCTTTTCATATCATCAAAGTCGCCATGAAGCTGAAATCTTGAGCGTTTGTCTTGAAGGTAAACTCCAACTGAATTCTTATTATCTGAAAGCTGTGCAGATTGTCAAGACAGTAAAACTGGGCAAAAGGAGTCAAGCCACGTGCAGTTAGATTTTAACTCGCATTTTGTATGACGTAGATCGATCACAGCTTGGTACGTAATCAATGCTTATACTTTTCAGGTTATCTGTAGGACTCTCCCAGAATATAATTTTACAACATTTTAAGAACGATACCCGGTTTTGGTTCAACGAAACACATTACATTTGCAAATCCGGAGTCAAAACTTGTTCCATTTCAGATCTAGCGGACTATTATAGGTGAGAAGAAAGTGGAGCGACATCAGGAAGTTTCCGGATATTACGGAACAAAAGGCATAAATTTCTTTACCAAAACCACCTGGCAACAGCAAAGCGCTTGGGATAAAACCGAAGCGTACAAGAGTTTAGAAACAATGGGGTCCGACGAGAAAAGAAGGAAAACTACTCTGCCGCAAACACTTGCTGCATATGACAGATTGTCAGCGATTACATATAGTTTTAACGGATTAACCACATGTATGATATTTGGAATTCTTCAAAATGTGACGCTCAACTATTGCACACTATTCCTTTGCCCATTATTGTAATAGAGAGTTGCTACATTTCCTATGGCATTTGAATCTGCTCTAACACTTCCACCGCTTGTCTGAAACGATTAATCGCAAATGCTCTTCCTTCCTTGAACACTTCTTTGTCTATTTTACTATTCCATTGTTAAATACTTCAATTCACAGTCTAGCGCGAGCGCTCGCGGAGTTAACTTCCTCGTACGTGCAGTTCAGTCATCGTGTTTACCTGTGAATAGCAGACTTTATCTGAGTGTGACATAATTTTAAAGTACCGTTCTAACGCCAACAAAAGAATTAGTGTCGTGTGCCGGGAAAAACAGGGTAGGGAGGCAATCCCCAATGGAGACGGTCCGGGACACGGGCCAATCCATTCGCCAAGCTCTGGAGGCCTGCCACAACGGGGATGACAACCAGATATGTGCAGCCCTAATACCAAACTCAGCACAGATGCCCTACCAGCAAGGGCTTCCACCGGACGAGAACGACCAGATGGACTTCTCAACTGGGGAAGAAAACAGCACTGCCATCCAGCTCAGCTCTCACCTGCAGCACAGGAAAACAGGTACACCTCCAGCCATGGCTACTCCCCCAGTAGACGAAAGCAGAGCAAATATCTTAGATAACGGCGGGCAACCAAGTAAAAGATTACGTACAGCAGTGACGAATAACGTAGTGATAGAGGAAAGCATTTCCAATCCCCTTTACCAAGGTGAAAATAGTCAGTCTTCTCCTCCAGTGAACATACCTCCAGCAACCCTAACTAAAAAACATCCAAGCAAAAACAATCAGTATAATGATACAGACATATGACCTTTTTACGTCTTCGTCGAGAGCATGGAGAAAAATGTTGGCATGCTCCATCCAATGGCAGTCGGGAAGTTGCTTTTCCAACATAACCCTCAAATCAAGCAGGATGTAATAAACATCAATTCATTAGGGAAAAACAGAATAAGAATCGAAATGATATCAGCGGCTGCAGCGAACCTACTGACCATAATGACTTCCTAATTTTCTTGTGCATAAACTTGGAATCATCAGAAATGTCGACACATCATTGAGCGAAAATGAAATTTAGGAGGAAATCCAGTCAGCCTATCCCGTGATATCAGTTAAACGCTTCACGAGGAAACGCTCGCACCAGGAAAGCGAAGAACGCGTAGCCATACCGGTGTGTCTGTTATCATTCCGCTCTCAGTGTCTACCAAGCTATGTTTACATCCTCAGCATGCGTTGTCCAGTAGAACCCTACATCTCACCAGTGATCATGTGCAAAAAATGCTTACGCTTTGGACATAAGATACAGCAATGCCGGAGCTTTGTTAGATGTAATAAGTGCGGAGGACCCCACCCCATGGAAGGCTGCTCCGACATTACCACCATCAGATGCGTTAACTGTCACGGCCCCCATTACGCCACAGATATAACATGCCCGGCATATCAACAACAAAAACAGTTAAAATATAACGCAGCTCATAACGATCCAGGTCTCCAAACAATCACTTTTCCAAGACTCTACAGCTATGTACATATGGCTACAGCAACACCCTCCGATAAGAACGAAGAGGAATTTCCACCTATCACCCAGAGGCCTCCACATCAGCCTATACCTCAACAGGAAAACGCAGCGCAAGAAATGAGGCCACAAAGCCATAGGCCGCGACAAGAAAACGCAGCAGCATCCACCCCAAATCTCAACCCAATCTCACCACCTCCCGGCAAACCCATACAACCTAGAGTTGACAGACCTTCTGTTACCCCTTCCATAAATCCACAACACATCTATGCCACCCCACCTTGGCAACAAAAGCCGTATATCCCAGTACAACTACCCATCACTCCGATGATCCAAAATCCATATCCTCCTCTATATCATAATACAACCAACCATGCAAGACATGAAGGATTAGTTGAACAACTCCTGCAGTTAATTACATATTTTATATCCGAAGCTCTCTCCGCACCCGACCGATCACTTCCAACTGGTGTCATCCGTCAGCTTCTAACAAACTTATTCGCAACAAATGGAGGAATTTAAGATACTACAGTGGAACGCCAGATCAGCGATATCAAATAAAGAAACCCTTCAACAAGAGTTAGTCTCTCAAAAAATATCAGTAGCTGCAATCAGCGAAACCTGGTTTCGCCAAGCAACTAAGTTTCGGGGATATTCAACTCTCCAAGAAGACCGTATAGACGGCCACGGCGGAGTGGCACTACTGATTAAAACTACTCTAGATTTCCGAAAGATCGAACTAGACTTAACCAATATTCATCGGTTCCAAGCCGTCGCTGTCCAGATCGTATTGTCAGTATACAATCTCACTGTTATTTCTATTTACCGTCCCCCACGCACGCAGGTAGATCTACAGGAATGGCACCTCCTACTCAGACAACTAGAGCCTCCCTATATCCTCTGCGGTGATTTCAACGCACACAGCACATCTTGGGGATGCGGATATGAAGACCTACCGGGCCAAGCAGTTAAAGAATTATTGGACGACCACGACCTGATAATCCTCAATGACGGTTCACCCACTCTTATCCCAAGACCAGGACACCGACCTTCAGCAGTGGACCTAACTTTAATCTCTCCATCTATCTCAAGTGACTTCCAATGGAATATCGTACCGTACACGCTGGGATCGGATCATTTGGCCATTATAATTTCCTATCTAACCCCAATAAAACAGACTGTAAGCTTCCCGAAAAACAAATGGGACACACGTAAAGCAGACTGGTGTCGATATTCCAAATTGTAGACTCATTGCTCCCCACTTGTGTACAAAATGCCTCACCGGAGGAAAATTACAACTCTTTCATGTCCTTAATCAATCAAGCAGCAAACACATCGATCCCCAAAACCGCTCGTATGTGAGGAAACCAGCTACATCTGCTTTATGGTGGTCCCCAGAAGCTTCAAAAATGATTGCCAGGAGACGTTTAGTATTTAAAAAATACAAACAACAATCCACATGGGAGACATACACGGAATATAAGAAAATAGACGCGGAAGTTAAACGGTTCCTTAAGCAGCAGAAACGGAACAGCTGGAAAACCTACTGCTCGAAAATATCTAAGGACACGCCAACAAAGGAAATATGGACCATGATCAGAAAAATGAAGAGGAAACCATCACCTACCTCAACAATCACCTGCGATGTCGAAGACCTCGCCACAGTACTCGCCCCTCCATCGGTCACCTTACCTCCTTTCGAGAGTATGATCAACCCAGCGGAAAAGACATCGATCATAACATATTCCGAAGACCCTTCTCACTGCACGAATTAGACAGGGTATTAGCCTCATGCAGCGACACCGCCCCAGGATATGATAACATATATTACGCCATGTTGCGCCATTTGTCCCCAAGAGCAAGAATTTACCTGCTACAGCTGATACAACAGCTGTGGTCAACAAACAAACTCCTAGATACATGGACTACTCAAGTAATCGTTCCAATTCTCAAGCCCGGAAAGACCCCCAGGATCCATCCTCATATCGCCCAATCGTGTTGCTATCATGCGTCTATAAAACAGCAGAACGTCTCTGAAACATCGCATTGAATGGTGGATGGAACGCAACAATTTCCAGCATCACAATTTGGTTTCCGAAAAGCCCGTAGTACCATGGACAGCCTAGCCATACTCACGACAGATATCGAACGCGCAATAAATTACCACGGATACTTACTGGGACTGTTTCTTGATATCTCGAGTGCTTATGACAATGTACATCTACCGATCCTCATGAGGAAAATACAAAAGGTGGGCCTCCCGAAACATCTATTGCAAGGTATATACTCCTCCCTGCATCAACGCACCATCTATATTCGTAAGAAGAACAACGCTCTATTTGGACCTTTCACAATAAATCGAGGCATACCGCAGGGTTCCATACTAAGCCCACTTTTGTATACTATATACACCAGTGATCTAGAGACATTGTTGGGGTTACATATCAAGATCATTCAGTATGCTGACGACATCTGCATCTATGTCTACTCCATGTGTTTTTGGATGATACTCCGGAGGATCTCAGAAGCAGTAACAAAAGTCACCAAATGGCTTTTGCAACAAGGCCTATCCCTATCTCCACAAAAGTCATCAGTAGTTGTGTTCACTCGTAAAAGATGCCCACTCTCGCTGGAACACATTCACTTGGGACAATACGATTTTCCTGTACGATCTACAGTAAAATTCCTTGGACACATCTTGGATAGCAGACTCTCCTGGATCGCACATGTAAAGGATATAACAGCCAGAACGAGCAGTGCCTTAAATATACTTCGTGCAGCAGCTCACACATGGTGGGGTGCAGATCCTGCAACCTGCCTACTACTCTACAGGTCATTAATTAGATCACGAATAGACTATGGAAGCATCGTGTATGGCAATGCGCCGCTAACAGCACATAAGGAAACTAGATCAACTACAGTATCGCGCTCTTCGCATCTGCATAGGAGCCATGAAAAACTTCCCCACGAACGCGTTACTCATAGAAACCAGCGAGCTTCCACTCGAACTCCGCCTTCAATACCTCGCGGACAAATACTTACTCCAAAGTCCCTCCTTCACACAACATCCCTTACTCCCGAAACTCCAACTCTTAACTAACAGCATGGGAACCTTCGGAGAAAAACGCCCTCCACGATGCCCGCTCCTGGTGTACAGTTACTTCAACCTCAGACTCACAGAGCCGCTTATAACGAAGGAACCCGCCTTACCAGTCATCTCGAAACCCTATGAATGCTCTGTTCCAACCCTGCAAACCTATATTCTACCACCCCAACTAAATCAGAAATCTGCCTCCCTCCTTTTATCGGCGATCTGGGAGGAATTCACCCACATCTACACGGATGGTTCGAAAACAGATCACAGTGTAGGATGCGCTTACTACTGCCCAGACAACAACTACGGAGCATCCTTTTTACTCCCACCGGAGACCTCAATCTACACTGCTGAAATACTAGCCATTAAGGAAGCCATCAATTATGGGATGGAACAAAATTTTGAGAAAATTCTGATCCTAACTGACTCCAGAAGTACACTACAGCGGCTCCAGAACCCACAGTGGAACCTCAGCAGCAATAGCTACATTATGGACATCATCGAGTGCGCAGTATCAGATATAAGATTCATGTGGGTGAAAGGACACTCGGGTCTCATATACAATGAATTGGTAGACGCCCTCGCTAAAAGCGGAGCTACAGAAGGCACGCCTCTATTCTTGCCCCTACCTTACATAGACTTCCTCCCCAGAGTGAAACAGAAGTTGAAACAAGACCTCCAAGAATTCTGGACATCAACATCGTATCACAAAGGTAAACACTATGCTACCATACAACCAACAATCCCAAAAAAGGCTTGGTTTCAAGACTTCAGAGCAAAAAGACAATATATAACATCTATAATACGAATGAGACTAGGACACGGTACTTACCCCAGCCACTTGTATAGAATAGGCGTGGTTGACACCACAATGCGACGCGGACGTGGAGGAAGAAGCAGACTTGAACCACATATTTTTGCATGCAGCAAATACTACGCCCACAGCCAAAAACTGTTAAACAGCTTGTTATCACTCCAGGTGCCTCTGCCCACATCGATAACCACTCTTCTAGCGTCGTGACATAGTCCAGTAACGGGGTAGTTCTCACTTGCATCACATCACGTAGAAGATTTTTTTTCTTATCTTGTATATATTGGTGAGAGTATGCAGAAACCAAGTTTTCGACCTCCAACACCCTCGGCACAATTTTCTGTGGCCAAAAAACATCAAAATTTGGGTA
This sequence comes from Vandiemenella viatica, assembly GCA_031002005.1. NCBI lineage: Eukaryota > Metazoa > Arthropoda > Insecta > Orthoptera > Morabidae > Vandiemenella > Vandiemenella viatica. The sequence goes on along the minus strand of CM061920.1, from coordinate 254,788,166 downwards.
CTTTTTTCAGTTTTTCATCTATAACTCCTTCCGTGATAAGTCCTATCAAGAAATATTCTATTTTCAATTTGAAAGAGGACAAAATTTCCTACAACTTTCGTATTACAAACTTTTTTCTAAACTCAAAATTAAGCGAGCTACAGTTCTTTGAAAATCAGCCAAATTTCATACTTTTCCTAAAAGTTGGGTTTTTACCTACTTTGGAGCTAAAAATGACCTGAAACCCCTGTATATATAACCGATATATATGTATTTCTGTATGACATAGTATATATATGTACTATACTTTGATTACTGATGGTCCATTCAATAATCATATAGCATTGTTGGCCGGGAGATACCGAAGGATTGTTCGGCCGCCAGGTTACAGAGTTATGGATAGGCCGCGCAGTGCGCTTCTTGTGGCTATCTAACCTGACCAAGTACTAGTACCGCATATAGGGAACTTATAGCTTAAGGTGGAATCCAAACCATAGAATCGTTCTGGCTTACTTCATATTACACAGCAAGCTGTGGCAGAGGTAAAGGTCGGGTTAATGGCCTTTGAAAATCATTGCTAAGACCGGGATTTCGATCTCCAGTCAGACGCCTTGAGCTACCAGATCGCTCTATTATCTAAAGATAATAGAGCGAACAACAATACATAATGTTATGACGCAAAGTTATAAAGTCATAATAATTTCGAAATAAGTTAAAAAAAATGGTCATAACTAAATTTCTTTTCCGTTTGGATTGTCCCCGCTTATCAATGAATTGTCTCTCTTTCATCCATTGCATCAGGAACAGCTTCCTCGAGGTCGAAGAAATCTTCCTCTCCTTCATCTACTACATTCCAGGAACGCTTTCACGAGGCAGGCGAGAGCAATTTTTGCAAGCTGCTGAACAATTCAGTCCTGATTAGCGACAGCTGCATGGAGGAGAACAAGGTTTCTGGAAGGAATACGATACAACCTTCGAAGTAAACTCAAGTGCACCGTCTTTTATTATTGTTTTTTTATGACTTTACGCCTCGTCGACGTCGAGTTCATTAGTGGCACAAGGGGGGACAAGGAACGTGAAGGATTTCGGCCATGGCCTTTTGAAGGAAGCATCCCGGCATTCGGCTGGAGTGATTTGAGGAAACCATGGAAAACCCAAATCTGGATGCTTGGACGGGAATTCGAACCGACGTCTTCCTGAATGCATTTATTATTGTAACTGTAATAAGACTGGACGAACCTTTCCTTCATCCTCACGGCAATGGGTACGTTTCTCGACCCAACCAACCTTTACTTGGTGGTACGTGCATATTGAGTGAAACGTTGCCGCATTTGATTTTGGTGGCAACCGTGCTAGTCTGAATGCATTTTTTTGGGCAGATTTCTTAGTCATTTCATATCTGAGCCTTCCAATGTTCCGGTTAGCGTTCTCGCCTCGCATTCGGGAGGACGGCGGTTCGAATCCCCGTCCGGGCATCCAGATTTGGGTTTTCCATGGTTTCCCCAAATCACTCCAGGCAAATGCCGGGATGCTTCCTTCAAAAGGCCATGGCCGAATTCCTACCCATTCCTTGCCCCCATCCTTGCCCCCCATCCTTTCCCGTCTCTAAAGACCTCGATGTTAAAAAGAGACGTAAAGCAGTTGAAAAAAAAAAAATCCAATGTTTCACAAGCAATTTTTCCGTACCGTTCCAAGATGATCTGTTCCTCTGCGTGTTCTCCAAATGTTCTCTGGAGGATAGAGTTCTGAGAAGTTATTGAATCATGCAGTAGAAGTTTTCTTTCCCATAGCCGAAATATGCTGATATTGTATCACATCCAGCGAATGCATGGATGAAAAGGATGTGTGTGGGTTCAAACTCGTGGTACCAAAGCCCATTAGCAAAATGAGAAAGCCAATATACTCACTTAGAATCATCACACTGTCGAATTTTGCTGCTTGGGAAATTGCTGCGTCAACGACCAATCCAGCAGCATCTTGTTTTGCCTGTTGATCTTGGATGCCTCCTTTTTCAGTTTTTGCATTAGTATCAATATTACACAGTTCTTGCTGCTCTCATTTGCTGCGTCACTGTAGCACTTGTTTCCTCACTGAAAATGAGGCCTGCTGAAGTATCTGATGTTTTCAAACTACAAATCATTTCAGATGACTTTATTCCTCTCTGCGCAGCATAACTTCGGTATCCGTGAAATATAACTGTGATGTTGGATCTATAGTTCGTTGTCAAATAGGCTTCATATTTTCCACAGAAGCAGCCAAGGTATTTACTACTATGCCACATAACCTTATGCAGGAGGAATCATCCGTGCATAGCAAAAAATTTTGTGTTGTAACTTGAAGAGATTTAAATGCTTCATATAGCGACAATTTTTTTCCATTGTTGTACGGAACAAATTCAAATGGAACACATTGTTTCAATCCATTAAAACGGAAAAGAAATGGATTTATGACTAATTTTTGACTTATTATGACTTAATCTTGACTGCATAAATAAACTTTGTGCCATAACATTATATTTTCAGTTTTGCAAATCCGTTTTTCAAACTGGTACAAATACCATCAGGTAATAGAACGAAATTGTAGCTCAGTGGTTAAGGTATCTGACTGAAGATCGAAATCCTGTTCTCAGCAGTAATTTACAAAAGCCATTAACCCGAGCTTTACCTCTGCCACAGCTTGCTGTGTAATATGGAGAAAGCCAGAACGATTCTGTGGTTTTAATTCCACCTTAAGCTGTAGGTTCCCTATATGCGGTACTAGTACTTGGTCAGGTTAGATAGCCACAAGAAGCGTACTGCGCGGCCTATCCATAACACTGTCACCTGACGGCCGAACAATCCTTCGGTATCTCCCGGCCAACAATGCTATATGATTATTGAATGGACCGTCAGTAATCAAAGTATAGTACATATATATACTATGTCATACAGAAATACATATATATCGGTTATATATACAGGGGTTTCAGGTCATTTTGAGCTGCAAATTAGGTAAAAACCCAACTTTTAGGAAAAGTGTGAAATTTGGCTGATTTTCGAAGAACTGTAGTTCGCTTAATTTTGAGTTTAGAAAAAAGTTTGTAATACGAAAGTTGTAGGAAATTTTGTCCTCTTTCAAATTTAAAATAGAATATTTCTTGATAGGACTTATCAGGAAGGAGTTATAGACGAAAAACTGAAAAACGTACCCAAATTTTGATGTTTTTTGGCCACAGAAAATTGTGCCGAGGGTGTTGGAGGTCGAAAACTTGGTTTCTGCATACTCTCACCAATATATACAAGATAAGAAAAAAAAATCTTCTACGTGATGTGATGTTTGTGAGACCCCCTTTTTACGACCCCGTTACTGGACTAACACGCGAAGATATACATAAAACTCATAGACTTTCTGAGAGATGGGCAGATTAACATCTGAAGAAAACAATACAAAAAAAGACGCAATATATATATGTGTGCGTATATGTGTGTGCGTATAAATATATATATTTGTATATTCATGGGTGTATGTATATATGTGTGTATGTGTATGTATGTATGTGTGTAGGTATGTATATATATGTACATATAAACTTGTCTGTAAAATGTCAATTTGAATTATGTTAAACCTCAAATCTGAATCATGTAAAATCCCTCGTGTAAATCATGTAACATGTAAAATATTATATATATGTAAATTAAGTTAAGAGAAAACGTCAGAATAACTGTAACAGGAAAAATTTTGTATGTGGGCTGGTGAAATGGTCTTACGACCAAAAACCAATTAAAAAAAAAAAAAAACTTCAATTTTCAGATTCATTGACAGTTCATATTCATATCTACTTGGATTACATAATCCCTCATTTTTCAGAAAATTTCTCAATGAATTAAGCAAAATCTAAAGCCGCATTCCCACGGCGCGTGGCGTGATTGTACGCGCCTTTCATCTTTTACCTCCTGGCGGTGAGTCGAGGCACGCCGTACCTGCTAGCATATGCGGCAAAGATGAAAGGCGTCCACAACCATGCGCCGTGGCAACGCGGGCTAAGGCTGCCGGTTCACATTCTTCTGATATTTTTGCAGAGGGAACTTAGTCTCATATCACGGAATATTCGAGATTAATCAACATAGATCCAATAGTCTTCTTTTTCCTACATAAACTGAAAACCGCTATGAAATAAGATCAAATGAACGTTTTCCGTCATGGTGACTAATGAACTAAACAAAACTGTTAAACAGTATTACCTAATACTTGGGTCCACGTCTATTTATTGTTGCCAGTTTCTGCTCTTCAAGCAGCAAAAACCGCGCACGCGGGGCGTGTCGTAAGAAAATCTAGCTCGGCTGAACCCGTTTCTGCTGACTTAATGCGCCGGCATACCAGATCAAGCTCCGCTTTTTGCTATCTTTTCCATTATTGACGCCGCTGTCACTCTGGGTTACGTCCTGTCGGGATCATTCACGTGTTCTGATCATATTTACACTCCAGTTCAGTGTTATAAATGTAAATTAAACTAATAATGTTAACTAAAACGTAATCTTTCGCACTCCACCGTCTTTATGCCAGTGATGGAATATCATGAAGCTTTCTCACTCCAATTAAGTGACGCAAAATTGTTTGTTGTACCGTTATTGCTAATTGCGTCCCATAATTGTAGAAGCTCCTGCTATTATTTATATATATATATATATATATATATATATATATATATACTCTTCCGCTTCGTCAGTTTCAACAGTGTGTGAAGCAGCAAACATCGAAATGGCTATATATATATATATATATACTCTTCCGCTTCGTCAGTTTCAACAGTGTGTGAAGCAGCAAACATCGAAATGGCTACTTCATCCCAGAGAAGATCGAGATGTCTGAGTCTGGTGAGTCTGCGTTAACGCTTGGACCTGGCGTTCCGGAGGACACGAGTTCGAATCCCCTCTTTCCCCTGTCCTTCAATATTTCGCTTTTCCATGGTTTCCAGAAATGTAGGGATGATTCCTTCAGGAAACATGGCCGAATTCCTTCCCGTTCCTTGTCCCCAAATCTCTCCCGCCTCTAATGTGTCACAGGGACATCCGGAAACCGCAGCGTATATTCAAAGTAACCACAGCGTACGGCAGTATTGTAGAACTTGCATCCGCTTAGCTCACCACAGTCGTTTGCTAAGAGACTGTGTACAATCGTATATATAGTTAGACATAAAGGCAGAATGCTATGTTATGCTATGTTATTAGAATACACATAAGTTTTCATACCGTGTGAAAACAGTTTTTTGTTTTTATATTTCATTAGCAGAGACTGACAGTGATGTACGACAACAATACATTACCTTCTTTTTTCCTCGCAGTGCTTGTAGTTATCAATTATGGGTAAACCACAGGATAGCCTTTAATCTGCAATAGCTAATGAAATTACATTCTAGATTCACCGCTTATTCACGACTCAGCTTCTGCCCAGTCCGTTGATGACCGTAGGATAACATACCTGAAGGAAGAGCTCCGTTTTATCTTCCGTAAGCTCACGACTGGAACCGAGTCCACTCTTCTTACACATGTCTGCCTTTATTCGCAACTAAACTGTCGTAGTAATTTGAATCTAGGAACAACAAAAATTCCCATCGGACTTTCAGCCTCCCACTTAATCACTCTATCTACTTTTTTTTTAACTGCTTTACGTCTCTCAACAGCGAGATCTTTAGAGACTGGAAAGGATGGGGGGGGGGCAAGGAATGGGAAGGAATTCGGCCATGGCCTTTTGAAGGATGCATCCCGGCATTTGCCTGGAGTGATTTGGGAAACCATGGAAAACCCAAATCTGGATGCCCGGACGGGGATTCGAACCGCCGTCCTCCCGAATGCGAGGCCAGAACGCTATCCGTTACACCACCACGCTCGGTCTCTATCTACTGAACCATGGGCAGTTATGTTATTGTGAGCAAAAAAAAAAAAGTGTCTCACTCTACAACAAAAGTTCAGGGACACAATACGCATATAATTATGTACCGTATTTCCCGAATTATTTCAACTTCTTGGTCTTGGGAATTTATTGAAAGATAATAGAGTGGAAAAATATTAAATATTTCCGTCGACGGAGAGAAGCATCTTACTCGTAACAGACAGTGAGTAGATAAAATGGCTTGAAAAAGATAGAGGATTCACGACTGTTCAGGAAATCCGCATTTGTTATAAAGCGTATTAGCTCCTAATTTGGTTGTTATACCTGCTCTCGTACACAGATATAATTGTCAAAAAGTAATTATTTTAAGAATATTTACTTGACGTTTCTTATTTTGAACACCACAAGCACTCATCAGTGGTGCTTGTTGCTCAAAGTTTGTTAAATATTATTGTAATAAGATATCCTCGTTCATGGTAAAGTATTGATGTAAAATAAAAGAAACGGTACCTCAAATTTTTTAGGTGAATTAAGGAAACCGAAAAAATATTTACTGTAGTTCCTCATTTACTATTATCACTTCATGGCCACCACATTTGCACAATCTATGCCATTTTTATGAGAAAAATATGTTTCTAGGTAGAGCATGGATTAAAAACTGTGTAAATTGCTGAGATGTAGCTGAAGCGGATTTTCTTGAGGGTTCAATTAAGGCAACAACCTATCAAAAAATATTCCTATATCGCTTAACACACGAGGAAACTGATAAAGATGTTTATGGATGATACTCGTATATGTTTTAGGGAGTGCTAAACCAACTTGTTGAATGTGGCAGCCATTTCCCAGGTTGGTGTATTAGCACAGACGCTTCAGAGCCAAGTTCAAAAGTATGATTCACTGTTCTCTATTTATGCCTCTTAATTTGATTTATGCAATCTTCCAGCTCTTCTTATCTTGAGCTGATCTCTCCCTCTTAACATACCAGTTGCAATATATGTCTTCAATTATCTGCTTCATATATTCTATCCTTTGTTTCCCTTTAAAATTTCTTCCTTCGACTATTCCCTTCACTAGAACGTTAAACAATCCCGCATGTCTCAAAATGTGACACATCATTCTACCTCTTCTTTCAGTGAGACTTTTACAAAAAAAAAATCATTTTCAAAACACTTCATTTCGTACCATACCCTAACTTTAAATTTTGAGATTCGTCCTACAGTTCCTCATTCCAAATGCTTTAGCATTCCCTTCTTCTGGAATTCCCAAACCTTCACATCAATAAATTGCTCTCCTACTTGCATTGAATTTTAGAAACTTCTTCCCTAGTAGTAAGACAATGTTAAAAAACAAAAAAAATTTTTTTCGCAAAGGCGCTTTATGCTAGTGGTATTCTCCATTTGGTATCCCTCTTTCTTCAGCCATCAGGCGTGATTTCACCCCCTAACTAACAAAATTACCTATCATACCTAATCTTATTTTTGTAATAGCTTCAACTAAAGTTCTCAAATGACCACATCATACAGTGAGTTATAGTGATACACAAAAAAGAAAGCGACTGCAAATTACTAAGTGGGTGGTGCCTGAGACTTCGCTTTGATAGTGAAGATATAATATTGATCGTACAAATCCTCTATCGCTTCTAATGACTATTTCGAAGGACGTAGATAATTTTTCCAAAGACTGTTGCAGGTGTGCATGTTTACCGCATTAGCGTTGCTGACATACACTGTACTCCTGCTGTACTGTGTATCAGAATGGATAAAGGCAAAATGCCAGTATATTACCAGAGGCAAAACTATACCTTGAACTCGAACAAGTGAACTGTAGATGGTCAAGACAAATCATTAAGCAATAGATGCACAAGCCTTTAAGACATATGATTACCGATTAGCCTCCTGCTTCTTCTTCGTAGGAAATCCAGAGAATGCTTTCTGCGTATAATCAATACAACTTATAAATCGACAATTCGGGGGTAAATACGTAATCTGTTTTCCTGCTCAGCGACAGCTGTCGTTATTGTGGCCGTGCGGTGATTCGCAACCGGCTATTGTTCTCGGCGGTCAGATTGATCCGGTGTTTTGCAACCCAAGTAGACAAGGAGTCATACGGTGATTCGCAACCCGGAGAAAGTAAACACGGGATCATAGTTCTGTTCGCCTGCCTACTCTTCATCACATTACCACACAACGTAAGTTATCTTTTTTTCTGTTTAACGTCTCTCTAACAGCGAGGTTTTTAGAGACGGGAAAGGATGGGGGGCAAGGAATGGGAAGGAATTCGGCCATGGCCTTTTGAAGGAAGCATCCCGGCGGAGTGATTTGGGAAATCATGAAAAACCCAAATCTGGATGCCGGACGGGGATTCGAACGGCCGTCCTCCCGAATGCGAGGCCAGAACGCTAACCATTACACCACCAGTCTCGGTATCAGTTTTCACCATGTCGTCTCCAACAGTACATGTATCGAGCAAACGATCAACGGCGATACTCGTAGAAAAGTGTCATTTCTAAAAACAACCTACTTCAATGGTACCGGTAACGTATTGTGGATGTGTGTAAGTCGTACAAAAGAACGATGTAAAGTGTTGGTGACGGCTAACAGTGCAGTGAGTGACACAGTAATTCCACAACCATGATGTTCTATGTGATCGTGAAATTGGACTATTACAGGTGCGAAAAGCCACATTTTTTCTGTGTTTGTTTCTGTGACTGGAGTAGGATTAGAATTTTATTTTACCATTCTATCATTTTAGGTCAGGCTCTTGCGACATTTCGCACAACAAAAATTGCTGAATCGTTCCATGCACATTATAATTCGCAATTTGATTATCCACACGATTACCTGGCTAATACTAGATGTACTGCGAGACATCCAGATGGAAGCAAGGTTAAAAATCAATCGCAAATCGCAGTTATATTATCGCCCAAGCATATCGGTAAGCAAAGAAAACTCCGAATTAATTAAAAAAATCCAAGACCGTATGATTGACAACCTCACGTTCGTAAAAAAAAAAAAAAAAAAAAAAAAATGGGATTTCGACCAGAGTTAGCGTCAACCTGAGGTAATATCAAATCTACATTTTATATGACGACGTTTTATATGATGATGTTTTATTGACTGTTCACGTGGATCTCGACAACTGAATAAATTTTTCAGGAAATCACAAAAAATTTTGTACCTGCTTTACAGGTTGCGAATCACGGATATCGACTTTTAGGACGTAGATTGCGAAACATCGGATGTTTTAATTCGCAGTAATGGTCCTAGGTTGCGAATCACCGAACACCGCGTTACTGTACGTCAAACGTATGATTTGCCACAGAACAGCTTAGTGGCTCACTAGTTTCCTCTTCACACACCACGTAATACGATAGCTTCTGAGCTGTTATGTTGAAATTTTCCTGAATGAGACAGTAGTCGCGCATGTAGTAACCTTGAAGTCACCCAGCTGCAAGACCAAGAAACATACCTGTCATCAACCTTTGTAGTTTTGTACTAGTGAGGTCATGAGCAAGACTCTTCTCCAAGGTCAGGGACTGGTGTCTTTACCTGGAAAACATATTCCGCTGCCAGGATGTACCGGGGCATCCCGTTCAGTATTTCCTTAGCGCGGTATTCCCGTAGTGCATAATGGACGCAGCTGGATCCGGGAAGAGATGCTCATATCCTGGTAATAAGTGATGAACGAGCGTTCTTGGAATGGTCTGTATACGTGACACATTCGAGACACAACGTACGATGATATATTGAAGACCATTATAACTCTTGGGTATTTGTTACTCCGTCACAATCAGTGAGTCACTAGATTCTTTACTGCGGGGAGAGGAAAGTTGTTAACGAACGACAAGGAAACTTTGCATGGAAGGTGCCATAATTTAACAAAAGAATTCTAAAAGAAAGCTGCATTGCCAGACACCGATAAGAATCCTTGGTCAGAACGTCATGGGTGAGTGGTAACGCATTGGCCTCGCATTCGGGATGACGCAGGTTCGAGAGTCCATGTGTCCGTACAGATTTCCGTTTTCATTGTTCCTTTAATTCACCCTTAGCAAATACCGGGATAGTACTTTCAAAAGGCTATGGACGATTTCCTTCCCATTCTTGCCCTCGGTGTTACCCCACCTCTCATAAACTGGATGTCAACAAGACGTAAAGGAATAAGCATAAATTTAAAAAAGAATTCTGTGGCGCTTGTTATGACAGACCTATCCATTAATCCTTGCTCACAGCCCTAGAAAAAAAAAAATGGTTTTCAGAATCAGGAGCGGTAATATCTAATGAAATTTTCCACCTTATCAGATTTGCGTGGTCTCCTTTCCCCTTGACAGGGCGTAGTGCATGAGTGATAACTATCTGACCTCGCATTCAGAAGGCCATGGCCGAATTCCTTCAAGTTTCTTGTCCCCCGTCCTTTCTCGCCTCTAATAACTTCGACGTCAATTCATGAGAGAAAAAAAAAAACATTCATTCCCACCGCTTATTTTTAACACTTGTAATAACTCTAAGTTCGATAGTGTTTCTACAAATTCCATCTAAGATCTTAAGATATATATTTCATTTAGAGCTTTCACGATAGGTGGCCGTAACAATCCACAGCTCAGCTCACTAAGCAAATTATATGGAGGAACAAAGTTTTTATCAGAACGGTCTTTTGGTTTTTATTTCGGTGGCTCCATCGGTTTATTAACGATACAATACTCAAACGGGACAGTAAACCATCTAAAAACCCGCAATCAGGGCTGTTGGTTCGTGGTCTTGTTGTACCTCTTAGATCCATTGTGGCGGTGCCTTAACGCTTGCAGCTATACTGACTGGTTTATTTTACTTTATTTCTATTCGTGTTATAATAAAAATGTCGCCAAACTTTCTTAATTCTATTCAAACATGAATCTACTTGTATGACTTTTCGTAAACGAACAATTTTTCATAATAATGTCTAGAGGTCAACATCTAGTGAAGCATCAACAAGGTTTGATAGTATCTTTATATATGACTGGATTTAATCAAAAATAATGCGTCATCTTCGGTGTATTTACTTGCTAAACGATAATTAACTCGGTGAGTACTTTTAGAGACCAGCTGTAGTGTTGCTACATGGTAAACATGCTTTCACATGTTATATAGATATGGACGATAGAGAAGCTGTATGTTTTGTGCAGCAAAGAAAGTTTGAAAATTCGTGGTAACATACCGTTGTGCTCCGAACCGCTGGAATTATAGTTCTGGGGTACGTATGGAGTGAAGCTGTGATCTTTGTCCCTGTTGTTTCACCTAGAAACAAGTTGTGGTTGGAATTACACCCAATACCAACCCAAATTTTCGTATCTGAATCGACCAGAATGACGCTGTCTAACGAGTTTTGGAATCTGTCCACCACGAGACATCCGAATGCGTATGCGGCCATCATTGCAGTGGAAGTTGTAGCAGACCTCTTTTAGAAATACTTATTGCCAGTTAATACGTCACTTACCTACAGTTGAATTTGTAATAAAGTATGATTTTTTTTTTTATTTTATTTTTTTTTTTTTTTACTTATTGCTTTACGCCTCGTCGACGGCTAAGGTCATTAGAGGCGGGATGGGACTAGGGATAAGGAACGGGGAGGAATTCTGCCATGGCCTTTTTGAAGGAAGCATCCCGGCATTTGCTTGGAGTGATTTGGGGAAACCACGGAAACCCCAAATCGGTCAAGCTAACCGACTCTAAGTGATGCACAGATTGAGTCCTCTGTGAGCAGTCGGCTTGGAATTGGGGAGGCAGACAATGCTACACCTCTAGCAGAGATCCACTGGTCTTAGAGACGCTGCGATAGTAAGGAGCAGGTGTGTCGTCCAACGGTGTCTCCAGTTCCTGGATCACTAAGAGATTTGCAATATATCACGTGGCCTTATTCATGCTGCCATCGCCATATTGACGCTATGCGTTGGAGAACTCTGTTCATCGATGAGATTTGTTGAACCGTGGACATATTTTCATAGCTCTCTTTTTGAAGGCTTTTCCAATAGAAACTATTTTTGAGGTCACTCTCGTTTCTAACATCACTTGTACTTTTACTAATTGAATGCAAAAAACTCTTTTCCATTAAACCCGATTCCACATTTTTTTTATGACTTAATTTGTTTATGTTTATATTTGGTCCAAACTTTTTTCAAGTATTTCTTTCATGCTGTTCAGAAATTTTTCAATACCCTCTTGTTGTATGCTATACGCTTATGCCGTATTCAAATGTTTCTCTCACTTCCTTGTTTCCTTTCCCTACGTAAAACTCTTTTCTTCATAAAACATTTGAGGAACTTCGATAAAGTGGTTTTCAACACACGTTGAGATTAAAATATGGAGTTATTTCATAATGTTAGTTACATAGTGACTTCTCCTTGTAGAGATAACTGTTCTGCTAATGAAAGTCTGCTTTTTATAACAAACCTTGCTTTAGTTGCTTTAGTTTGCTGATACGCCACAACGCAAATACAAATAGTTATATACTAATTCCCTTTATATATTCGTTCTTACTGGCTAACGAAACTCCATGAACGGATGTTGAACTGCAAATCATTTCTGTTTATCACTTTGTTCTAATCTAAAAATTTGATTTGTCTTCGTGGTTGCGTCCCCTGCTGAAAAGTTAAACATTGCCAGTGTTAAGAATGCAGTCTTGCCTCATCACCTTTTCTAAATCATTTCAATTGGTAAGGCACATAGTTTTTGTAAGAAATATAATTTATCTTTATTTAGATAATGTGATTTAAAGATTTTAATTATCTTTTCTCGTAAAGTTGTGGAGACGCTAATGTATTTTGTCTTTGTTGATATGTTCTTCTAATACCTAAACTTCTTTAATACCCCATTTTTTCCACGTACAGATTGCTATTGCTGTTCAGATTAGGGTTCTCTAATTTTTTAATGGATGCAAAGTTACGTCTTCTTGTCTAGCCTATACAATGACTTCAAAATATGTTACGATATTACCGTTACAAAACAAATGCTAGACACCATTCTATTTTAACTATACAGTATCTTTACGTATGATTATGTACGTGGAGTTTGCTTCATTTGACAAAGAAAAATATATCTAGCTTAATTTGAGTGTGTGTAGTATAGATAAAGTGAAGTTATTTGATTTTCCTTTTGCTTGGTCTCTTTGTCAAATGTGTGTTCTGCTGATCGAATAGTCGTGTATCGCGCCCGGTACGGTCGGCATGACCCTAATGAACTGGCCTCGCCCCGCCACTTTAGTATTCAAGCAGCGCTCGTCAGGCTAATTGGAGCGTGCAATAATTTGTATCTCGACGACTGTCATGAGCCGCTTTCATTCTGCCAGTCTCCTGTAGACCACTGTCCGGTGAAGAGGTCAGGACCAACTACTCCGTGGGCCATAACAGCCATCTTACTGTACTGTGCTGTAGCTAGTGGTAGTATCCGTACCAGTTACTGAGGTCCGACCGGCGAACGTACAGGTACAGGTTGGCATTCCCTTCCGAGATATACCTATACTCAGCTCGCTAGGTGTCAGTTCCCAATGATACCCCCGTAATAATTTTTAATGTACGGTGCGTCAATGTTGCGCGAACTTGGAATACTTTAAATGGCAACGAATGTGACAGTTTGAGAGGGAATTAGCCGCGCTGACGGCCAGCGTGTTAGGTAAGCCTTGCGCCAGCGAAGAAGCTGTGTTTTAGTAAAAGAAAACTCCTACCTGTGGAAATATCTTAACTGTGTTGCCTTATCAGGATGACAAATACACAAAAACCAAGATTTCCCTCAATTCTCTTTGGAATTTTACACGTTATAAGATTGTTCGTGGTTTAATTAATACGGTAATTAAGTAGTCCACAATGTATTTCAGTTTAGACGTGTTTTTATTTTCAAACACGATTTCAACGATACAGGTTACATCATTCATACAATCCAGAGATTGCATAAAACGCTTCTTCCACAGACAATACTACTAACGCAGTCCTTAGCAGTCGCAAATTGAATCTGTATAAATTACTACTGTCCTTCTGCTGATTTCTTTATATAGGCTCTATCGAAATTTCTAGAACTCTTCAAAAGCTTCCGCCAGATATTTCTCGAACATTAACAATTACTTAAACAACTTATACATATTAACACATTGACTGCCACGTGAGCCAATGTTGGCTCACAGTTGCATTGGTTATGACGCCACGTGAGCCATATTTGGTTCACGTATACATTGTGCAGTGAGCCGCGTGAGCCATAACTGGCTCACATGCAGAGTTGTGTTTAGAGGCCTCGTGAGTCTCATGGGGCTCACAGATAATGCGTTTCAATTATGGGTTTAAAAGTGGTGGCTCCACTGAACACTCTGATGTTCTTAGCAATCAATATTTTTGCATTTGGTAGCCCTGGTGATTCCTAACTGCAACCGTCAGAGATCAACTGACGATTGCTGATTGCTCGTGTATGCTATTTGAGGTTACATTTGTGTATTTGGTTAGTTTCCTAGTTTATTGTTATGGCCAAAAGAAGACAAACATTTGAAGAACTTGAACAGCTAGTGAATGAGGCTATGCAAGATAGCTTATCAAGTTATCAATTTTATATGTAGCTAATATAAGCAAATAAACTAACAGTTTGAATCATTTCTTGAAAAACGATTTTTTTTATACCTATTGTGTTTTAAATGATGTGAGCCACATGTGGCTCACGTGGCGACAGATCGTAATTGTGTTAAAATGTAGTTGTTGGGCCACGTGAGCCATATATGGCTCACACCTGTTATCAAACCAGATCAGTCATAACTTGATATTTTATGAAGTAACTTAGTTCTACATGATCAAAAGAAGACATCTGATGCAAAAAATCAATTTGGCCTCACAAGTAATATTCGTGATTTCAATGTGGCATAGCAATACATAGTCCAAGTTTCATCATGGCAGTCAATGTGTTAAAAACAATCAGAATTAATACATAATCATTTAACATCATTACAAAATGGTTAGAAATGGAAATTAAAGATACTTAAACACAAAATTATTTACAGAAATCATTTTAAACCGTAGCAAATTGTCCTTTAGACATCGTAACTTGAATTAATACTTGGAATTACGAAAATTTAAGCAATTCTCTTGCACCATTCGGTTCTTAAACATATTAAATGGCCTTTAAATAATTTCTTTTCATAAAATAAATTCACTACACACTGATGTACAGTTAATTGTGAAACATACATACAGGACCATATTCAACCAAACTCTAGCTTACTACAAGTGATTCACAAAATACAATTTCATTTAAGTTTAAATTTGAAGGCTGTTACAAAGCCTTACACTAAATCACATTATTCTTTTGATTTTAGTAAAAATTATGGCGTGCATAATGGCCAACTCACCTGTTTTTTATTTTATTGTAATTATTTCTAAGCCGATGATCCATAAAACCGATAGAAAGTGAACAGACAATGTACACCTTTTTCTTCTGGCTTTATACCTTATCGACATCGACGAAGAGGTCAATAGAAGCGGGAAGGGACTGGGGGCAAGGAACGGGAAGGGATTCGGCCATTGTTTTTTTAAGGAACCATGTAAGAGTATAACCCAAATTTGGATGGCCGGACTGCGAGGCCAGAGCGTTACCGCTCACCCAGCACGCTCAGTGTAGAGTCTTTGCTTAAAACAAGATCTCACAATTTTTTTATTGATATACAGACGCCCTGTTTTACATCAAACAAAAAAAAGTTTTTGTGGTGTTTTGTTTTCTAGAGCGTATTCCATTTCGTAACGGTATGCCTATTTGATTACTAATTTTAGTTACAGCCGAACGTTCGAATAGTTTAATAGTCAACAACTCACCGCAAACCAACGATGTCATAACCATTCAGTGACTTATTATATTTTTATCTATCAGTACTGAAAGTAATTAAAAAATATTTCAGCGTTATTTGAGGTAGTAATGAGGAATCTAATATTTACTTGGCGTATGACTTCGTGACAGCTTAGTTTTTGGTATAACGTTCACAGTCGTGAAATTTATCATGGAAATCACACATTTAGAACTGTAAAAAACAATTTCGATAGTAATAATAATGAACATATTACCTGAAACGTTGTGAATGTGTCTCGTTTTTATTGATATTAGGAAGTAGAGCATTAAACTGGAACTTTGAGTGAACTTTGACCTTTTTGCTCTGCTGAGCAGAACAAAAAAGTTTGACGAGCAGTTGACGAAAGCTGAAAGGATTTACTCGGCTCAGTCTTACGAGGGAGGAAGGTACAGCGGGCTGCATGCTGCTCCCCCTTATTTCCCCCTCCACGACCCCCACACACAGACTCGCACTGTGGACCTCCCACTGGCAGAGCTAAGCTGCGCGCTGCCAGTGGCCAGTTCGCTATCCGTCCACCAGGTGGCTCTGGCGGCGGATGGCGTTTCCCTGTCACCCCGCCGGTCAGTTAAGAGCCTCGAGCACCCAAGTGCTATAGTCGGCCCAGCGTGGCCTCCAAATTGCATTTCCGTGTCTGCGAGGCACGTTGCTCACCCCCGGCCGAATGGACGGCTGCCGGAGGGCGGACCAATCCCTACGTTTCTGCTGGACCTCGTCGTATAACCGGCTCCGCACTGGAAACCGGGCCAGAGGGCACACCACTGCCTGCACCTGTCACGGAGACGTACTTGAAACCTAACATGTCTCTGCTTCGGAGATAGTTGTTTAAGGCCATCCAGATTTTATAACATGAATCGCAGGTGCAATTGTTTTGTTCCACATTGTCAAGGACCTCTCGAACTCTATTGTTTTCCATGGCAGGTCGTGGCGCTCCGCTAATTCTGATTGTAGTTCAAAGGTAGTTTCCGTAGTCATCTACGCGAAAAGGGTTGGTCTTACATCCACCATTCAAATACTTCAACAGAAGCTTACACGACCGTGACAGGTAGCGTTAACGTTAGACGTTACACAACCCCTAATGACCTGACCGTCGACTGGACGTAAAGCTCAAGTAAAAAAAAAAATATGTTGATAATTTTCCGCATTACTTATATCTAATAATATAATCTAACTAAATGCTTCTCATTCCAGTCAGTCCATTATGGTTACGATGTCCATAATTTGCGCCCTGGCGAATATCAGATCCCATTTACTATTTATAAATCCATTTATGAAGAAATTAATTCCTTTTTACAAAACTACCACTAGCACCTTTCCACATAATTTTTCATGTCTGGTGACATAATATTTGACTATACTCATGTAGTGAACAAGGACTCCATTTCAAATAAAAATTGGAAATAGATGATTGATATATGCCCCGCATAGCTGGATTTTAATCATCAAGGTTTTTTGGAAATATTTGCAGAGTAGCAACAAATCACTAGAAGAGGTACAAAATATACGCCGAAGATTGTTGGGACTGAGGGCTGTCACCTAAAGAGTGTAAACAACTAAAGAAATTGTCACGCAGTTTTCTGTCATAAAATTGCTATTGTTGACACGATTATGCTAGCCACGAGGCTCGTCTCTAATCCATCAAGATTTATTTTTTATCTTTATTACTGCTGCTGACCTTTCCCTTATAGGAATTCAGAGAAAAAGTATCCAAATCATTGTCTTTGTCTTCTACAATTGTTAACTTGTATCACAGTTATCGTAAGGATGATGCACTGGATATATCGATAAATGAAACGGTCTTGGTATTTCACACACGATTGTAAGAGATATGGTCTTCGGAGTAAAAGAAAATAGATCCATGGTATTCCCCTACAACTTCAATACAGATAGCCTGCGTAATGTTAATTCTGTAATCTGCCAATACACTCGTTGCATGTTGCCGCTTACGCCCACAGCGTTGAAGGTGGCAGCACCTGCCAGGACTTAGCGGCAGAGAGGGCTCTTAAATTATTTTGTGTGCTACTAGGCTTATCAGTACGCAGGTTAACGAATAAGAATGTTTTGTAATTATTCTTTGTGCTATTAGTTGGATTATAGACTAAGTACTTTCGTAGGAACTGTTTGAAACATCCTGCCAGTCACTTACCATAGTCAATCGGTCGAGATTTGTATGGCAAAGTGAATGAGTGGTAACGCTCTGGTCTCTTATTCGAGAGGACCCGAGTTCGAATCCCGTCCGGCCATTCAGATTTGGGTTTTCCGCGGTTTCTTCAGATCACTTCAGGTGAATGCCGGGATGGTTCCTTTAGAAGTCCAAGGCCCGCCCATAAAGACCTAGACGTCGATGAGGCGTAAAGCCCATAAGCAAAGAAAAAAAAGTAAGACAATACGATTCAGTATTCTACTAGCAGTGTACAAGAGTTGGAGTTGCACAACGCCTAATCACTAAATTGTGTACCAGATACGAGATTAAATCCTACACCTCATCGCAATGTGTGTGGGGTGACAGTATACGACGCAGTTAAAGGCGATTCGTCAGGATTAAAATTTGGCAACCACCCGGTGTACTTCGGAAGAATAAACCTGAATTATCAGGCACTTTATTTTATCTTCTTCCTTCCTCTATCAGCATAAATACGATACAAGACAAGACTCTACAAGTATCAGTACTCATGACAGTGATCCCAGAAAAAAAGGAATGGTCCTGCTACTGCGGTACACAGGTAGAAAATTTCCTACAGTAGGAGAAAACTGATCTAGTAAAATCTGACTATATGTCCGCTATACAACAATAATCTGACGTTCCACGTATTTTCAAATGCCTCTTTGGCAAACGCTATAGCTTACTTATTTGAACTACTGTTTCATTTAGAATCATATACTGTAGGCAATCGTTCGTTCCCATAACTGAGAAAATATTAGATTTAACCGCGGTACACTGAACTGTTTTCCGTTAAATCTGTTCCTTAGTTAGGTGTTTTCTTTGAGAATACCCAATGCGACATTCGTTTAACTATGTGGGCATTCTAACAACTGGCAAACATTTTTTTGATGCCGGTTTAGAATCTGTAGTGATCGTAACTTTCCATAAAATTTCAATTATATAATTTCTATTTTTTATTCAGTTTACTATGTATTTATTTTATGATAGTACATTTGTGGTAGCACTAGCTCTACCAGAACAATTTTGGGATTAGTGCTCTTGACAATCATAAATTTTTCAGAAAATGACTTTTACCATTAAAGACCGAGAACCATTTTTCAGCTCCAATGAATGCAAATACCCAAGAGTATCTTGACGAAGACACAGAACGGCTAATTCGATAGATTTTACAACAAAAACAGTGAATTGCCGTATAAAAAATCCGCAATTTTCCGATTCACACTGAAGCGTCTCGTATATTGTACACTAGTCGTATAGTTATATAGTCATAACTTTCCTGTATGTTCCCACACTACTCTAGTTACCATTGAAATCATTTACAGTTAGAAATTGTTCGTCTTCCTTTTTTCAAAGTCTAATTTTCAAACTGAATATTTTTTTTCTGAATTAACAATTATCATAGTCGTAAGTATATTTGGAACAGATTTAAATTTTATTTGATTCCTGCATGGGTGGCCAATGGCCAATAGGCGTCGAAATCTTTCTCTACTTCATATCAGCAAAACAAAGAATAACACTTTCCATTTCCCATGGACACTTTTAAAAATTGTTTTGTAATACTCTTGCCGGAGCATACTTTGAGTATAAAAAAATGTAATATATAACTTTCTTTACACCCTAGTAATATATTTCTCGCATAGAGTGCTCTTAGAACTTAAAATTTTCAAGTTATCTTAGATGATATGTTGTTTTATTTACATTTAGAGTTCAAATTTTATTTCTTGCATCCTTGATGTTCTACGTATAATTCGTGGAGATTGTTCGTAAAATCTATATTCTTCGTGTTCAACCGTTGCTCGACATAACATGCTCAACAAACCACCGACAGCTGTCAATGAAATTCAGGGGTCTTTAATATTCTACAAATCTACATACTGTTTGAAGCGAAAAATTTTTATACGTTCGATTATTTACATTCGTGGGGATTTTTTTTATCGAAGTTTCATACATTATCCCTACCATAAGTAAAAAACTTAGAATATCTCGGTGACCTTTCGTTCCTATTTGTTAAATTCCTATGACCCGCAGACCCACAACATTGGTGTAACCATACATCACAAGAGACATGTTGTATCAGGGGAGAAAGTAAGTGGTGAGTATTTAATTGGGCGACCGCAATTTATAACAATTTCTAGACGAACCATTAGACCGAGCGTGGTGGGTGAACGGTTAACGTTCTGGCCTCGCATTCGGGAGAACGTGGGTTCGAATCCCCGTCCGGGCATACAATTTGGTTTTTCCATGGTTTCCCCAAATCACACCAGGCGAATACCGGAATGCTTTCTTCAAAAAAGGCTATGGCCGAATACCTTCCCGTGCCTTGTTCCCAGTCCAGTTCCGCCTCTAATGACCTTAGCCGTCGACGCTGCGTAAAGCAATAAGTAAAAAAAAAGAAGAAGAACAACCATTAGGACATCCAGAGAGATGTGGTATTAGATCACTTATTTTTCTAACTTTTATAATCAATTTTGGTAATAATTTCAACCATAGTTCAACATTATTCGTTCATGATTATCAAGCCAGAATGAACAATATATGAGACATTAATTTCACTGAACAATACTTTGATGCTGTTGAGGTGTTACACTAAGAACAAAAATTTAAATCGAACTTGAGACGGTACGTAACAAATCTGTAATTTTGATACGGTGGTTAACTCGCCACAGTTGTGAAATCAAAGTATATGGACTATCATCCTCAAAATTTTAGAATGGAATGGACTACAACCACGCAATTATTTTATTCGTAGAGACAGTATGGAAACAACATGCCACCAGAATTTATTATTTCTCTACACAGTTAAGTTTTTATTTTTTAGTATTGCATTTATGTCCCGCCGTCGTCAAAGTAACTGGAGTAGGGAGTGGATCTAGAAACAGTGCAACGAATTAGAAAAACCATGAAGAATCCAATGGCTTGCTCTGGAATCGAAGGTGAGTCCTTCCGAATGTCAGGCTCAAACGTTACAGTTAAACCACCAGGCCCGGCCACTGAAACAAGGCTGCAGCTGGCTTCAGATTTTTTCGGTAGTACGAACTGATGCAATTTCTATAGGCAGACGTTTTAAACATCTGGCTCCCTCAGACTATCACCAGTCTCCAAAACTTAAATTTTCTGTGGTATCGTCCTCAAATCTTGATGGTGTCACATGTATTGTCGCCTCGTTTTTTGACGCTATTTGGAAAAATTTGATGCCGGTGACATGAAAGCATTGAAACGGAATTGGGGGAAGTGTGTGGAGTTGAGAAGGGACTGATTAAAAATAGACCATAATTTTTCTTTCAACTCCAGTCAGTGTTGAGCCACAAAGTAATTACACTACCGTCATGTGATAAACCTCTCACCGGTATTGTAGTACTGAAATTGCGGTTAATGTTAGGGCTACGCTTCTCTTGTCCAATTGTGGTAGCTCTGTCGACAATTAGCTGTAAATACCTGAAGAGAGGCATACCGGCCACATCTATGCTGTAAATGACAGTCAGGAATGCTGCCTGGAACGCGCAATCGCCGCTAAATTGCTGTCGGTCAGCTGCCCTGGCATGTAGCAGACAGAGCACTATTTTACATTCCAGATGACACGTCTCTCATTGCTATAGCTGCAGTTCTCGTGTTGTTCTTTGGCTGACTTAAATTCCATGTCTTATCTATTAACCACAGTATCAAGCGATGAAAACAAGATAACAATCTGAAGCCATAATTATTCTATACGTAGACGGACTCTAAAATACGAGGCGCGTCCAGAAAGTAAGTTCCGTTTGGTAATAAAATGAAATTGTACACAGATACAGAAGAAATTTTTATTGCACAAAATTCTACAACTCTTAACCTACTTTTCCACATAACTGCCGAAATTTTGCAGGTATTTGTCATAGCGTGGCACCAGGTTTTGTATACCTTCTTCATAGAAATCTGTCGCCTGTGTCTTCAACCAGTTGGAAACAGTTTCTTTCAGCTCGTCGTCATTGGTGAAGTGATGACCGCCAAGGAAAGACTTGAGATGTAAGAACAGATGAAAGTCTTGCCAGTTCTTCTGTAACCAAAGGTGGATGCCCACTTCATTCTTCATCGTGCACATCACTACGCCCGCCATTGAACTGTCGGACCCATCATCTCACCATCGAATCACTCATCGCATTTGGTCAGTAAACATTGCAAATTTGCCGATTAATTTCACTTGGTTTCACTTTCCTCGCATTCAGAAACCGAATCGCAGACCTGATTTCACAGGCGGCGGGATTTTCTATCAACGCCGACGGGATTTTCTATCAACGCCGACATTTCAAACAAGCACAACAAAGCGTACGTAACTAACAGCGATCTCCAAATGGTGCACGTTCTTCCCCTTGATACACATCGTCTACAGCGCATGTGCGGAACTGCAATCGCAGCGCTGCAGCGGAGATAAATTGAAACGGAACTTACTTTCTGGACGCGCCTCGTATAAAAATCTAACCACCTAAACTTGATAGCTGTATTCACTTATAAATGATCATAATAATATTTATTAAATTGTAGAATTTAGTATTCATGATCTGAATGCAGAAAATCCTTGAAAATCCGTTTACAATATGAAAATTTATAAACATTATTGCGCAACTTTTAACCTTCAAGACAAAATTATCGACTGTCTTATACTTTCGTGTCCTGTTTCTGATTCATACGACAATTGCAGACGTGTTGCCTTGTCTGCTACATGCCAGGGCAAACTATATTTTAAGATGCTCCCCTGTGAGATCCACACACTTCTTCTACCACGTCATTGCTTCTATTCTCGAAGATATCTAAAGTTGAGGTACCAACATATGACACATAATTTTTCTTGAAATGGATGGCGCATTACGTTTTTAACGTTTAGAATTAGGTGAAAATTTGGGGAAGCCAAACCGGGTGAATTACAAAAACACACATTCGCCATTGCAACGAGACACATGTCACCGGAAACATTCTACGGATATTAAATCACCTACTTTTCACAACCTATCTCTTCTTTCCGTGATAACTGTTCTCTGTTACTTAGACATGTTAACATAATGTCACCTCTTTATCCGTGAAAAGTAGGTGCAGTTCTCTCTCACATCCCCCCTTTCCAAGAAAAATATCCGATCACTTTTTTTTTCGTTCAGAATAAAAAGACTTGACCATCTTTTGAGCAGGAGAACTGATGTACTTCCTCTGTATTGTTCTTGCTTCCATTCTGGGATGCCGGAGCCATATCTTGTCTATAGTGAGAAACAGTTGAACAAATTCAGCAATTCTCTCATGACTCTAATGTTAAACCTCGATATCGTCGTCGAGCCATAAAGCCCAAAAAATCAAAGTAATCTATAGCAGTTAAAGTTATTTAGCGCATTTTATTGTTTTGATGCAACATGCAGAGGAAGGCAAAGTGGCCAGGCTAAGATTTGACGATGTTTAAAGGTAACTTACAATACACCTAAGAGCATCAAACATCTATCGTAGTACATACCAGAATTTTTTAGTTTCCTTTGCATTAAGTTTAGCACCTAAAATATCCAGTTTTTTAAAAAGTACCCGAGTGGCCACTTTGACCGACATAGAAATTATAAAGGGCAAAAGGCACTTTAATCGCGATTTTTGCAAATGAAGGAATAGCTGTTTCGTTCAACTCCATCACAGAGTTCGTGAGCACAAAAGTAATACATTTGCCACTCGATCCCTCGTTCTTGTGATTTTTAGCTGAAAACGTTTCGTTGTAGTATAAGCACTGTGTGTATTCTACATCATCATCATTAAAATTAACACATTCTTTTTGGGTTAGATTTTCTGAAGTTGGTGGTTTCATATCTAGCATTGGTTTCCTTCTTTTTGTTTGCTTTTGCAGCTTGTGATACATTTTTAAACGAACTGCAAAAAAAACTTTGTTTGGGCCTTTGCATTTGCTTTTTCCTGCTATTGTTGCACGACAATATCCTTTGGTCTCAGAGAAAAAGAAGTTTCCTGTCGTTGAAATAACACCACAAAATAGAAATAATTTAATTACTTATTATTACTAATTATTATTAATATACTTACTACAGCTTCACATGATAATAAAGCATCTTTTCAAAGCATTGTGTAATGCTAATAATCTGCAATGAACAAACAGAATCCGTGCGCAGCAGACAGAGGCCACGGCCACAAGCAGGTGGCCACTTTACCCGGTCTGGCGCCGTTACAGAAACATCATTCTATATTAACAATGCGAGGAAGCAATCATGATCACCATATCAGGAACTTACAGCAAAACATCACTCTTGCAAAAGAATTTTTATAATTTATTATTATTGATATTTTTTTCAGAAGCGGCAAGTCATCTGAATCCTTAGTGATAAATTCATAAACTGACCGCTTACCAAACATCAGGCTCGTCAAAAACCACAAATATTCTAATAACTTCGAGAATAAGCTAACCGGATCAGGCTTCTCAAGATAAAAGAAGGCATTAAGTTGCACTAGTTATGATTTTTCCCTAGTGATGCGTGATTGGTCCCAAAAACCCCCATGGCCACTTTGCCCGCCATGTACACTACTCGTATGCCCGGCTCTCCTTTACTTGTCTTTACGAAAGCCGAGAAGGTTATTTCCTGAATACATTCGCGACCTGGGTAGCCAGGTTTAAGGTCTGTAATTTTTTCTTTCTTCAGTAATTAACTAAACGATTATAATTTGACGCATTACATGATATGTCTCTGCGCAATAAATTATCACTATTGAAGGAGACTTACTATTACCACTACAACAGAATCCTTGCAATGTTATGCCCAGTCGCTTTGCGAATATTCTCCATGGCAGTAGTTTATCGTCTGTGTTTATTGCGCTGCTCAGAGAACATCATTTGCTTCACGAGATGATTCAACGCAAACGAGCTATCATAGCGGTAGCTTATTGTCTGCCGAGCAGGTCGCGTGCTATTAGGTCCTACCGCTTATAAACTTCCCAGCTGATGGCAGCGAAGTTCCTCACAGAGAACCAACGTGCAGAAGCGTGAACGTGGGAATCGATTTCAAACTTGTCATATGTTTACATTGACTGAATATAAAAACTGATCATTTCTAGAAGGTGATTTATAGTAACAAACCATTTTTCTCCGTTCATACGTAACCAAAATCGATAAATGAGACACGATTTTAAAGATTAAATACTCCGTTTCTAATAAATTGTTAATTTGGAATTTGTTTATAATTCAAAGTTTTTACCCCTGACTATTTCCCTGAATGCGTCAATTCAACTATATTATGTTATACTTGTCATATTGTCCACAAATGTCCAATTACTTTGTGTTATGCTTCACTTTAGAATTTACTGATAAACAAGGATTACAAATGAATTGGTTAGTTTTCCATTCTTCTTAAAACCACACATTTTAACGCTTCGTCCTATTTTATTCGCAAGGATAATACGGAAACAAAAATCATTACCATTTATATATACCCTTTCTCCGAAGTTTTGAATTTCCGCACGAGGCCCAATAATCATGAGTTAAAAAATCTTTAGATCATTAGGACCTGACATATTCAAGGACGCGGGTTCAATACCGGGTCCAGCCATCCAGATTTAGATTTTCTATGGTTTTCAGAAATCATTTTAAACGAATGTCTCGATGGTTTCTTCAGAACGGCAGGACCGAATTTCTTCCAGTTGCTTCCCTGATTCCTTTCTCAAATCTAATGACCCCGAGGAACAGTAAAGACTTCAAAGACTTCATTAAAAATGGCAAACAGTTTTGACTAGATTAAAGCACAGTAAACCAGTACTGGACATGATTACAAATGATGTGTAGAATGCTAGACACTGTTGTTAGTAGTTACTAGATTTTAATCTAGTAATTAGTGTTTTGTTTAATCACAAAATCAACTCGAACTATAGTTGCAAACATCACGACGTTTTGTTTACTCTGGATTATAACATTGTCCAATGTATTGTAATAAGTATTATAAGCCAGTTTACTGTGGAGTAAGTATCAAAGATAAAAGAAGAAAAAGAAAATTATTCTCGATTTGTATCAAACATGAATGGATTGGCGTATGATATCGGGTGAATGGTAACGGTAAAGTAAATGAAAGTAATTGAAGTAAACTGGTCCTAAGACTGTCACAAACATTTGTTTCCGTTCTACAAATGATCACTTTACAACCAAGAGAAAATTTATTATTGCTTAAAAAGCGCGAAATTAATTACAATCATTTAAAATGTGCGCATGACAGTCTATATCAGCTTTTTAGATGGGTTGAGAAATAGAGCGCCTTTTGTAGAAGTTCCTGATTTGATGCAATGAGCATTTTATGCAGCCTTTGGAACACTCACTGTAGGCTCTGGGAAATCAGTCGCACTTCTCACAGGAAACTATATTATCTCTCACAAACTACGGTTTCCCTCAACCATTCTGCAATTGATTCCGTCTGCATATGCATTAATAATGAATAGGAAAACATTGTTGGTATTACCTACACTGTTAAGATAATTTTCCGTACACAGTCATTGTTACCTTGCAATGTGAACAAAAAACGCTGTACAATATTAGTTACACTATGCAAATAATTCCATGACAAATTGAGCCACAAAAGTACTAGTAGTATTAAAGTCTATCGAAAGCTTATAATTTTATTTAAACATATCCATTACAACCTACATCATTACGCATACTAATCTTTGTCTTCCTCTACAGTTGTTTCCACTTCGATTGTCCCCTCCACCAACAAACCCGACATGTCTTAACATCTTACTCAGCATCCTAGTTATTCTTTCTGAGAGACTCTTCCTCAACATCCTTTCCTCGCATATTATTACCAGACTCAACATTAGGAATATTCAACATGTACTGCATGGTCATATTCCTTAATTCTATATGATTCATGTACTTTTATTTTAATCAATACCGCTACTAACAAATGAATGAACATTGACATCACAGTGTTGTGTTACGATATGGTACTCTGACTTCAGTAATAATAGAATACCAGATTTGCTAAGAACAAATTAATCGCAGCATTACTCTATTACTCTGTCTAAATCAGATTCTACATCTCGTGCTTGACATGGCTTGCCTTTGATGCTTGAGACTATCTTCTCCAGTTCTTAGCATTCCTTTAAAGTATTATTTAATACCTAGGATAAACAAAAGTTATACACTACCCTACTGTCGATAGAACACCGGACTAACGATTAACTGACCGGTATATCTAAGGTACACGTCAACTACCATTCTATAGAAGGTAGATTTCCACCATTGGTCTTGTAGATGGCTCAGTGATATACGAATATACATTACACAACTGGTGTTCTCCGTTGTGGCAGATTTTAGGCTCTCTCATTTGAGGAGTTAAACTAATTATTTAGACGTAGATTTACCAGTTTATTTCCTCAGAGATTTTTAGTACTGATTTTGTTTGATGAGTATGTATCACATCCAGTATGTGTTGTGTAGTTTGTTGTTTAATGTTGTTCACGTATATAAATCAAAAGAGTTACGCCGGTACTAACTCACTGGGAAGAAAAATCCATAACATACCGCCTGCTTGGCGTCCCGCTGTTGGGGAAAAATCAATAGTAGTCTTGATAACTTCGGATTCGAAAGGTCTTTGGTACACTACGCTGTTGTTAAATTTTTTTTACCTCCACCGTTTGTCATCGGCTGGATAAGTATTGGACGATGTAAATGTCTTCCACGCAACTGGAACCAGCCAACATGTGTTAGAGTGATAGGCTCAGTCCAGCGGCCATAAATTAACTTAATTTAATTGCGATGGAGCGCAAGCTCCAGTGGCAATTTCCCTACACACCCATTTTCCATCTTTCCTGTACCCACCTACTTTTGCCCTCTACAAATTTCATCTTTAAATTGTTTCAATGTTTTTGGTAAATATTCATTAATTCTCTTGGTAACTTATTACAATCCCGGACCCCCTTGCCTACGAAAGAAAATCTTCCCACACCCTTGTGCCCGAAATCGAGTGATCATCTTTTCCCTTCCATACTTTTAATGCGAGTGGTCTGGTGGCTCAGTGGTTAAGGCGTCTGACTGGAGATCGAAAGGTCCCCGGTTTGAATCCCTGTCTCGGCGAGTATTTTCATGGGCTCTTAACATGACCTTCACCTCTGGCATAGCTTGCTGGTAATGTGAAATAGGCCAGAACGCTTCCATGGTTCAGATTCCACGTTACACTGTGGGTCCCCAGTACCCCGTAGGATTGTCGGGTTAGGATAAGAAGGCTACGACAAGGGCGGAATGCGCAGCCAATAGAAACCCTGTCGCCAGGTCATTACGACTACACGGAATTATTATTATTACTTTTAATTCTTACACCAATATCTTTCGACGCCTCATGACCAATATACGCCTTGTTCACTTCCATGATTCTTTTCACCGCCTTCTGTCTTTCAATTAATCCCAATGCAGCTCTTTTATCATAACGGTTACTGCTTGTGTTCGACGGTAATTTCCAGAGACAAATCTAGGAGCCATTCTTTTCACCTCCTCCAACTACTGTATCTGATACCCAAAATTTGTGTCCCATGCTACACCACCATATTCAACCAATAGTCTGACCAAAGTTTTGTAACCCAATTCCTTTACTTCTCTCGTACATTCCCTCATCACTCTCTCCGAACTAAGAGCGAGGACGATTAGAGAAGCGGCAGAGGATTACTGTCAAGGAACGCACAAGTAGACGGTGACTACCTATGCTGGGGTACCTTTGCCTCCAATGATTTGTGTAAATCAGCTAAAACCGATATTGCAATAGCTGGGCAAGGATACACAGGCAGCCTGAGTCTTCCCAGGTGCCAGCCTCGCTGGAGTGTTAATTAGAGCAGACGGGGCAGACAGTGGTGAAGGTCCGGGACGCAGTGCCACGCCCGACGGGTCCTTGATCCGGTTGGCAGTGTGCAAGACGTAAGTCTGGACGACCGCCAAGTCCGGCCAATAATCCCGACAGACCACGACTTGCAATAAGCGATTAACACTGCAGATCTGCTAGCTCGGGACTTACCGTTCTCAGTAATCTCATTTCTAGCACTTTCACATCGCTGAGATGTGACTCTAAAATGTTAGGTCAGGCAAATTTGGGAAGTTGGCTAATATCTCGCGATGAAATGTGCGAGAAATGAGTCATTATGTTTCGTCAACGGCTGGATCATTAAAGATACAATTTAAGGAATTAGAAATAAATCGGCCGTGAGTCGTGTGTCCTTCTTAATTCGTAGAAATTGTGAATAACACTTATGAACAAGGTCTATGTTTAAAAACTCGCTCTCTAAGTTCGTGTTAAAAGCTTTCCCACAACTCAACCGCTGGTTTATTCTCTTCATCACAGCACTTAAAGAAACTATTAAATATTTCAATGCTCTTTCTCACTTTGACCACTGCTTCAAAAGAAATTATGCTCGCGTTTAGTGTTTCGTGCAGTACCAAATCACACTTTTCTCTTTCTCATAGCTTTACGCCTCATCAACATCGAGGTAATTAGAGGCGGGAGAGGAGTGGGAATGAGGAACGGGAAGGAATTCGCCTCGATTTAGGGAAATCATGCAAAACTGTAATCTGGATAGACGTGTCTTTCTGAATTTTGTGTTGTATGTTGATAGCATACCGGTTAACAAGAGTTCGAACGACTAGAACTGTCATTTTCAGTTTATAAAAAATCCACATTGTACTCGCCAGCTGTAGACGATCGCAGCCTCTCGGCACTACATCGCAGGTGACTTTACTCTTTGAACGCTGGCTGCAGAAAAAACTGAAACTCTCTTACAGTTTCAGGAATGATCGCTAATGTTTTGATCTGAGAAGGTAATACTAAAATTGTACAGGCAACAAGCCAAAAGAAAAAGGCGATTTTGGCTTCCACTTTCTGAAGATTTCCAAAGCAATAAAAATTCTCAATGCAATTTTTCTAGGTGCATGCCTTTGTCTTAATCTGAACAAAAATTCGTTCTACAGTTTTGTAGAAACGTTGTTCGATTTGTATCTTACTTAATGAACATGTATTTTCCAGTATTGATAAAAGATCTTAAATAAGCATTGTGAATAACAGGAATAGTGACTTTTGCCGTATGTTTTTAATACAGGTAGAAAAGTTGTGTGGATGTCTGTTGTTGGCAGACGGACCACTACAGGCCAGATCCAAGCAGTGTTTACGGAGAGAGTCAATTCGGATTAAAAACCTCTGTTAAAGGTTAATGGACGGAAGCGCATTTTCTTTCCATGTGAGACACGAGACTAACAGTTACTTCTTTACTCTAGACGCACTTAAGATTTGTTCATAATTTTGACAACTCATCAGAGCTCTCAAGTGGGGCAGGTGTTCGCCGTTTACAGTTTTCACACACCATCTGTGCTACACAACAAGAATATAAAAAAGCGAGCACCTCGCAGCTCCTAGATGAGAGGACACTGATGTAGCGGTCTTAAGATACCGACCTATTTTTCCAGGCTGTCGAACTTAATTGAGAGGAGAATCGATCCTGTGTCGTCCTGAAGTTGAACAGCGTCTTCAGGTACAAACTTCTTGGGGAGTGGAAACCGTTTTAATATGAAGAAGGTAATTAGTTGCTAAGATCAAAGTAATCACCCGATGTAACTCCATGCTGTACACCGAGCGTGGTGGGTGAGCGGTTAACGCTCTGGCCTCGCATTCGGTAGGACGCCGGTTCGAATCCCCGTCCAGGCATCCAGATTTGGATTTTCCATTGTTTCCCCAAATCACTCCAGGATGAATGCCAGGATGCTTCCTTCAAAATTCCATTGCCAAATTCCTTCCCGTTCCTTGTCCCCAGTCCCATCCAGCCTCTAATGACCTCGACGTCGACGAGACGTTAATCCATAAAAAAAATCCATGCTGTATTGCTACACATGAGAGTTAACGATAGTGTATTAATTTGAATTTGTAAGTTTGTGTGGAAATTTATTTAATTATTTCTGAGATTTTTTTAGTGGCTTCAGTTGACACTTTGTTTTAAACACGCATTCCAGTAAGATTAAACTCATTTTACTGTTGATCTCTTTGTAGTATTTCTCCCACATAGTCATAGTCATTTCCCTTCACAGCATTAAGTTTCTATAGTATAATTGAAGGCTGTAAATTGTCATTATCCTCACTGATTCAAATCGCGACAAGTAGTATTGTCCAAGGCCTCGACGACGTTATATCACACTGGTGGTTAAGAATGGAACAAGCTCATATCCAGACTTCATCTGCGAAGAAATCGCTGAATTATATACAAAAAAAACTCGTTTTTCACAATAAAACGAGGTTTACGGACAGACGGAACCCACGCTTCCCTGCATTATGATATAATGATCATCAGGAAGTCTGCCATCCACAGGACGTTAGACTGTAGGAATATAAAATGGAATATTGAGCGTCCCGCATACAGAGATTAGTTATTCACGCTTATTCGTCGTAAACATAGCTTTCCCCTTCCAATGGTTTATCTTGAGTTCTTTTTTTCAGTTGTGTTTAAATACTAACAAAGTTTTGTGTGAAACATTTTGCTGTATATTAAAAATGATATAAGGAAACAGTGCTAAACCTGTCCGGAAGATGCTAACTCCAATCAATTTAACCACGCCGCTCTGAGAGTGCAACGGCTGAGCCATTCCTCAAATACACTGGCGGTAATTAAAAGTGCAACACCCAAACGGCGTTATGACAAATGAATTAAATTTGGCCCTAAGTATCCACATATGAAGAGTATTAAATGATTAAAAATTGAAAGTTTTGCATTTGATAGTGTGAGAATTACGGGCTAGTTACTATGCAAAATGCTACGTTTTTTAGTGTGAACGGTGTGGTATAACACGACACTTTTTTGTCCAAGTTCTCGTTGACAAAGTATTCTCAGTACCCAAATGTCGGAGAATTGGCGTATTTGAAATGGGTGCGTTAAATCATTAAATCTCCCGAAGGACTACTCCTGGACGATAGTAAACCAATTGGTTAAAGCTGGGTTACACTCTCTGACCCGATTCAATGTGTTCCATTAACCTAATTTCATTCCCAGGATCGATTACCTGGTGTTAAGCAAAACGCAAATGGACACGTGAATGACGTACATTTGTGTTTAGAATAGAGTCTGTGTCAAAGTGATTATTGACAAAATGTACGCAGGAGTAGTGGAGAAACGGCTTACCTTGCTGTGATTTCATTACGTCACATAGGTCCAGTCACTGATGTCACGGTTTGTGGGGAAACAATTTCAACAGCAGGAAAGAGTGTGTTGTGGTTGAAGGCATAATAACAGGCATCCAGTATGTGGCTGGGGTGCTGCACCCTATTGTGACACCCTTCAAGCTCACCACCCTAATCACATCTTTCAACAAGATAATGCGCGTCCTGATACTGCGGCCATCACTACACAAACCTTGCAAGGGATTACGATCACAACTGGGATCGCAGGGTCCCCAGATTTGTCCCCAATAGAATATGTCTGGGATGCCAGGAGTAGACACATTAGATCACATGGTCATCCAACACAAATTGTGTAACAACTGGCTGCACAAGACATGCATGCTTAGACAGATATACGTGAAGAAGACATCTGAACACATTTTGGTTCAATACGAGCAAGGATCCATGAAAGTATATGTGCTCTTAGTGCGCGCCCATCTGAATAACAACTGCTTCTAGGGCAATAAACTTAGCCTGATCCATTCCAATTTGTTATCATTTCTTCTGGGTATGATTTTGGCTATATGCCACCACTCCTATCTGGGTGTTGCTCTTTTAATTTCCGCCAGTGTATATGCTGTTTCTGCGTGCGACACTTGATCGGACGGTCCAGAACCGATCTGGTCATTCTGAGAAGTGTGTACCGGACGGTCTTGACCCACATTTCTAACATGGGCGTACCCGCAGTGATCACATTCCGCTTCTCATTACAGATTACTCAAGGAGGCTGGAAGGGGGGGGGGGGGGAAGGAACACCCAGATCGCAACCCGAGCTGAGACAATCGCCATACGACTGCAAAAGATCTGTGGGTAGTGGGAAACAATGTCTAGAACTGAAGCAGTCACCCACGTAGCATATACTCTGGAATTTGCCGAAATGCATGAACAAGAACATTTGTCCGCGTAATTGCAGAGTACTATAAATTAAATTCGCGAATTCAGTAATAGATGAAAAATAAATGGTTTCAACCACGGTATCCGTAAGCGAACCGTGTGGGATTTTTTCGAAGTATGTCCAACTGTTTGATTCTAGGACGTCGAACCGCTCTTCTCCATTAATTCATTTCAAGAGACCACCTTGATATTTAAAACACCTGAAGCTGATTCACATTAGCAAATCACTCTACCCTTGCATTGTTCAGTCTTCCATCCATTGTCAGGTACACCTTCAGAGCTTTTCCTCTGTACCAATTTACAGATCACACCGTTATCGTTGCTGTAACAGCTGGTATAAGAAGTTTTATAAACCTTGTGTGTGATTTATCGAATTCTCCGTTTTTTATTACATAGCTCTCTAAACTGTATACCGTGATTAATATGAGAAACGACTTGCACATTGACTGCATAGTTCTTAAATGAATTTGTTTGCCCCAAATTTCACTCTCCTTATTTGATGAAAGGAACTAGATTCTTTCACTTTGCTGTACCGCACGTATAGATTAGCTCTTCCTTCCCTTGACGCGACTGTTCCAACATTAGTGAAGCTTTCCGCATATTAATACCTCTTTACGCGATGGTGGTAATCTGTGTGTGTCGGATAGTACGTATTATAGATTGAATTTCAAACAAGTGCGATTCAAGCTCAATTATTGAGATGCCACGGCAAGCTCTGGACCAGTTTTCCACAGGAACCATGATTTCCGTTATTTTTTTTTTAAGGCTTACCGCCTCGGTGATGACCATTACAGGTGCCAGAGAACTTTGTGCAGGGAACAGAAATAAAATGGGCTGAAAATTGAATTGTGGATGGTGTCACCGGGAATCGAACCTTCCAGTCTTCAATTCAAAACTGTAACGTTGTCGATCAGCCACCAAGCTGGCTCGTACTAAGTTAACAACGCTGAAGTACAGATGACAATTCCTCTACGCCGAGACTAATGTAATAGTGTCGCATGTAGCAGCAGCTCGTACTTGAATGAAGAAATAGTGCCCTAAGCGATAGTGGATAATAAAAGAAGTTTAAACCAAATACGGCACAACGCGAAGACTACCGGGTGTCACGTCAGCCTGCATCTCAGGAGAGTATTAGCCGGGCTACTCTGTTGTCACGTCACGTGAGCTGTCACGATATCAGATTCCTCCCGTGATGTCCCACACTGCTGATACCTCACTTCGTCACGTCATGTGAACTCATTTTTGCACTTTTAAGTAAGTTTTTAAAGACGTAAAATGTTAACTCAACTAGCTTTTCGGAATGGGAAGATGAATTAGAAACCGAGGCTTGTTTTATGGCAGTCAATGAGAAAAAAATCTGAATTAAAAGAGACTACAATGCTGTGAATTTCAACGGTTAGTGCCACAGTTACATAAAGGTTCAAGACCTTTTTGTGTGTTACCGAATGAGCAAAGAAATAATTTTATTTCTTGCACATTAAAAATGACCAAAAAAATCAGCAAACGCAACTTTGTACCACTGTTACAACTGACGAAATGTTATCACTGCACGTTTTTTTTAATATGAGAAAGACATATAACAATTAAAAATAAATGAACGCAGTTTGTTTTATTTTGTCTTTCTGTTACCACCATGTAACCTTCTAAACTCCAAAATTTGCCTTATCTGTGTTAGAAATATCCTAACAGTTAAATACAACTGAAAAGCAATCTATTTGTATCAATCAACAAAAATAAAAGGAATTGAAATTACACGATATATTTAATTATTTTCAAATTTCCTTCCAAGCTGCTAGTGGTATAAATTAATGGCGATAATCCGGTGATCTATGTTTGTGTAATCATTCATATTCACCCACTTTTGCTTTAAGCACCTCGTCCATTGTTAAAACTGAGTCAGCAAACAATGGAAGAGGGCGAACCGTGACTTCGCATTACTCCAGAATGTGTGCGCGCACACAAAATAAACACGTGAGCTTACCCGTGAGGTCACGTGATACACGTGACGTGGCAGCAGTGAGCACGCGACTCATAAATAACCGATTTGTCGATAAACTAAGAGTATTTTTGTATGCTATATATTTAAGGTGGATTTAATTATTTCTCTCGTAAAATCTTCTGTGAGTACTGATTTTTACCACAATCATCTTCTAAGTCTGTTGGATCAAATACACTCCAATTTCTGCAGAAAAAATTTTCTCTGACTAGGGAACCAAAATATAAGTACTCATAAAAAATATTTATTAATTCGTCACCATACTGTATTAATAAAAAACGAACAACGTACGGACATTTGGTTTCTTTTGTAGGGTGCGTAAATTCTATGTTCCGTTATATTTTTAGAAAATTCACCCGGTCATTTATGTAGCATAATATTCGTTTTAAGATTTACCTTTTGCTAGAGGTTTGGTAAGAATCTTCTAATTACCTAGTACTTCTAGACGAACCATTGAAAAATACTGTTACAAATCTTCAAAGTTCGTTGGGACTTCAGCAACCCAGGTTGAACCAGTTAAATCTATAACAAAAGGTATAGAATTTTAAAGCCAGTGAAATAATTACTGTTTATATTTGAAAATATTTGAAGAATACAACGAGCTATTGCACTCTTAATGTGAAAAGTTATTTCAATTGTTATTAGCAA
Organism: Vandiemenella viatica; assembly: GCA_031002005.1. Lineage (NCBI taxonomy): Eukaryota > Metazoa > Arthropoda > Insecta > Orthoptera > Morabidae > Vandiemenella > Vandiemenella viatica. The sequence goes on along the minus strand of CM061920.1, from coordinate 254,752,612 downwards.
ACGTTATTAAATAATGTAGGTTTGAATACCTGAAAGAAAGAACTTTCAATTTCAGTATTTTTGATAGCCAGAAACAAATTTAATATCAACACTAGTAAAAAATTCGTCTCCTAAAAGATATGATATCACTGACTGTGTTGAATAAGTGTTTTTCATACTAATACAATTCAGTTAGTGCCATCTGTCTAGTTCTGAAAGATCGCAAGTGAGCTGGTAGTTATCGGAATGGTTAGTAGATTTGTCCCATATAGTCAGAGTAAGTGATAAATATGGAAGAATATCTCTCCCATAATATTTCTGCGATTCACTATCCGAAAACAGTAAAAATATCATGTCGGGGAAAAAACTCTGTAATACAAGAAAATTAGAACGAAACTTTTTCCTAGATGAATGCCTAAAAACAGTTGATAAAATTACCGGCAATTGTTCCCCTCTTTTCGAAGTGAGTGCGGTAACATCCTAAAAACCATCATCAAAACGTTCGGCACTCTAATGGTGGTATCAATAGAACTCTTGGCAAACGCAGTCAAAGTAAATTTTTTAATGTCCTTCCAGCAGTTTGATTTTGTCCAGTGCTAACATTAATATAGAGTTCTTTTCCCTTTATTCGAAACATACGGGATTGGTTAATTTGTTAACGGCGGTAACTTAGTAAGGAAGCAACTGTAGAAGTAAACAATGATTAGAATGTATGAACCAGATAACTGAAGATGTAGGTTGTAAGGTTAGATGAAGAGGGTAGCGCAAGATAAGAAGGCATGGAGGATTGCATCAAACCAGTCAACAGACAGATGATAGCATAATAATAAAAAGTAGAAACAATCTCGTTGCGATTCAAATTACCACTGGAAATAATTGTGAAACTGTAGTAAGAACGAAGACTTTCGCTGCGTACGACTGTAATGAAGTCTTCACAGGTGTACCGCCGGACATCTGCACACCTGAAGAAGACGGCGGAGCTAGTCATCGAAATATCTTGTTTCAACAACACAATCCGGTGGTACACCCGTGAATACTTCATTGCAATTGTGAAACTGTTTTGAACAAACCCTTTAAGGCCTCCTCTGCAGTCTCTCAGCTTCCGACGAGAAGCTCCTTACATGGCGGATTAAAAAGGAAACTGGGAGAGACAAATGTTTTAGCAGCAAAGTACATTTTTTATAAATAGATTCCTTAATCTCATGTTTTTATTATAAAAATATTATACTATTTGCATGTCAAAAGGCCAACCCACTATTTTCAAACCAAATATTAAAACATGAAGTTTTTTTTTTTTTTTTTTTTTTTTTTTTTTTTTTTTTTTTACAATTTCATTCCTCCCAGCAGAAGGCTGGGAGGCGGGCTGCTGGAGAGTCATAGGGGACTCTTTTCAGCCAATCTACTACTACGGGGAGGGAAGGGGGATGGAAGGTCGGCCGTGGCCTTCTAGGGAACCATCCCAGCATTCGCCTAAGTGTCTGAGGAAAACCACGGAAAACCTCAGACAGGATGGCCGAACCGAGTTTAACCCCGGTCCTCCCGAATGATAGGTAGGAGGCCAATATTGGCCTCCTCCCATCTCGGTCAAAACATGAAGTTATTTGGTCTTATTTATATATTAAAATAATTCCACTGCGAGAAGCAACCAACTAATTAACTAACTTATTGTTGTAGATTCATGCAAAACCTCACCCACTGATTTTCGTGGTGTTTTGAACACTGTGCAGCACAGAAATAAAATCTCACATGTCTCATCTTCATGCAACGCCGATGTTTCATTTAAAAAAAAGTAATGTTCGGATTTTGTTGGGGCTTCAGAAAATGTACCGCCCATGGGTTAAGAACAAGGATCAATCCATGATTCAAGGAGTAAAAATAGAGTATGCTTTATAAAGCTAAATCAAAGAAATTGAGGAAAAATGGTTCCACACGTTAGCACTCAATTTTAGTTGAAAGCGACTCTTGTAAAACATATTAGTCTGGTTCTGATTGGATAAGATCAGTATACAATTCATGGTATGTATCATTTCATATGGTATCAAAAAGCGGGGAAATCGAAATAAGTATTATTGCTATTATAAACAGAAGTTACTTTTCGCTTTCGAAATATTTATCAGGATAAGTACCAACAGCGTCGTATTGTTTCTAATTGAAATTATTTGAAAGCGAGAATGATATTCGCTTCTACCAAACTCCATGGTTTAGATTCCATGTTAGACGGAAGGTCTCCGTTAACTGGTAGCATTACTGGACTAGTTCAGTTGCTTCGAAAGATGAGAATTGAGTTTCCGCTAAAATACTCTACCACTAGGTAACAAAGCATGAAATTATTATTATTTGCTACGTTAAAAAGGTATCAGACCTCGAAAACGGATACATTGTTAGAAAAAAGCCGATTTACAAGCGCTTTCTACCGATGCTGTTATATAACGCTGGAACAAGCTTTATTTTAACTGTAAATCATCAGTCCTTTAACCCGTTTCTGAGAGTCGTGGCCCCCGTTGGATCTCACTAAATTAAAAACATCCTTGACTATGCGTTGACTGCAAATATGGGTGGGTGGTTAACTCTCTGGCCTCGCATTCAGGAGAACGCCGGTTCGAATCCCCCTCCGGGCATCCAGATTTGGGTTACCCATTGTTTCCCCAAATCACTCCAGGCGAATGCCGGAATGCTTCCGTCAAAAGGCGAGGGCCGAATTCCTTCCCGTTCCTTGTCCCCAGCCCCATCCCACCTCTAATGACCTAGACGTCGACAAGGCGTAAATCTGTAAGTAAAAAAAAAAAACTGCAAATAAGACAGTCAAATCGTCAGTGAGAGTAGCATAGGTAGAAAAACTCACTTCATTTCAAAACACTTTGGAAAAAATAAATAAAAACTGAACGGAATTACGAGAAACAGCTAGTTTCAAATAATATAGCTAATGTTCATTAGTTTGTTATTCACGCAACATTTAGTAATCTAAAATATTCCAGATAATTCCTATAATGCTCGGATACTGCAAAATACAAACACAATAATTAAAGATATTCAATATTAGGAACCAGAGGCGGATCTTGCAAGTTTCAATTATTTGACAACTCCCATAAATTAGTATGGTAAAACTATTTTGGATACTTCAAATTGACTCTGCAGCTAAGAAATAGTACAGAAATTTATCCCGATAACTAACAGATTTTGTGTGTTATTCCGTAGCAGAACACAATAAGTTATATATCACAGTAATATTTTCTCGATTTCTCACGATGAAATGAACTGTTCTAAAAAGCTCTGATGCCTATTACTGCGATCTCTACCATACTCTGTAAGCACTTTAGGCTGGTTCAGAGTTTATGTAGTGAGAACGGCAATTGTATTACTCTTTCCACTGATGTTTGAGATGACGTCAGTAGTTTTGCTAAAAATGACACCTAAACCGTTATTGTAAGTTGGTTGCCTGTTGGAAACTTCATTTTTTAAATGCCCTATAGCTAATTGTGTCCTTAGAGTGTTCATAGCACATCGACAACAAGTGCGTCATATCCCAGATTGCAATGTGTTTTCGCGATGTCACAAAACGGTTCCAATTCGACAGCTTATGGGAGACCATTGCACGAGGACTAGACCCTGACCCTCTCTTGAAAATAAGTTTAATCTTAATGGAAACTAAACTTAGGGTCGGGCCATAAAGATGGTGCTGTATGAAAGGAAGGAAACCGCGGCCCTAACTTAACAACTTCAGCAGGAGCAGAGCAATTTGTGCCAACTTTTCTGTGCGAGATGAATTATCAGGTAATTTTTTTAGTCTATTGTTAGGTCAGGAGGAAAGTTTGCCGAAGAAAAAAGCGTTGATTTGCGGTCCTCCCCCTTCTCTGCCCGCCTCTCTCGTAATTCAATTATGGCTAACTCCTTAGCGCGATGCAGGACATACGGGCGGCGGCAAAAGATTAATTACGTGACATTTGCCCACCACTCACGGCATTTCGTCACGGTTGCCACCGTTGCCTTGCGTAAGGCGAGCTGGCTTCGTCGTGGCCTGCTTTAATATCGCAGTCGATCAGTCCACTCAAAGAACAATGCCTCCTTCTAACTGATTATACGAGGATAGTGAAACCAACAGTGACGTTGCTACATGCATATTATGCACTAGAGAATATGCGTGGTACGAACTGCAGTGCGTAATTTTATTTGGAGCCAGTTGCGTGGAAGATTATCTTGATGTTAGGTTAAGGCTAGCACTGAAATACGTGCTCTCATTTCCAAATTTAACTAATTTTTTTTTATTAATTTGTAATTGTGGCATTTGCACAGTACATAGTTCAAACTAGTACTAAATTATTCTTGACAATGTAATCTTTTATATATATAAAAATAGACGTGTGTTTTCCTATATTTCACTTTTCAGCCACCACTACCTATCACAGATCACAGGTAATTGTGTGTGGAAGTAGCATGAAGTTTCCTGTCGTGCAAAACGTTGGCCGAATGTCGGTAGCTGTGGGGATGTGGGAGATATGATGAATAAAAGTGGTCGATGAAGGGCATTTTCATATTTCAACCAAAGACATGTCTCCGTATAAGTCACTCTGCTGCCACAACTACATAGCATAGACCAATGGTGTTTATGTGTGGTAGTGGTATCGTGTCTCCTATCATGTGCTATGGTGGTTAGACGTCGGTAGCTATGGGGGTGTGGGAGATATGGTGGTTGAAAGTGGTCGACCTGCGGCACTTTCATTTTTCTACCAAAAACGTATGTGTCATGGTGTATCACTTTTCAGCCAAAACTGCCTAGCGCAGGTCACTGGTGTTTTTGTTTGGTAGTAGCACAGAGTCACCCGTCGATAACAACGTTGGCCGAATTTCGGTAACTGTGGTACTGTGGGAGATATGGGGGTTGAAAGTGGCGGATCAAGGATATTTTCATATTTCGACCAAAGACATGTGTGTTTGTATATTTTACTTAGCTGCCTGAACTACATAGCGCAGATGACTGGCGATTGTGTGTGGTAATAGTATCGAGTCTCCCATTGTGCACTATGGTGGTTATATGTCGGTAGGTGTCAATCCAAATTCTTTACAAACACGAACGAAGTCGTGGGTACCAGCTAGTATCAAAATATTTGCTAAGAATTATAAAAAGTTTAAATTAAAAATTAAATCTATAGAATCGCCGGAAACAGTACGAAGCTGTAGATGAAAGATCTAACTCCCAAAACACTTTATATTACATAAAGTGCTTCAACAATAACGCAACACCTTCTAAACTCTACAGAAATGTATTTATATTGCTTACACAAATATTGAAGTGTTACTTTGTAGCAAAGTATCTCAAGTCTTACATCGACACTTCAATTTGATTAGCGTGAATGTTAATGATGCGGCAGACGTCCTACAGGAAATAATTTTTTTTGTAGACATTCGATCCAGAATATCGTGCATTACTTTGGCAACTGCGGCGTAAATTATATTTGGTCCGTAAGATCTTCGGACAAAGACCGCAATTAAACTCCATTATGAATGAATTGAGGAACGGTGAAATTTACTGTTTTAGTTCTAAACGCGAGTGGTACCTGTGACGTAATCGAATTTGTTATTATGAAATATGTGAGTAAAACTTTGTGTTTATCTACAACATTACATATTTATACAATCTTTCAAAGAAGCTATTTTTGGTAAAAAAAAAAAAACATGATAATTATTCACTGAGAAATTACTATTACTTAAGTGTGATTCCCCGCGAAACAAAATTCTGTTTACGACCAGGTGGTAATTAATGGGACAGAGCTTCTTACAAATAGTAACTCACAGCAATAACATGTTTAAAATAAGTAAGAAAAAATGCAATTCTTGCATATAAGAGTACAAAACTCACGAAAACAAAAATTGTCATTTATAAATCCCAACTCTCTCAATTACTTTGGGGTCATATTTTCTCTTCACAAATGTATGGATACAGAAGCAAATTAGCTGAACATTAAGTATTAAACTTCTGTATGAGGATTAAAATGACTGTGATAAGGAATAAATACAGTTAACATGTGCAGAAATTTATGATAGATTCCTCCATACAAGGTTGTTTCCAGCAGCTCAAAAACTAGTAAAGAAGAATTGGCTATCACTAGGTATTAAAAATTCTTACAGAAACAATGTAGAAACTTATGTAGAAGTTAGGAAGACGTAATGAGCTTATCAAGAACGCATTACTAATGGTAGGATTTTAACAAAAGTAACTAACGAACCTATGCATTTGGATATGATCAAGGAGATTAGCAGGTCAGATAAGATAAAAGTTTCATTTTCATACCGCCGAAATTATTAACTGTAGGTAATATTCACCACTGCAATCAGCTTCACAAAACATAAAATTGCTTCTCAATAAAAGTGACCTCCGTGGTTTGGCCTATAGTCGTGAGAAATACATGTATTGCTAATCTCTATCGGCTAATAATTAGTGGTACTTCCCGTAAGTTCAGCACAGTGGTTGAGAAATCCTTACTTCATAAAAAAAAAATTGCAAATAGAGAATTACGAAAAGCACCGTACAATTTTTCTGACCTGGTATCGGGGATACGGCATGCAGAAAAATGGATTGATGTGATTTTGGAAAAATATACAACACTGGCAATTCTTACATTTAGATAAATATTAGGATCGGACTGTTACAATCGTCAGAATTTGGACAAAATTTGTTTTCACTTTGAGATTACCAGTATCATCACTATGATTTTAAGGAATTTTGGTTAAAATACTGCACGACACAATTACTAGATACCTACAAAAGAAATAGGTGACTATAACAAATCGTAGGGATTACCTGTAATTTCAAAAGTGACGAGGAGACGCTATAGTCTATAGGCATATTTTAATTGCGGGCAGAGCAAGGAATAATAATAATAATAAATTAGCGCAGTTGCAGGAAGAAGCACTATATATACTATGTTTTGCTGAAGATAAGGCCTACAAGCTGAGAAAATTAAAACTTGAATAAAATGTCTCCGGCTAGTAAAATATCGGATGTAAGATTTGGTTTGAATACAGACAGCATAAACACTTTTCACGGAGTGCAGTGCATATGATGATACTATCAACACTGGATCAAAAGCCATAACAGAAGCAGAATCGCGATGTTTTATAATTAAAATTCAAGCTATTAATAAAGATGTCAAATCCAGATGATTATCACTAAAATATTGTTTTCTCGAAAGACCATGCATTTTAGTAACTAATTTAAAACTAAGATTCTAGAAGATGATATGTCTAGGGCATAAAATTTTGTGGGTGTAAACTTTGAAAATGTAAACGTCACAAACATTTTTTTTAAAAATCTAAAACGAGTTGCCGTTGAAGAATGTATAAAATTGAAAGAAAACCCACAACACAGGCTCTGAAAATAAAAATACTGGGCGGGGAAAAACAGGTTATAGAAAAATCTGACCACACGTTGAAACCGAAGTCACACTTTAGACCAACCGAACTGTATGATTAGTAAATACTGGGTAAAAATGAAGGGGAAATAAATGTAAACTAAAATAAACATTAGTGTATCTGAAACAGTTGAAAATCTTTGTTGAAACTGACATGGCCACGAAGCCCGGCGGTGAGCGCTAACGCTGGAGTTTGGCAGTGGGGAGGACACAGGTTCAAAACCCCGTCGGACAATCCTGATTTTAGTTTTCGATGGTTTCCTGAAATCGGACTAATGCCGACATGGTTCCTTTAATAAGTCATGGCTGAATTCCTTCATGTTTCTTGTCCGCCACCCTCCCAAACTTCTCTCGGATCTACGAGCCGTAAAACCGGAGACAAAAAATAAAGTAAACAAATAAAAAATACTAGGAAGTGGAGGAATTAACAGAAGAAGTGATGGATTTCATGAAACCGGTTGGCCGCTCAAAAGAATACATCAGAGTTCCAACATTAAAAATCTTCTCTTTTTTTACTTATGGCTTTACGCGACGTCGATGTTGAGGTCATTAGAGGTGGGAAAGGACTGGGGACAAGGAACGGAAAGGAATTCGGTCATGGCCTTTTAAAGGAAACATCCCGGCATTCGCCTGGTGTGATTTGGGGAAACCATGGAAAACCCAAATCTGGGAACGAAGTCTTTCTCGGCGTTGAGAATGGATGTAGTCTTCTCGGGAGACTAGCCGAGTAAGTAAGATGTTTCCACACGATACATCTTACTTACTCGGCTAGTCTCCCGAGAAGACTACATCCAACCCAAATCTGGATGCCCGAACGGGGATTCGAACCACCATCCTCCCAAATTCGAGGCTAGAACATTATCACTCACCCACCACACTCGGTATTTAAAAATCAATATCTGTGTAATTAGACGTGAAGTCAAAGCGTATCCCTGTAATCTGATAAAAAATACCTCATCTATTCACGCTAACTGGCAAGAATACATTTGGGAATCTTCTTATGAAGACATCAAAATCGTCACTCAAATTTATGATTATTTGGTTGCACAACACATCAGTAGTAACGTTGATGTTATAAAAACGTTAAAATAAACAGTGGAGTTTTGTGACCGGTTACTTCTTAGAGAGTAATAAGTGGTCTACTCGTATAATCCTCGAAACGGATTTGGGTGAAATACTTCTGAAACTCCTCCCTTCGATTCCAAGTGGCTAAAATAGGACACTAAGGTGCTACACTAACGTTTCTTTACCTATGGTGCTATGTATTTAATTGGAAGTTATTTTACTACGGTAAAAACACCCTCTATCAAAGAATGCGGGTTTCAGATTTACTAGAATGGAGACCATTTCAGGATCGTAGAAATCTAGTCATCGCACTTCCCTATATCCGATTGGTCTCTCTAATTCTGCTCATTGAGACACAAGTTGTAATGGGGCAGTGGGCTGAAACACATGCAAATTAATTCAGTTGCCATCTGATTCACATGCCCAATTAAGATAATTCCATACAGTCTGCGGCCAAGCGACGCAAATTGAATCGAATACCTTCCTGTATCGTTATGCGATTGTATCTGGAGAGTCCATTAATAGCCTAAGGCCTTATTCAATCAACCGAGAATTAACAAAGCTACATCCTGCGGTTAGGGAACAATACAAAACTTATTCAAATGAGAGGAACGATAATCTTTTAACTACAGAAAATAGCAACAGATTGATTCATCGTAGGCTTGGGGATACTGAAACTGTTAGTTAATTTTTTTTTACTGTACGAACTAGCAGTGTGATATATCTGTTTAAATCTGGTTTTGATTTATGTGTGAATTCGAATATTTTTGCTGCTATATCCGTATCTTTGGTATATGTAATTAAATACAAAATTCAAATGCCAAATATTCAATTTACAAGAAATTTTTTATTTACTTTTCATTCCACGCGATCTTGATATGACCTTCTTTTGGTTGTATTCCAGTTTCTGTTTGAATAAAACTTGTCGAAAGTTGTATGTTGTAATTCTTAAAGTTGTAATTTAACAATAACTCGTCTTGGGAAATTATGCTGCCTCGTAAGATTCGTGGAATCTGGATGAAATTGAATTAAAAGTTTTTACGTCAAAATACCTTCATGAAGAAATTGTTACCGTACAATGGGATTCATAAGCAATCCAGCCAATTTCAGTTCATTATTTTATTAATTACTTCACTAATAGCAGCAGGTGTTGGTTTTCTTAATTTTCTTGCAATATTTCTAATAATACCTCACACACAATAATTATTATTAAATGAATTACAGAACTGCAAATTACTTTATCTCGCTGCTCGTCATAAGTCTGTTTTACAGCACTGTTTTACTGGCATGTAAAACTTATAAGCCATTTGATTTTTTTCACCCATTTTTAGGATAGGCTCACGTTGCTCACAAAAGTGGCAGGATAATTGGAAAAATTTACTCAATTAACTTAATTTAAGCAGTTTTTTCTACTTTGAATTTAATCGAATAACAGGAGCAAATCCTTGAAAAATAAGTGCAATTATTTGACACTTAAGTACCGGGTGATAGAGTAAATACGAATTTTATATTGCGGTAATCAAGGGGTATGTAGAATATACATATTCCATGTTAACTGCATTTATAATTCACTATCGCCATTAAGAACCCGCTGAAATCGTAAAAACAGCAAGAATAAAATTCAGAAAACGTATAGAGGACATGATTTTTGAACGACAAGTTTAGATTCCATAAGTAAACAAAATTCCTGACTTTCATATGCAATTAAAAAAAGTGTAAATACAAAGTATCTGACTAAGATATTACAAACAACTAGGTTTCATCAAGACAAACATATTCTACTGTGTAGATAGCGTAGTTGCCAAAGAGAACAGAACTTATTGTAATTAAAGACGACTGCTCTTAAACGAAAAAAAAATTGTCCATGAGAGTGAGGATAAATATGCTGTAAAGCAATAAGATCATCATGGGAAATATTTTTTTATGGAAACCATCGTTTTATGGAAGTAAAGAGTCGGTGAAGACCACGTGAAAGTACCGAAATCGTGCAGCCGAAGGTACTGACCCATTTCAGCTCCAAAGATATACATTGCACAAACAGAGGAGCAGGTTAAACACAGAGACCGGGTACACTGTGCACTCGACGGATGAGCCAGGGGCTTTCTCTACCTCACGTTAGTTGAGCTCTAATAGCAGCTATTAATACCGCAGGTAAAAACGAATAGATCCTTGACACGTATAAACGTGTCCTCGAAAGCGACTTGGCCGCGGGAATCAAGATACAAAATGGTTATTACGGAAGCCCAAATAGCACCACGCCATTTTAAATATTAAGTTATTCATGGGTACACAGGGGTTTTTCGTTATGGGGAGTAAAACGCCGTCAAATAGCTTTAGATGCAGCTATGTGAAGAAGTAGTAACGATTCTTTGCAGTGACCAATATCTTGCCTGGGCAGCTCGGGAATTACTCTCGCATAACCAATTTTTAGAATATGCGTTTCTTAACAAACTATAGAGAATGGCTGTCCGAAATAAAAAACAAGTTTTAATAGAATTTTAGTTAGTAATTAATACTTTTTTTGTCGGAGGGCCCTGTAGAAAGTTATTTCTGTGAAACTTGAGATCGTAGCTGATCATACCCTCCATAGGAAATTGTTTTTAAGTAAGTTTTGCGTTTAAGGTCCTTTGTCGTATTAGAAATTATAGTTTTAAAATATGAAATATCATGTCTGAAACCTCTAAGAAATGAGGGATTAATCTATTTTTGGGTTCTAGAGGCAGTATTTCCTTTTCTCTCAGCACAAAAAGTGTGTAGAATCGTGTGTTATGGTAAATGATCAGAATAACATTATTAGTAACGAAGTTTACCTACATCAGACTTTGATATTTGTGAAAAGATTTTATTGTTGGCACACCAAACGATCAGACACCTAACGAGGATTCACGCAAGTAGCTGAAGCGGTGGTGCTGCGTCTGTAAACGTGGCAGCAGGTATCGGAGAAGAAACGATGTGAGACAATGCTTCCGTTGTTTTGGCTGCCGAGACACTGAATTAAATATACTCGTACTGCGAACCTCCACAGCTACGTAAGACTAAATCGGAAAACAAAATTGCAATATTGAAGTGTACGATACCATCCTAACTACGTAATATCGAAGTTCTTCGTAAGACGATTTATATGATTAGAATCAACAACACATCACCAATAATACCATCGTTTCACGTGGTAGAAAGTAGTCCCACTTGTATCAAACAATTCAGTAGAACCACCAAAAATATCGTCTTTGGGTTTTCTTATCCTAGTGAAGATAATGCTGACGCTCAGCTGACTCTCCGTCTGTCCTAGGCCTCTAGGACTTAAACAGAATAAGTTGGTGTTTTCATATACAAATGTTTCGTTAGCGAAAGATTGAATACTATATTTTAAATTTTGTAAAATTGCTTTAGGTGATTAAATAGAAAGGAGGACAAAAAATAAAATCTATCCCATCATATGTTTGCATATTGTCAACTAAATGACTAATTATGTGTTTCGTTTTTTTATTGTTAAATAAAGACACGAGTGGCAACCAGTTTTTGACATTATATATATATATATATATATATATATATATATATATATATACCGGGGAAAATGAAATTTTTACCCAGTATGCCCATGTTTAAACGAGAAAAACTAAAAACACTTATGCCTTATATACCTTGTAAGTCGTGGGCAAAATAATCAAACTTTTTAATTTGAGGTTATTTTGCCCTATGCTAAAATAAATTTAGAACATTTTTATTGAAGTCCATTGTATCATAAATGTACCTGTAATAAATTTGACGGTAACTGAACGACAGCAATAGTAGTAGCGTTGGCGAGCAGTAGAACGGTTTCAGATCTCTACCCTAAGAATGTGTCGAGCATTGATCTTTGTGTCGGCGACTGTCGTCTGACACATTTTAGTTCACATTGCTACAAAAGTGTGTATTTTAGTTTTTTACACTATAATTTCTTTTATGTAAAATCATTCGTTCTCAATTAACAAAAGTTAATATGTATTAACTTTACTGATATTAGTATTTACATGAATATAGAGTAGAATACAATGCACAGCATTTTGAGGTTCGTGACGAATTTTCAGTTTGGTGGCTTAGTGTGTGTTGTGGTGTTGCAGATAGCCAGCTGACCCGCAAGACGCCCCCGTCGTACGCGGACGGGGTGTACATGCTGGCGGGACGCGACAGACCCAGCCCCAGGAGGCTCAGCCAGATGTTCATGAGGGGCCAGGACGGCATGGCGTCCAGGGAAAACAGGACGGCGCTGCTCGCATTCTTCGGTAAGTGCGCTCTTCCTTCCTCTACCCACAGACTACGGAACGAAACACTCAGAAAATGTCACAATACTTTGATAGAGACATTAACCAGTAGCCCTGCAGAGGCAATAGCTCAAGTATACTACACAAATTAAGTGCTTACAAATTAGACTGGCTGACAGAACGAAGTACAAGGTTCTTCAAAAAGGAATTCAGAATTTTTAAAGACTATAAAAGTAAATTAAAATCGATTAAGGACTAATTACTAAGCATTATTTTGGTTCTCGATGTGGTTGTAATTGTGAAGTTGTAGACCACTCACCAGAAATCAGTTCCTTGTCAAACTCGATCCAACAAATCTGCTACACTCGTATCAACAAAGTTCTGATGCAGAGATAAAATTTTAGGCCTGTAGAGAGAATTGGTGCACAGGTTCCACTGAACTGTTCTCTCTTATGTCTGTTCATGTCGTAAAAACTAAACGCTCGTCGAGTCCGCTCCACACCAGTGGAAGTAGTTGCTTTAAATATGTAACCTGCAGCAACAGACGTCATTGTCATACGCCACTACGCGAATAAAACTGGAGGGTTTTGCTATAAAAGAACAATTTAACCAATCCTGAGGGTGAACTTAAATTTTTATTGGCTGTCAACATATAAAAGTCCTTTTGAAAGCACCATATATATCTTAAAGTGAAGATACAGTATGGGTTTTCATTTTTAGGTTGGGGAAGTATTTGTACAGCTTTCATGAGGAATGTTTACTCTTACAGGTCTTACTTAACACGAGTGAAATAGCCTGAGTTACAAAGATAGAATTTTCCAGTGTTTCCAAACAGCTCAATGTAGCAAACAACTTCATTGCCTAAAGAAATGAATGGCTGATTATTCCTGACGTCATTTCTAAGTCACATACATTCGCTTGTTCAATTAAGTGTAAGTCTTTCCATGTTAGGAAACGTCAATAAAGGATCCTATACCCGATCCATTGCGCCAGGAAATATACTCGTGGGAACCAGGTCCATTTTTCCCATTATTAGCATCAATATCGTAGCTCAGTGACCAGATAGAAATTTTTGAACGTCAGCTCCTTATTTTTCTTAGGGCTTTACGCCTCGTCGACGGCTAAGGTCATTAGAGGCTGGATGGGACTGGGGACAAGGAACGGGAAGGAATTCGGGCATGGCCTTTTTGAAGTGATTTGGAGAAACTATGGAAAACCCAAATCTGGATGCCCGGACGGCGATTCGAACCAGCGTCCTCCCGAATGCGAGGACAGAACGTTAACCGTTCACCCACAACGCTCGGTACGTCAGCTCCACCACAATACTTAGGCAAACGTAGCCATAGTCTTATTGCTATTGTTTGCTACAGACAGTTTAATACAGCAGCTGCTTAGTAAGACCTAACACAGAAAGATCCAAATCAGTTATGTATTCACTATAATGGCTTCCAGTAGAGTTCTTTTGGAATACGGGTGGTATGAAGAAACCATCGCCAGCAGAGTAGAACCATTCGGTGAAACTTCTCTGGGGGAAAAAGATGACCTGTCTGACCAGAGCTCGACCCCGCGTGTGGCACCTTTCGATCATACACAAAGCAAGGATTGACCATTACATTACGTATGCGATTCTAAGGAAATGTGCATCATATCACGGTCACTTAGAACAGTTTCTACATACCTGTAGTTTCCAAATAAGGCACTGCTATTCTTCTTTGTGGAGGATTTACTAAACATTAAATACCAATACACATTAACTACTGCGTGGTTGATATGAAACCGAAAAACGAATCGGGTTGAACGACGTGTGAGATTGCAACGTAACTTACGATGAGCCTGACTGGAATAGAGTATCACCCTGCTGCCTACCTTCCACGGGTTACGGGAAGCACATTTAACGACTAAGGCAACAGACTCCTTGAGAGGGTACTGCTATATTTAACAATGTAGTTCCCTCTTTACTTTGTACCAAGAGGTTCATGATCGATTGAACGACAGATCTATAGGGATTGGCATAGACTGACTTCCGAACAGAACTGTTACATAGGTTGACTATGAGAAGCTATTCAAACGCAGAGTGATAGAGCTTGCAGAAGGCAGTGAATAGTAACAGCTGGAAGGTAGCTGTGAATTACAATAGATTTTAACGTCTACTTACAAAAGCGGAGCAGTTTCATGGTTATTGCTATCGTTAATTAAGCTTCATTTAGTGGGGGAAATGAAAAAAGAGTGCTGTAAAACTTCTGCGAAATTATTTCATTGATATGTTTGTCACTACAATCATTAATGGTGACAAACGAGCAGCTAGATGAGGATTCGTTAGTAGCTTCATGGTGCAGAAGATACGGTGGACTCGGTAGATTATGGCGCACTGGGGAAGAATCAAAGCAGAAACGATAAATCACTTCTAAATGAAGTGATTCGTCGTTACTGCTGTCACCCCAGTTTGGAGTTTTAATACGCCGTGGAGTGTAACATTTCGAGATTATACTGTGAATGAAATCCCATATTTTCTAGAAACAGAATACAACGTTACAGTCACGGAATAAATGAAATAAAACGCTCGAGGCACTAGAAAACTTTGATTATTTTTATCTTTAAGTTCTCGTGAGGCAGCATACAAATAAAAATTAATACCATTCTCTTAAACTTTATCCCCCAATCACAACACAGAAATGTCTGAATTTCCGGACATTAGTGATGCACGTAAAATGAACAAGTACAACTTAGAAACTCAGTCCACAATCCGAAGGCTAGTTTGATCCTCCAGTAGGAGGCCTACTAAGCCAGTGGGACCGTGACAAGCGTTGAATCTGAACCACGGAGTGTCATAACTAACCTCCCATTAAATAAAACAAAGCCTTTGAAAATTCCTAGCCACAGTGGGAGCTATACCTAGGACCCTGAATTATTGAAGCAAGCATCCTATAAACATTTTTTAATCTTTGATTTTATCCCGCTTCCAGTTAATAGGTAAAGTTTTTAGTAACTCAGTGATGCACAAAAAATATCAGACCACAAAGAAAATTGTAGTTTACACGACTCTGATTGCGCTCTTGCGATTGCTAGATAGTAAGTTCCAGAAAGCGCTCTAACCAATGAGATTAATTCTCACTTTTAAATAGGAAACAGAAATATTTTGATATATTCTCGGGAGACTAGCCGAGTAATCAAGGTGTTTCCACACGATATATCGGCGATCTGAAACTCCGTCGCCATCTTCTGGTGAAGTGGATTATAAACCATGACCCCTAACAGGGACTTTACCAGAAGATGGCGACGGAGTTTCAGATCGCCGATATATCGTGTGGAAACACTTTGATTACTTGGCTAGTGTCCCGAGAAGACTATATCAATTTTCAACGCCGAGAAAAACTTCGTTCTTAAGAAATATTTTGGCTATCAAACATGTTGGAAATATGGCCTTATTTACCTTCTTCTCACAATCCACAAATTATTTAAACGATTACCAACAGAGAATTTTAAGTACGTAGACAAAAGATTGTCAAAGTAGTAAGAAAAATGATAAAAGTAGTAAACAATATTGAAATATAAAAATAAAATTTATATAGTCAAAGTGAAACAATTTCTTTAAGACACCTCTGCTGAAAATGGCGTCAGGGGAACTGGTTAAACGTTTTATGGCTATAAATGGAGACTGAAAAAAGCACAGTAATTCCTTACCACCTAATGTCTCTGTGCAGTAATAGATTTTGCTTTTACGTAATTAATGCTTCTGAGTAGCGAGTGACTTTGTGTGTTGTGATTTCTTAGGTCAGGTGGTGAGCTCCGAGATCCTGATGGCGAGCGAGAGCGGCTGTCCTATCGAGATGCACCGCATAGAGATCGACAAGTGCGACGAGATGTACGACCGTGAATGTCGAGGTGACAAGTACATCCCCTTCCACAGGGCGGGGTACGACCGCCGCACGGGGCAGAGTCCCAACAGCCCCCGGGAACAGGTCAGAGTAACCACATAGAGGTTTTATTTTACCACCAGTTTTATCTAGTGTTCAGTTGTACAGTAAAGATGAACAACATGCAGAAAAATTAATGTTTTTAGTTGTAATTCTATAAACATGTGATACGTTACCCTCCAGTGTGGCTCAATGCATTAAAGAGCCACAAATTGGATCATGAAGTTACAGCAGGGTGGGATGTAGTCCTGGTTCCCCTTACCGACCGTTGCGATTGCCGTTTGTAGGGTTTTTCCGCAGCCCCCAATTTCCGCTTCATAAACTGCACATTACACAAACAAAGATAGACATAGCGTACACATGACATACTTAGTTACACGTTTGACAGACGCAACTTTCCTCCAGGCGATGAATCACTCTAAGCGACAAGCCAGCC
The DNA here is from genome assembly GCA_031002005.1 of Vandiemenella viatica. Lineage (NCBI taxonomy): Eukaryota > Metazoa > Arthropoda > Insecta > Orthoptera > Morabidae > Vandiemenella > Vandiemenella viatica. The sequence goes on along the minus strand of CM061920.1, from coordinate 254,735,568 downwards.
AAATCCAACACGTCGCATCCTTAAAAAATCGACCCTGGCATAGAGGGATAAGTGCAAGAGGCAAGAAGATAGTTGGTATATTATATGCAGTAAACATTTTTCTTGGGGTTAAACGTGATTCACATAACCCAATTCCTCATAATATCGAAAAAGTATTAATGAGCAAATATTTATGCCAATTATAAGAATCGTTGACTTTGTAGGTAAAACACATATTAAAAGCAAACTTAAATTTGAACAAGTTTATTTACAAAAAAAAAACAAAAAAAATCTATATGGTTATGAAACTACGAAGCAAGTTAAACTTTTTTTAAGCATTTGAGTGAAAATTATTCGATTTAGGGTATTAAAATTGCGTTCTTAATCTTAACTTAATAACTGGAAAATGATAATGGGAAATCAATAGTAAGTAAGATATCAAACTATAGATTTTAATTTCAATCTATGTATTATAGTACGGAACACATAATAAATACAATTGCACGAATAAGTGAGAATATAAATGCTAAACGGTCAACTGATGCGAGCTATGGGCGCCACCATATTGGCCTTGGCTGCTCTGCCGAGCGCCTTTCACTTTATCCCCACTCCGCGGCCGGCTGTAATGCGACATACGATAGATGAACGGAAAAATTTGAGGCGATAGAATAAAAGTTTCACTTTAAAAAAAAAAGAGGAGGAGGAAATGTAGATGTGTTTTTTAGATTATTCTGTCGTAAGATTATCTCCTACAGAAAATCGAAACCCTGAGAACATAGTTCGCTTTGTTGGCAGAAAAAAGTAAGTTATATCAATTTGAGTTAAGGAACAACAGCGATTTATTTCAAATTCAGAGCCTATGGTAAATATCGTCAAGAGCATAGCTGTTCATTAGGTTCATATCCCGAACGGCGAGTTCTAGAACAAAGAAACGTGGAAATGCGTAATTTCTCATAGTCTACTTGAGCCGAATAAGGAAAGGTACGCAATGACAATTTTTTGTTAATGAACTGGCAAGAGAATACCCGACACTCTCATGTTCTACCAATCTCCTCTTTTGTGAAAGAACTGCATGAAACAATAAAGCTAACAACTTTCAAGATTTACTAAACTAAGATGATACCAATAAGTTTCGTTTCTAATGTTTTAAATTTTGTGTTTCCTAATTTCTATATGTTGCTACACAGAAAAAATTTAAATTATATGTAGCCACCGTAACAATTAAGTTTGAACTGTCATAGTAATTAAAGTGCCTGCATAATATCAACGTTTTTAAGAGGATGTTGATCCATAAAATACTAATTAAAGCTTACAAACAGTTTCCTCCTCTCTCGATTTCCAGTGACCTTAAAGTCTACTAAACTACTTCTCTGAATCCATTAAACTTATCTTTCTCATATTAAAGGCAACAATCTCATTTACTCTACTCAGTTTTCTTATATTAAATCCTCTTCATATACGGTTGCTTTTTTATATAAAGCTTCAAGGAACTATGATTAAGTAAAAACAAACTGAAATGTTGAGTGAAATGTTGGCCTATTATAAGATCTTTCATAATTTTGTGGTTTCTGTCACTCCATAGAGACAGTACGACATGGGTGAAAGAAGGCAACGTACTAACTCTAGTTATAAATCCTCACTACGTGTATCCCGCGAGTCGGAGTCCAACACAGAGTTGTTCAAATTAGTTTCCCGGCGTTCACCGCCACAAATTTCGTTACACTTTAATTAACAATCCGGAACGGAATTAATAAAGTTCACTGCAGGCACCCAAAAAAATCCAATTACCAGAGAGTAAACACGGGTAGGCACACATGGCAGGGGTTTGTACAGGCAGTCCGTGCTGCAACAGAAGAGCATCGCTTATGATGGCAGTTATTTTTTTTATTTTTTTTTATTTGGCCTTAAGCGCCATATGGCACTAAACAGCCATCAACTATTTGCACAGGTAATCAGTTCATTGTAAAAATAAGTAAGGCATTGTACAGGTAAGCAAGTCATTATACAGATAAACAAGCCATTGTGCGGGATAATCAATTATCCCGCATAATAGTATTCACCTCGATAGCTATTGGCTGGAGAAGGTGACACCACGCGCCAGCCTTCGCTCACAAATTAACAGCGACCAGAGATATCATTAGAAGAAATTCGAAGTTATGACCACAATTTAATAACTAAATAACTGTTAAGAAATTTACTGCCGGAAAACATTCATTAAGTTTGCTTTTGGTATCATTTCATAGTTAAAAAACGTGGAACTGCTTTTGAGTAAAATGTCGCTAATGAAAGCAACATAAAAAAACTTTAAAAAACTAAAATTATTCATGGTCTCTGCTGCAAGCACGAATGCCAATTCTCATTCCGGCCTAAATTAAATTTAATTAAAAATTAGCTAATGTTCCTGCTTGAATAAAGTTTATACATTATAATTTTTTATTTTTACGTATTTTACTGGCAACTTTCGTTAATGGTTTTTGTTTATGTTCGCTGTGCAAGAGTTATTAGGTTATTTGAAAAAATATGTTACCGAATCGAGTATTCCGGTAACCCGTTTCTTGGGAGTTGCTCAACTATTTAATAATCTAGAATCTGTTTTAATTTTACTGGCTGATGTAAACACTATGATCAAAGATTACATTATAAAATGTTTTTCAGGCCCCAATTTAAAGCAACATGATGCTTTCGAAGCAATTGTCCACTATATTTAAACAGAAATTCTTCAAATTTTGTAGACCGATCTTTTAGGGTCAAACACAAATCAAGTTTGTAATTCAGCAAGTTAGAGCTTTGAAAGAATTATGACAGCACGATCGTCCCTGCCCGGGTTTAATACGTTCATTAATACTTCTGAGTTCTTCAAGCTCAAGACATTTCATTCACCCTGAGGGTGAAACACAGGCCAGGTTCGTATTTTGTCAGATCACATCAATCCGTCAGAATCTTTGACTCTAAAAACTGCTACACTAGACCCGTGACGATACAAAAAAAAGTTATACATAAATCAAAAGTGCATGCCTTATATCAGGTCGACTATTACTCAAACGGATAGATATATGTTTATAAAATCATGAAATAAGATGATAGGTAGATACGGTACTATGTATGGGCAGTACGGAGTACAAGACTCTTCATACAAAAAGTAAAACATAGTTAAAATGTAAAAAAAAAAAAAAAACATTTTATCTATACCTTAATATTATGGTGACGGAGATATATTGAAGATATTTCTCACTAATTTCCTGAATTAGGTGTTGAACGATATAACTACTGTACAATACTTGAGAAATATGATGTTTTTCTTAAACAATAAACGAGGTGATGCCTGTTGCTGTAAAAATAAATACGAAAGAGAAGCTCCAGTTGCAAAATGAGAGGGACAGGAATATTTACCTCAGGCCTTTCAATATGCGTTCATAAAACATAAGTAGAGAAAATACAAATAAAAATTAGATGTATCAGCATGGAGTGGGAGAATAAAGACTCACTTTAATAACGGCGAGCAACTTTGAAATTCTTCTCAACGATATGATCATTTCTTAAAAAAAAAAGTTTCAGTAATTTAATTTGCAGTTGTGCGAAGTTAAGCAAGTTTATCAAATATCTGAAGTGAATATAATAGTTAAATTTAAATAAAAGATAAACGGTGATAGTTTTAGTCTATTGATGCTTCATATAGATCTATACAGTAATAGGATCTCTTTGTATTAGCTAAACTTACCAGGGGCTTGGAGCTAAATTTTGTTTGATGTTTCCGCACACTCCGCTAGGCGGCCGTTGAATGAAAACTGAGGTCAGGGATTCTATTCAAACAAAATATCGCAACACGACAAAGTTCATTTCATGATCAAACTTATTAGTATATTAAAGGTAGACCTCTTTCTCCAGGTGAAATAAAGATAAACAGCTGTCGAGCTGCTGCAATTTATACATTAGACAGTACTAAATTATTTATAGTTGTTTACTTGTCTTTGATTTATGACTTTAAGTAGACGCAAAATCAGTCAAGTGACTAGTAGCTTGTTAAAGTGCGAGGTATGTTAGGTTTGAGTTTAGCAGTATTTGATCGTCAGTGGTCTTTGGCAGTTAGCCCTTTGTAACTTCGTGTGATGGTACTGCTACAACCCTCCAAAATCTTAAGTTTACTGTTCTTAATCAGTGTAACATAGCTGTCACACACCAACTCATCGGTGTAGTATGCGATAAAAAGGACGATTGATTGTTAATACAATCCACGCGTGTTTTAAAACACAACTCGTCTCCACAATTTGAAATTCCAAAAATCGGAATATTATAATCACCAAAATATCAATATTTTTTTGAACTTTGATAATTTGAGTAACAAAGGTTTAAAGTTAACAGATTCGTTTCTATAATATTACCGTACTCTCGAATGGTGTCCTAATTTTTTGAACGGAAATGTTATTGAGAGCAAACAAAAAGTGCTTATTAGCAAATGTACTGAATGCATAGCAGACGGTAATAATTATGACGGGGGAAAAATGGACGAATTGCTGTCAGTATCAGTGGCATAGGGAACAAAGAAACTACTACATTGCCGAAACCTCTTGCCCCAGACGTTTTTGTAACACGATCTTGATAGAACATTAACTTCTTCACGTAATTACTGTTTATGAAACGGTCACCGCCTTTCTCATTTTACTCTCACATTCAGAGACTGTAGTAGTAGGGAGAAGTGAAAGGTTCTTGTTCTGACAGTGAAAGTGTTATTTTTTGCTGAAATATGTATTTGTTATTCAATTATCTCTGTCAAATGTTTCTCCAAGGAAAGGATTATCCTTGTAGTGCGATTCTGGAAGATCTGAAAAACCCATCTACAGATGCTAACTCCTCTTCAGTTGTCTCAAAACATTTCCCAGCCATAAATTTCTTTATATTTGAACGTGGCTGGAAGTCTTAAAGTGCCAAATCTGGTGAAGAGCAGAGATGATCCAACAATTCATACTTCAGATCTCTCCATTTTCCTATTGCTGAAGAAATTTAGCTGGTAGTTCCATTGTAATGATAGAAAGTGATTTTTTTTTGTAATCCTGGACTCTTAACACTAGAATTTAGTTGATCCAGAAGACATGCGTAGGTACTGTTTTACCCTTTTGAAAGTAATCAGCTAAATGAATCCCTTTTGTACACGGGTCATGTTGTTTGTGACAGATGAAACTGACTTTGCCTTTTTTTGTGCAGAGCCAACTGCTTCCACCCACTGTTTTGATGGCGCTTTTGCTCTGGCATGCAGGATATACCTACATTTCATCCATACTAACAAAACAACGCACAGAACTAATAAGATCCATTCTTCAAAAGATTCGTAGTTTTCGTATACGTTTCTGAGTAGCATCACACAACTTGTTCAAAACTTTCTGATATTTAATGGTTGATGCAAAATGTGGGTACCCTTTCTCGTAATATGCATATCGCCTCAGCTATGTCATGCGTCTCTAAACGCCCATCTTCCACTATTATATGTACACAACCACTTTTAAATTCAACCGCCCATTTCTTCACTGCTGGAAATTAAGGATAAAACGCCTTGTTACCTTTAACAAACATGGATGAAACGAGGGAACTTTATGACTGTGCGATATCCAGGTTTATCCGTTTGATCCTATTGCTCACAGTTCGTCTATATCTAAAAGCCACGTAAAGGAAACTACTTCACAGACCAAATTGTGGCAAGACGTATACTAATATCACAAAACAAAACAATGATACAATCTCTTCAACTTTCTCTAGTATACCATTCCCATCCTGTCACACATATTCCGTTTTCTCTCCATCCAAAATTCCGTTTCAAATGCTCACCGTCAAACTTATCTCTGGAGTCGTCGTGAGTGTTACATTAGTCCACAGGATTAACCCTTCTATCTCGCGAACCTGAGTATCAGTTTTTGAAGCGGTTCGATATGTTGTACCGACACATTATCTGTCCTAATGCTTGGCGGTGCTGTGGTGTGCAGACGAACCGCGTGACGTCGTGGATCGACGGCAGCTTCGTGTACAGCACGAGTGAGCCGTGGTCGTCGGCGCTGCGGTCGTTCAGGAACGGCAGCCTACTCGCTGACGAGGCGGGGCTGCCCGTGCGCAACACGATGCGCGTGCCGCTCTTCAACTCGCCCGCGCCGCACGTGCTGCGCATGATGAGTCCAGAGAGGCTCTACCGTGAGTACCCACCAGACTTGCTCATTGTCTTGATACTATACTATTAGTTTTTAAGAACGCAGTTAACCTAACAACTATGTTTTTCAGTAGCTTTGATATGTCTTAGTGAAGTCGAAATGAAATTTATATCTCGTCTTATAGCAATTTATCCAAGGGCCTAGTGCCTTACTCACTGCATGCCACCTTCATCTGCTTAGTGCTATTGTGAAGCACTGGAAACAGGCTTAATGCGTGCCATGGGGTAAGTTGGTTTCAAAACGTTAGTGTAGCGGATGTGTTCACACACTGACCACGGCCACTAACAATAAAACTCTCTTGATGTACAGAACTATGATCTGTCAAATGCTAGTTACTATTTCACGTTAAGACTGCTGTATCATGATATTGCATCGTTCAAGTTTTTTAATACCACTCATATTTCATGTAATATTGTATTTCGTTTCAGTTATTGCATAAAAACAGTAAAATGTTTCAAACTTTTTTATTTATACTTACATTTACTAGGAGTTGATCCATATACGTTTGTGATAGCTAAAAATATTATTCCAATACCCTATTTTACTAGAAACCTACAAAAAAAATAGTTTTAAAGAGTGATCATTATTCGTTTTGTGAAAATATTACGAATGAAATAAACAGTACAAATCAAATGCAACAAAAATTTAGTCAAAAAAAATGCTGTGGTTCTAAGAAAACTTTTAATATTTTCACTACATATTTCCTATTTGAGTCCCGAAATTCTCCACCGAAAGATAAGTGTTAGTTTCTGTTGGAAAATTGTGAAATTAAGAACAGATTTGTTAAAATTACTCATTTAATTGGTTTGTAAAAAAACTTGAACTCCTGACCCACCGACGCTATCGTGAATTATGAAAATGTTTTTAGATCAGGAGTTTCTTAAATAAAGGTAGAATTAATTCCTATGGAAAGAGTCGTACCAATCGTATATTAAAGTTTCGAAGTCCGCAGGGTACCTGCTTTGATTTGTTACCCATGAGGATTATCTAAAGAAAAAAAAAATCCTTCCACTTCCCGCTCTCCCCATTAAACCTCCTGTTATTACTTTAACTCTCCAGATTTTTTTCAAACTCTTTATTATAAATCGTCTAGGACAGTTAAAGATAAATTAGTGGCCAATTGCCAGTTTCTATGTTAAAGGCTTTGAAATTATGAAGCTGTAACTGACATAACTTATAGACAAATGAGTGATTGTATAAGGGTTTCTTCTTTTCAATCAGAAAGTATGGTACTAAAAAAAATGGTCTAATGAATATTACATAGAAGTTTTATGAACTTACTTGCGATAAGAACGGAGCAAAACAAAAGACACTCTGTAGTTGGCAAGAAACCGATACAGCGCTGTAAAAAAAAAAAAAATTATTAAGTAAAGATTTGAAAAAAAAAACATTAAGTAACGAAAGAGGAAATAGTGCTAATGCAATTGTAAATTGAGAAGATAATTTGCAAAATTTACCTGTAAGCATATGCTTAACAAAGCATTGAGATTTCTGGTTAGCCAGTTGAACAGATTTCAGGTACACACGAAAAACTGGAAGATGGGTATCTGCTTAATTTGAATCAGGGTCTTGTGAAAATCGTGTCTTAATAACACAATCATTATGCAGCCGTCTGGCTTAAAAATAAATGAATGGGGTTTAATTATTTAAATGGCTACCTCTAGATATGACACTTTTTTAATTTTTGACTTAAAAAGCTCTTAGTCCGCCTCCTGATCCCGCAGTGCTGGGAGACCCCCGGACCAATCAGAACCCCGCCCTGCTGGCGTTCGGCATCCTGTTCTTCCGCTGGCACAACGTGGTGGCGCGCCGCGTCCAGAAGCAACACCCCGACTGGCCCGACGAGGAGGTCTTCCAGAGGACGCGCAGATACGTCGTCGCCACCCTGCAGGTAGGAACAGCACAGCCACTGCACAACTGTCGTGGAGTTATCTAACAGAACAGAACTCTGTCCCGATATGAGATTATAGAAGAGAGGATCGTCATGGATAGAAAGACATTTTGAAAATTCTACAGGGTCTCCTAATCTGCCCGCAAATGGGAGTAATAAAACTTCACAACTTGTAGTGCCATCTAGACGGCTTCAATTTCCTATTTACGTCTAAATAGTTGGAGTATTATGATTTTTCAGCAGTTACAAATCAGTTCAGGCGTTAAGCTAATAATAAAAAAATATCTTCGCCCGCTTAGTGTTAGACGCTATTTTTTAACCAACAGATGGATTCCGAGTGACTGTCCACAACGGTCCTCCTGAAACGTAGAACGCGTCTCATGTCTTAGATGCATGTTATTCATCAAAAGAAACTAAAAAAATGTGAACAAAATGTTAAATATTATCATGGGCGTTTGTTATGGTAATGTTTGGAGACTAGTGGGACATATTATTACTAACTATCGAGAATTCTGTGGCCCGATAATATCTTCTTGAGCATTCCTCATTAAAATAAAACCAAGTATGGTTGCAATAGACGAGTAACACTGAAATGAGCAAAGATCTACTAACTTGTTATGGACGCAGAATTTGATGTTTTGATTAAATGAATACAAACTCATTGTTGGATCTGCCATAAAAATTATTAGTGTTATAAGATATTTATGCAAGCGTTAGGACGGTTATAAAGGGTGCATAAATGACGAAAAAAATATCTTTTTATCCAAATTCTTATGAAGATACATTTCAAAAACTTCTACTATCCTTTGTAACTATCACACTGAATCTAAATTTCCTTTCTCGGCCCACGCGTACGATTTGAAGCAGAGACGGACGGTTCCAGTGTCCTAGCTACTATGTTTCATATGTAGCAATTTAAAGTCTACATCAGATTATTTCGCTGCATATCGTAGCCTACGAACAAAATCTTTTGCATCTGGTATTTTTTCCTGTTGGTTACTTTTTATAGAAATCTGTCCACAAATGATTAAAAGTGTTGTCAATGAGAGCTTCTGCCACAACCAATAACCATACGCTTACTTTGTCACAGAAACTCTGCGATTCACATTTGAATGACATCCTCAACCTGAGCTGTCAGAAGGGTCACTGCACATCTCCCTAATTAATGTAGGAGACTGCCGTGTTGAGCTCAGTTCCGGTACCGATCATTAAAAACAAAAGTTTCCAAATCTTAAAATATTAGTTTCCCGGTAGCTTCATCGAATGGTGGAAGACTTACGAAGGTGACAATGATTAACATGTTCCACGAATGCCTTAATCTAAATGCTTTTTAACTTTTAATTTAAATATAAACTGGAAAGAGATCTTTTAAAATAATGTTCTGAATAATAAAAGTTACGTGTGATTGGAGACTTTCCCGGCATACTGATGAAAGATACCTTCTCTGGTGTTCAGCCGGATGGCGTTTTATAAACACAACGTTTCGAATACTGGCTCTGCTGTCTTCATCAGGTGGCTTATCACCAGAGAAAGTTATATTTCAAAGTTGTAGTTAATTCTACGTTTATAATACCCACTTTCTGAATTTCCAAGAATCAATGTAAATTTAAAATTCAGTTATTTATTCAATAATTAATCAAATCCCGCCATAAAATTGAAATAGTTCTCAACAACCATTACTAAAAAAAAGTCTCTTCTTACAACACTGCTTACAAATTTTGGTGCTCACTTTAAATTCAGATTATTTCAATTAACTGATTTCCAAAGAAATTTCTAAAGTAGATGACTAAACTTACCAAATCTCCCACTACCGTTTGTTCCTGCGTTCAGTTATAAGCCATAATGCGAGTGACTAATCAAGAAATGTAGCCGGTGTAATGTCACAGCAAATGATTCAGAGGTTCGAAATTATTTCAGTTGCATTTCGTGTTAAAAAGCTGAAAATCGATATATCAAAATAAATTTAATAGATCTAAATAAATAACGCTATGACACCAATGGTAGTATTACGATAAATGCTAAAGCAAAAACTGAGGATTTTCGTTGTGACTCGTAATAACTCAATGGATATGAACAAATATTGATATGTGGATGTAATCTATATGCTTGAACTACTAACTGAATTTTATTGTCCTCTTCTGTTTTAGTTTTTACCACTCAGGAGAGGGTGTTGTGATTATGCTCTAATTCTGCTGCTTTCTACGTTCGCAGAACATAATCGCTTACGAGTACCTGCCGGCGTTCGTGGGCTCTGGGCTGCCCCCGTACAGAGGCTACCAGCCAGACGTGCATCCTGGCGTCAGCCACGCCTTCCAGAGCGCCGCCTTCCGCTTCGGCCACACGCTCATCCCGCCGGGCATCTACCGCAGGGACAAGCTGTGTCGCTACCGGCCCACCGCCATGGGCTACAGGGCCATACGACTCTGCTCCACCTGGTGGGACTCCAACGTGAGTGAAACAGCACGCAGCAGTATCTCAAATAATGATGACAATATTATTTCATTGTCTCAAGTTGAATTGTAGAGATATGATACAGCTGTACTGTACGAAACAGACAGATTAGCGGCAACAAAAAATCGAGACACCATCTAGAACCGAAAACAAAACAAAAAATTTAACTGTGTTTCAAACTTCTTCTAACGCTCAGAAAAGGATCACAGCGAGCCATAATGTAATAACAATTTGAATTGCTCCATATTAGAACAGCAGTGTAAAGAACTCTGATATATCGGGATATTTCCAGATCTTATGGAAAGTCACTTTTGGAGTGTCGGGAAGTGGAAGGTGGCTGGTATGGAAGTCAAGTATAAGGGTGAGGAGTTGTCTGGGAAGAGTTAGAGGTGGGCCGGAGGAAGGGTGGTAATAGTAATAAGGTGGTCGCGGTACTAGTAGTAGTGTTCGACATCTGGGGTGAGTGGGGGGGGGGGTTACTGGTCTTCGAACATTGTGGGATCTAAGGCATTGCTATTAAGTGAGATTACATTGAATAAAAATAATTTTGAAATTATTAATTTGACTTTAGTTGTCAGGCTGAGAAATTTCCAAACCATCATTCTGCAGTACTAAAACGTATATTTCATCTATACTAAGCATTTTTTACTCTTTGTTAGAATAAGATTAAAGAATCTATAAATAATGAAAAATAGTTAAAACCGATTCAGAGCTATAACGTTTACTAAATTGTCTCTATTTAATTTTTTTAATTCACAAAATACTAGTATCCATGCGTAAAGTACCAGGCTATTACAAACAGCGGCCAACTAATCCTTTTATCAAGTACTATATTTAGTTGCAAATTTATTGCTATAGTAATGATATCACCTTCATTTTAATAAAGAGTTTAGCTGCAACTAACAAATGGAGAAAAATTTGGGCTTTGGGAAATGTTTGGGTACGAACAACGATAATGAGTTATGACCATACGGACAGTTGTCAGATTCAAAATAAAACGTGAATGTATGGAAAGTGATTCTCACACAGTTGATACCAAGCAAAAAATAAATTCTTTCACAAGATCTAATATGGGATTTCAAATTATCAAATTGTTTTCCGTCGGAGTTGCCGGTAGCCAACTAGTATCTATTACAAATTTAGTTTCCAAATATTCTCACAAAAAACGGTTATTTTAGTTTTAAGCAAACGAATAGTGTTTTCAGAGGATTTGGACACTCTGAGACGTTTGGTATTCATTGAGCTTAAGTATAAAAGTAACTTAACACCTTTTTAAATCATATATAATACCATAAATATTTAAGGCACCCGACATAAGAAATATGTTTAATAATTAAAACTAGTGTTTATTTCACGCAATCAAATTGATGTGAAGCAATACAAACTGTAATTTCTGCAATGATCAGAAAAATAAAATGTATCATTTATTCCTCCAATATCAGAGAAAATTATTAAGTAACTTCTCTTCATTTTTTTTCCTCTTGACGCACTAATCATCACAATAACTTTCTTGGTACCACTCCATTGCATCTGGATGATTTTACGTTGCGGCATGTTTTCCATTTACGTAATAACAGACAGAGCAGTGATTATTGTAAGAAAACAGAACCTATCCATTAATTGATGCATATAATGTTTTACTGTAAAGTACCAGTCTATCGCAACTAATTTACTACATAATACGTGACTTCGCAAAATCAGATAACCAATCTTCACGCTACACAAACATTCTTGGGGCTGGCTACGTTATACAGATACTGTTAACAATTCTGACACTTTAAAGTATGGTGGCTTTTTATAGAATACTAGCAATTGTACCAGCTGGGATTGAAATAAAACTACGATTCAGAATTTAAACTCAAAATATTTCTATTACACGTCTAATCTGCCACTCTTTCATCTCATATGTTCATCATATGGTTGAGAAATCAAAATAGATATTTTCCCTTTTTTATCAGTATCTCCAATTCTTGCCCTAAGATGCACTTCTATCAGAAGTGCATCTTAATTGATATTTCTCTTGCAACTTGTGATAGGAACCAGGACACAGCTCGGTAAAATAGTGGTACTAAAAATGTAGTAACACTGTACACAAAAGGTGTAGACAAAGACATCAATTTCTGCAAGTAACCGTAATTCTCAGGTGTAAATATTAATGAACCTAAAAGTATATAATATAGTTTTAAAAAAGCAGCAGAAATGATTTGATGAACGATCTTGCTATGGACTGGTTCCAAAATTTAATTCGTGCAGTCCCTTTATATTTCCATTTGAATCTCTCTGACGACTACCCGTTGCAGGACGTGCTGGCCAACAGCTCTGTGGAGGAGCTCCTGCTGGGCATGGCGTCGCAGATCGCGGAGCGAGAGGACACTGTGCTGTGCTCGGACGTGCGCGACAAGCTGTTCGGACCCATGGAGTTCTCCCGGCGCGACCTGGGAGCACTCAACATCATGCGAGGCAGGGACAACGGCCTGCCAGACTACAACACGGTCAGGTCAGTCAGCCGGAAAAACTTGTCACGCTGCGGTCCTTATTTCCATAATACAGGGGGTCCCAGAATTATCTTTACAACTTTGCATTGAATAAATTGTGTTTGGAAGGGAATATCACAATGCAGTTTTTTTGAATTTTGAAGAGTATCTCTCAAAGTTTTGTTTCTGTCTCTAGAACACTTCAACGTGTGCACCATTAGTTAGTCCGTACAATATCACAGCGATATTCAATTTCTTGCCAAGTTCTGTGGAGCATTCCTTGATCAATTGTCGTAATTGCTGCAGAAATCCTCTGCCTGAGATCTGCCAAATTTCTATCCGGGTTTGATACACGATGTCTTTTACATATCCCCAAAGAAAGAAATCCAAGGGAGTTATGTCAGGTGAACGAGGCGGTCAGTCAATTGGACCCCCTCTTCCTATACACCGACCAGGAAATTGTTTATCTAGAAAATCACGGACATCATGAGCCCAATGCGGAGGTGCACCATCCTGCTGGAAGATGACTGTCGGTTGAAGGACTTCCAGTTGGGGAACAACAAATTCTCTTAGCATATCCAAGTAAACTGCGCCTGTGATTGTCTTCTCAGCAAAGAAGAAAGGGCCAATGATTTGGTTGTGCATAATACCGCACCACACATTACCGTTTGGGCTGTCGCGCTCTATCTCTCTAAATGCATGCGGAGGTTCAGAACCCCAAATTCGAAGGTTGTGCCTGTTAAGTAAAAGGTGGCCTCATCTGAGAAGAGAACACGACTAAGGAAACCATTCTCAGTGTCCATTCTCTTCAACATGTTTTCAACAAACGCAGCACGTCTCTGTTTATCTCCTGGCTTAATGGCTTGCAACAGCTGCATTTTGTATGCATACATGTGCAACCGTCTGTGTAACACTCTGTGTATAGTTGAGCGTGGTAAATGCAACACTCTGGCGGCGGTGCGCAGAGATTTTTTTGGGATTACGAGTGAATGCCTCACGCACCCGTCCAACATTCTCGTCACTTGTGCATGGTCGACCAGCGCCTTTCTGATGGAGGATACTACCAGTTTCCATGAACTGCCGACGTCACTGACGATTTGATGGTCTTATTGGTGGTTCTTTCATGTATGTTGTCCAGAAACTGCGTTGCACTTGTGTATCCGATCGTGTCTCTATAAACCAGGAAACACACTGAGCTTTTTCCTGTGGGTTGTACATTCTCAATAAATGTGACGTAACTACCTACTTGTCACCAAACCGCAACTGAAATTAAACATAAAAAAACTTTGAGAGATACTCTGTAACGTGCAAAAAACTGCATTGTGATATCTCGTTCCAAACATATATTATTCAATGTTAAAGTTGTAAAGATTATTCTGGGACACCCTGTACCTTTCTTTAATTTTTACTTTTATTATTTATGTTACATTAATACAGATTGTATCTAGTTTTATTTGAAGTATCATTTGTTTCATAGTTAATATCAGACATTAAGTTAAAGGTCACAGGATTCTTACGGTTCCTGCCGCATCCCGTAGAATTCGCCGAGGTAGAGCTTCGTATTCCCATTACAACCATTGACATATGAATGGGTGCCACGCTCCGGCCGTTCTTTTACCTTCCTGTGGAGTTTCCTCCACGGTACTCATTGGATAGCAGGCTGAGTGGGCCTGGCGAGCCGTTCAGGATGTTCAGCTTCGAGGAAAACTCCTCGGCTTCAGTGGAGATCGAACCCCGGTCGTCCAGGTCGCAGTCAGGTACTCTACCGCATGAGCTACGTGGCAGCCCCGATATCAGATATAATGGGAGATATATGTATGATATTTCAACCGTTATCCGCCTCGACAAAATTCTATCTGTGATAAAACAATAATAAATAAAACTATTGACGCGAAAAACAAGAAAACTTTACGAAAGCACCATAAATTAGGAAAATCATCCGATTTATCAGTTGTTTTAACGCAGGAATGTGACCCAAAGCGTGAAAATATCGGTAAAATAAAAACTACAGTAGAACTCAAATTATCCGAATCAATTGGGACCGGACCCCATTTGGATAATCAAAACTTCGGATAGTTGGATTTTTCCGAAAAAGAGTCTATTTTAATTAATTACTGTGTGTAATTAATTAAATGAAAAGGCAATACTTTTACATGCTATGCGTACATTGAAGTGCTGCACATTAGTACAGTATATATGTACCGTACTGTAACTAAAAGTCTTTGCTTGTTGAACATCTCCGTCTTAAATAAAAAAGCGATTCGGATAGTCTGAGTTCGGATAGTTGGAGTTCTACTGTATAATGGTTTAAGAGATAAAACATTTTGATGGAAAACTGGTACAAAATGGATCAACCCTCCAATTATAATGTTGACAGCTGCAGCAAAACCTGTTTTACAGTGACTGGAGATAAGTATCTGTTATATAAGTGATTGCGTAAAGTATGGGATGGATTTTTTTTTTTTTTTTTTGGGAATACTTGTGAGATGCATTTTCGCTACTTGAACATGATAATTTCTTCATCGTCCCCTTCACGATCCTGAAGTTTTAATTTCATCGCTGGTCACTAAGCAAGGGCCTTCATACGGCGTGTTGCAGTTTGCCTACCGGGTGATCGGCCTCTGTTCACGCACTGCTGTAATGCCTACACATTAGGAGCTTTCTCAAAAACTGAATATGTTGAAATAAAACCAAAACACAGCAAAATCAAGAAGTGTTTTAAAGTATGATAACTATAATTGTCTATTTTTCCCCCAGTGCACATTCAACCTCTGTAATCAAATAAGTACGATTTTAATGTTTCCTACGTAATTTCTATCTGTGAAGATATTGATGTTGTTGTTGAAAATGATCCTTGCAATAGTAAGCACACGTTAAAGTTAAAATAGTTGTAGTGACCTAGTGCAAACATTCAGTTGCATTTAACACTTTCAAGGTTCATACAGACATGAAATATTTGTGGACGTGTCCATTCTTATATCTTAATATTAATCTCTTTGCTGATAACAATCATATCTGTTAAGCATTAGCAAATGAAAGCTTAGACGCACTTAGGTCAAGCGTACATATTCTTTTAATTTTTACAGAATTAATGTTGTTACCCACCAGCTGCGTGCGTTAAGGCGCTGCTACACTGGATCGGGAGCTGCAACAGGACCAGGTTCAAGCCCTGGGTCTCACATATCGTCCGCTCTGATTGTGTTTTTAGGCGTTTTTCCGCAATCGGCTAGACGATTGCTGGGATGGTTCCCAATTTTTCCCTCATAAACTACACACTTCACAAATCAAAATACACGTTTCTTTGAGATCATAAGTTATACCAGTCTCATAAATATAGCCACACTTAAGCTTCCCCTAATTGAAAAGGTTTTTTTTTCAGCAAGCGGGAGGGTCACAATCCGTCACTGAAGCAGGCATGGTGACAACGCTTCACGTCCTTAGACATTCATGATGATCAGTACTCATGACACTAAGATGCCCCATTAGTTCGTGATTTAAAATGGCTAACTAATAATAATAATGTTTTGAAACGCCCATAGTGAAAAAATTTTAAACACCTGCATGTAAATGTTTTTGCTAACGGCGCAAAATGATGTAGAGAACTGGATAAGTCAGCATGGCTTTTTCATTGGAACGAAACTCCAGCGCTCTTTTTCGACGCTTGTATCGCCAAAATTTCACTAAATGCTTTATAACTTACTTTCCATCGCTTTCTTGTAGTTATTGATGATATGGGCGCTATACAAGTCCTGGAGTTGGCTTCTTCACCATGATTTCATCACTTACCTAGCACCGAGCGTGGTGGTGTAACGGATAGCGTTCTGGCCTCGCATTCGGGAGGACGGCGGTTCGAATCCCCGTCCGGGCATCCAGATTTGGGTATTCCATGGTTTCCCCAAATCACTCCAGGTGAATGCCGGGATACTTCCTTCAAAAGGCCATGGCCGAATTCCTTCCCATTCCTTGCCCCCATCCTTTCCCGTCTCTAAAGACCACGTTGTTAAAAAGGGACGTTAAACTGTTAAAAAAAAAAAAAAAAAAAAAACTTACCTAGCTCTTGACATAATACTGATTCAGATTTTGTGATAACGTTGTAAGCACCTTATTATAGTATTTTTGCTAATAAGTTTATTATCAGTAATCCAGTCATATGCAATATAATCTCCTTTTATTAATTTAATTGTAACTTTCTTGTAAAACTTCAAATCAATTTTTTTTGTTATACGTTCTGGTAATTCAAACAAGTTTCACACCTCGTTTCCCGCTATCAGTAGTTTTGGTATATGTTCCATAATTATTTTTTTCCTTGTAATCCCTTGTAGCTCCCTTGTAGCTAACCAACTTACTCGTACAGTAGAATTTATTCACGCTCTGGGGCTTGTAAATCCAGTATAAATTCTGTTTTTTTTCCACTACACCAAAATCACCTTCAGCTCATTCGTCCATGATTGGAGCCATCTCTGGATTCAGCAATTCAAAGAGTATGTTTTTTTCCTGGCTTGATCTTTGTCCTTTGAGCTTAACTTCGCATGGTTAATTTTAAATTTACAAACTTTTTAAAAAATTGTTTTAACATTGAGTTATACTAACAGAGAGTTCATGTATCTCACAGAAACATAACGACAGAAGCATGTAAATAACTACCGCTTGTTACATGTAATAACAGAATTTAAATAGCGTAAGGTAACAGTCTCTTGTGGATGGCTTGCTTGATCTATCTGTTAGTGTTAATTGTGTTTTATTTTTATAATTCCCCTTAGACACGAAGAGATTTATCTCTTCTTGCTCTTGATTGTTATCCGACTTTTATGGGTGGGATTGAAGGAGTCATACAGTTTATCTATTGCTCTAATATAATTAAAAATATCTTGTTTGATTGCGACATCAGTACGATTGAAGTTAAAAGTTGGACTTAAACTGTTAAATGTCAAGCAAGCAGTCTGACTGAAAAATTCCTTCGTTTGGAGGCTAAAACATGTACTGGTGGGTACCAGATGAATTAATCAGTAGACTGTCCAAGGTAATAGAGTCTAACACTTCTATAGACGAAACTCGAGTAAGAGTGAGTTTAACTGTTGTCTGACCCAAGTAAACGCTGCTGAGGGTGTATTGTGCTGATAAGCTGTAGGCAAATTCTGCTCGGTTTTTTACAAACAAATCCTTACACATACTCCCTACAGGCTAACTTCTAGTGAAACCAAATAAGATTTGAAATAATGTTAAATATGTCCATTACACTAGCCACCGATCACCTCATAACTAAGAAGTTTACAAACTTTCTAGACGGAGCTCATTACATGTCAAATAAGTATAGGTTTTACTTATTAATTCTATGACGACAGCACAACGGTGAAGCATAGTTTATTTTGCAGCAGTACATAGCTTATTACGATGAAAGCTAAATGGTCGCATTAATTAAATTTGCGCTATAGACACCCCCGGGTCTTCTAAACATGTTTTGCGATTGGAGTGACAGTACATGACTTCGAACCTCGCCACTTGTAGCCGAGGAATATCCTAATCAAAAATGATTTAAAGGTGCTGCGATAGCAGTGGCTGCTAACATAGTGCCATACATCAACAGTTTTTCTGCAAAGGAAACATGAGTAATAACAGTAGCTCCAATCTGTGCCACTACACAGTTTTACGTGTGGAGTTAGTCCGCCATAAAAAAAATCGTCAGTTCTCGGTGCTGTAGTGGGTCAGGACGACGCAACTCCTTTCAACTCTATACTGCGATGATTTAGTCAGAATGCATCAGATGCCACAAACCTTTAGATTATGCAACACAATCCTCATTCGTTGATGCGATGCTTCTTATAGACACTATCCAGCAGACAGAAAAGCAGGAAGACTCCTCTTGGACAGCTACCCCTTTTCTATTTCCATTGCCACTTGCAGTATTAATCATATTACCACAAGTGTTATTGTTTCGCACGGTAAGCACAATACGACACACAATTAAAATCACCAATCTCTGGTGTTGGAATCGAATTAATAATACTTGAGGCCAGTGTTTTAGCCCCTACTGTACCGGCGTCCTTGAACATTCTTTTTCCTTAGACATACGACTATGTCCGTGTTTGTTGATAATGCTAGAACTATAATAATGATCAGATATGAAAGGTGATTGTTTTCCTGTTCAGTAAAATTGTCATGGAATACTAGTGTTTAGTAATTATATTTTTGCTTTGATAACCTCAATTCAGGCTTTTTTCTATAAATTTTTTCAATTGTGTGGACAGTTTGGATGAATCTTTATGGAAATAAATGTGCATTAAACACGTTTCTTACGGTGGTAGTTAAATTGCATATGATGATAATTACACTTAAAGGCGCTTCCACTATAAACTATACAAGTTTTTTGAAAACCCCTGAAGTCTGTAGTTTTGTATTCACTTTTCAATCCACTCGGAAACAAACGATATCGATGGTATTTTAGTTCCTTAACAATCCTGGTCCTGAATCGATAATTTGCACATCATCATTGTTTGTAGCATTAGTTGTGTTCAGGTCCCTTCATTCTGTTATCGCCACCCTGTCAGATCGCTGCTGGGGACTGGGCATTCATTGGAACGTAGTTTCGATCTTCCGTTCGGCCATCGATATTTGGTTTTCCTTGGTTTCTGAAAATCACTCCAGGAAAATGCACAGGTGGGTCCTTCAAAACGCCATGATCGAATTTTTTTTTTTGCTTCTTGATCCAGTCCTCGACGTGGACAGGAACCCTCCCAGAATAAAGTGCTGTTTTATTTACAACTATCCTTGATTCAGGCATGCGCCGAGGAAGAGCAGTTTGCGATTTTGCATCTAATGCTCTAGAAATTTAATTCTTTTCGTATATCATTGTTTCACTAAATAGCCTGCTATATGTTGTTTTCTTCTTGTGGTTTTTGTCTTTAATGACTTCATCATACTGTATATGAATCCACGCTTCAAAAAATTACGTTCATGAAATGGAACAGCGAGAATCTATATTTGAGAAGTAGCATTCTGCGGTTAACCACGCAATTTACGATATGTTAGACACTTTGTATGAAAATCCACTTTCATTGTCAGAAACTGAAATTTAACCAATTCAGCAATCTACCGCAGGACACCACTAATTTCACTATTGTGATAAATTCTCTGCTCATTATCATGTTAAACATCTAGTACACAATAATATGATATTTAAGAGCAACAATATTATTACAATTTTTGACAATCTGCGGAGTGAGAATCATTTACTGCTAGCAGATTCAGTAAAATCTATAGTCAAGCGTCTCTTTCACAATTTTCTTTTAAACATTGTAATCGAACGCGGGAGGAGAATGAAACTTCACTTAAAATTTATGCACGAAGATTTTAATTTTTGTATATTATTTGTGGGTGTTAAGAAATTAAAATCCGAGACTCCAAATGAATAATTTCGTTTGGTTGGTGGCAGTAATAGGAACTTATAACATTTATTCTATCTCGGTTCATAACTCTCTTTTTTATCAATGTTCTCCCATGCACCTAGTTTATTTGAATGTACTGTACAATACGCTCAAACAGATAAAAGAAATTAATTTTTAAAAAATTTCTTCATATTTAGGTTAGAATTTTTTCATTATGTGATCGCCTCTAGTAAATTCAGTTACCTCAATGTTGGTACTGTTATTTTCCATATCGCCTTTCACTTTTTGGTTTGTATCGTACATACAGCGTTTTATGGTAGCTACATTAATATTTATTTCGACATTTGGACAAATGGTAGACATGTGCGAGTCCCGAAGTCATTTTATTCGTCTCGAATAAAAATTGCCTATTTTAATTTTACTTTCTTACTTCTTAAAAAAACAATTCAAGGTAGATTCCGATTGGTTTCAAAGTTTTCATTCTATTGCAGTGCAGCAGTATTTATCGCATATATCTGCTGTCGGATAGAAAAATAATTGTTGATTCGGTATCTGTCGGCACAGGACGTTCTTCCGGCTTCCCCGCATCAAGGAATGGTCTGCCATCAACCGCGAGCTGTTCGCCTCGAGGCCCGACCTGCTGCGCCGGCTGGCCTCCGCCTACGACAACCGACTGGACAACGTGGACCTCTACATCGGCGGCATGCTGGAGTCCAAAGGCGGGCCCGGAGAACTCTTCAGCGCCATCATCAAGGAGCAGTTCGCGCGTATCAGGGACGCCGACCGCTTCTGGTTCGAGAACACCGACAGCGGGCAAGTGTGCAATACCTACCAGTCTCTTCACACTTCATATTCTCAGTTGCCAATATCCCCGTAGATCGGATATAACCAACTCTTCTTGAGTGACTGCAGCCCACCTCATAGCCTAAGCTGCCGAAACTAGTGTCGCACTTACGCTCAGCTATCTTCGCTGGAAGATATGTTTGTTAGTCATTAAAGTCAAAAGTCACTAACGCCGTAAATTTCCACAGTTCTAAATCAACAGATTTTTCGCCGAGACCAGGATTAAATCTCAAATGTTTCTGCAGTGAATATGGAGTGAGCATACACGCCACCGTTAATGCTGATCGACCCATCACAGGAAGACGTTAAGTGTGGCAGTGCATTTCTCATTTTTCAACAAGAATGATTGATGCCACTATTTTTATTACCATGCCTTATCTTAAAATACGATACGAAAAACTCATTACACACATGCCCTTATTGTCATTCGTATTTAAATTTATAAATTCCCTAGCAAACTGATTGAGCACCTTAAAGATATTTTCTTCTAATACACACATTTCAAGAGAATTAGAGAATTCAAACCGTATACAGTTTGACAGTATTAATTATCTATTCACAACATCACTACACCAGTGTAGCTCGTTTTAATGGATCTCTGCACGTTTAGCGGGTGAGTGCATGTGAGGTTATCAAATTTTTTATAGTTTTCGTGATAGATGGGACATATAAATGTGAAAGTGGCTTATTATTCAGTGAAGGTTGAATCTTGGTTGAGTGTGTAATGTTGGGTATTTGTTGCGCAGCATCTTCAGCCAGGAGGAGATCGAGGAGATTCGCCGCGTGAAGCTGTACGACATTATCGTCAACAGCACAGACATCGATCCCGACGATATTCAGCGGAACGTGTTCTTCTGGACAGACGGTGATCCCTGTCCGCAACCCGTCCAGCTTAACACCAGTCTGCTGGAGCCCTGCAAATACCTCAAGGGATACGACTACTTCGAGGTGAGGACATTTCTCCATTGTTCAGTCGAGGAGACAATTTACTGTGACTTATGAAGTGTAGAGTTGAAGATCTGATTTCCTAATAATAGATACGATTGCTGGACAGCATAAAGAATCATTTATTTGTAGGTCGGATAATCTCCAGCATACTATGTTGTCTGTATAATAGTGTATATTGAATATTTCAGTACAGGAATTAGTTTTTTCAATACTTTTCTTAAACAAATCATGGTGTTATTTTTTGTTGTAGTCAGCATTCAAGTTTAAACCCTTCGAAGTTGTAAGACTAAAACTGCAGAAGATTTAACTGTCACACAGTTTACAATTGAATCTTCCGAATAACTGGCGGCGGAGAGAGAATCTTGGCATTAGTTAGAAAAGGAAATAATGCATTTACTAGTCTCTTGTGAATTTTAAGTCAACGTCCATGCAAATAAATATAACAAACTGCACCGTCATTTTTATACGTGATACAAGTAGAAACAATCTAAATCGCTTGCTAAATGAAACTTTAAAGGTAAACAGGTAATGGTCTTTTAATCGGGATGTTGAAAGATGTTGCATACGATGGATGCTGAAATTGTATTTTATCTATGTTATCAGGTATAATTTTTAACTATCGTGTTGGGGAAAGGTCTCCGTAGCAAATTTCCGAGATTAAAATTGGAAAAAACAAATATTTCTGAGTTTTTTAGCAACTGACTCCCTGCACAACAGGCAGGTCAGCTCAAGTATGAGTGACATCTCACATGTTTCGTTTTGCAAGTGCATTTATTTCCCTATATTGCCGAACTGTTATACGATAAGAACCACCGTCCACATCACAGGCTGGTCATCCGAGATAAGGCGACATTGAATAATAACACTGTTGTCGAGTGCACATGTGTTTTTGAATTCAAAATATGGTGATCTGAAACTTGGTTATCAGTTTGGTCCTGAAGCTCTGATGAGGCTTGATGCAACGAGAATTGCAACTGTTACGGAGCTGCGGATAGTGACTGGTTCAGAAAAGTGAACTTAGAAGGAAGTGCTGCAATACCTAAAGAGATTTGTGACAGAACAGTGACTCAGATTTAGTCGAATTCAGTTATTTGTAAGTGATTTCCTCTTTGTTTTTGCTTTCAGGGCAGCGAGCTGGCGTACATTTACGCGTGCGTCTTCCTCGGCTTCGTGCCCATCCTGTGTGCGGGCGCCGGGTACGGCGTCGTCAAGCTGCAGAACAGACGTCGACGACGACTGCGCATGCGCCAGGAAGAACTGAAGCAAGGTTGCGTGGACAAGATGGCGGTGCGCGAGTGGCTGCACGCAAACCACCGGCGACTCGTCAAGGTCCGTTTTGGTCCAGAGGCTGCGCTGCATACCGTCGACCGCAAGGGGGAGCGGCTGAGGACAGTCAACTTCGTCGGATGCGACGCTCTCACTGTGGAGGAATCTCAGGTGAGTGCCCTGCTGACTAGCCACGCGGACTCTTGGAGCAATAGCTATAACACTTCATTCATACGCAGCTCGCTAATTACATCACTGCAGCAATAACACGGAAACTGACTGCAAACAACTCGAGAAATTTGGTTCGGTTCTAAGTATTTTTTGAAGCGAAAACTTCTATTGGCGCGTGAGATGTTTGGATAGGGTATATCTATGAGTTCTCGACTTCCCGTCACCGACATGTTATGGCGTGTTGCGCACATTATATGCGCGTTGGACGCTTTTTTGATGACTAAAATCGTCGTCACCAACATGCTGTAATAGCAGTATATCTGTAGCTAAAAGTATGACCTGTTCCGCTTGGACAACAGTGAAAGTATAGATTATACTTGTATCTAATATATAAAAATGAATATTTGTTTGTTTTTTTGCAAATATTCGTCATACAAAAAAACAGTTTGTATCCGATTTTGATGGAACTTTGCTTACGTATACTTTAAAACAAAGAGGAAAACACTGTTTGTTTTATTTACAAAAACGTAAACCCTCTCCTCCTTTCCCCTTTCACCTTAATTTTTGTCAACGTTGTTCATACAAATCCAAAGTCTTTATCCGAGTTTGAAAATAGTTAGCACATCTATACTGCAAAACAAGGTGGTCTGGTAGCTGAGCGGTTAAGACGCTTACTTCCGAAAGTTTCTCCCTCTGGTCGTCGGTTCAAATCCCGTAGTGAGAAGGCATTTTTAGTAGTTGTATTTGATTACGGGAGATACGTTGCGACTTTCAGTGATTCTGACTCCGCGTTAAGCTGTAATGCTCTGGGTAAAGGAATTGGCCTTCCTGCCTCTGACAGAATAGCTTACTAAATCTCTTTCGGTAAGATTCGATCAATCTTCGGGTTCTCGACTAAGTTAGATTTTTAGTTTTTGAAGTAAAAACTACTTTAGGTGCGTCGGGCGATTTTTGGATGGGTAAAATCTTATGAGTTCGTGTCACCGACATGCTAATGTTAACAGTATATCTGTTGCGGTCTGGTGGCTCAATGGTTAAGGTGTCTGAACCGGTTCGAATTCTTGGCGGGGATTTTCATAGGTCCTTAACCCGATTTTCACCTCTGGAATAGATTGTTGCGTAATGTGAAGTACGCCAGAAAGCTTCCCTGGTTCGGATTCCACGTTAAACTGTAGGTCCACTGTACCTGGTAGCACTACCGGGTTAAGTTAAGGCGGCTAAGACAGGGGCCGTATGCGCAACCAATAGAAATCCTGTCAAAAGGTTATTACTACCACATGGAATTACTATTATTTAGTATATCTGTAGCTGTAAACATGACGTGTTACGCATATGATATTCTGAGTTTTTAGTTTTCACTTCTGTCTGCAGTCCCCAATTACTGTCATTGTTTTTTCCTTATGGTAATTTTTTGGGGGAAAACCTTAAAGATCTTGTTGCCTGTAGACAGGGTTAGATCTCCGAAAGACAAAAAAAGGAATTAAGTTCTTCAAACTAAATGTGAAAACGTATCAATCGCCACCTGTCGGTGAAGTAACAAACTCTTTTCTGTCTGTTAAGTACTAAATTTTTGGGAAATATGTATTTTCGAAACCAAACTGGGAAACGCCGTAGTATTTTCCTTGCTTACCACGGAAAACCGCTAAGCCGTGATCTCCACGGCCAGTATGATGTTTGAACCTGGCTCTGTAGCACCTCCTTGTACACAGTTTGACGCCGCTTCGGCTCTCACTGTCGGATGTCTCATTGATTAACAGCTTACGACACACCAATGTTTCTAAACTTAAAATGTTCTGCTTTTTGAAACGAAGGATTTATGGATATCAAACAAAACCTCACGGACTATTCCAGCAATTCTCATCTTTTCAATCGCTTTCTTTCTAGTGTTTTTGGAGCGAGTAATAACATTTATTTCGTATTAAATTGTGACGCTGTATTGATCTGTTTGTAAATCACAGAGCTGTTCTTGCAGATGTTCAAGGAAGTTCTTGTGCCTCACGAATCATAGTACGTAAGGACAACGATTAAACGTTCTATGGGACGCCAGAGCTCCATTGTGCGTCCTCAAGTAGAATGCTGGTCTTCGATAGGCATGAAGACAGACAGATTTTTGTAGCCATTCCAGAAATGTCTGCGTACGCAACGCCTTTTATAAAAGGTCGTAGCATCAGAAATTAATTACTGCGCTAAATTTACTCCTGTTTAACACTACTCTGCCAACAATTCACTTTCATTCGAAGGCTACCGCAGCCGGAGGAATATATTTTATGCTGCCTGGGTGGCGTCGGGTTCTGTTTTGAAATGCCGACATGCTTCTGGTTTTCCCAACAGCAGTGAATCCCTGTTTAGCTGACTCGATCAGATTTTTTTTTGACGATGTAGCAGATGTGTTGAAGCGAAATGCTGTTTAATTTCTGCAGGCGTGCGGCAGTGGCGGCAAGTGTCCCTTGGTGCTGGTTCGAGTGCCTCGAGACCACGACCTGGTGCTAGAGTTCGACTCGCTCGCCGCCAGACGGAAGTTCGTCTCCAAGCTTGAAGCCTTCCTCGGATCGCACAAGGTACAGTATGCAACTTACCGTGGTATTAGTCGTAAGAATCTTCACTCGTCATAAAATAACCCCTTACTTCGCGAAGTATTATATCGCCTTTTGTAGCCAAGGTGTCGATAACTCTTAAAGAAAGTTGTGTTATTTACCGAGCGTGATAGGTGAACGGTTAACGTTCTGGCCTCGCATTAGGGAGGACGCGGGTTCGAATCCCCGTCCAGGCATCCAGATTTGGGTTTTAAATGGTTTCCCAAACTCACTCCAGGCGAATTCCGGGATGCTTTCTTCAAAAGACCATGGCCGAATTCCTTCCCGTTCCTTGCACCCAGTAATTTCGCGCCTTTAATGACCTCAACGTCAACAAGGTGTAAAGCCACAAGCAAAAAAAAAGTGAAACTTCTATTGTATCTCTATAGAGAAAGGGTGGAAAGAAAGTATAGGTTGAGTGGTAAATCGAATAATAAAGTTTTTCATTACAGTAATAAAAAATGTATTTGAGTTTTTAATATGTTACAGATTATCAACCCTCTCAAAAAAAATTTCAAATTTGGATCATACTGACAATTTTCAGAAATAACCGAATGTAGTTTTGTAATAGTTTTTTTGGATCAAGTGATACTAGATCACCAGAAGGCAACGACGAAGTTAGACTCCGATCAACGATACTTCCAGCTACTTTTTTGTCCTCATATTGGCGCCACGGTTATTGATTGGCTGTTATTTATACTCAAGTTCATTTCCATTTATAAATAAACTATTATCCGCTTGTGTGTCATTACCACGGCCGGTAAATATCCTTCAACCAATCGGCAGCTGTCTTGTTGCTACTCTAGGCATCTACCAGGTTTAAAGGAATATTACCCCGTACTTATAAACAAAAAGTGATATATGGAGTCAAATATCGATTAAGTCAAATTTATTTCCTCCTCGGCGAATTGTCTAAAAGAAGTTTCACTTGAATTGTAATGCATAAAGCACATCATTCTTTACTTTGATTGTTCAAATCACCACAGCGGAAGCTATTATTTGCCCAATGAGTTAGATGAAATCCGCCGTTCTGACTACAAGGTTTTATACAGTTCCTGGTTTTCTGCAAGTTTTCCGGGACGTCGCTCATGTTATGATTACTTATCGTTAAATTCTGCAGCGATTTGCCACTACTTGGTTTTAACGCGTGCTGTGTCTGCCACCTGTTGCTCGCCTGTCGCAGGTGCGGCTGGTGACCGTGACGGGGCAGCGCGAGGCGATGCTGGCCAACGCAGAGACCCGGGAGCGCCGTCAGCGCCGCCTGGAGCACTTCTTTCGCGAGGCGTACGCCCTCACGTTCGGTCTGCGACCGGGCGAGAAGAGGCGGCGCTCCAATCTGGCCGGGGAGGTTGTCACCGTTATGAGAACGTCGCTGTCCAAGAGCGAGTTCGCCAGCGCTCTCGGCATGAAGTCGGACGCGGTCTTCGTCCGCAAGATGTTCAACATCGTCGACAAGGACGGAGATGGCCGCATCTCCTTCCAGGTGAGCAAAGAGATCATATTATTCATGACTCTAATGATATGGTATAAAAAAATGAAACGTGCCAATATTTCTGCGACATGAAAATTCAAACTGGAATAAATACAAAGCAATCTGAAACAATCGAGCACAGAATTTTTAAACAACTATTCAATAATTACAGACACAATTATGACTTTTGAATCGTCATGAAAATCACACCAGTCATGGCCGCCTAATCTAACCCCTTAAACTCGCTAAGCAAATAATAGCTACAATTTTTAGTAGAATATAAAACACACAAGCATTCTAGGATGGTTCACATACATAAACTAACCTGCAGGTATTGAAGGATAGGTTGAGGACCTCTAAATATCTTAGCCAAATTCGTAATTTCAACGAGAGACCTTTCACTCTTCAGCCAGAAACCATGCAAATGAGACTGAGAGCATTGTTTTGATAAAATAGCACTCTTTTTGCAATTTGCTCTTTTCTTTTTATTAAATCTATACACAATCATTTCAGAAGTTTCGTACGTCACCTTAATGGTTTTCACTCTTAGTCAGGAAAATCGGAAGCAGTGCAACACCAGAATCCGAAACGAAAACCAACACTTTCCTGAACAGCCACTTTGGTGATTTTTTGCAGAGCGAGAATTGGCGTTGTTTCACTGCATTAACTGTTACGTAGAGTAGCCTGGTAGCTCAGTGGTGAAGGCTTGATCTAAAAACTCAGCATACTGGGTTCAAATCCCACCAGGAACAGGAATTTTTAAGAATTTTACTGAATTATATGAGCTATTCCAGTAGATTCTGTGATTTGGATTCTAAGCCAAACTGTACATCCAGAACAAGTCTCATCCATAGTCCTAAATCTTTCAACAAAATATACTGGACTGACTTCAGACAGGGCTAGGATGCATCCTCGCAATGCCTTCTGACATGATGTCAAAAGTTTCAACCCTCTTGGGATAGAAACCCTTCTCATGGCAAGTACTCCATTAGAATGCGCCCTACTGGAATGTTTGATACCTATTCAGTGTGCAGAAATATTCATTCCTACATGCCATCACCCACCGTCAACTTGCGTAACCTCGCCACATTTTCTAGAATGGTTATATCAACTGGCCTTCTTGCGTGGGATCATCTTCAGTGCTGGCCCTTCCCCACTTAGTCAAATCCTTGGTTTTTTAATGCTATTGCCAGAGGCAATCTCCTCTCATGTAGTCATCTCATTCCCAGTCAGGTCTTAAAGTGATCTCTACTTTACACATTGAGCCCCATCAGCCCGGGACTGGCATTCAGGATGAAGAGGGTTTAAATCCTATTCCAGTTATCACACCAGACGAATTCTAACATGGTTCCTTCAAAATAACAGGCCAAATTCCTCCCCTTTCCCCAATCTCATCGAGCTGTGAGAATTAAGGCTTTCCCGGCGTATTGCTGAAATGTAGTCTTTACAGGTTCTCCGCCGGATAGTACTAATGAAAGACAAGCTTTCGGCAGCTATCTCTGCCGCCATCGTCAGGTCCGTTGTACGTATGTGACAACTAGAACTGCACTGGAAGATGTTTGGCCACATGGGATCCATAATCTTTATGAATTCTTGGACAATCTCAATGGAATTCATCCAAATATCAGATTCACAATGGAGCGACAGGAGAATGGCAGCTTGCTCTTCCTAGATATTCTGATCCGCCGGAGACCTGATGGAAACCTTTCGCACAGTGTGTACAGAAAACCTACACACACGGACCACTACTTACACGCCAAAAGCTTGCACCATTCGGCACAGAAGAACACAGCGTTGTACACGTTGGTACACAGAGCAAGGAAGATTTCAGACGCTGACAACTGACGGCTGAACTTGAACGTCTCCGCCATACCTTCAAGCGGAATGGCTATCCAAACCGATTGATAGAACGAGCACTCTGGGAAAAGGCAAATAAACGTCCATTTGAGCAAGAACAGCCTAAAGATCTGGCCTTCATCCAATGTGCAGGTAACATCTCCAGGAAAATGGGCAGGATATTGGCGCGACACGGAATAAAGAGCGTTTTTCGTCCTGTCAAAACCCGTGATTTGGGATTACAAAAGCCGTGAATCTACAGCATACCGTGCCAATGTGACAAGTGTTATATTGGCCAGACCATCCGCACCATCAAGGTCCGTGTGACCGGACATCAGCGCAACATTCGGCTGTTTCAGCTGGAAAAATCTGTCGTTGAGCAACACGTTATCGAAAATGGTCACAGTATGAACTTCGATAATATGAAAGTACTGGTGGCTAAGTATTCTTTCTTCTGGGAGTCAGTCATTAAAGAAGACATTTAAATACGGCTGAACGATAAAATTGTTAACAGGGACTTTTTCCATTCTGAAACAACCACGTTTCCCACTGATGGATGGTAGGACACCGGCGGCAGAGATATCGTCCGATCCCATCTACAGCTGATTGTGGAGCCAACCAATTACAGATAATTAGAATTAAATGGGCCTTGTAGTCTACCAATCAGAAGACGGAATGGCTCAATATCAGGCAGGCCCGCTACAGATCCGCGAGACTTCCAGAGCAGTTCTAGTTGTCACATACGTACAACGCATCTGACAGAGCTAGCCACCGAACGCTTGTTTTTCGTTAGTACTATCAGGCGGAGAACCCGCGAAGACCTCATTTCTCATCTTGCTGGTCTACGAGGCGATAAGCCACAAAAATATTTTTTACACAAATGTTTAACAGTATGAATTTCTCTTTTCTCCATTCCTGATAAATTGTAAAATTCATCTGTTTTCAGAAAAGATCCGATAAGCGATGATTTTTGACAAAAGCTGAGGGATTATAAGCAGTTTACGTAAGTTTGTAGTATTTCCTTTTCTCCAGCTGAATTTTAGGAACGATCTTCATGGATATAGCATTCAGAGAGACATCTGTAACCCTGTATGAGACCTATGATCTAGTTTGTGATATTCTCTTCCATGCCTCCCCCTCCCCTGTTACTTCCACTTTACAGCCACAGATTGAGAGAATGAGCATATTGAACGTTTGTCATTGTCATTTGGTGACAAATGGTAGACTACATTCTTCAAGTAGGTATTTCCTTGGTTCTTCAATCTCTCTCCCTGCCTCATAAGGCTGTTTGCTGGTTTTGGCAGGTTCAAATAATAAAATTGTCACTAAAATGTATTCGATGACAGAAGAAAATACAAGCCCTGGTAGCAATCTCCCTACATCTCCACTTTCGTATGTCACATTTTTTTTACCTTTAATTCCTTCACTCTTTCAGGAAAAATTTTCAACAATCTACTTGACAATTTATTACAATCGCCAATCCACAAAAGAAAATTTTCTCACTCCCCTAACACTTAAAATCAAGTGCTAGATTCTGAACACAGTCATTTCTTTCCTTCCACACTCTATCCCTAATTCTTCTGCTGATATGGACCCACGCCTCATGGTCAGAGTATGTCTAATACATGATCTTTACCCTGCTCCTATCTTCCATTGACCACAATCTGGCTCTTTTCATCAATTACAGATAGTTTTCTGCTGTAACAAACAAAAATTTAGCTGTCCATCCCTGCTCTCCATCTCAATATCTTTAATTTTATTCTGGTCTTTTCTCTGAAATACCTCTTAATCATTGACACATACTTACTTGTTACCTCATATTCCCTAGAAAAGCTTATGTGGTTAAGGGAATAACTATGAACTTTATGATAAACTTTGTGATAATTTTCTTTGATAGATCAAGGAGTCAGGGATTGAAATAAATTACGAATGAAAGTGCTGAACAACTTACAAAAGACATGGAAAGAATTTAAAGTTAATATTTATAAAGGATGAAATTAGATGGGTGAGAAAATTTCACTCAAAGAATGTGAGAAGAAAAGAAAAAAGGTTAATAGGTATGTAGCGAAATTGCCACATAAGCATATGCTCCATTATTTATAAACAGTGTTCAGATCCAGACAAATAATTTTTCATCTCTTTCCTACCAATCCTGTCAGCGTGATGACAGATACCAGTGTATTTGAGGTAATGTGACTTCAGAATGTGAATGCAAAAGTATAGCATCCAGTAAGTGCAATCCTTTCCCTCGAATTTTTGTACCATTTACCAGAATGTACTCTAACCCATGTCCGTGTGTGTCCTTAGGAGTTCCTGGATACTGTGGTGCTGTTCTCTCGAGGCAAGACTGAAGACAAGCTACGCATCATCTTCGATATGTGTGACAATGATCGTAATGGTGTCATTGACAAAGGGGAGCTGTCAGAGATGTTACGCTCACTTGTGGAGATCGCACGCACGACCAGCCTCTCTGACGAGCATGTCACCGAGCTGATCGAAGGCATGTTCCAGGATGCTGGCCTGCAACATAAAGACCACCTCACTTACGGCGACTTCAAGCTCATGATGAAGGAATATAAAGGAGATTTTGTCGCCATCGGTCTCGACTGCAAGGGCGCCAAGCAGAACTTCCTAGACACATCTACTAATGTCGCCAGGTTAGGAGCAGAGATCACATGCAATAACTTTCACACTTCTCATTTTGTCCTAGCCACTGAGTGAGAATATTTACAGTGGATCCTTACTGGTGAACAGTCTATGCAGAAACCAGATCTCGTTCAAGCATATATCACATTAACTTCTCCCTATCTTTTAGTTTAACCTTAGAAAACTGATTGCCAGCTCCTCTTGATGGTAGTTAAATCTAGTATTTCTAATTGGATTCTCTTTAAATTGACAGCTTAATTTTGTAATTGGATATTTTTTTAATGAATAAAATTGATTTTTATGGAAGGCCAAACCCCTTTAAAAAGTAAAAGCAAATCCAGTAAGTCCAAAACTTTGGTTGGTGATTTTATATCATCTCTGATGAAATCCTTCTCAGTCTGCAGAGTGAAATGGACAAAATACCAATTGGAGACATTTGTGCAAATGGAATCAAATTGTGCCTATATATCTTTTTTTAAGTTTTTCAACCAGGAAACACAAAAGCAAAGAAAAAAGAATAAATGAAGATATTGATTTCAGGTGTCAACATTATTACTATTGAACTGGAGCTTAGTCTTCTCTTGGCAATTTTGACTACACACCTAATATCATAACATGCGAATTTTTATTCAAATTTATTTGCGGCAAAACTGTTTGGCACCTCCCTTGATTTATTTCAGTCTTTGACTCCCTTACCTTCAAATGAAAACACTCTCCCTTTACACTTCAAATGAAGTGATAGTTTGCTATCATGGTTCCCTTCCTTCCCATCTTCTACTACTACTACTACTACTACTACTACTACTACTACTACTACTACTAACTAACTCTTATACATCCACATCATTCTTTTGAAATGCTTTCTTTCTCTGACTGTCGGTACCTATACAGTTCCTCTCACATGAGTAATTTCCATAAATAAATCTAACTGCACTCCTTTGTGTGCCCTTCAAATCTTGTACATCCATATGGTCTCGTACTATATCATGAAACTTGAGCCATGTCTGTCTTTAATACAGTTTCCTTGCTATAAGCTCACCACATACCCCCTCCTCTCACATCACCCTGCTCTCTATTGTATCCTTAATGTAACCTTTCAAAGCAATTTGCCATCAAATGATATTCTTGATGAAGGCATAAAATTTAATTTCTCCAGTCCATTTAGATAATTATATAAAGCTCTTAATATTCTGTGACTGCTTCTGGTATTTTTCATTTTAACTAGATATCCTGTCCACATTCCTCTGTAGCTATTCAGTCATTTTAATTACAATATGTACCATTGCTATATGCAAATCAATTAGTTTCTCTGGCTGTAAACCAACAACAGAATCAATGATATAGACCTTACTGTGCCACTCCTACTTTTACTTTGACATCACCTAGTAATAAGTTTCATTCCTTCATTCCTTTTTTCCTCTTTGCTACCACCTACCACTTAAGAACTTTTTCCATCTATCAAACACCCTCTGTTTAACCCCAATGGTTTTCATTCTAATTCACTTCCATTTAATGCCTCTCTCTGCCAGATGCCTTGGAGAGATCCAATGTTACACAATCAGCTTGACTTCCCTTGTCCATTTCAACTTGAATAATATTAATGCGGTCCATCGATATTTATGTCAATAACTTCTTCTAACCTTGTTGCCTTTTTACCATGTTTTACCATGTTTCATCATGGACATTCCTGATGCAACTGTATATCTGTCTTCCCCATCAACTTATCTAATGATTAGATCCAGTTCATCAGCATAGTTCTCATCTGTGCTTATCTCCACCCATTTATTAACCAAAAACACTATTTTACATTCCTGTGATTAATTGAGTGATAAAAGCATTACTGAAAAAGATTAATGAGATTATTTCTAACATAAACATAGTTTTTTCTTCTTTTTGCTTTGTCTACTATGTACAGTACCATGTAGTTCTTAAACTCTGGTGAGCTTTTTTTCTTAGGCCAGTATTCCTTCATCCCTGCACTGTCTTTTCTTTCCTGGGTCACACCAGATCTGGGGCACAGTGTTTGGTTGTTAGTGGCTAGAGAGAACTGGATGCTTTATTCAACATTCTGTACTTATCAGTGTTGTAAATCCATTTGCTAAAAGATCTTTCCAACTAGCCTCATCCACTTTGCATTATTCACTTTCCCTCTAGACATTGTTGGGCATTGAAGGTGAGTCTCTGTTTTCCACCTGAAGGTTTCCACAGAGATTAATCTTCTCTTTCTCATAGCTGTTGTAATGAATGCTCTCCAGTTGTTGGTATAGGTCCTCATGATGCTTGAGTATGTATTTTCCCTCTTCCTTAATGGGACACCAAGATTTTTCTCAGGAGATCTTTTGTTCTTTTAGTTAAAGTTTTCTGAGTTATCTCTTTCTAACCATGTTCAGGCATTCAAGGCATACAGCAATGAAGGTCAAACTACAATATTATAGTGCCCTAGTTTGAGATTAATGTAGAAGGATTTAAATCCATATGTGTTACTACAAATATGATAGGTTCACTCTAGTCTGGCGCACCTGCTATTCATGGCTAAGTCATTGTTGATGTTTGGAGTTATCCATTCTCCATGATATTTGTAGGCATTAGTCCTTTGTATTACTGTTCCTCAGTGGCATTAAGTTGGATGCATTTTTGACATTGGCGATGAACTCTGTTTTATTGATGGAACCAAAATCCACTCAAGCCCTTCCCAAACCAAAATCCTGGATCCGCCACTGGCCATCTGTTAATGTGGTCATCCATTCAGGAATAAATTTTTCCAATAGACAGTAAGAGGACAGGCTATGACACCTGTTCTGATTTTGAATGGTGTTGATACTTCCCCTCTGGACTTGGCTTTAGATGTAGTGTCAGTTAGGGTCACTTTCACTAAGTTCAAGGTCATGGTGTCAAGTCCCAATGCAGTGCGCATTTGGAAGAGGGCTTTCCTATTCATGAAATCATGCCTTCTAAAAGTCCATGAGGTTGCCACATAGGTTGAAGCACTAAGTTCTTGTAGGTGAGAATGGATTTATGATCTGTTCAGCAGATCCTAAATTGTTTTTATTTTATAGATACTCTTTTCCTTATGTTTAGTTAAGAGAACAGAAATGTGTGCTTAGCTGTTGACCAGATGACCAAAAAATAATCCACATAGTGAAGTTTCCCTAGCCATGGTCTTATTTCTGAGGGACTTCTTTTCTGACATACTTTATAGACTAGTATAAGAGTCGTGTAAAATGCATTTAATGTTTAATTCTTCTTATTATCAAACAGATTCTTCAGCTGATCCATTTGTTGGTATAAAATTATTGCCATGAACTAGTGATGACTAGATGTTTTTAATAAAATGGAGTCTTGCAACATCTCTTAATTTGTACCAGGAATGTTTGAAAATCTGGTCTAAACCCCAATAATGGAAAGCTCAGATGTTTTCCTAATTGAAGCCCTATAGGAGTTTTATGCCTCCTGTCTTTAATGTACCTAATCTAAACAAGATGCATATATATAT
The DNA here is from genome assembly GCA_031002005.1 of Vandiemenella viatica. NCBI lineage: Eukaryota > Metazoa > Arthropoda > Insecta > Orthoptera > Morabidae > Vandiemenella > Vandiemenella viatica. Next base: position 254,699,953 of record CM061920.1, on the reverse strand, counting down.
ATATGGCAACATCTATATTTTTTGTATTTAGGATGACATCCTTCCACATTGAGCCACTACAAGATCAACGAAGAAATTGTTTCCAGCAGTGGTGGGACAGCATTACAACATTCCTCGAAGAGAATCGGCAAAACATCTTCTACCTCTTGTGTTCTATGTTATCACCATAGCATTATTTGTGGAAAGATTTATACGTAAGTTTATTATCTTTTCTACTTATTTTCCTTTGTCTTGTTTTCATCACTCTCACAAATACAAAAATTTAACAAGTAGAACATTCTATGTAGGATAAGCAAATTCTATGATTTTTGTGATTATAGCAGAAATTTTTTTTACTGAATTTAACAATTAATTGTGCTGAAAACAAAATTCTGTTTCTTCCATCCAGTCTTCTACAAATTAGATCAACCTTTTGTAAAATGTGTATAACAACTTTGTATTATTATCATTTGGGATGATTTAATCTAATCTGATTCATTGTTTGTCTGGTTTCAGATTATTCCTTCATGGCAGAACATACAGACTTGAGACACATTATGGGAGTAGGGATTGCAATTACTAGAGGTTCAGCTGCATCCCTTAGTTTCTGCTACAGTCTGCTGCTACTGACTATGTCTAGAAATCTCCTAACAAAGCTTAAGGAGTTCTCAGTTCAACAGTACATTCCACTAGATGCCCACATACAGTTCCATAAGATTGCCGCTTGCACAGCACTGTTCTTTTCACTGCTCCATACTGTAGGTCACATTGTAAACTTCTACCATGTCTCCACCCAACCAATTGAGCACCTGCGCTGTCTCACATCAGAAATGCATTTTCCATCAGATTACAAACCAGGAATAACTTTCTGGCTGTTCCAGACTATAACAGGTCAGTGTATGAACCATGTACTTAGATAGTCTCTTGGTCAATTTTCATGCAGGTAAATTATGTATTCGGCATTCAGTTCATTGATCCAGTTTCCTTGTAGATTTAATGTACATACAATGTTTACAGACAGCTTTACACATTGCACACAAAAATATCATGCCAGCTTCCGCAAATCAATGAATTAAATTTAACAGATCAGCAATGTGATTGTACTACAGTTTCAGAATGAATGTTTGATTTATGCAGGCCTATGTAGATTTCAATTCTTGATATTCAAATTTAGTGTTGGTCAGCACATAGATCTTTTTTTAAAAAAATATTTATTCATACATAATGCTTCTATAAACACTGATATGAATTTCTTTCTTGTATGAGATTTGTTCAGATATGCTGTTTTTTTCTGTTATGAAAATTGAAAAATTCATGTACTTATAGCCAAAATAATACACACAGTTTTAAAAAATTTCTTTATTATTATAATTATATTTTATTGGGCTTTAACTCCTGTTAACATCTAAGTCATTAAGGTTAATCTCACTTAAAAGGTGTCATGTGCTTCTATCTTTCTGCAGAGTATATAAAATCAGTTCAGTTACAGTTTGTTATTCTGAGTGTGCAGGTATATAGTGAGGACCATCTGAGCATTCTCCCACAAAATGCCTAACAAGCTTAGTCTGAATGACAATGCCTTGATATGCTCTGCAACTGCCAGGTTTCCACCATGTTCATGTATGATGAATACAAACTGAATGTTGAGTTAAAATCTTTACATGTGTAAATTCATACATAACCATTGTCTGTAACCACACCTATGCATAAAAGCGTTCCAAGACCTCATTTCTTTGAGCATGCCACATGTCTCTTAGTACACTTGGCAAAATTGATTTCACGGTGCAAAAGGATCAAAACGGTAGATGACTGTAAAAAGCTGCAGAGTGATCTGGACAGGATATTGAGTTGGGTTGGTACACATGGGATGAAGATAAATGCAAAGAAGAGTCAGCTTTTTAGATACACAAATAAAAAACTAAATGTTGATTATATGTTGGAGAAAGAATTGCTTATTGAAGACTTGAAATGTAAATTTGATAACCAGCTTAACTGGACAGGACACATTGCTCAGGTAGTAGGAAAAGGTTTCAAAATTCTGCACTTGTGATGAGTGATGAGGAGATGACTTTCACCAAAGGTTTTCGGAAATTTACGAAAGGTGTCTCCCTACAAAACTAGCTCCAATTGGCCAAAAACAAGTAAACAAAAATTGGGTTACAGTTGGTATTAAAACATTTTGCAGACGTTATGACAGAACAGAAATATTTGCATAATAAAATTATATTTTTGATCTCTGAGAGTAGATAAAAAAACTAATAATGTATATACTCTTAGAGAGAAAAAGCAATGAGTTGTAAGTTGCTATGGAGATTACGACTTGTGAGATGATAGTTATCAGAGTAGACTAGTAGATTGCATGCTCGAGAAAAACATTGCCTAAAAACGAACCTGCATTTTCTGAGAATAACCAATTCCATTGTAATTCCTAGTAGATCCGAAGATATAAAATAAACTATATATTTTGGATCTAAAGAATTGAGTTATTCATAATTATAATTACAATCAAATCAACGACAAGAGACGCTAAAGCGTTACAACGTAAAAGGGTATTGTATGTAAAAATTAGGAATACTGATAATATGCTTCTCAGACAACATTACAAAACTTACTGTAGAATTTTAACCAAAGTAATAAAAGAAGCTAAACGTTTGGCCATAACGATGAGATTAGTAGTTCAGATAATAAGATAAAAAGAGTTTGGAACATTATTAAAAGAGAAACAACTGTATCATCCTTGAACAAAACCTATATCTATAAGCATTAATGATAAACTTGTAAATGACCCCTCTTATGTAGGAAGTGCTTTCAACAACTACTTCTTAACAGTTGCTGAAAAAATAAAAGGAAAATTTATTGGGAATATGGATGCTATAGCAATACTTAAATTCTTGTCACCAAAAACAGGACCTATGTCTCTATTTCCCACCAGTCAAAATTAAATTGAAAAATGATTAAATCCTCAAAAATAAAGTCATTTGGTTATGATGAGGTTTCATCCCATGTAGTGAAACAATGTAACACCAGTATTAGTAGAGTTATTAGTCATATTTGCAATAGTTCTTTCAAAGAAGGTATCTTCCCTGACTCACTCAAGAAGTTGATAATCAAACCGCTTTATAAAAAGGGTGACACCTCAAAGATTGAGAATTACAGACTAATATCACTTCTACCAGCATTTTGAAAAATCTTAGAAAAAGCAATGTACAGAAGGGTGTATGCACATCTACAAAAGAATGACCTACTCAGTAAAGTACAGTTTGGTTTTTAGAAAAAGCGTTTCAACAGATTCAGCAATTTTTGCTTTTGTAAACAACATACTGGAATCAATGCATAAAAAATTAAATTCCCTAGGTATATTCTATGATTTTGCTAAGGCTTTTGACTGTGTTGATCATGAGATTCTACTAGGTAAATTAGACCACTATGGAGTTAGTGGCAAGCCAGGACTTTGGTTTAAATCATACCTGGAAAATAGAAAGCAATGTGTATCACTGAAAGATGCTAATACAGGAGATGTTATAAACTTAGAATGGGGTATAGTTAAATGTGGTGTGCCTCAGGGTTCAACTCTTGGCCCTCTGCTGTTCTTAATCTATATAAAGCATCTCCCACTTATACTAGGTGATAATGAATACGTGGTGCTCTTTGCAGATGATACTAGCATATAGTTGAGACTCATCAGCACAAAACCTCAAAAACACAGCAAATGATGCTATAAAGAAAATTAACAGATGGCCAAAAAAAAATAATACTTAATGTAGAAAAGAGACAGTTATTTCAGTTAGTTACAAACAATAAAACAAAGGACAGCTGTAATGTGATATCAGAAGGAAAAAGCAATCAGTGAAAGCAGTTTCACAAAATTCCTGGGTGTATATATAGATAACAAATTGAACTGGAAACAACATATTCAACAACTTCTTAAAAAACTTAATTCTGCAACATTTTCACTGAGGGTAATATCTAGAATAGCTAATATAGAAACCAGAAAGTATATTTTGCATATTTTCATTCCCTGCTCACGTATGGCATCTCATTCTGTGGAAACTCATCACAAGCACAGAGGGTATTTAAATTGCAAAAGCGTGCTATAAGAACTATTTGTGGAGCAAGCCCACAGACGTCGTGCAGAAATCTATTTAAAAACCTGGGTGTACTAACATGCCAGCACAGTATGTATACTCCATACTATCATTTGTAGTAGAAAATTCTGAACACTTCAATCTTAATGCTGACATACATAGCCATAATACTAGGAATAAATATAATATTCACAAGGATTACAAATCACTGTCAATTGTACAGAAAGGGTTAGCATTTACTGGAGCTTCCTTATTCAATGTCTTACCAACAGAAATTAAATGTTATCTACAAAAACCCAACTACTTTAAGTCCCAACTGAAAGAGTTTCTGTTTCAGAACCCATTTTACTCTGTGAAAGAATTTCTTCTTGGAATTTGGTAACTAAGAATGACTGATAAAATAGTATATATGGTGTATGGAAGGGGAAGGTGACAAAGTTGTCCACAATTACTAAAATGATATATGGGGTTTTTTTTTTTTTTGTTTTTTTTTCCTTTCTGTTGAAACTTTTGACAAATGAAGTAATTACACTGTTTACAAAATTTCACTCATATATATAGTAACTAACATGGGATAGCATGCACTCAAAAACTACTGTGAAAAATTATCATACTAACAGGTTTTTAAGTAATTGACAGCTTATGAGTTGTTGGTAATATAATTGATATTGTTAATAGGCGTGTGTACTGTTTCACATAAATAGCAACTAACATGATATAATATGTAGTTGCAAATTACAGTGAAACTTATCATGGTAACTGGTTGGTAAGAAAATAACTGGTTATTAGATGCTGGTAACAAGTCTATACACTGTTCCACATAATAAGTATTAATTAACTCGGGATTGTATGTGTTGATTACAGGAGATATTGGTTATACTAATGGGTTGTAGCTAACTTGTCAATATATAATAATATTATCAATTGTATAGTAATATTTACATTAAAAATAAGTTTATGTACTGTTCCACATCCCCGAGATTATACTCACATGGGATCAAAGTGAACATATCTATCTATCTATCTACCTACGAGAGAAGTAAAGAAATTGGGTCACAAAACTTTGGTCAGACCATTGCTCGAATATGGTAGTGTAGTATGGGACCCACATTTTGAGTATCAAATATAGGAGTTGGAAGGAGTTCAAAGAAGGGCTGCTAGATTCATCTCTGTAGAACCCAATCAGTAACCATTATGATAAAAGAGATGGGATTCATTCGAAGACAGAAGGAGGTGAAGAGAGTTGTGGAAGTGTTCGAGGCATATATTGGTGATAAGTCGTGGAAAGCTGTTGGTGTAAGAATTAAAAGTAATGCATGGAAGGGAAAAGATGACTATGACCACAAGCTAGCACTCGATTTCAGAAACAAGGGTGTAGGAAGATTTTCTTTTTTGGGTAAGGGTGTCAGGGATTGGAATAAGTTGCCAGGAGAAATGATGAATAATTTTCCGAAAAAGTTGAAAGAATTTAAAGCTAAAATTTGCAGAGGGAAAATGTAGGTGGGTGTAGGAATAATATCACAATTTAATATTATTATTATTATATTAATAAAACAGAACATAGGAGAATCATATTCAACAAAAAATAAGATAAACACAACTAATAACATGTTTAATTTGTTTATTGATTTGAATTCTTATTCCATAGATGCATATTGAGGTAAGACATCTAGTACAAGGTGTGATCAAAAAGTAATGAGAATTTTGAAGTTGCCGATGCTGTATCTTGTTTGTAGAGTTGATTCTTTTTTGTGTGTTGGTAGCACCATCAGTAAGTGTTAATTTTTGGGTAGCTGCAATGTTTGTGTTTGATACGGAATTGAGCAAGACATTGTTCAGTGTGCTCGTTTTTTAAAATTGTCAGATCAGAAATTTTATGTACAATTTTGTGCTAAAAATGGACTTGAGTGCTGTGAAGAAGGCCTTTTGGGGATGATACTCTGTCACATCCACAAGTTTATGACTGATCCAAATGCTTTCATCAAAATCAGGAACAAGTTCTCAGAGTCCTAACACATCCATAAATGTGGAAAACATTAAAGAGATAGTGCTCTTTAATAGCAGATTTACAGTTGGAGAGCTCATACAATCAACCAGGAGTATGATCTAGATATTTTTTCACATTTTTGTATGATCAACACATTTTTTCACATTTTTCGTAGGACAATCAAAAGAAAAAGGACCCAAACTTTGAAGAGAGAATTCGTGGATTTTGCACCACAATAATGCACCACTGCAAGCTGCTTTGCTTATTCAACCATTCGTTGTTAGATACATGACACCACTGTGATACCACAACAACCCTCTTCTCCATATGTGGTATGCTGTAACTTTAACCTATTTTCCAAACCCAAAAGGGTACTTATGGGACAACATTTTTCAACAATGAATTAGATAAAGGTGAAATCACAGAGTTCAAGACCATACATAAAGAGGCATTCCAACAGTGTTTCTCAAACTGAAAACTAAGTTGACATAAGTGCCTAATATCATAGGGGCATTGCTTTGAAGAGTATAAAAATTTAACATTATATTAAATCTTTCTGAAAAAAAAAATGAAAAAAAAAAAAATTCTCGTTACTTTTTGATCACACTTTGTAGTATGTGGAATGCATTTAGGTTAACAAATATATGTACAATAAAATTGAAAACTACATGTTGTAAACAAAAACAAAATGAATCATTAAAATTAACAATAAACTTTTGTAAAAGTCAAATTGTAAACTACTATTTTTTTTTAAATAAATTCATGGAGATAGTAATAGGTGTTGCCAATAAGATAACCACTCAGTTTTTCTGTAAATATGGCTTTATCATCTGCAAACTGTTTTACAATTTTAGAAAAAATTATTTAACAGATTGATCCCACAATAATCAACCCCTCTTTGTATTAATGATTATGTTGTCTTATTTTTGAGCAAGGGGACTTTTTTAATTGAGTTTTTGTATATTGAAATTTAATATAGACATATTGCTAATCAAAGTATGGTAAATGAGATACAAAGAAATTAATTTTTCAGTTTATGCTAAGTAAATATCATGGCAGATAATTCCGATAAATTCTAGAATACATTTTAAATGCTTAAGAATTAGCCAATTATTTTTGCAGGAAAAAAACAAAATTCATTTATATTTATTCTGATGAACTACAAACAATTTAGACACTATAATAATGTCATAAAATGAAAGAATACTTATATTTATGCTTGTAAAACTATAATTCTATAAAAGGAAGATTGGCTTATGAAGTGTGTTTAATTCACAAATATATCACACAGGGATAGCAGTAATTATCTCACTTGTTCTGATAGTTTATCTGATAAAACTACAAAGAATTCAATTGAAAATTCTAAAAACCAGTTTTCACTGGAATAAAAATTTGGTATATATTCTGATCCTGTAAACAGATGCTTAATTTAGTCTCAGTAGATGATTAACTTTTCAACATACTGCATATCTAAATTGCCAGAGTTTCATCTTTCGTTTTTCTTATTAAGTGATCTTTCTTATTACAGGGCTGACAGGAGTGCTACTTTTCATAGTGATGGTGATAATATTCGTATTTGCACACCCAATCATAAGGAAGAAAGCCTACAAGTTTTTCTGGTCAACCCACAGCCTGTACGTTTTATTGTATCTGCTGTGCTTAATTCATGGATTAGCCAGACTCACTGGGGCACCACGCTTCTGGCTCTTTTTCATTGGACCTGGAATAATTTATACTCTTGATAAGGTCAGTGATTTACAACATATTAACATGATCTAATAAATTGTGGAAGTTTCTGAGGAAGTAAAAAAGAATATATCACATAGAATTCATAACAAATGGCTAAAAAAAATTGTGTATTATATAACCTAGAGGAGAATCAACATTCTTTAAATAGACTTTATTAAATCTAGCAAAATGTTTCAAACAGTTGCTATAATATAAATGACTCCTACTCCAGGTTGTGAGTTTACGAACGAAGTACATGGCCCTAGACATTATCGAGACTGAGCTACTTCCATCAGATGTGATAAAACTAAAGTTCTACCGGCCACCAAACTTCAAGTACCTGTCAGGACAGTGGGTTCGTCTTTCCTGCACGGCTTTCAGACCAGAAGAATTTCACTCATTTACACTGACATCTGCTCCACATGAGAATTTCTTGTCATGTCACATCAAGGCACAAGGGCCTTGGACATGGAAGCTTAGAAACTACTTTGATCCATGCAATTTTAACCCTGAAGAAGATCATCCCAAGGTAAGCTACACATTTTTTTCCCAAAAAACTGAAACTATTTTAATTGATCAGTTAGAATTTCTTCTTTATTTTAAGTTATACCTTCATAGTGAAGAATGGAATGAACAAAAAAGTGACACTGCTTTTCTCTCTGCACATTTCCATTAACATTTTAAAATGAAACAAAAAAAAACTGAAGTTTGTTTTTGTTTCCTATCTTATCAGCTTCATCTATTCAGATCTGTGGAATTGTTTAATTTTAAAATATCGATGTAAAAAATACTTGTTATATCCTGAAAGTAACCTAATTTTATTATTATTATTAGTTGATTCATGTAAAAATTTGAAAAATAAAAAAAAATTAATAGTAATGTTGGTGGTTTGTAATAGGATGAAAGAAGGACCTCTTCAATTGAAGCAGTTGTTTATTTGTTTAGTGTAATAGGTATATAACAAAATACTTACAACATATTATGAAACAATTGGGGAAAAAAGTTTGGACACATAAAACATGTTTGACAAACTATCACTGACCTTAACAGAATACAACTAACATGAGCAAAATACACACAGCATATCTTTTTGATTTGTGTTACTGCAATCATAGCCCATGAGAAAATATTGTGAATAAAATGTTTAAACAGGAATTTTTAATCCAAACAAAAAAGTTTCTGTAATGGAAAAAATATCCAAAAGGCTACTTACTGTACAAAAAACTCTCAGCTTATTGATATGTGGTGCAGCTATCTATTGCTAATGTGCACGATCCTTGTCGACACCAGTGGAGCAGTTTATTAATATCTTTGTCATATATAATGCTGCTATCTACTGCTTGGTTCTGAACCATCTCATTCTTGCTACCTCCCTAGTCACTACTTTTGCCCTTCAAGGTTGAAATTCCAAATAAAAAATTCTTTCTTAAAATATGATGTAACCAAAGTGGAGACCTTAATTTTTAAAATGAATGAGACCTCATGACTCGTCCATAATATCTCTTTAGGGTGAATATCTGTTATTGTCACTTGCTAATAAATGACAGAAATTAACTGGTAGGTCTATGCTGTACTTTTGTATGTCTAAAATAGCTAACTACAGCTATCCAAGCTTTTTTCAACCAAGGGAATATGATTGATACCTCCCTCACTATTCCCATCATATTTGTATAGACCTCTATTGATTTCCACTCTGTATAAGCATTTCTTGAATTATCCACGATTGAATCTGAGCCTTCTTATCTTTATTTGATTTTTTTTTGAAGGTTCTATCAATGTCTTTTGTGTATCTGCTATTGGTTCATTGTAATGACTAGCCTTTTTTCCCATACTTTCCATGTTCCTTTTAATTGTGTTGACAGAATCCAACATAGAGATACAAAGTTTGTGTAGACTCTCTGTAGCAGCTGTCTTCACAAACTAATTGGCTTCTTCAGTGACCGCAATTCCCAAGTATCGTTTCACCAACATGATTTCTACCATTGAATTTTGGAAAGCAGATGATGGACTGTACAGTATATAATATAGGATCATTTTACATAGGATCAGTCCCACTACATTGTTGATAAGATGACAATATCTGTACTGCTGCTTTTGATTCTTTCAGTCCTATTAGGACATCAGCTGAAAAGACAAAGTTGGCTATGGTCAGTATTTTCACTGTAAAGATGTTCTGATCTTAATTAGCATCACTTGTTGTTTCTGACCTGTTGGTTTGTCAGTATGTAATGCACCAGGCAACTATAATCAGTCTTCTATAGTTGTCCTTGTTGAATAGTATACTCAAATGAATATCCATTACTGATAGCATCACTTAATACTGATGGATATATATGTTTTCATAAAATACTGAAATCTTATAGAATGCTGTCATTAAAATGGATGTTTTTTGTTCTCAGTATCTTTTACTGAATCAACGATATTCTAATTTCGTAATCTTTTTTAATAGTGAACTAGCTTTTGTCGGATATGTTTCACTATGAACTTCCAGTTTACGAAATCTGAGAAGAAATGGAGTATAGCTTCCATATTTTGTCAGAAGAACATTCATCAGTGTCAGAATGAAGGTTCATATGAGCAGATGTAATGCATAATACTGGAATTTCTCCAATATATACAACATGCTATTAAATATTAATCGAAAAGTTTGCACCTCTTGTGTAAATGGAGGCAACTTAGTGCTCAGTAATATAGTATGGTAGCTTTTATGTAAGATACCCATAAGAGTTGTGTTGTAGCTCATATAACATTGTTCCACATTTATATTCCAGATGTTTAATTTGTTGGGACCACCTGAATATGGCCAGTTCTTAATCTAAAATTCTTCTTCATTTGAATATTATAATGTTATTGGTTGTTCCCCAGATTACTTTTGCATATGTATTGGAGAGTAAATGTGATTCCTGGGGTAGACGTTTGCTGGATATCCTGGATCCTGCAGTCGTATTTTAGTGATTCTTTTGTTTACCAGCAATTTTTGTGTTTGCAGTGAAATCAACAGAATAACATTATCACAGGAGTTATTAAGTTCAATATATAGTACCACTGCATACTGGTTTAGTATCCATGATTTATCTATCAACAGCTTGGATAGAGGCTCATTCGTCCCCCTGTCTTTGCAGAAACAAAATTGCTGATATCTGTGTTCAACCAATTATTCTAAGTATTTCTTCACAATACACACCAGGATTTTTTGGGTAAAAAAAATTGAGACATTGAGGTCTGTACAATTAAACATTTATTGGGCTTGCCTGTCTTTAAAACCAGTTTTCATCAAGTGTGATCACTTTGCTCATTATTCTTAGAAATAGAAAATATTTCTTGGAAGTGGGAATTGACTGATTATGAGATAATGGATGTTGTCCAGTCCCATATCTGAATTCTTGTTGTTTCTGGTGCCTGAAGTTAAGGCCTGTATTTTACTCTATAGTTGTAGTTTTCCTATTAAGTAAAATACTTATATTTTAATGGCAAATTTTTATGCTTTATTCCTATTTGGCACTCTGTGGAGTCATCCTACTGTACTGAATCCATGATTGAATTTCATCAATTAATTTCTTGAAAAAAAAATATAGTAATTCCAATATAACCTGTCTGATTTTCCCATTTTAGACACATTTTTGTGGGTATTGATTCCATTTATCTACAAAATTAGTTTTTTCTTGACTCTTGGAAGCTACCTTACTATTTCATTAAATTCTAGCTAATCACTATGGTAAATGGGGAACGAGCCTAAGGCAAGGCGTACGGACATGTCGTGCTAGCTTATCCCGGCAGCGCCGACAGTGAAAGTGGTATGGGAAGCACATGCTTGGTCGACTATGATGGTTTTTCGGGGTTGAATGGTTCACTTCGAATAATCACAATGTAACTTGGGAAAATTAATTAGGGGTATTCGGTCAGTCTGTCTTTCTTCATAACCAGCATTCTTTTGGAAAGGAGTGTCTGATCGCCCATCAGCTATAATAGTGATTTTTTTTTTTTAGAATATAGCTACTTTTATTTTTGGAAACTTTAACAATAGGTTTTTTTTCATAGTTACAACCTACCCCTTTCTTTCTTGAGGTCAAATTAACCCTTTCCTCCCTGACGGTACTTATAAGTACCACTGTATTTACCACCATATAATTCGACGATAGCAGTGTCCACTGCATTGATAAGCCTGTTGATGTATTGTTATATGATTAAGTCAGACAATGACAACATTTATTTTTAAATTTCTGCGTGAAATTGCCAAAAAATTAATTTTCTAAGTTTTCAGCATACAGACCAAAAAAACAAGTGGTACATTACAATGAATACAATGTAAGATTTGGAAACTGTCTGTAAAAATCTGATGAAGATGTGAAGTATGTAGAACGAAGAAAATACAGTAAAAAAATCATTCCAAATGTTGCACTACAATGTCTTTTGTGTCTGAATGAGCAAAAAGAATTGTTTTTTTTTTTTTTTAATATCGTGAGGCAAATATTTCATACCAATATGAACATAATTGATTTCAATTGCTATTTCTGTACATCATGTGATACACAAAGTCCCTGACGGTACTTATAAGTACCGGCTTAGTAATTAGCACTTAGAGTTCCAAAAAAAATTTGAAAAAAACGTGTGTTTAATTTCAAGTACCTTTATACAAATATATAATTGAAATTATAAATTTCCATTTTTTCCAATAGCCGGTAGGAAAGGGTTAAGGAAGTGGCAATCACAGTAAAAGTACAGTTGATTTATCCAAGGTACTTTTTACAGTTCAACAGTTTGAATTTTTTAAAAACTTTATTCTCCGCAATGGAAGTGTTGAGTTAAGGGGAAGTCATACTACCACCCCAGTATGGTTTAAAAAAATAGAATTCCAGTTATAACAATCTCAGTTTCGTTGAGACAGGAATCTCTAAACTTGAGGCTGTAAGTACTTTTATCATAAAATATTATTCCAGCATAGCTCCTAGATTAACCGAGCATGGTGGTGTAACGGTTAGCATTCTGGCCTCGCATTTGGGAGGACGGCAGTTCGAACCTCCGTCCGGGCATACAGATTTGGGTTTTCCATGGTTTCCCAAATCACTCCAGGCAAATGCCGGGATGCTTCCTTCAAAAGGCCATGGCCGAATTCCTTCCCATTCCTTGTACCCCAGCCCTTCCCATCTCCAAAGACCTGTTAAGAGACGTTAAGCATTAAAAAAAAAAAAAAAAAAAAAAAAAAAAAAAAAACTCCAAGATTAAAATATTTTTGTAATAACCAATTTATTTCCTAAAGTATTATTAAAATAATTTTAATAATCATATAATCAGTTTTCTATGAGTTAATTGTATTAATAAGAAAAGGATATTTCACAATAAAATATCTTTTGCAAGTAAATATGACATTTGTTACATGGCAAAAACAAATGATTTTACCGTCTATCAAAATCATAGATTTAGTAATCCTTGAAAGAAATATTTGATGGCTTTTATTTTCCAATACAGATTATTTATCCATGTCCAATTCAAAATACATAATCATATTAGCATTATTTTTGAATATATCAGTAGAAACATGAAACTATATTAAATCATAAAACACTTTAAAGATCATAAATTATCATAAACACAAAGTTACATTTTTTGATATCCAGCTAGCTAAATAAAAGAAGTTAATCACATTTTGTGACTTTTATGTGAGTAATGAGATTATTAAATCTCCTTGAAGTGCTGACAGGTTCACAATTGTAGACAGTTGATGTTGCAATTATTTGTAAATCACATTACCACTTTCTATGTGCATGGATTCACATCTCACAGGTTCTTCACCTTAAAACTAAATGGACAGGCTTCATTGAAATCAAAATATTTTGCTCTCACCTCAATTCTGAAAACTCGCCTGCACTGAATATTGTTCAGTTCTGCATTCCAGTTACCACCAAAGACTTAACTTTCCATTATTTCTCCATGATGAAATAAAAACTTTAAAGTATTGGTTAGGAGGATGGACGAAATGATCAGAGAATTGTGTGAATGGGTCAAGACCCTTGAGGCTTGGTCTGTAGGGGCTCAGCCTGTAAGCACTCAGCCTATGGAGGCTGTGCCTGTAGAGGTTGTCCTGTAGAGTTTGTCGCTGTAGAGGCTGTGTCTATGGAGGGTCTGCATTTGGACGCTGAAAATAGAAATGTTGGGTTTTGTGAGGGGGTGAGAAAGATGGATAGGAACTGGTTACATAGGGGAAATATGGTTAACAGGATGAAGTTAGAGACACAAGAAATTGTGGGGAGAAATAGGTTTGACCTGTTACCAGATTCAGATGGGGAAGAGCCTCGTGTAGATGTAGGAGTAGGCAAGAGCTGCAGCAGGCCTATAGGAAAAAAGGTGTAGAAGGAAAAAGTTGGAAGAAAAATGTTCTGATGCTAGGTAGTAGTGATGGGAGAGGTGTAGGTCCTCTTCTGCAGGATCAATTTGGCACAGGCTACCAGGTCACAAGCTTTTTCAAGCCCAGTGCAACATTAGGTCAGGTAATAGAGGATATAGGTTCACTATGTAGGAATTTCACTAAGGATGATAGAGTAGTGATAGTAGGAGGTGTGGGAAATAGTAATGATAGAAATGCGAGTTATAGTATAGGGAGTACCTGAGGAAGGTGGTGGAGGAGACGCAGCATACCAGAGTGGAACTCGTGCAGGTTCTAAATCGCCATGCTTGACCACAGTTGAACCACGCTGTGAGGTGGGTAAACTTGGGAACAAAGATGCTACTGAAAGAGGTAATGGTTCTGTTTTTGGGGTTGTGTCTGTAAACACCATTAGTAGGTGGGGTTTTACTAGGCACGGCCTACACCTAAATACAAGGGTAAGGAAGCAATTTCTGAGTTGCTAGCTAAAGCTGTAAGGGAGCCCACTTCCAGTTATGATGGGGTCAGGACTGTGACTTTTTTAGCTTAGGGGCTGCTGGTGAGGGTATAAAAATAAGTTATCAAAGGGATACAGGTTGTACATGCACTATGGGAAAAATACAAATGCTAAAGAAACAGATGAGGCTACTGAATTAATAATGGAATTGGGTTCAACTGGAAAGACAAAGATTAATGCTGAAACTACCAAAAACCCAAAAATAAAGGTCTTATTGGTGAACTGTAGAAGTATAATGAACAAAATGTTAGAATTTGCAAACTTAATAGAGATACATGAACCACAAGTGATTATAGGGGTAGAGTCTTGGTTAAAAAAAAAGGAGTACTAGCCAATGAGGTTTTCCCTAAAAGTTAATCGAGCATGGTGGGTGAATGGTTAATGTTCTGGCCTCACATTCAGGAGGATGTGGGTTCAAATCCCCATCCAGGCATCCAGATTTGGGTTTTCCATGGTTTCCCCAAATCACTCCAGGCGAATGCCGGGATGCTTCCTTCAAAAAGGCCATGGTTGAATTCCTTCCTGTTCCTTCTCCCAGTCCCATCCCACCTCTAATGACCTTAGCCATTGACGAAGCATAAAGCAGTGTACCGCAGAGACAGAGGAGCAATTGCTGGAGGGGTATTCATGTTGGTTAGCAAAGATTACTATAGTTCTTTAGTGTTCCTAGATAATGACCATGAGTTACTGGGGGTAGATTTTTAGGGTGATAAAAAGAAAATATCAGAGTAGTGGCTGCTTACCATAGTGGAAGAGTGAATGTTGAAGATGAGATTCTTGGAGATAAACCAAATTCACATTCACTGTTAAAAGATGAGTATAGAATGGTTATTATTGGAGGGGATTTAAATTTACCAGGTGTCAACTGGGTAGGAAATACGATAAATAATACAAGGGAACAGAGATTTTCAAATACCTTGATAAGGGAAGGAGGTTTTACACAAGTGGTAGAGCAAAATATGAGGGGACCAAACATGTTGGATATCTTTCTAATAAAACTGGAAGAAAATTTTGTAGGGTGTCTAGTTACTGAAGGAATAAGTGATCACTGTGTGGTATTGATGGATATTAGGGGATTCCGTAAAACAGTGACCACAATAGTAGGGGGGAAAAGGTATAGTTACAAAAAGGCACAGACTTTAGAATTGAAGAGATATTTCAGGGAAAGGTTCAGCAAATGGAAGGATTGCACAAGTACAGTGGAGGCAAAATGGGAAGAGTTTAAGGAGATAATAAAGAAGGGTGAGGAAATGTTTATTCCAAAGCAGTAAATAAAGATAAGTACAGAACCTACATACTACAACAGGGAAGCGAGAAGGTTAAAGAGGCTAGTGAGACGGGAACACAACAGAGTTAAGAGACAGAATGGCAGTAGGGACAACTAAACAATCAATTAATAAGAGCAAAGAGAGAAGCAAAGAATGGGTTCATGAAGAATATTATTGGTGCAGAAGGACCAATGAATGATGCATCTAGAAACTTCTATGGCTATATTATAAAACTGAGGGGAAGGAAAGGTATTCAGACTATTATAGATAAGAATGGAGTTGAAGTCACTGAGAATTTTAAAATTTGCTGAGATATTGAATGACTGGTTTAGTGATACAGCCAGGGACACTCATCCTGTGATGGGAGGGAATAAATTGGAGGAGAGTCCACCTAAGAGTATAAATGAGGAAACCACAAAATTTGAAATAAATTCTCAGGAAATTATGAAGGAACTCAGAAAGCTAAAAAAAAACGTAAAGGGGCTGGTGTAGATAATATTGTAAGCTACCTTACTCTCTATTTTCTATATTCAGTCAAAATCCGACGAAGTTTGAGGCTAACATTCAGTACATGATACTATAGTTGAAATCGAGATAACAACACTTTTGGTTCAGAAAAGTAAATAAACAACACATAGCAACCATAAATAAGAAGTTTCTAATAAAATATAAACCATAAACTTACCTAAATGAGCGTAATCCATAATAATTCTGAAGTAAAGTACACAAGGTTTGGTTAAACAACCATATCACTAATAGTCCACATAATTGACCAATGTAAAGCACTTTCACAAGTATAATTTCACCGTTTTATATTAAATTCACTAATAACTCGCAGTTCCAGACTAATTTAAAGCAGTAAATATGATTTTTAAAGCATCACCACATGGATTGAGTTCAATAATTAATCCCAGCACATCTAAGTAATTTCAGAGGTTTAAAAGTAGATTTAACCAAGCTAAATAACCGGCAAGCAAATATTCTTTAAGTTTCCAATAGCCATCAACTAATAAACAGAAGCCAACTTGCAATTTGAATTTCTCTCTGACTAACATATTTCACGAACTAAAAACTTTTCTAAAGCACTTAAATTAAATAAAGGTACAGTTTAAAAATAGTTTCAGGCCACAACCGACTTTAAACAAAAAGTGAATATATTCTTGCACCACTTAGGAAATCAGCAAATTTTAGAAATTCAATAACTTTTGATATCCTTAACCGATTTAAAAGATTTTTACACCACTGAACTCAGCAGGAGCTGGGGAACACTTTGAAAATAGTTTTAACTTGATATTTTAAACTTTTGCAAATCCATATTCCGGACGTGACGTTCAGCAATACTATAAACAAATGTGCTTTCCGATTAACCAAATTTCAAAATTCATTTACACCGGTCTGGAAACTTTAAAACCATAACCAACCACATCACTATACTTGTCTCGTTATGCTCTCATCTTGTGATTTTCTGGTAGTTCGCAGTTAACAAAAAAAAATTCTAGATAGACTGTTGTCTAGGTCAGCTGGCCATTTTGATAAAAGTGAGCCTGGACATGGTCTCGGGGCAGTCGGTCAGAACACCTCGTCGAGTTAACACGTAATTCGTGGTTTAGTGGGTTTGAGTAAGCCCGGCTCGTGGTGGCTGATGGGAAAACGGAAATTGGGCAGCATGGCTGACTGACGCCATTACTAACAGGATAGGCAAACATAGAAATTTGAACTTTTCTGACATGTGTTCATCATTGTGAACTTCCACTTTCATTCAGGGTAGCGGTCTGTTCTGTTTCATGACTTGTGATCTTCGGCAAATGATTTTCTCCGTTTGCCATTGCTAACTGTGACTTTATGTAAATTCTGTGAAAATTTTTAGAATATATACTTCAGTGATCTGGACTTCGACTTTCATTCCTAATTTTAGTACCTTACTTACAGGGGGTTAATTCTGTAAGTGGCAGCCGTCTTCATCATTACAGTTAGCATTCTCCAAGGTTTTTCACGGTTATAGAACTTTTCCCGAACTTTTGGCAACATTTTGGAAGACTTCAAGTTTAGGTGTACCAGCCGATACGTACCCCGGTATGCTGCTAGTCCCCTAACAATATTACTACAGATTTATTAAAGATTGTGGGATACGATATTGTACCTTATCTTGAAATTTTATTTAAAATGAGTCTAGTCTCTTGCTGCTTACCAGAGGATTGGAAGAGAGTGATAGTAATACCAGTTAAATAAAGGAGGGGTTACAAATAGGGTTGAAAATTATGGGCCTATTAGTTTGATATCAGTGATAGGCAAAATGACAGAAATTAACAAGCAACTATATCAGGAATGTCTGTGAGGAAAGAAACTGGTTTGCATATCGACAACATGGCTTTAGGCAATGATATTCCTGTGAATCTCATATGGCGGGGTATATGCCAGATATTTCAGATGAATTGGACAAGGGAGATCTAGTTGCTAGTGTGGCACTAGATCTTTCTAAGGCCTTTCACAGAGTGAGAAATAAAAAGGTTTTAAATAATTTGAAATCTATTGGATTGGATGAAAAAGTTACTTGTTGGGTAGAGGAATTTTTAAAAGTCAGAAAGCAAAGTGTTAGAGTAGGGAATACATTATAAAAAGAGGTGGAAGTACATATGGGAGTGCCACAGGGTAGTGTATTGGGACCATTGCTATTCATAATTCTAATGAATGACTGTGTTGATGGGTTACGGTCAGAGTCTAAGTATTTTGCAGATGGTATAATGGTATACAATAGTATCAAAACTGGTGAAGACTATGAACAGCTGCAGCATGACCTGGATAGAATATCTAAATGGGTTGGTCAGCATGGAATGAAGATAAATGCCAAGAAAAGTCAGCTAATTAGGTAAACAGATAGAAAACAAAAGATTAATTACAATTATAGGGTGGGGTCAGAATTGCTTGTTGAAAGCTTGAAGTGTAAAGACCTTGGCATAACGTCTGATAACAAACTCAATTGGGCAGAGTACATTGGGCAGGTGGTAGGAAAACGTTACAAAATCCTTTATTTAGTGGAGAGGTTGATGAGAGGATGTACCAGAAAAGTTAGGGAGTTGGGTTACAAAACTTTGGCCAGACCATTGGTTCAACACGGTGGTGTAGTTTGGGACCCACATTTTGACTGTCAAATACAGGAGCTGGAAGATGTGCAGAGAAGAGCAGCTAGATTTGTTTGTGGAAATTTATCACAGGACCCGGTCAGTAACTGATATGATAAAATAGCTGGATTGGGAGTCATTGGAGGAAAGGAGGAGGGTGAAGAGAGTGCTGGGAATGCTCAGGGCATATGTTGGTGATGGAGCTTGGAGGAATATTGTTTAAAGAATTAGGAATAGTGCATAGAAGGGGAAAGGTGACCATGACCATTAGCTTGCACTTGATTTCATACATAAGGGAGTGGGAAAGTTTTGTTTTGTTAGTAGGGGTGTGGGGGATTGGAACAGGTTGCCAAGATTCATCTAACTAGTCATGGCATTATCCTATTAACAAAACATTCTTATGGGTGCCTCCATTTTCAGAATGTGTCTTTTTTAATTTCCAAAATGAATTCTCCATAGTGCTTCCCACCCAATACAGTGTCAGACTTTGACCCCTAAGAACAATGGGTTATGATGAACTTTCGGAACGCTTTCCTGATAATCATAACTCCTCACTCCCACATTTGGTCTATTCATTGAGAAGACAGAACAGATGGGGTGACTCATTTTCACCGTGGGTGGCTCAACTAGCATTTCTCCATACTTAGACTTTGCTTGGACCTTGCATGTATTACTAGGTTGGTATCTGTGAATCATTTGAGAATATTGTACTACACATTTGCAACAATTGCCTTTGATTCACTTGTATTTACTGAAATAATTATCATAAAAGTGGAGACACACTTGTAATAATTGTCCCTTACATAAATATGTTTATCAAAATGTTTCTTGCTATGGGGTTTCGACTCTGGATCATCACAAATGCAAAAGGATTTGAATTTAGATTTTCAATAGGTGTTAGTGACCATTGAAAAATTAAATTGAAATAGTGGGTGCATGTTTGCAGGTGTTTTAATTAAAGTTTCCTTTTTCAGATACGTCTTGAAGGCCCATTTGGTGGTGGAAATCAAGATTGGTACAAATTTGAAGTGGCAGTTATGGTAGGAGGAGGCATTGGAGTTACTCCATATGCATCAATTCTAAATGATCTAGTCTTTGGGACATCAACAAACAGATATTCTGGTGTTGCGTGCAAGAAGGTACTGTGACATTGGTATCTGATGTAGTTTATTATGCAAAATGTGTGTGTATTATATTGTATGATTATATGTCTGTAGGTGTACTTCTTATGGATCTGTCCTTCACATCGCCATTTTGAGTGGTTCATTGAGGTATTGCGAGATGTGGAGAAGAAAGATGTAACAAATGTTTTAGAAATCCACATATTTATTACACAATTTTTTCACAAATTTGACCTGAGAACTACAATGCTGGTAAGAAAGTATTTTTGATTAATTAATTAAATGCAGTAGTTAAAAACTGATGTAAAATTATTATGGCAAGTTGATAAAAATTAATATTTTAGGCTAATCTAAATTAGTATGTGATCTGTTACAGTATATATGTGAGAACCACTTCCAAAGACTGTCAAAGATGAGCATGTTTACTGGACTCAAAGCTGTAAATCACTTTGGACGCCCAGATATGTCATCATTTCTGAAGTTTGTTCAAAAGAAACACAGTTATGTAAGTAGCTATGAAAATTTTCTATTCTGTAGCATGTTTTGGTAATAAAAATTTCAGAAATAACAGTACTTTAAAAAATTCTATCCTATTTGATATTACATGTCACCTCCTTGGAAAAAAACACATAACCCAAATAAAATCTCATACATTAATCTTCTGTAAATAATGTTCAGTGAATGTAGTAGAAGGAAAATGTCATAACAAATATACAAGATGTGATCAGATATTATGGGTTCAAATATAATATCTGAAAATAAGTACAACTTCAACTTAAAACACATACAAAAAGCTCATTATGAAGTAAATTTACTTTTCTTATAGCATAAAATTGATTTTGAAGATGTAGTTCCAGCCACTAATAGCTGTTTTGTTTGAGCCATACAATCTAAGTGCTAGGAGGGAAATATCCCTTTAACCAATAGGTTAAAGAATTAAGAATAGTGCATGGAAGGGGAATGATTAATGTGACCACTAGCTGGCACTCTATTTTATGCATAAGGGGGTGAGAAAATTTTCTTTTGTGGGTAAGAGTTTCAGGGATTGAAACAAATTACAAAGTGAAGTGATGAATACTTTACCAAAAATGCTGAAGGCAGTTAAAATTAAAATCAATAATTCACAATAGTAGATGGGGAGGAATTTAACAATCAAATTATGTAAGTTAATTTAAAAATAAAATAAAAAATGGGTAATTAGATGACTCGGGGAATTTCCACCAGAGTACGTGCTCCATCACAATTAAATTGAATTAAGCTCAAGCCTACTAATTTCAGTGGATGATTATATAAAGTGTTAAGCATAAATCATACCTTTAGATACCGTAATTGTATAAATAAAAATCTCCTGCCATGTGGTTTTCACCTAGCAGGAGTAAATTGAGCCTCATTTTTAAGTTATAAAAAGTAGTAATAAACTTCCCGAAGCACAATAACTAGCTAAATTAATTGTACCTTTCTAATTCTTGGGTGCAAAAAGATCAATTTATATTGCATGTATACTAAATAGGTAAATTGAAGCAATGACTAGGTTATGCTATGATGAACACAGTACTTTTTTTCGTCATTGTTCATTGATGACATGAGAAATGTATCTCCATTTTTAATAATTATTTTTTGCGTATACTTTCCTTATTACAGTAGACACAACTGATCTTTCAAAAAATTTCTATTTGCAAAAAAGCTGTATCTAGTTAAATTACAGGTACCCTAACATTCTTATTCTGTAAACACTTGCCAATTTTTTTTATTTTTATCTTCCACAGATCCCCTGCCTGCCTAATATTGAATTTTCTTAAACCTTGTATTGTAAAATGAGGTTTTTTTTTTTGCAGCTGATACATTGCTTATCACATTGATAGGTTTTTTTTATAGCAGACTTTATAAAAACAGAAAAATTATTTACAATTTTTATTCTCAATTTGAAGAAGTAATCAAAGAAACAACCAAGAATGAAAAACATTCCTGCTAATCTTGTTTACTGCCTCTATGACGAATTGGAGAGATTTTTTGATACAACATTTTGTCTGCGACTATGGGTGAAGCCCTATTTACATCTTATGGTACTGCCCCCCCCCCCCCAATCCCAATTTCTTTGTCACTGACACACTCTCTAAATGTTGAAATAGATCCCTAGGGCCAAATATCAACTAATCTAAGAATCCATAAATTTATTATTAATTGGTGGTTTCACTACACTGCTGCCATCTTTTGGGTTGAGGTCAACACCCTATACTCAAAATGAACATACATAGCACCAGAAAACACTCAAGACTTCTGTTTATTTTCCTTTCAGGTTAGTAAGATTGGAGTATTTAGCTGCGGGCCTCGTCCCCTTACGAAGAGTATAATGGCAGCCTGTGAGGAGGTCAACAAAGGCAGAAAGTTACCTTATTTTATTCACCACTTTGAAAATTTTGGCTAAATCATTTTAGTTCATTGCTTTGAAGGTAGAAATGGTTACATAGGATCCTGATTCTCTGTAACATCAAACAAATTTGATAGTCAATTAGTTTAGCAAGAGTTTCAAAACTGTGCATCACGAATGTCAAATAATACACACACATTCAACAGCATTAGAAGTTCATTTCGCTTTTCAGCTATTTTTTGAAATATTTTATATATATAATACCAGCACTGTTCCTGAATATTTGACAGGAGGATATATTGAAATTTCCAAAGCACTAAACCCTACAAAATTTACCAATATTTTTAAACATTATAATACTTTCATCTTTGACAATTGTGATAGAAAGATATCAGTATTTAAGGAGATTGAGATGTTCAAGGAGTTAGTTGGGTAGAGTAGAACAATGAAGACTGATTTTAAATATTTGCTCATGCAAAAATAATAATTCAGAAAAAAATAATTTGTTACATATGATCTTCAACTTTCGTTGGAGTTTGAGTGTTTTTTTTACAAAATCCCATTTGGTGGACAACTCTTAGTCTGTTAATGGGTATTACTGTTTTCCATTTCTGCTAGAATGAAAGTGGACTAAAATATCAGTGATGGATTTCTCCCAAAACACAAAATTCTCAGCCAATGGGAGAGTGACAAAATATAAAAAATTGTGATAAATTTAATTAGTAATATTTTTAATACTGCTGCTTTTTAGAGAAACTAGAATTTTTGAGATTTAGTACTTCCTCAATGTTGAAGTTCTGTAATTGAATAATAGTGAAAGTACTTCACACCTTTCATTAAGTATTTTCTTTTAAATTGTCAGAACAGAAAACGGTATAAGAAATTCAGGATATAGGCTCTACAAAAAAGTTTTAAACTGCTGTGTAAATTCTACTGACAAGACATATACATATCTAATAAAATCAGTTTCTTTTTAAAAGGAGTTATTCAGTAGTATGTTCCTAGTTTGTTTTAAAGATAAGAAGTTGCCACAGTGATATGCAAAGAGTATTAATAAAGTCTTAAATGTAACTTATTTATTTTTTGTTACTGCGATAGATACAATAACTTAATCTTGTATAGTTTGATAAAACCTTTGTCTAGATATAAATTTGTAAATATGGTGTTTGTAATTAAGTTTTTGTAAATAATAAAAAATAAATTTTATTACAGAGAGCAAATCCTCTGTTGAGCTAAAAGTTACTGGTATTACTTTTTTCAATATATTTAACTGTCTTAGCAAATGTGTTGAATCAAATGTTTTTCCACTATCCATAAGGAAGATGTTGTAACTGTGTGTTCATGAAAGTCATCCAGAAAAGTATTAGGTTCAATAAAATGTGAAATTTGATACAATAGTCTAAATAAAAATATTAAGTATTTTACAACATCCTTCAAAATCATTATGATAAGAACTTACTATTGACAGCTTCACCATCTGTAGTGAAGACTGAGGGCTTTTCAGGACCTCACTGCAAACAACATGTAACATACAACTGACGAATTGAAATGTAAGGCTATTACACCACTGCTTTTCCCTAAAACAGTTCTACAAAAATAACAAAGAGAACATCATGTACAAACATTAATAGCATTGAAGATTATATGGTATTTCAGATCAATCTAGTGGAGTCATCAGTTTGTACAAAAATCAGTGAATAAACACCAGACATATTTTTGACATGGCCAGAAGGATGCAATATCTTATGCTGCATATTATCCTAAATAATTTTTCTTAATTATGAAGGAGCCGTTTATCAGTGACAATATCCCTACAAATTTAATTTTATAATATATTAATCTTAACTCTATTGTTTTATTATTACAGGTAATATGTAGAGCCCATTCCAAAATAGTTTATTCTTGCAATTGAAAATTTCCCCCTCCATTATATCGTAAATCAAGTTATATTTTATAGTTTTCTCATATCTTCCATCTTCATGCTACACATAATTTTTCACCGAATATCCATACAGGGCTCATCACCAAGGTGGGATTACACAATTCACATAGTGTAATCAATGGGAATTAATCACTCACAGTGAAGGTGAATTAACTTTTTGTTTAAATATATCACAAGTGAATCATTAAATTCATTTCAAGATGGCAGCAAATGAACTTGTGTTGGGATGGATTTAATTTGCAGAAACCTCATTGTGAAGAAAGTTAATAGAAAAAAAAAATGATGGTGGACAAGAAATGGAGCTTAGGGAGAGGAAAAATGGGGACCTCAGCAACCTTGGTGAAAGAGTTGGTACTGAAGGACAAAATGGTATTTAAAATTCATCTTCAGATATATTGTTCACAACTCAAAGATTTGCTACCAAAAATCTGACCACTAATTAAAAAACAAGGTAATGTGATGAGAAAATGTCTTCCAGCCAAACTGATGCTAGAAATTACTCTCATGTTTCTCTCAACTGGTAACTGCTTTGGGACACTTGTGGCTGAATTCAGTATACCTAGATGCACAATTTGAACCACTTATTTTTTATTATCAATTGTATTTAATTCACTACAATGCATGATTCGAATAATTTCAGTTTTATACTAAATCTCTGCTACAGTCAAAAGTGTGAAATTCAATTCTTTAACCTCGTGCTCCATAGCTAAGTCACTTGTGTTTTTATTTTTATAACTTTCACATTTTGTGTTCCATAAACATAATCATTATGGAACAAAAAGTGTGATGTTCTCATCATTTAAAAACCACTTTGTGTGTAGAACAACAATAATCAGAACAACCAATCCAGGTGGCCGTTCAATATTTTCATCAGAGTGAAACACCAAAAGTGAATGAAATGTTTAACTTGACCCCACTTCTATCATCCGTCATCTTAGATGATCCCTTTGGAAGATATGCTATTTACACAGTTCTCTTTACTTTCACTGTGAGTGATTCATCGATCGGAGATAATGAGAAGTGAACTGTGTAAACCTGGCTTCATAAATACCAAGCACTGTCTTCACCTGCCTCCAGTCTTTTGATAATGCCCAAATCAGTACCTTTGTTACATGAGAAACTGACAGACCTCTACAGTAATTTCCACAAACAAATTTTACTGTCCTGTGTCCTGCTTTGCAACCTTTCTGTGTTAACATGAGCCTCATACCACCTACAATACTTAAGAAATGGTTTAACTAATGTTTTGTATAAAAATTCCTTCACTTACCCCCCTCACAGGAGGAGGTAACTTCCTTAATCTGTCCTGACCAGTTGAATTTCTTATCAAAAAATATGCAATATTTTTACATTTTATTCCTTCAGCCAATAATTCTTCCTGCAGCATATAGTTTTGCTAAACCTTTATGTTACTATTTGTAAATTTGATATACTAAGATTTCTCCTTGTTTATTTACCATCTAGATATCTTTCCTAAATGTTCAGTTACTTCATCTTATAATCTTATATAATAGTAGCTGCTACTTGCTACTTCATACACATGGATTTAGAATTTCACTGCCAAAATTGGATACAAAAAGCTGTTAGTAACATAAAATTTGTTCCAAACAACACTGAGTCAGCATAATATGACAGGAAAGCCATCAATATATCATTCTACTGATAAACCTGTCTCATGAAGAGAATCAATTTAAAAAACAGAAAAACACAAAGGTGCACAGATATGGGGGAGGGTTTAACCTAGGGCAGCTTTATTTTAGCTTTGTCTTTTCTTCTTTATTCAGGATGAGATTCTTGGGTTCTAATAACTTCAGCTGCTAGTGCTCTTCTAGAGCTACACCTTAAGCCAGGTTTACGCCTGCAAAGCATGTCAGAAAAGAAGATGAAATAAAATGTTACTAAAAACTTTTAAACAGACACAAAGTAATAGTACAGTGCAGAGTAAATCAACATCTATACTAAATTATTAACAAATCTTACAGCTTGAGCAACAGCCATAACATTACAGATTAACACACGCATTCATCTGTCTGTCACCATTCAATATGTTCTCAAAGCTTCATGACTAAAACTGTTATTCATAGCCAAAAAAAGTCCAATGGCCTTCCTACAGAAACAAAGTATTTCCTTGTCAATTTCCATCAATATCGGTATAACTATTTAGTCGACAAAATGTAACAAAAAGACAGAGACCTACTTCCACACTTATAATATTATTAGTGCAGATCACACACACACTGACTGAGAGAAACAACACCTGAGTGATCAATACAGTGTAAAAAAGTGTACACCCACAGCATTGTTAGACTGCATATGATTTGTCTAACATTGCTCCCCTAAATTTGTTTCATCTACATGGAATACGAAAAACTGACCATCCAGGCGAGCAAAAACAATTCTTAAATTTTTTTGTTTCCATCAGGATTTAAACCAGACCCCATGGTCCAAATAATAGTAAACAAGCACATTAACCACTCGGCTACCTGCCCGCTATACAGTAGGGTACAACAGAGACTTATGCATCTTAAGCATGTCTATTGTCATTTTGGTAATTTTTCAAACTTATATTAAAATATGTATTATTTATACAGAAAAGGTATCCTATGTCCATCCTAATGCCAAATCGCATCTCCTTGTCAAATTTAATCATGATCGCATCAGCCGTTTAGCCCAAGAAATGTAACAAACAGACTGACAGAGACACATATAGACAGAGTTACTTTCACATTTATAATATTAGTATAGATGTTATTTTAGGGTTACCAGACATCCCCATTTCCTGGAGACATTGCCCTTATTTAGTTCTCTGTCCCCACACAGAGTTTGTTCCCACAATGTCCCCAGATTTTTTGTTGTCCCCTAATTTTTTTTAAATCGTGCTAAATTCTTTAATAAGCACTGATTGGTTAATGCATTCCTTCAACGAAAGAAATTGAATGTACCCTTCTTTCCATGTATGTACCCAGGAATAAAAGAAAATTACAAAGATGGTGCATCTTGGGCATTACATCTTTGGAAACCAAGTTTCAATCCTGTTCAGCAACTTTTTCCGTGATTCTTTGGATTTAGTAGAAACTTCAGTTCTGAAAATATGTACTTTACTGCTACCTTGTTACATTTCATTCAATAGATCCACAAATTTTTAATTTTGATACTCTTTTACTGGTGTCCAGTTCATAAATGATCAACTTCTCTATTGGTATTTTATCAATATTAGTTACTTCTGTTATGGAGCCAAGCTATTTTATAATTGCTGTGGTTGGCAAGGTTCATTCCTCAGAGAAATATCACTGATAACAAATTGGGTATAAAAACACGAACCATATTATTGAAAATAGAAAATACATAACAATATTAAATATGTTTCTTTAAAGTTAACACAACCTTTAATTATACAACTTACAACAGTCCACAAATGTCGCAAGCATCCACAGATCTGATGAAACCATTCTAGGCAACCCTACATTATGTCATCCAAAAATAACCTAACTTCTGACTGCCAACAACAGATTAATATATTATAATATTAAACTTCAATTGTCCCAAAACACCAAACTGTGGCACACTTATTTCTATTTCCTCCCGATACTGCATTTGCTACCCTGATTCTTTGCTACTTGGCACTTAAGAACTCTACCTGGCAACATATCTTAATATACCCCAATAGTTCAATCTGCCAGTATTCTATATTTCAATTTGTCAAATAAATGCCTTGCAAATATACAATCACCAATTATTGAGCTGGTCTCCTTTTTCCGTATGAAATATCTTCCTTTCTTCCTCTAGATGTAGTTGAGTAAAGCAGACCTCACTGCTGTACACATTGAACACCCAGCGCCAAATAAAAATTGTGCATCATTGCCAGAGTTTTATATAGACCTCATCCATTATGTACCATCACACAGCTTATTCTAAGACACTGACTAAAGACTTGGAGGATAGAACAGTTGAAAACAAAAACTATTTTGTCAATTATAAAATACCTCAGCCTGTTAAGACTACAGTGTTCTCCAACCAGATATTCATTGCACCTGCCATCTTCTATCCACCCGAGTGCCTAATATATAGACTAGAAGGCACAGTGCAATATACAAACTGCAATTCAAGCCAAGGAGGAAGTTGCTAATGAAGTGTAAATAACAGTAGCATGGGATTAGCCACGTAGCAAGAGGTAGCAAATACTATGGGCCTCGCACCTTTTGGGGCGAGGCCTTGCTCCGGGCCTCTTCTTTATATTTGGTACAGACCCAGTGCTGTTTTAATCTGGCTCTGAATAACAGCAGATAAGTATGATAAAACTTGAACTGCTCTTGATAGATAGTGCAAACTCTATAAAAATAGCCCAAAGAAGAAAAAATCGAGAGGGTGCTCTGTATATAGTCACTATTATTAAATTACATAACTCTTTTGATACTTGTATAACCTACTGTATTATCTTTCAAGAATTCCTCTACACAGTAAGTCACTCTTTCATCTTCACCAGTCTTATGACTTACTAACAGTTACCCACAAATTCATCTGCCTGAAAGTATTTTATAGTATTGAGTTTTGGCTACTGTTCAAAGTATGACCAGCAGAAATATTTCTTACTTGGAAATTATGGTTAACTACTTTTACTATCCAAGGAAAAATGTACCTCAAAGTATTCCTTCATACTTCGTTTCAGTTAGAATTCAGCATGGACACCACCCTCTTCACTCAAAATCAACTATGCACCACAAAATATTCATAGTCATTCTGATCCAAGTTGCATTTCAACCTAAACACAACCTTCAATAGTGCAGCTCCTTAAATATCAACATTTTTAAAGAATGGGGAAGAGCACATTCATGATAATGATGGTAGCTACACGTTCATGTGGTATGAATCAAACAGAGCGATTTGAATTTTATTACTTCTGTTGCAGTAGTAATTGACTGGTACTTCATTATGATATTTGATAATGTTATTATGGATTTCTTTTAGTTCTCAATCTGTCAAAGGAAATGAATGTCTCTAGGAAAATTTTTACACTTAATAAGTTAGGTTTATTTACAAAAATATATGCAAACATATTAAATGATTTGGGTGAGGAGTGAACCTTCAATGTTTCAACAAACCACAAAACTACATAAAAGAAAGAAAGCAGTATTAACTTAATTACAGTTTAATTAAAAACAACCAATTTCTACTTAAACATTTAAATTTCCGTATTATTCAGATTTTTTTTACAGCAATCTGTCGTCAGATACTATTTATTAAATACAATCTTTTATTTTAATCTACACAATCTGCCAACAGGATAATATGTCTTCTTCTTCTTAGCATTAATCCTGCATTGCAAGGTATGCTTTATAGGACTACTACTTCCATTTTTGCTGATCTTGTGCATCTTCAGGTAAGGCATTGACTAACTACCTATCCTCCTGCAATCCTGTGTGGTCTTGTATCAAGTGCTGTTCGCACAACTGAAGTATTGTTACCGGTACTGCATAGTACATGGTCATACTGTCACAGACGACCCTCTTGCATATTTTCAGGGATTTGAGTCCGCACCAAATGCCACCCGAATGTTCTAATTCCTGATGTGGTCCAGTCTAGTGAGTCTCTGTGACCAGTGAATCAACTTCATTTCCATGACATGCAGATGTTGTTCATGTCTTTTCATGACCGGCCAACATTTGGTTCCACACAGTGCCACTGGTCAAATGATGTTTCTGTATATCTTCCAGTTTCAAAAGGAATCTTGTGACCTGACACCACTTCATCCAGGCTGTACTGATTCTGTTCTGGGAGTATCTGGCCATCTTACAGATTACTGTTGCCAGGTATTTGAACCCAGATGACTTACAGAGTTCAATGCCATCGATTTAACAGATCCACCACTTGAAACTCCATGCTCCATGTAAGGGGTATGGAGTGAGTAGTTGTGCAGCAATGGTATCAAGACAGAGGATAAACAGGAGTGTGGACAAAGCCAATACTTGATGAAGATTGACAAAGACTCAGAATTTCCTACATTGAACATGACTGCCGACTTTCCAATATAGCAGATGGATCCATTTAACATATACCCAGTAATAACCAGAATAGAATTGCAGTGGGTGGAGCTTGTGTAGTACACGTTACTGCCGCTAGGTGTTTATAGCACAACTCATTATCAGTTCAGAGCCGCCTACGTTGTTAATCTGGCTTGTTTTGTTAATCTGCAGTGATTTTTTTTGCTAGCGCTGTTTTGTTATTGTTTCATTTTTTATGATGGCTAGTTTAAAGTGCGTGCAGCTGTGAAATTTTGTTTTCTACTCTGTAAAAATGCTGCTGCAAATGTTTTAATTTTTAAAACAGCTTACAAATATGACGCTATGGGAGTAACTCAAGGGTACAAGTGGTCCGCTCGGTTTAAAAATATAATATCTTGCTTCTCCGGATGGAGCCGCGTCGATTTGTTAAAACCTAACGTTTCAACCATCTTGCTGTGGCTTTCATCAGAGGACTGATGAAAGCCACAGCAAGAGGCACCCGGAGAACCAAGATATTACATACAGTGACCGCGGAAGCCTTCGTAATCATTTGGTTTAAAAATGGCGACATGTTGATTGATGACAAATCTCGTTCTGGACGTCCATCAACTGCCCGAATCGACGAAAATGTTGAAAAAATTTGAGAGCTTGTGCTCTCAGACCATCAAAACAAAACTGATCAACTGTCATAAATTATTGGTTTATCTTGGAGCTCGGTCCAGCGAATTTTAACCGAAGATTTGGGAATGAAAAGGATTGCAGCCAAGTTTGTTCCTCGGGCTCTGACAGTCAAAAAGAACGTTGAATTGAAACATGTTGTGCTTTCAAACAACAGCTTGAAATTGATCCAGATTTTCTGTCAAATTTCATTACTGGTGATGAGTCATTCTGCTATGGTTACGACCCAGAAACAAAGCAACAGTCAAGCCACTGGACGACATCATTGTCACTCCGTCCAAAAAAAATTCGTCAAACCAAACATCAAAACAATGCTCATTTGCTTTTTTTTGATGCCAAGGGCGTAGTTCATTCAGAATTTGTTCACCTACATCAGATCGTAAATCAAACCTTTTATTTGGAAGCTTTAGTAAAATTACGCAACAGCATTCGTCAAAAAAGATCCGATTTGTAGCAGATAGCAGAATGGATTTTCCATCACGACAATGCACCTGCACACACAGCTGTCTCTGTTACGCAGTTTTTGGCTAAAAATGGTATGGTTCCGCTGCCCCACGCACCTTACTTGTCTGACCTGGCACAGTGCGACTTTTTCTTACTTCTACGCATGAAAATGGACATGAAAAGACACCGATTTTACAACATTGAATAGGTCAAGAAAAAAAACGAGGGGGAAGGCTGTCAGCCATTTCTAAAGATGACTACAGAAAATGTTTTGAACAGTGAAAGCACCTCTTTGACAAATGTATTAATTGTAATGGAGAGTATTTTGAAGGGGATAAGATTGTTTTGTAAAAAAAAATTGAAAATATACAGCTTTTAAAAAATAATTCCGGTTTTATTTTGGGTACCCCCTGTTGCGTCCTGTTGAAGAACTTGTGCAACAGAGGGCTGAAAAGAATCAAGGAACTGAAACAAGTGGGTATCGATTTGCACAATTTGGGAACTCGGGATAGGAAATGTTCTGGAGAAATAAAATGAAGAACACAAGTAGTTATAAGAAACAAACTTGTGACTCACGAAACCGACAGTCTCCCTTTGAAAATATTCAGAAAATTAAATTACGAGAGGTACCTATTCCTCATCAGAATCGTCAGATTCTGGAAACATCATAATCGCTGGTTCCTCTGGAAACTCTCCGGTTGCCAGACTACACCGGAAACACCAGTCTAGAAGTATGAGAAACCTAAAGGACAGATACCACCCCTCGGGAGTAACGAGCTCTGGTCCCTCTATCGGCTGGTCCGTCATCAACAAGATCCCTAAACTCTGAAAGAAGCTGAGCAACTACAACGGCGACTACAGTAACAGATGTACACGTTGTCTTCTCCGCTGTGTTGTGTACTGGCTGGCTCACTCGCTGGCTGCCGAAGACTGAAGACCTCCCTCCGCTGCGGCGGGCTCTTTTTTATAGCCGCCCGTGACGCACTCCGCTGCCCTGCGCGACCTTCTGGAAGCTTACGCTCGTATTTCGTCACCCACGCGCCACGCAGCCCTCTATCTGATGCAACCTTGGCCTCACACACGTTCACTGTTGGCTTTCCTTTACTACCTATTGCACCATCTTAACACTTGGGCATTACTAGTACTTAGGCGTTACTTTTAACACTTCGTAACACCTTCCCCCCATATTTGAGAATTTTGCAGTCTCCCTGAGAATGCAAAATTCTCACACTACCTGTCGGCTGTGTGAGTCTCCTTTTTATTACTTTCTTTTCACAAATTACAATGGTTCACATTTTTATTTCATTACTTATCCTCTGACTTGTAGTTTTTACTATTTACCAAAATTTCCTTTACTTATAATATACCCTGAAAGAGAGAATTTCAATTACATTACACCATTTTCTTTATAACAAGTATTTTCTTCTACAACACATTATTTTTCTTAGTCTTAAGAATCTTCTTTTACATTACCTTATTTTCTTAATTTGAGAATTTTTCTCTCAGATTACTACTTCTTATTTCTTACAATATCTTTTCCTTCTAATACTTTTCTTTAGTACTACACACTCTTATCAAGTGAAGCCTATTTTTACAATACATCATTTTTATAATTTTACAAATTCTTTTCATGTAACAGAATACAATCTTTCTTACATTACAATCTTATATTTCTACAAACATAATCACTGTGACCATATCAGGTCATCTTAGCGCTTATCCGCTTTATAGTAAAACATTACTGGTGCACTTGGTTCATACTTAACACTCTTTTCCGGTGTTAGTATTCGCTCACTGAGCACCGCACCTTCTGCTTCAGTCACATACCTATTTCTTACAGGACCAAAAGTAATTTGTTCACTTTCATCACTGTTCATTCCAGCAGGATGATACCTAACTATACCAGTGTCAGGGTATCGGTTTACAATTTTATTCTTTACACATATTCTGGGGCAGCAGTCATCACCCATTGTTTTACGGAAGAATTTAAAACAATCCTTACAACACTTGCAATATCTACATATGCAGCATACTACTATTATCATAACTATTCCTGCTCCAAAATAACTCCATATGGGTATCGAATCTAATGAAAACATATTGAACACAGTCCTTTGCTGGTACGCTATTGCGTCCTCTAACTCATCTAACTTATGTCCCGCGGCTTTAAGGTCATCTAACTGACGGACCACTGGTTCGATTGGCAAATAAAGAGGGATTTCGGTTATATTTTTCTTTTTCTTGTCTATTAGACAGCAATCTACCTCCATATTTAAGTTTGGGACTATATCATTAATCAGTGCCATCGATCTAATGATATGTTCGGATTGAATTAGTACTTGTGCACCGTAACCCTTGCATTTACTCAGAAACTTAAGTTTCCCTGTACCATTAATTACTACATCTGTGGGCTTACTGTCATTACATAATACTGTGAGCCCTTCTCCCTTTGGTGCTACAAATAACCATTCATTTCCTCTAATCTGTGTCCATACGCTTTCATTCAATACAATAAATTTTTGAATACAATCATCGGGGATTTTGACTATAGGTTGAAGCATTCTAGCTTCGCAAACTTCATGGTCATAAGTTGAAAGCACCACAAAGGTTTGTTTACACACACTATGAATAGCCTCCAGCTTTTTACACTCCAATTGATCACCATTTATTTTTACATATCGCCTTTTGGCGTCATCCATTAACAAAAATTCTTTTTCCGGAGCTATGTATGTAAACAATCGTTTCTGGTGGCTTACCTCAACTGGTAGAGGCCACAACTTGTAAATATTATAAGTTTCACTGTCCACTAGTGGAATATTCAGCACATCACTTAGAATATTTCCCGAGATGAAGACATCCAGGTCGACCACCTTCAGTAACTGATACCCTCCGGCTTCGGTCAGTTTTATTGGCAATCTTTTGTCTTTAATCTCGTCCTTTATTAGCCCTAAGTATTTAACAACTTGTTCCGGACTAACCAAATGAGGTTGAAGAATGCCTTTTTGTGCATTTACTATGGCAGTAATAATTACATCATATTCCTTCTCTAATTCACTGAAGATTATTGTCAACTGTATTAATTGTTCATTCAACGTTACATATATGCCGAGTCTATTTACTCTCTTATCGGTACTAGTTTCATATTGATGTATGTGTTCATTTAGTTTGAGTATTCCGGATGTAATTACCCGTTCATTTCTCTCTATTGAATCGACAGTATGATTGAAACTAGTCAACGTTGCCCTTACAATTGTGACTTTGTTAAGGTTCTTAGGTGGTTTAAGAACTGATTAATTACTTTAAAAAGTCCACCAAACAAATGTTAAGTTGAGATGCTCGTTTTATTTTTCAATCAAAACAAGTCAGCGACATTCACAAGCATAGTTGTTACAATCCAAAGATGCTGTCAACTAACAACTGAATGAATGTCTCTGTAACACTGAATGAATACTTAATGCAAAACTGAATTAATACTTAATGCAAACTAAACTCTCTGTCCAGGCGATCTGTTTATATAGAGTCTATCGAAATTACGAGATTTCTTCAAAGGCATCCGCCCGATATTTCTTGATCATTAACAATCACTCAAACAATCAAACATATTAAAAACAATCGGAATTGATACAAAATTAATTAATAACATTACAAAATGATTAGAAATGGTAATTAGAGATACTTAAATACAAAATTATTTACAGAAATCCTTTCAAATGGTGGAAAATTGTCCTGTAGACATTGTAAATTACAGTAATACATGGAATTACAAACTTTTAAGAAATTCTCTTGCATCATTCGGTTCTTAAACATATTAAATGGTCTTTAAATAATTTTCTTACCTAAAACAAAGTCTATATACACTTATTTACAAGAAATTACAAAATAAACATATCAAATCACTTTCAAGCAAACTTTGGCTCACTACAAATATTTCACACAGTACAATATTATTCAAAATTCAGGTATTAGGGCTGTTACAACCCCTCCCCAGGATTCACTTAATTTTACACAGATAAAATTGATTGAATCCGTCACGAATCTAAGCAGGTTGAATGTACACATAATGCAGACACGAACAGATTACAATCAATCAACCATAATGACTTTTACAATGAACAAGTACAATTCTTCATACAACATCTGCACATAGTCCATGACACTGATTTTGTTTACAATAACTTTTCTCAGGTCCAATCATTTTTTCAACAAACGTTCAATGCCATCACCTTAAGTTACAATTATTCTCACTCCAAATTACACACTTGATGTCTGCTTGTTAATTACACCAGTCTGTTTACATTTTACAGCTGATAATTTGTTACCAAAATGTAGAAAGTCACATCATCATGAAAATACCAAAAGTCTCTACACAAAACTGTCACAAATTATACATTGAAATGCTTACATCTGTATCTGAGCTTAAGTACTCACACAAACTACTTACATGCATCCATTCACAAACTTATTTACAAAATTAGATATTTAAAGGCTATTGACCCCTCCCCAAACCATGCATTTCAATTAATTCTCATAAGTGGGTTCCAGGATTTCCCTGGAAACCCAGAACCATGTAAGTTACTTTTTCCTAACCTTCCAGTTTTCTTCAACTTTTGTATACACATCTAATATTACATTTCTATTTACACAAAGTTTCATTATACACAGACAGAAACACAAACTTCCAATCATCTCACACAACTGACTTTGATACAACCACACAACAGCTGAGACAAAAAATGGTTCTGTTTTAGCAAATTGATTGTCACTTAAAAGCAATGCTGTTGACTCAACTGGTAATACAAATTTATTATTCTCACTACTACAGTTTAGTCCATCATTACTCCCAACCCCACTCTTCATCATCTGATTACTACTTAAACTTACCAAATTATCCGAATCAGTACCTAAAACTGTTTTAACATCTGGTTTACTGACTTCCTCCACAAAATAATTATTTTTCTCAGCAACTACTACTTCACTATTAGCTTCCACATCAAAGAGAGTACAAAACATAGTGTCATCTAAGTCACATTCTGTACATTTTTCCACATCAGAAACTGGTTCAAATAAATCCTTACTCCCACCCATTTCTTCAATGTCATCATCTACACCAAATAAAGAGCTAAATAACGTATCAGCTAGGTCAAAATTAGAACGTTTTTCCAACTTAGGGATGGGTACATAAGTCTTTTCAACCTCTCTCTCTTCAGAAGACAAATACTTTGACTTACAATTCTCCTCCTCATCTGGGTCTCCTATCCACACCACTGTGTCACCTTCATCTTCAAGATACCTGAGAAACTCCTCGATTTCAGCACTTCTACAAACTTCATTACCACCTATCCTAGCACACATAGTCCCAACTATGCCATTCTGGACCTTACAAGTTTCTGATAGCCACACTGTAGTATGCACTATAAATTCTGCACCCTTTTTTGTAATTAAGCAGTGACCATTTCGAAAATCTTCTACATGAAAATTATTACTTTCGCACACTGATTCTAGTGATAAGGTACTATGGTGGTCCCCTTCCCGCTTTATCTTATTACCAACCTTTACATCATCAACATTATTAATTACATTTATTATAACCTTATCCTGAAATTCACTTGCTGCTACCTCTACCTCTTCCAATAAATCTTCTCGGGGATTATTCATAAAAATGGTATTAACGCTATAGCAGTTGGTACCTGGACCCACAATCTTACCCACCACTGCAGGGCCCGTCACAGAGGTGGTCTTTAGTTTGCCTGCCCCCCATGCTGGCTTTCCCTTTCAGATTGAGGGTTCTGTTCTCTCACTTCCCCATAATCATTCCTCCTTGTGTAATTATCACGATTCCGTCCCCTGGATCTACCATCCCTGGACCCATTACCCCTTCTAGGGGGACTCCTGCTGCCCCTCCTATGGTGTTGATGGTGGTAATGTTGTTCATTGAATGACTCCTGGGCATCCAAGCGTCTCAACAATTCCGAAACTCTATCCACATTTACTACATCCAAAGTGGCAATTAAATTTCTTGTTTGCTGGGGTAACCTAGCTCCTATCAAATCAATGAATTCCTCCTCTCCATAAGGATGGTATAAATACTTACAACGGATCCAACATTTATGAAAAAAATCATGTTGAGTTTCCCTACCAGGTTTATAGGGCCTACCAGTCATTAACTCCCTCTTTTCTTGAATTTGCCTGCTTGTCGACCAAAAATGTTTCAAAAAGTTTTCTTTAAACAGCTTGTAGTCAGTCACTTCCCTAGCTTGTCTATCACCCCATGCCCTAGCATAAGACTTTAGATGTTTACCCACAAGAGCAATTTTCTTACTATCGGGTAACAAATTAAAATAGTCTGATCTTTCAAAATTATCTATAAATTCAATAGGGTGAAGCCTCCCACTATCATCATAGAATTCAAATTCTTCTTTTACATCGACACTGAAATTTGGATTACCTGTTAAGGGAATCTGACTTAACTGAACCTGTAACCCAGTAACCCTTTTTTCTAACTGATTTACATTACTTTCTAATCCACGCGCTAACTGTTCCTGTTGATTTACCAATGCGTTAACATTTTCCCAATACCAAACACTTCCTGTCTTAACTCATTAGCTTTAACATCATTAGCTTGGAATAAAGCAACATATTCCTCCCTCATTTTATCACAATTTTCACTGACTTCCTTCACCTCTTTATAAATTAAATTTTCACATTCAGCCTTATTCTGTTCACAAAATTTTGTAACTTTCTCAAATTTCTCCTGACATTCTGTTACTACCTTCCCCAATTTAGAATCTAAATTGTTAATATCTTCCTTGAATTGAGAGCTAAAACCCTGAAATTGCTCTGTGATTTTAACATCAAAACATTTAGTCAATTCAGAGAATTTGCTCTCAAAATCAAATTCATTTTTAAACTCAGAAAACTTACTGTCAAACTTACTTTCAATTTCGGAAAACTGAGACTTAATTTCAGAAAATTTGTTATCGAATTTACCATTGATTTCTGCAAACTGAGAATTAATTTCAGAATATTTGCTATCGAATCTGGCTACAAAAGACTCTAGAATTGCTTGTAGGTTCTGACTATCAGCCATTTTTAGTAATTAGCCAAATCAATATAAAAAACAAAATCAAGGAAAATTAAAATCTTTCCAATCTGCCACACATTAACATGCAAAATAAATCACTTGAATATTCAGTGCCGTACTTACAGTTATTCCTCACTTTTGTATCACATTAAATTTCCCTTAGAAGCACTTATTTAACTATTAAACACCACACTGACTTCAAACACTTAACCACACTTTTCACAATTCACTGTAGGAAGACGATTTTGAGGCCGAAGGAAATCCACTCGTCGTCGGAAGATTACATCCGATTCCCGATGGAAAAATCTCCGCCTTAGGCCGAAGTAGGTCAGCTTGCCGTCAAATCCGTGTCGTCTGTACAACCTCTACGTGTCTAGCCGGTCGAAATTTCCTCGCAATTTTCTGCAGATTCTTTTTAGAAGATAAACATCCCACAGATGTTTAAGAACTTCTCGTCATGTCAACGGTCGCCATGTTAAGGTTCTTTGGTGGGTTTTTACTGCATTAATTAATTAATAAAGTCCACCAAAAACAAGGTTATGTTGCGATGTTCGTTTATTTTGAACAAATCAAAACAAGTCAGCGACATTCACAAGCATAGTTGTTACAATCCAAAGATGCTGTCAACTAACAACTGAATGAATGTCTCTGTAACACTGAATGAATACTTAATGCAAAACTGAATTAATACTTAATGCAAACTAAACTCTCTGTCCAGGCGATCTGTTTATATAGAGTCTATTGAAATTACGAGAATTCTTCAAAGGCATCCGCCCGATATTTCTTGATCATTAACAATCACTCAAACAATCAAACATATTAAAAACAATCGGAATTGATACAAAATTAATTAATAACATTACAAAATGATTAGAAATGGTAATTAGAGATACTTAAATACAAAATTATTTACAGAAATCCTTTCAAATGGTGGAAAATTGTCCTGTAGACATTGTAAATTACAGTAATACATGGAATTACAAACTTTTAAGAAATTCTCTTGCATCATTCGGTTCTTAAACATATTAAATGGTCTTTAAATAATTTTCTTACCTAAAACAAAGTCTATATACACTTATTTACAAGAAATTACAAAATAAACATATCAAATCACTTTCAAGCAAACTTTGGCTCACTACAAATATTTCACACAGTACAATATTATTCAAAATTCAGGTATTAGGGCTGTTACAACTTGTTCTTTTGACAACTTCAATAATTCTTTCTGTTCCTAGCTCTAATAGATTTATTTTTGATTTGAAATTGATGCATCATCTTCATCTAACGTCCCCAAACAAGACTTTACTTATTTCTCCAACAAAATTTAGGATTCCTCTCTTTCGTCTACTCTGCTCATGTTTAGCTAGCTGCCCAATTAGGCGTTGAGAGGTTTCTATCCTACTTATATAATAATCTACCACCCGCTTCATAGTTTTACATTCTGCAACACTTGTGTTTATTTCTTTAAGCCTTTGCTGACAATAGTCTACTGCTTTCAACGCTGCATCCTGCGTAGCTTCGAACTTATGTTTTAAGTCATCTAAATTAAAATAACTCACTACTTTCCAAGTGACCGTATACAAACTCACTGTTCCCTTATGATCGTAGTATAGACCTGGTGATGACCGAAACTTCGTTATTTCTAAATCCTGCTGTTCCATTGCCGATGTACCACCTATCATCAAGACGATCACTGCTATCATCCAAGCTGTTGCCATCTTTCCTGCAATTCAGAAGAATTCTTTTAGCCTATTGGCATGTACTTTTGTAAATTTATTTCTCTTTAATTCTATCACAACGTTTGGTCCCTTAGTTTCCACTACCGTATAAGGACCTCTCCATTGACTGTCCAACTTCTTTGAACGACCCCTTCGTACACTCTCATCATGCAATAATACTTTATCTCCTGGCTTAAAGACTACCGGTTTTTGCGTTCTATCATAGTTTTCTTTACTTTTCTCTTTTGCTTGTGCGGTCGCTTCTCGCGCAGACTGATGCATAGCCCGTACCTTTCCTTTACTTCAATTACATAGTCATCATAGTTATATACTACTTCCTCCGGTTTCTTTTGTAATATTCCCGGTAAATTACATATTCGACCAAAGAATAATTCATGCGCCGTATATCCTGTGGCACTATGCGGTGTAGTATTGAAAACAAATACTGCATACGGGATCCAGGTATCCCAATTGGTTTGCTCCCTGTTTACGTAATGACGAAGCATTTCCGTTAGTGTACGGTGCGTTCGTTCCAAAGCCCCATTACTTTGTGGGTGATGACTAGTGGTATGGATTTTCTCTATTCGTAATAATCTACACACTCGCTTCATTACGTCGCCCACAAGATTACTACCCAAATCGCTTAGCAAAATTGACGGTATATCAAATCTCAGAATTATTCTCTCCACTAAACACTCTTGCTACCGTATTAGCATCTTGCTGTTCTATGGGTTCAGCCACTAAGAACTTCGTCAGAGCATCTTGAAATGTAAGTATGTACTTATTTCCATTTTCTGTCTGTGGTAGTGGGCCTACTATATCTATATCGCATCTTTCAAACACATGCTCAGGGGTCTTTGTAATTTCCATTGGCATTTTCGTTTTGATCTGGGTAATCTTATTCTTCTGACAACTTTCGCATTGACGGATATACTTCTCAATATCGGCCTTCATTCCTTCCCAACTACGGTACTTCTTAATTCTCGCGTAGGTCCTACCTATGCCCTGATGCATACCTAGCGGGGTTTTATGATATTGCTTTAGGATCTTCGTCTTCTCTTCCTGTGTAAGTCCTACCTCTTCTTCCTTATCAGCTGATATGCTCTCAGCTGTCTCTACATTATCATTTTCCTCCGCCTCCTCTACGGTTCTTATTCGCGAAGGAGCATCTGCTACTTGATTTCTCTTTCCGCTATTGTACACGATTTCGTAATCGTACTCTTCCAGCTTTAAACGGAACTTCATTAGTCTAGACGACGGATCCGATATACTATTTACCCACATCAATGGTTTATGGTCGGTACATACCGTAAATTTCCTACCAAATAGATATGGCCTAAATTGCTTTACTGCCCAACAAATGGCCAACATTTCCCGCTCTATTGTACTGTAATTCTTCTCTGCCTTATTCAAGGTTCTAGACACGTACGCTACAGGCAAATCCTTGCCAATTTCGCCTTGACTTAACACGGCGCCAATTGCGTCTTGACTTGCGTCTGAGGTTACAATAAATCGTTTTGTGAAGTCAGGATACTGTAGTACGGGAGGATTCAACAATTTTTCCTTCAATTGTTGAAACGCCTCTTCCTGCTTTGTTCCCCATGTATATGCGACTCCTTTCTTTAACAGCTCATACAATGGCTTAGCAATTTTACTGTAATTGCTTATGAATCGCCTATAGTACCCACTTAAGCCCAAGA
Organism: Vandiemenella viatica; assembly: GCA_031002005.1. Lineage (NCBI taxonomy): Eukaryota > Metazoa > Arthropoda > Insecta > Orthoptera > Morabidae > Vandiemenella > Vandiemenella viatica. The sequence goes on along the minus strand of CM061920.1, from coordinate 254,657,858 downwards.
ATGCCTTCAACTGGTAGTATTAGTTGGTTGGGGGTAACGTTCTACGGCTTCTACCTTTTTCTGATCGGGTTTCAACCCCTCCTCCGTAAGTACATGTCCCAAAAATGTAACTTCCTTGCGCAAAAACTCACCACTTGTCCACTTCCAAATTGAGGTTATATTTTCGCAGTCTTTCAAAGACATCCTCTAGTCTTGCATTATGCTCCTCAAGCGTTGGCCCAAAAATTATGACGTCATCTAGTAGATGAATACTTTCTCCCCCTGTAGTCCTGTCAATACAGAATTCATCAATTTTTGGAAGGTATTCGGTGCCGTCTTTAATCCCATTGGCATTCTTTTGAATTCATAATGTCCATAGGGAGTACTAAAAGCCGTCTTTTCCTGATCTTTTTCGTCTATCAGCACCTGATAATATCCCTTAGCTAGGTCGAGGGTTGTGAAATACTTCGCTTTACCTAGTCCGTCTAGTATTTCATCGATCCTTGGTAACGGAAACACATTATTTACCGTCAGATCATTTAATCGCCTATAATCGATTACTACGCGCCACTTTTGCTTGCCACTTGCATCCATTTTCTTTGGGATAATCAATACAGGCGAATTCCACGCACTTTAACTTGGTATTACAATATCATCTTCTAATAATTTTTCTATTTCGGCTTGCAAAATTTCCTTTTGCGCCTCGGGTATCCGGTAGGGCCTCAACCGAACTATTTTTCCTTCTGCCTCGGGAAGAAGTTTGATTTCATGCTTGACAGCCTCAGTATAACCCAAGTGATCTCCTGGTAAATGAAATACATCGTTATACGCTGCGCATATACCTAATAAAGCCTCTCTTTCCTCTTTGTTTAAATGTTCTACGCGGAGATTTTCTTTCAATCTACTTACTCGCGACTTTACCTCTGGTCGCTCTTTTCTAATCTGTCTTACATATGCTTTTTCAAATTCAGGCACTTCTTCAGCTGTTATAAGGGGATTCTTTATTTTAACTTTCTTTTCTGTAGTATTAAGCATACTTGTAATACACATTCCATTTATTACTGATACTAGCGCTTCGGGCAAATATAATCCTGGTTGTATCTCCTGCTTTGGGATGATCGCTTCTGATGCATCCCTTAAGGTAATCCTTACCTTTACAATCTTTTCTTCGCGCGGGCCTACTATTACCTCATAGTGTTGAGCACCCCTGGCTCCTCCACTACGGTTACCACCACGTTGCACCACTTCTGCGTAAGTGGGCTTCCCACGGCCTCTCGCAACCATATTTGGTTTGCTTGCCGTTAATTGCGCAACTCCCGTTTCCAACGAATCGATGCGTCTCGCTTTCGATTCAACGTACCGCCTTTCTACGGGGCTTACCGTCTTCGAGTCAGACTCGGCTGCTCTCGGATACCTTCCGTCTCGTCGCACAATTCCTTTAGTGGACGGACAATCTCGCCTTTTCACGGGGCCTACCGTCTTCAAGTCAGCACCCAGTGCTCTCGGAATCCTTCCGTCACGTCTCACAGTTCCTTTAGTGAGCGGACAAACACTCTTTTTCGTCGTAACCCTTACTACATTTCCCGAGACAGCGCCTACTGTCCTCGGGAAATTCCCGTTCCATCCCGCAGGTCCGTTAGCGGGCGGACACCTACCACGCATCGCATTCTCTACGATACGCTTCCTTCCATCCCGTCTCGCAGGTCCGTTAGCAAGCGGGCATACTTCACCTGATGTCGCAATTCCTACGACACCCTTCTTACCGCTTCGCTTCACAAGTCCGTTAGTGAACGAGTGACTTTCATCCGATGTCGCAATCCCTGCAACACCTTGCCTAACGCCACGCCTCACAGTTTCGTTAGTGAGCGTGCGTCTTTCATCCGATGTCGCAATCCCTGCAACACCTACTTTCTTAACACAACGCGTCCCACGTTGCGTCATACACGGCCCTTCTTGCGCGGTATACAATCTAATTCGCCTCCCGCGAATATTCATAACTCTTTTTCCGTAATCTATTACGGCCTTATTTTTCGTTAGAAAATCTCTTCCTAACAAACCCTCGAAAGGCAAATCTATGTTTGCCCCAATTATATGAAACTTCTGTTTCAATATCAAACCCTCCGCGGCTTTCAATTCCAGGACTACCGAAGCTTCAGTTTGTACTATACTATTACTTATCCCCTTAATTCTAATTTTTTCTCTATCATTACTTTTTACTGCCCAGTTTTATACAATCTCTTTTTACCAAGCTTATCTGTGCCCCACTGTCGGCCAGGAATCTCATCGGATTACGCCTTGCTTTTTCACATTGCAAAGTCACATATTCATTTTTATCTGTGCAGTCTACCTTATACACTTTGTGTGATATGGCGCAATGTGACCGCTCCATTACGCCACCTAACAGTTTACCGATTTTCGATCTTTTTCCTTTCCCGACCATGCATTTTCTCGGCAATCCCGCGCATAATGCCCTTTTCTATTGCACTTATAGCACGTAATTTCACTTGCATACGGTACCTTTTTCTTAAAGGGTGCTGTTTGGGCCGCTTGCCTAGCGCTACTTCTCGTTTCCCGCCGCGTTTCCATCATTCTGACGGCGTTTTCCTTCTCCATCTTGTCTAACTTAGCAAGCACTGCATTTATCGCCTTTTTGTCCAGCTCATCCTCTTTATTAATTATTCTTACACGCCTTTGCGCCCGGCAATCCTTGGCTGTATGCCCGGACTTTTTGCAATTGAAACAAAATGGAACAGTTTTTCTTTCTTCTACCTTTGGATTCCTGAAGGGATACCTCGAAACCGGTTTTTCTTTCGCTGAGGCTATCGCACTTTCCTCAATAGCTGCGATCTCTACAGCTTCAGAAAGTGTAATAGTTTCTCCCCTAGCTCGCACAATAGTTTTTATCCTGTCATCATACAACCCTTGAATAAATACGGCCCTTCCTAGCTTTAAAACTAGAGCTCCCTTGTATATGCTGTCTCATTGTGTATCAGATTAGATCTCGAGGTACCCTATCGAAGGCCCTTTAAAGAGCCAAAAAAGCTATTTGCAGTGGTTTTCTCTTTAAAAGGAGCCTTTCCATCAAAAGACATGTGTTCTGAATAGCATCAATCAT
>CM061920.1:254562269-254653764 GCA_031002005.1 Vandiemenella viatica | reverse complement strand
CGCGGTAAGAACTTCAAACCAACGTTTCACCTGTCGTTTGATTTTTAACAGCACCACCCACAGAATATTGCTATAGCTAAAAAGGCGTATTAGATTTTTGTTCTTTGCCTGTTTATGAAACACCACTAAAACCACAAAGGTGACACAATTTGTGAAATTGTGCCTTCAACTACTGACCCCTCATCATGTTTTGTTTTTGTTTTGAAAAGAGTGTTCATTTCGCCTTAAGCAGCTTTCGTTATTAATGGTAGGTGAAAATTAGTTTTTTTTTTTTTTTTACGCTAAAATACTGTCAACTCAGAATGCGTTGACGACATCTCATGTCACCGACAACAGTCATTTAGTTATAATTTTTTCCGTATGTTTCTAAAATAATTTTAAATGTGGTAGTAAGGGAACAACATGTCTTCATAGCACACCGCAAAATTAACTAACTTCAAAAATCTGCAATTATTTGTCAACGCACTCACCTAAAACTATCTTTACATCGCAAATATTGATTTTATCATTAATAGTCAGTTATTTTAAGTGAAAGATGATCGGTATAACGTCTTTCTTTCTTTTGACGCTATCGTTTCTTCAAAATTAACTTTTTGTTTGAAAATGTTAACTTTTAATGTTCTGTATGGACACGTAATTTCTCTTGATGTTTTAAAAAACTCAAATGAAGTGCTTTCAATGTCTGCACGACTCTTTTATTAACGAAATACAATCCGTATTTTCGTTTCTATAACGAATATGTTAAAATATGTCACGTTTTTTTGTGAGGTGGGTGAGTCTCAATTTTGGATATTAACATGAATGTACCACCTACCGGGTATAGTACTGTCTTGGTAGATGTGTATAATGGGTTGAATAAGTCCCAGGATGAAATGTAGCGATGTCAATTCAGGTCGTTCGGATTAATATGAGCATGGTAGTACCTTGAAAAACCAGTCAACTTTTACAAAGTATTTTGGTAATTGCAACGATTCTTAGAAGCACCTCATTCCAATGATTTATTTCGGCATTAATAACTCTTTGAGTGGCAGCATCTACAGTTTTTACAACAATTTAATCTTTTTGCCTGAATATGATTTTTCGAAATTTCATGCTCTTTTAAAGTTTCGTCGAGTGCTTCCAATTTTTAAAACCCTCCTTTGAGAGAGAACTAACTAAACAACTGAAAATTTTGCAACAGAAGCAGTAAACGCAGTAGCTAATCTCGCAATATTTGCTGAAAGTTCGTGCATAATATTTTGCGCTAAAACGTCTATCTGTGTCATTGGAAGGAAATTTGTAATTATGCAATAGTTAAGGTGGACCTTGTCTTACTAAAAAGCTTCTTACGACGTCTCAAAAAATTCTTGGCCACAAAGTTTTAGAACGCCTTCTGTGAGTCTCATGTTGGTGTCAGTTCCAGTTGGTTTACAAACTTCGTTCATTTATTCGCTATTATTCTCTGACGATTCTATACTTCTTTTGTATCCCGACCTGATATTGGATTCTAAGATGTGGCTTGGTAAACCCTGAATACAGTATATTTTTTTAGCGCGCCAGATTAATTTTGCCTTTACGCTTCCTTTCCCAACCTTCTTTTTTGTACTGGTTACCAGATAGTTTTATTTGACCGTCAGACATTTTGTAAGAGGCATGCACGTAACTCAAACAATGTACACTATAAAATAATATAAAAAGTAAATATTTATCCTTGCTCTAAATAAGCTAAAGCCATAACTAAGATAAATTATTCTCAGTCGATATAAAAAAATATATATGCACAACACAAAATATTTTCCATACCCTATGAACATAAAGAAAGTCCAGTGTTACTACACAGTCAAAGCTTATTCGTGGATGATACTATCCGTAAATTTGCTGCAAATATAGAAACCGTGTATCGTCGTCGTCGTCGGCCATACTCGTTTCCGAGTTTATGTTGCTCTCTTGCGTGTTTATTTGTGTGTGCGCTGGTGGCAATTTCTATAGGCTTAAATGGAATAGGTTCCAAGTTCACAAACAAAAAAAATGATGTTGTATAGTGATTGTCACGCAATGCACTTATTAAACCAACTGACAAAGTTATTCACATTCACTAAAATAGTTAATGAATTTCTTTTTGCTGAGATGATTTACAAATGCAGCAATTAGAGTATCTGTAAAACGCATTCGTAAATATAATAAACATCATGGATTATTATATATTAGCAGTTAGCATTCGAAATTAAGTATAGGCTACTAATGGTATGTGAAGTAACTAATCGGTAATCAGCAGCTGGTAATACTATTTATTTATTAATGATTGTAACTACTGTCCCACACCCACTAAACTACAGTATTTTCACAAGCGATCAAAGCTAGCGTATGTAATTTAACCCAACCAAAACACTTACAATGCCTGTATCTAATTTGTAAAACAAATCTGTGGGGCTCGGATTACGAGAAGAAATTGTTATGCAAATTATTCCACTTCGATTTCCAATAACTAAGATCCATATTGATTTAGGTTCATCAATTCAATAAAATAAATACTCATCATCTCCCGCCAAGCACTTTGGTTTCATGTATTAGAGCCTAGCTGCAATTGCAAAAAACACTCCTTTTCACTGCGTCTAGCAACTTGTGGGCAGTATAACGTCCGAATCAGTGCAGGTAGCCGAGGGCAGGTGTAACAGCCTCCACCTACCGCGCTTCTGTTGTGTGCTTTTATCATTGTGCGCCTATGTCGTATATCCAACTAAATAACAATTTAATCATAGATGTACTTACCTTTAGAAATTATGAAATCCTGAATTAAATTTTATGAACTTCCACTTATCAGTAATAATGTAATAGTAAGACTAATGCTGTTATGTAATGAAACCACTTTTGTAATTAGCAATAATAAGCAAATTGAGACAACAACGCGTTGTACTCGCGTGCTAAGGCCCTATTCACACAGAAGAGACGTGGCGCGGACTTCGAGCTGAGACATGGCGCGGACGCGGCGCATTTTGAAGTTGCTCCTATTGCGCAATTCACACAGAGGCGGCGAAGCAACGACGCGCCCCTTTGAGGTCCGCGCCCCGTCTCTTCGAAGTCTCTAGGGGCGCACCCAAATAGCTAAGAACTGTAAGTTTTTAACGAACGAAAAAATCGGTATGTGGATTTTTTTTTATTAATTGGGTATTTAACCCATTAATATTATTAATATTTTTCTCACACTTACAGCCGAAATGCCGCCCCTAAATTTTAGCGCCCCGGGCAAATGCCCGGTTTGCCCCCCCCTAGAGCGGGCCCTGGTAAAATACGTAAAAAGAAAATAAACAGTAATGTATAAACTTTGGTCAAGCAGCAAGATTAGTGACTTTTTAATTACACTAAAATTTAGCCTAGGCCGGAATTACAACTGGCATGCGTGGTTGCAGCAGAGATAATGAGTAATTTAATTTTTTAAAGTTTTTTATGTTGCTTTCATTTGCAGTATGGTACTGAAAAGTTGATCAGGTTTTTCCAGCAGTAAAATTTATCGATATTTCTTTAACTATGAAATGCTACGTAAAGCAAACTATTATTAATGTTTTATACAACTAATTTAGTAGCAGTTGCTTTGCTATTAAATTGTGGACATAACCTCTGATTTCTTCTAATAGTATCTCTAGTCGCTGTTAATTTGCGAGCGAAGGCTGTCACGTGACACCGGTTTCCAGCCAATAGCTATTGATGTGAGTGAGTGAGGTTAAGAAATTATATAGGATACTAACTTTTACCCGCGATTTCAGACGCGTGGTTTTAAAACTTTTATATCTAAGATTGGATATAGAAAATTACGTAAAAGATGTCCCAAAAGCACGAAGTCGGAATAATGTGACGAGGAAGCCATCGTCATACCATTCTATTATTGAAGCTGTTTCATGAAGGGAACGAAAATATACTGAGCTTTACACACGTCATCCGTCCTGTCTGTATCCATTCTGTTAGTTTTCAGAATTTCATAACAAAATATGTTATTTACCACGAAAGAAGTTTCCTATATCCTACGTAATGATATATAGTATTTCCTTGTCAATTTCATCAAAATAGGTCTAGCTGTTTAGTCTTTAAAACGACACAAAAAAGACAGAGTTATTTTCGCATTTATAATACTAGTGTATATATTTTGGAGACATCTGCCGTTAGAGACAAGAGTTACTTCCTAATTTATAACATTAGTGTAGGTATCTTTTGGTCATCTGCGGTTTGAAGTGTCGATTGTGGTTAACATGACCAAATAAAGAAGGGACTCAGGAAACGCGTTCTTAAATATAAAAATCTTTCAGCTGAAACGCAAGGAGTTAAGATTAAGAAAGAACTTTCTAAAACGATAAATGCACATCGTAGTGTTTTTCAGAAGTGAAATTTAGACTTTAGAATAGACGAAAACCAAAGCATTAAAAACGTGATGCTATAGAAGGAGTTACAAATTAAGTGGCCAGATCAAGTACGAAAAGGAAATACATTGAGATGGTGGATGAGTAAAGAAGTTTGTGATGGAGACTGACTCATAGGAACAAGATACATATAGTGAAACACATTTTATGGTGTGCTGGATTGACTTATTTATTACCAGCGGGAATTGTGCAACGAATGAACTGCAGAGTATGATAAAGACTATAATATGTGAGGAAAATAGGTTGGTCATGTCGATTGCTTCCTGCCAGACCAGAGACTGGATGAAAAAAGAATAAGGGACAACTGTTTTATTTTAACTTTTGAGAAACAGGATTGTAAATTTTGGGAACAATAGTTACACCAAAATAACAGTAATTTCAAATGCTACAGACGGTTAGTTTTGTGGCTTTACGTGTCGTTGATGTCGGGATCATTAGAGGCGGGAAAGGACTGGAGACAAGGAACGGTAGGAATTCAGCCATGACCTTTTGATGAAACCATCCCGTCATTCGCCTAGAGTGATTTCGGAAAACAGTGTTATTCAGAGACGGTAGGTGTCCAACTCTCGACAGCTCACCTGATCCCTACTGTTGCTCACCACAATTAACTATGCATGACGTCCACCTCTAATATTCTCGCCCAGTTTTATCTGTAATCTCCTTGGTGACTTCCTCCAGAAATTACATCTCCACCCATCCTTCAATCTACAACATTTCATTGGTGCAACTGGCTTCGTGGATAGTTGAAATTGTTCGTTATAGAAAGCATATGAATAATTCCATTCAAGATGTGGTATCGTGTGTCCTCCATGACTATACAATTTGACATACTTTGTCGAGTGACCTTAGCAAATTTCGTCTCTTGGGTCACACAACTATCAAATGTCCAAATCCTTGCATCCGACCGTGAGCGAATTCTTCAATCTAAGCGGCTGTTGCGATAGATTCTTGATCTGCCACACTTTTAAGGAGCTTAGTGTTTGATGGAGCAGAAAATGTTAGGGGCAGGTGAGCGCTGATCACTAAATCACAACAATCGCCATCACAAAGCCTTGCGATCGACAGAGCCAAACATCAGCCTTCAGTAATCTGGACCGGTTGAGTGACAACATTTCAACGCACTATCACCAACTTTGGGCATCCATTAATAATTATCTGACGTCGGTAACTACTTAGTATGAAACAGTAGACAAAATTTACATCACGAAACGTAACTCAAAATGAAACTATTTGTCGGACAAGTACTAACTATTTGCTCAGTTTAACGTAATTGCGTCTGATTTTAGCACAGATATTTTAAAAGTAGCCAGAATGAAACATTAAGTGTTTCAAATCTGATATACAGTTATCAAAATGTGATGAGGTATATACTTCAAAACTACACACCTAAACATTAAATTTTAAATAAGCGCCTTCTGAAAATCGAAAGATACGCAGTTATCGTGCGAAATTGTAATATACCGAGCGTGGAGGTGTAACGGTTAGCGTTCTGGCCTCGCATTCGGAAGGACGGCGGTTCGAATCCCCGTCCGGGCACACAGATTTGGTTTATTTTATGGTTTCCCAAATCACTCCAGGCAAATGCTGGCATGCTTCCTTCAAAAGGCCATGGCCGAATTCCTTCCCATTCCTTGCCCCCATCCTTTCCCGTCTCTAAAGACCTTGCTGTTAAAAAGACGTTAAGCAATTTAAAAAAAAGAAAGAAACTGTCATAGCTTTAAATATTGTTTTCACATCTGATTCTTTTATTTTTAAAGAAATAGTTAAAATGCATTGGTACATGAATATGGCTGTATCGGATGCCCTTTGACGCCGCAGGTTGAATTCCTCGCTGTTGACGACTTATACAGCAATGGATACACTCCCAGGTATTCCATTTCACTACAAGGACGACATCTACCACCTAAAGCCATCTTGAATTCCAACTGCGTAGTATGCTGGTTGCGTCATATTGAATAAGAGTCGTGTCGTAAGCTAGGCCTGTTGGCATAAACTAGGAACCGAGTTCTGTCATACTATTAAAAGATACCACATATTTACCTTTATGATTAAGTCTCGTCTAAGATACCGAGGAATATCAATCTTTTATGATATTTATGTATAAGAGCAAATGGTTAGAAAAACATCAGTTAAAAAGCTGTTTATGTGAAATGAAAATAGGAGGATTTTGTAAATGGCATGAACAACATACTGGGAGGAAAATTCGTCAAGTTGCAAAGGAAAAGTCAAAAACAAATTAAATAAAACTTTAATTAAAATCTAAATATATACAGAAAAAGAAACGGATTTTTTTTTTTTTTTTTTTTTTTTTGGTAGTCGAGACAAAAAAAATGGTATTTAGAAGTCGTCATTCACGAGAACATTATAGCCGCGAGAGGTTAGTGGTAAGGAAAGGATAGGGAATTGGTCATTGTGTTAAGAACAGACACGTCTTTCATCAAGAATGATTTCGTAAACCTCTGTAAAAACTAAATCAGCATTGCCGGATCAGGTATCGAATCTGTGTCCTCCCCAATACTAGTCCCGAACGTTATAGTATTAAAACGAGTAATGTATTAACAAGATGACTTCTTAAAAATGGTAAGAAGTTAACCACAAAAAATTGTTCTAGGTGTCAGAAATAGTACCTGAAATCTGTATCCAGTATACCTATGAGGGCAAGTACATTAAACACGGGGAGGTAAGATTGGCATTAAATCAAATCTTGATTCATGAATACCGTTCGTGCTGATTACGGCTTTCAAGAAGTTTTATGTAACCGCCTGCGTTGATTCTACAACGGTCACAGATTTTTCTTAAAAAACTAGATATCTCATTGACATTAATATGAATTATACTCAGTTTAAATGGTCCATATGCCCAGGCTACATGGCAGGCTACGGACACTGAGTATGGTAAGGTCCGCGAATACGAAAGACGGAAATACGTGAAATGCAATGTTTTCGTAGCATGTTCAAAAGTAAGCAGACGTTTGGGACAGTAGAAAAATGAAAAGGCCTCTTACTCTGTTAATCTAAATATTATTTTGCAAAGGTGGGAATTACTCGTTAATCCTGCAGTCTACAAATGTCCTCTTCCATCACTACCGCAGCAGCTGCGGCTACTGCAGACCAGGATTACGTAAACAGCTTGAACTGCTGACCGCAAATCGCAGCATAGATCAGCGTGAAGTGTGCATATGACACGCGCATGACTCGTGGCACGCGGGACCTCTAGGTCAACAGGCTGGCTACCATCATCAAAACAAGCTCACCGAAACGGTAAACAAAACCGTCACCAAGGGGCACTGCAGGGACGCTTGGCCACTGCTGTTTACACGCACCGCACATCAGACGAATAGGAACTCAAAGCAACCTGATGGCCACTTCTATCCGGTTTAGTTCTTAAAGTATGTTGTCTACAAAAATCGCTGTCATTCATAGGCCTGATAATTTTTAGATCATGAGAACCAAACCAGTCCACCCAACACGACTTATTCAGTCACATTTATCTATATATTACTTCTAAAAGGTGTTTTTTTCCCAGTTTTTAGTCATGAGCAATTTATCACCCTTGATACCTAACCAAACTGTATCATTTTAATGGTTAAGGTCTTTGCTTTGGTAACATCATTTTTAAGAAAGTAATTTTTCGCGATTCGACCCTTAGAGGGAAAAATGTATTAACTATGAGGGTCATGCGTATGACACAGTTCAGAGCCAAGCCGCCAGGCTTCGCTGGCATCGATAACGATTGATAGCTTTACCGCTACGAGTAAATAGCAGCACCACAAATCCCAGAGATAGGGGTTTACTGTGTGTGTGTTTAGTTAAGCTTAATTGTATTCCTGTGAGGTTTATATTACAGTTTGCCTTCTGGGCATTTACGATAAAGTAGGAGGAATCAGGTGAAATCAAAAAGATATTGTTAAATGAAATTGTAGTTTAAAAAAATTAAAAACATGCTTTATTTGTAATTTGAACTAAAAGGTTAAAAAAAATCTTTAAATACAGAGATTTTTTTAACAGCAATAGGACATCCCACAATTCAGGATAAATTAATTTTTTGAATAAGCTTAATGAATAACTGATTACAAAATTAATTTTAATGTAAAAAAGCGTCTTCTGACAATGACTATCTTTACAAACAGCCAACAACAAAAAATATAAGACAACTGATATAGCACCCCACGCTTTTTTACATCATGTCATCAGTGATCAGTACTCAGTTCAGATTGTTTCAAAAGTATGTTTCCTACTGTTGGCATTTCTTCGCCAATCTCTCTTTTTCTTTGTGTTGCATTTTTAATTATTATTCCCACGAGTAACGTACAATTAACTGGACAACCCCACCAGAAGTCCAATAGCTGGGTAAATGTGGAAGACTGTTGCGCTATAATAATGCGAAGTAATTGAAAACAATGTTTCGAAAACTCACTATTTAACATCACATTAAGCGACTGCAGCTTGTATGAAAGTATCATCAATTGCGCATGTGCAAAAGGTTGCGCAACAAATCCATTTTTCTGTTGTTACTGTCAAAGTAAAGAGAGTATCAGGTTACAGCTGTGAAGTTAATGTATTGTTAAACGTTCTTAACACGTGTACAAAATTTCGAAAATTAAGACGCCTGGAAGTTGATAATTAAATTAAATGTATATGGCGAGAAATCTCGGAAGGGTCCGGCCACCAAATTACGAAGGTTTCTCGAATTGCCGCGCTTGTGCACTAATGCCGCTGCTGCATTTTCCTAATTAGGCAATCTCTTCAGGTATAGGGTACCTGCAGTTTAACCTGAAATCCGAACCTTGGGTTATCCTAATCTTTGTCACTAATAATATCCATAAAAATTGCAACCGGGATTCGAGCAGGGAACGTCTGTTCGCCAGTCATGCGCCTTAACGAACTCAGCCACGAAGGGAGATGTGGAAAATGAGCCACATTATCATAAGACGGTAAATCACTTTAGTTTTCTTACTGTCAAAGTAATGAGATTGCAAAGACATAGATATGAAATTATTGGATTGTCATCGGTTTTTAATACGTGTAAAAAATTTCAGACAATTTGGACTTTCTTAAGTGGATGAAATTTGAACTGAAATTTTCCATTACATTCAACCACTTTTAAGTTGTTACTGACAACGTGATCGGAATAAAATTATTGAATTTTTATCGGTTTTTAATAAGTGCGCAAAATTTCAAACGATTCGGACGTCAGAAAGAGGGTGAACACTGAAATGAAAGATTCCATTACATGCAACCATTTTTCTATTGTTACCGTCAGAGTAACGAGAATAGCAGGACGTTACTAAGAGACTACTGTATTGTCAACGGTTCTTAAAACGTGTGCAAAATTTATGGGAAATCCACTCATCATCCGTGAGTCATTAATCCAGCTATTAAATAAGTTCAATGGCTTTTCGAATTCTGCAGTGGAATGCTAGATCGGCCATCGCCAATAAAGAAAGCCTAGAACATGAACTCCGTGAAAAAGATATCAAGATAGCAGCAATTTCTGAGACGTGGTTTAAGGAAACATCAAGAGTGCGTTTTAAGAACTACGCCACTGTCCGATCTGATCGATCGGATGGAAAAGGTGGAGCAGCGATTCTTGTCCACCATACACTTTCATTCAAGGTCTTAAATGTTACAGTGGGGTTAGATCACGATATCCAAGTTGCCGCCGCAAGAATCCAGGCCTCTGCATTCGAGTTCACGTGTGTTTCTATTTACTGCAAGCCTTGTAAGATCATAACACAGGAGATGTGGAATAATCTATTAAATCCCCTAGACCCGCCTTTGCTAATATGTGGAGATCTTAATGCTCACAGTACTGCATGGGGATGTGCCTTCACCGACAGACAAGGACATTCTGTCTTAGAGATCTGTGATGAGCATGGCCTATCTATTCTTAATGACGGGTCACATACACTAGTCCCGTCACTATACCACCGTCCATCGGCAGTCGACATCACACTATGCTCTCCATCTATAGCCACCATTTCACATTGGAGCACTTCAAAAGACTCTCTGGGTTCCAATCACTACCCAATACTTATAAGTATAGATCATCTTCCATCAAGTGGCCCACGCCCCATTCCGTCAAGTAAGTGGAACATTAACGCTGCTAATTGGTCACTATTCGCGGACACAATGATCCACGAAGTACGAAACTTTCAGTACCGCAGTTCAGCACTCGATAATTATAACCTTTTTATAGAAGCTCTGGAACGCGCAGCCCTCACTTCCATCCCTTTGAGGAAGACCTCCGTTCAGAGGAAGAATGCTCCAACTATTTGGTGGAACACAGATTGTTCTCGACAAGTCGCCCTTCGACGTGTGGCTCTCCGGGAATTTCGTAACCACCCATCCCAGGACTCGTATCTTCGATATCAGCAAGCATCTGCTCGTGCTAAGCGGTTTCTAAAGGCGACTAAGAGACATAACTGGAAAGAATTCTGTTCCTCCTTGAACAGACAGACCAAGATAACAGATGTATGGAAACGTATAAAAGTACTTCGCAACAGAAACTACAGTCCGCGCGAATGCTCCGACGATACCACTTGGCTGGAGGATTTTGCTGATAGAATAGCTCCACCTTCTCCATGTCCTCCCCCATATAATTTTACGGAAGAAGATTCTAACCATTTCCTGTGCACATTTTTCACCTTCAATGAATTCCGAACGGCACTCAAGAACTCTGCCAATACATCACCAGGCATAGATGATGTTCGCTACCCTATGCTACAGCACCTTCCAGACGAAGCCCTCAAACTTCTCCTTAGTATCGTCAATGAGCTGTGGTCTAAGAAATGCATTCCTGAAGCCTGGACGACACAAATAATAGTTCCTCTTCTGAAGTCTGGAAAAGAACCAGGTGATGCCGCATCCTATCGCGCTATCGCCCTTTCTACATGCATTGGTAAGACGGTCGAAAGAATGATTAAACATCGACTAGAATGGTGGCTAGAATCACGATCCTTATTACCCAACTCACAAAACGGATTCCGCAAGGGCCGAGGTACCTACGACAACCACGCCACGTTAGTCACGGCGATCCAAGCATCCTATCTGGAAAATAAGTATCTCACTGCATTGTTTTTGGACATATCTGCGGCTTATGATAATGTACGAATACCGATCCTGATGGACAAACTCATCGCACTAGGTCTTCCTCAATATCTTGTGTCTCGCATCTATCAACTTCTGCAAAAAAGACAGTTATATTTTCGGTTCAAACACGTCCTGATTGGACCTCGATGCACCCACCAAGGTCTTCCTCAAGGCGCAGTGCTCAGTCCCCTCCTGTATACAATTTACGTGCGGGAACTGGAGAGCATTCTGCCTCTTGCCGTGAGCATTATTCAGTACGCTGACGACGTTTGCATATTCACCTCAGCGACATCGGTTACGGCAACTAAGTGTCTTCTTCTACAAGCTATACTCAGCTTAATCCAGTGGCTCTTCGAACATGGCCTGGACTTCTCTACAAGTAAATCCTCAGCAGTGATATTTACGAGAAAGAGAATCCACCCCCCTATCTACAACTTCATTTTGGGTCCCCTTAATGTGCTTGTTCAATCTCACGTGAAATTCCTTGGGCTGGTATATGATTCTCGTCTCACCTGGTCAGCTCACATACAGCAACTTGTCCCAAAATTGGAACAAGGGCTTAATATTTTACGTACGCTGACTCGAGTTTGGTGGGGAGCTCATCCATCTACATTGTTGATACTCTATCGCACCCTTCTCAGATCAAAACTGGATTATGGAAGCACATTCTATTTCAGTGGCAGTAAACGTCTACTAAATAAACTGGATCGCATTCAGTATCAGAGCATTCGTATTTGCCTGGGAGCTATGACATCCACACCTACGAATGCGCTTCTTTTGGAAGCAGCAGAAATGCCCTTTAATGTTCGCTCACAACTCCTGTCAAATAAATTTTTATTGACACGTGCTTATTCCATAAATTCACCAGTTCTCCGGCATCTTATCAACCTACAACAGCTAGTGAAAAAGAGAGGTCGGTGTCTATTTGTCCAAAGGTATCCACTGCTGCAAAGTCTTGAGTACCTATCAACACTCCTCCCTGACCTCCAGCAACAGGAAATGACGACTATATACGACATACCTTACCAACAATGTGTGACCCCTTTGGCAGTAAGCTGCCTACCGGTGTATTCACAAGCTTGTCAACCAGTTCAACAACTTTGTCAGGAATATTTATCTGTTAGATGGCCATCTTCAGTTCAGATATACACCGATGGGTCAAAGATACCTTTGACAGGTAGGGTAGGCTGTGCATTCTACTGCCCCGAGACACAACACGCTCAGAGGTTCCGCCTACCAGGTCACCTACCAATCTACTCGGCGGAAGCCATTGCCATCAATCAGGCTCTTATATACGCCAGAAGATTTTTACGGCGAAGTGTACTAATACTCACTGATTCACTTAGTGTTATTCGCTCCTTGGCCGTACCCCTTATACTCCAGCGAACTAATGCACACAACATAAGCATTGTTCAACAGACTGTAGAACTTAATCAACGCGGTTGCACTGTTAATTATATCTGGATACCCGCGCACTCTGGAATTAGGCATAACCAGTACGTAGATATGTTAGCCAAGGAGGCATGTAGCTCGGGCCGAAGCTTAATAACACCCAGCAATACAACTGATTATCATGCAACAATGGTCAGCAATGCATACCACCAATGGACGAGGAGCTGGAATGAATCTAAACAAAACAGAGGCCGACAGTACGCTCTAGTTCAGACCTACCCTCCACGAAAACCTTGGTTTTCAAGATGGAATACTCAACGACGGTACATTACTTCTATTATTCGTATGAGATTCCACCACGGCGCCTTCCGTAGTCATCTTTTTCGCATCAAGGCGGTAAATACACCTTACTGCACATGCAACGGACAGGAAATACAGGACCTTAATCACTTATTCTTCAACTGTTCCAATTTTCAACAACAGCAATCAACATTCATCAAGTCTCTTGTGCGAGCACAGCAGCCATTTCCAACTAACATTGCAGTACTACTCGCTACAAATAATAACAGAATATATTGTATCATCAAGGATTATATCAAAGACAATGACCTACATATTTAATGTATTTATATATATGCATATTTTTACATACTATTAATATTATTACCTTGTTACTTGTTACCAGGCTGACTGTATGGTCTTTCAAGACCTAAGGTCAAATAAATAAATAAAAAAAAAAAAAAAAAAAAAAAAAAATTTCCTATTGTTACTGTCAAAGTAATGAGAATATCAAGATATAGCTGTGAAATTATTGTAATCAGTTATCAATACGTACACGAGTAAAATTTCAAACTATTCGGACATCTGGAATTGGGTTAAAATTAAATTACAAAATTCCACCACATTCAACTATTTCTCTGTCGTTACTGTCAAAGTAATGACAATAGCAGGACATTGCTATGAAATTATTGTATTTTCACCGGTTCTGAATATATGTGCGAAATCCGGACATATGGAAGTGGGTCAAAATGGAGTTTTAATTTCCGTTACATTCGTACATACTTACACACAGATCAAGCTAATATAAAGCGTGCAAAAAGAGCTAGTTTTTCTTTCACCCTGCTACAAACCACCAACTTCGCTATCCATCGTATTTTATTCGTGTGATTTTCGTATGGGCCAGTGCTATATAGACATCATAATCAGTATAAATAGAATCAGCACAAGTGTGGAGAGAAATTGTAATCCTCAGGAAGATTGAGGTTCCAGTTTCTCTCCACATTCAATTTTGTGGATTCTCAGAGTATGATAACTACGTCCATCTAGATATGAATTTATCACAATCTTTGAAGGAGAAACTTCTGTCTGTCGGCGATAAGAGATAACAGAAAACTGCAGTGCTAGGTGAACCCTTAGTCACACATGTGTGTCACTAACAGCAGTTTTGTTTCGTAAAACTACTGCATATCGCATGAAGTTAGAAGAAAATTTGCAGACTTTCTTTTTTTCAGCTTCGCTAAAGATGGAGGTCACGTTTTAGTCCTAGTGACAGCAGCGATCCACTCAGTCACCATACTATCGTATTAGAAAGGCAATTTCAATAGCAGCCCACCCTGGTAATGTGAGCTAGTTAAAATGAAGAACTCCTGTTCACGTACAACTTTGTTATCAAGCTATTTATTCCTGACGACCTAATGACTTTGAGTAGAGCTTTAACTCAGGGATAATTTTTTTTCTGATGGCTGCACGCACGCCTTGATGACGTCGAGGTCATTAGAGGCAGGAAAGGACTGGAGTCAAGGAATAAGAAAGAATTCGGCCACAATCTTTTGAAGCATATGAGTAATATGGGGAAATCATGGAAAATTCAAATCTTGATAACAGAACCGTGATTCAAACCCACGTTCTCCCGAATGCGTTGCTAGAATTTGATTGTGGTGGTTAAATGGCGACTCAAATGAAACAACAAAAGGAAATTATGAACAATTTCGCCATTTACGATTGTTGAATGGGTACGTCACATAATGTTTCATTCGTAGCTTAGACAAAGAATATATTGAGGCTACTACTTTTCCAGCCCCCCCCTCTCCCCCCTCCAACCACGATTGTAATACTAAAAAGTGTCAACTTTTTTTCAGATGAAAAACTTAAAGTCAAGTAGTTATCCCCCGAAATAATATTGTAACAGATCCTATGTTGCCAGCTTAGCGATTTTATCGCTAAATTTAGTGAATTTTGAACCTCGAAAACGATACTCTCAAATATGTTATCGCTAAAAAAATATTTGGTGATTTTTAGTGATATTCATTCTTCCAGAGTATCGAAAAACTTGATTGGAATTGGGGTAGGTATTGCGTACATAATATATTGGAAACGAAATATGACTTACCCAATACAAGAATGCTGCTGGAATAATTACCTTTCTGGAGTTATCTTATTTAGGCATTTCCTATCACACGAATGCCGAAGTAGAAAGGATTTTAAGTACATTGAACATGTTTAAAAACAATTTGAGAAATAGGATATACGTAAATACTCTTGTTAGCGTTCTTTTTATAAGGAATCAGTTAAAAATTGTGAAAAAACTGCTACTATTACGAGCTTCCGGCTGATGTGATTGCTGCAATTGAAAAAGATGCTGAATTCTCTTTCAAATCTAAGACTGATGATTCATCTCATCCTTCCACATCTACAAGTTCTGCAACTCCAACGATAGACCAAGATGACGAAGAAGAAATACCGATTGAAGAACCGGGCGTGGTGGGTAAGCGGTTAACGCTCTGGCCTCGCATTCGGGAGGACGCTGGTTCGAATCCCCGTCTGGGAAACCAGATTTGGGTTTTCCATGGTTTCCCCAAATCACTCCAGGCGAATGCCATGGCCTAATGCCTTCCCGTTCTTTGCCCCAGTCCCACCCCGCCTCTAATGACCTCGCTGTTGACGAGGCAAAAAAAAGCAAAAAAAAAGCAAAAAAAAAAAAACCTGTTGAAGAAATTGGATGTTGTTTTTTAATACAATGTTATGTTTAATTATATTTAATAATTATTAAAATATTTTATATTACTTACCTTACCACTTTCCTTTATTGTATTTAGCAATTTCTAGCGACTCTTTTAGATCTAAATATCCCGCAATCTAGTGAGCTTTGAAAACAGGTCTAGCGACTTTTGTTTTCGTAAGGTGGCAACACTGAACAGATCACTGGATTATGCGAGATGATTTAACCTTTCGCATTCCGATGTTATAGGCCTAACATTTTCACCAAGTTACCTGCTGTGTAGGTTCTTAACATACTATCGTATAGAAGATACCAATCGGTGTTGACAAGCATTAAAATTATTTTTGGAACTACACCTCTAAATGTAGTGACTGACATTATTGGTTCATACCCGTTGACAACGTATTATCGGAGAGCGGCAGGACAGAACTGAGTGCGTGAATCTGTTGATAATGGAGCCATGCATCATCCCCACGGACGCTGATCTTGGCAAGGCAGGGTCTCTGACACGGCGGAAATAGCGCTGGCTGACTCAACAGCCTGCTTGTGGGCGGAGTGCCAATAGTAACACCTTACGTAAACGACAAGTTGCCATAAACAACTCGCGGTCACATGGGTCAACACAGAGAGTTGAACTACATACACAAAGCAATGCATATGAATTACGGGGGTACTGCACCGGAACTGTGTTTAAGACTGGAGTGTTAGACCGGTAACTGAACATATGACACCAAAAGTAAATTGAAACACAAATACCACAGCCGTTAATACTGTCTATTTATGGAGGCTCAAGCGGAAGCTCGGAAATGGCAAGTGCAGGAATGATTCTTTAAATAATAACTGAATATAATTTATAGCATTTATTATCGTGTGACCAAAACGTGAATACGTTCAGTAATTCAGTTCATTGCATTGTACCTCACGATCTTACGGTAGTCTGTCCTATAATTCTTTAATAAAGGAATAAAGATTATATATATTACTTTAAATAAAGAACAATTCTAAAAATAAAAAAAAAGAGTTCAACGATCGTTATGTTAAAAAAAATAATAATAATAAATAAACTAATATATTATGTGTCGGATTTTTGTTTGGAGAATGTTACTTAAAAATCGTTTACAAAAAAAAAGTATCGCAAGAACTCACACGAATTCCATCACGATCGCAGAGATATGAGAGTTTAATTAAACCAAATATGGTAAATACACATGTTCTGAAGACGTTCGAAACGTCACTAATCGATCTTATATTTTTCAACGTGAATGAAAACACAATAGAAGAATTTGAATTTAAAAGGTCATAACCTAAAATTTTCAAAGAGCTTAGACTACATTAGCTGTACCTTATTACAGTATGTGGAGGTAAACACTTTAAACATTTAACTGATAGAATATTATAAAGCGAATAAAGTTTTTAATCTGTTAGAAATTTGCTATAATGAATATAAAATGTGCTTACCTCGATTCGTTCAATTCAGCATTGTACTGGCAAAGGCTTAAGCGGAAACTGCATAATCACGTACTCAAATCAATAATAACTTATCAGGCTGATTTCCAGTTATGTTAAGTTGAGACTCAACTTCATCATCGAAAATACAAATTGGATAAATATTACATAACTTATATGTTTTAACACACATGGTGACTCTCATCCCTTTTCATAGATAATCTTTCCGTCACTTTAATTCTCAAAGCTATTCTTTGACGTCATTACTATCGATATTGTTAGCAGACTATAGACAATATTGGCTGGTAATTGTTGGGTATGTGATCTGATATATGCAAAGTTGTCGGTAAAATGAAAATATATTTTGGAATATTTTCTTTTTGATATGTATATGGAAATATTTATGCTGTGGTTGGTATGAGATGGGATAAATTCTGTCTTCGCTATTTCAAATTCTTGAACGTTTATTAATAATGAACGTGAAGAGAAATTATCTTTACAATCCCACGGATAAAGAACATATGAATCGTTAAATGCAGAAAGGGAAAATTTACTCAGTATTATATTTTTTGTTAATGGCAATAAAAGTATATTATTTTAATAGTTTTTCAAGTCTTATCAAACATCTATTTCAAACACATACACAGAACAACCATTAGAATTTTTGAGACATGTTCCGCTTCTGCACCTAACAATACAATTAATTTTAGTTGTTGGAGAAGTAAGAAAAGCACAATTTAATATGTTGATATTATTTATTGCTCACGTGTGCTCTTCTATGACATTTATATCACATAATGGTGAACAATGTAACACTTGTCATTTGACCAACCAAATAACCCCATGTAGAAAACGTCGGACACCCCTGGAGGAGTTAACATTTCTATCGATCTTTTCTCTTCTGCTTGAGGAAGGGAAGTTTTCCAGAGTAAGCTTTTCTGTCAGCAGTAATCAACTTTTCTGCAAGCAGTAATCCTAAGTTTGAAGCTATAGCTTATTAAGTCACCAATGAAATAACTAGTCGTCACGTATACTTATTTGATGCTATTGCATCATGATACACATTAACTGTAATATCGTGCGTTCACAAATTATGTCAGACTTATTCACACTAAGCTGCTTGTAATATATGTCTTGCATCTTTGACAACGAATCCGTTGCAGTGTAATCGAATCCAGTCCAAGCACATTTTCCTCGTGTTCAAACGTTTTAGTTACTTGTTTTAAAGCAAGATAAAATTTCTGGCGTCTGCGCTTGTGAATCTAGCGTTGCGCAACAGCATTTCTTTTCGCACTAATTACTTCTAAAAATCATTCTACATATTATTGCAGAGTTATAACTTCCTTAAAGTCTTTTCGCGCCATCATACGGAGGACCATCCCGTGTAATAAATATGTAGGCCTAAGACCCGCATCAAAGATGGGACAAAACTGTTAACCACTGCCTCTTTTAAGATCGGGATGAAACTCGGGATAAGGTATTCTTGTTGGTGAGTTTGATAACTGACAGAGGGAGAAGGTTTTCACAATTCCCTTTCACGATCACAACCGTGCGACAGTCTCGCAATAAATTTAAGCGCTTAAATGTTGGTTGCCACCATACATTAATTCGGAACCTCTAGAAAGCTTTCGAGTCTGGTTAACTTGTCGGCTAAATAAAATCTTTACTCAGAGCCGCTAGCAGGTCACTGAAAAGTGTGCAAAATTGTTCGTTGATAAAATTACAACTATATTTACCAGTTCTGTCGATGCGTCGGTCATCAATCATTGATTCTAAACACAACCTTCTGGTTCTGCACAAAAACTTATAGTTCACTGAGAAATCTTTCATTCCTCAGAAACATCACTAATATCTGACTCGAGCAATGCTCTGGCCTTTTATTTTCATCCCTAAAAAATTTAACAGTTATTCGTAGACTTGTAGATGTCTGTAACACATGTTCAATGTTGCTACAAAAAAAAAAAATAAAAAGAAAAAAATGATGTAACACACTGTCAGATCAAGGAAGGAGTTCCGTGTAGCCTCATGCTATACTGGAGTTGAAACCTAGCACCCTGTAATATTGAAGACTATCACTGCATACGCGAAGGTCGAATTGCCAGTAGTCTAAACCCAAAGATGGATTCTTCCTCTGGTCAGCTATCGTGCTGGAGCGTCGGCTAAAATCCGGGAAGACTGCCCTCCTGTCTTCGTCGAGTAGATGAAATTATACCTAAGCATTAGTATTTTCTTATTTATAACTAGCTGTATGGTTGGTCCGCGTCTGCACCTTTCATTCACGCATGTTCGTAGCTCTTTTATTGATAGGATCCTGACCCTACTACACACCATACTCCACACTCCCTATAGCTGTGGCCAAATGTATTGGCGGGTTTGTGTAAACGCGCTGTTGCCGTACTTGGGAACAATCTCGCGATGCGCTCTCTTTCTATCACTAGAAAATTACAACGCTGAGTGGCCTGTGTTGCCTAGTACGAGCGACAGCAGCTCGCTACCCAACCCCAAACCTTCCGTCTCCCTTTCAACACACAACAAAATATGTGTAGACCTGTGAATGGGAATTAGAAAGTGTGTCAGCGTGCTCGAGAGAGGATATTTTGATTTTAAGTGATGTGCGATTTTTACGTTCAATTCGTTTTAGTTATTTATAGCAATGGAACGTTTTATATCATGACGTCAAGCTCGTAAAATCTTGGCATGATGCTGTGTGTTGAAATGTCATTACTTTGCGGTCAGGGCTTTCTACACTTTTTCTGGAATAATACTTTTTTTTTTTTTTTTTTTTGCTTATGACTTAAGCCTTATCAACGTCAACGTCTAGGTTATAGGCGGGAAGGGAATGGGGAATGCAAGGAACAGGAAGAAATTTGCCCATAGGCATTCTCCTTGAGTGATTTCGGAAAACCATGGAAAACCTAAATGTGGATGGCCGGACGTGAAATTGAACCTGCGTCCTACCGAATGCGAGGCCAGAGCGTTACCACTCACCCGCTAGGCTCAGTTACCAATTTCTGTGCGAGGTGTGTGCTAGTATAAATACGATGAACATTTTTTAACTAGGATTTTTGTTACTAGTTATACAATTTAATTTAATTGTTTAACTGTTTCAAAGTTGTCAACAAGCTGTTTGACACGACAGAAATCTAAGCTGACTCTGGCTTTATTTGCTCGAATTCTGTGCTAAGAACTAGAAGGCTGCTCTCAATTGAAAGGGCAAACAAAAACTATCTCTACCATGGACTCAGAAACAGAATTGCCAGTTTGATGAACCAGTGTTCAGCAGATATTAATTTTTTTCTTTTTTTGAGAATCTCTCTCATCATACTCACCGAGAGTGGTGGGTGAACGGTTAACGTTCTGGTCTCGCATTCGGGAGGACGCGGGTTAGAATCCCCGTCCGGGCATCCAGATTTGGATTTTCCATGGTTTCCCCAAATCACTCCAGGCGAATGTCGGGATGCTTCCTTCAAAAAAGCCATGGCCTAATTCCTTCCTGTTCCTTGTCCCCAGTCCCATCCCGCCTCTAATGACCTTAGCCGTCGACGAGACGTAAACCAATAAGTAAAAAAAAAAAAAAAAAAAAAAAAAAAAAAAAAAAAAAAAAAAAAAAGAACCGAAGCTTATCATACTCAGCAAATGTTAGAAAACTAATACTGACTAAATTTATATAATCATTTTCTAATGTTAATACATTTCACTAACTTTCCTTAATTTTAGTTGTATAATATTATGTACAATACCGATTGGCGTAAAATAAATAAATAACAGATGCTCCGGCGGCAATTTACCTTTAAACCTACTTTCCATTTTCTTAAATCAAATTCACCACCTAACAACGGTGCCCTTTTTTTTATCAGTCATGTTTAATCAATGGAGAGGTAGGTACGACCAGGCTACGGAAATAATTCTAAGACCGGTTGAAACCGAAAAAGATGTTTGGGACGCGCTGATTGATGAATGGCAGCAAATGTGGACCAATAACAACACGGGCAGAAGGACCTTCGACATGCTTCCTTGCGTTAAATAGAGAGTTAGCATGACTCACCTACCACCATCTCCAGGATTCGTACACTACATATCTGGCCATGGTCCATACAACAGATTCCTAGAACAGAGAGGCCTGAAAGAAACAAACAGGTGCGACTGTGGCGAAGTAACTACTCCCTAGCACGTGGTTTGGGAATGTAAACAACCTGAAGGATCAAGAGCACACCTTCAAATACAACTTCAGAATAGAACAATATACGATATCCTGCGTGTTAACGAGCTCTGGCACTTTCTAGATGAAGCCGCTAATCTAGCATCGCTGGGCGAGAAAGACAAGATTTGCTGAATTGAAATTAACAGAGAGCAGAAGACGTCGTGAGCAAGAGGTATCAGAAGTAGACAGAATGGCAGGATAGGAAGAATTTCAAGAGGAAAGAACTACCCATATGTGATGACAAGCACTTCCCGTGACTAAAGGCGGTGCTTGCACCAGGAAGACGGCAAAAACTCAATTCATCGCAGTGCCTCTGGAAACCGGAGGCACCTTTTCCAGGGCTCTGGGAGCAGCCTGCTCTGATTCTAGGAGGGAACTGCTGATGTGGGATTACGTGGCTCCAAGGACAAACCGGAGAACAACGGGTTCAATATCTGGAACGTGAAGCTGGCTGACGACACTTGGTGGTCAGCAGTCGCCCTGCAGCATCAGCAGAGGCAACCTGCAGCCTGGATGTCGGCGCAGGCCAGCAGTGGTGCAGGAAGATCATTCGTGAATAAACAGTCTATTGATTACAAGTATCAAAATACATAGACACTTGCTGAATTTTGAGTAAATTAACGTAGATGATAGGTTTATTAGTAGAATAATTAGTAGATTTATTGGTAGAGTAATTAGTAGTATAGTTAGTAGAATAATTAGTAGAATACTTTAGATCCACTAAACCCTTTAGAATAACTATCCAGATCTATTCAAAAAATAAAAAAAAATTGTTTTAAAAATAAAAACCGTAGAAACTGAGGGTACATTTGGTAACAAGGTAGCGGGCTATGTAAAATCAGGAAATAATAATATAAAAAATGTTGTGGACTCTTAGAGTCATGAGTACAGATTGTCATAAGACTCCTAGGGTGTCGAGATTAGTAACCACACTTGCTTCAGCGACGGATTGGTGACCTTGCCACTAATGGAGGAAGTTAAAGTGTTGCCATCTTTCTGCGAACTATGTAACTTGTGTTCTGTGAGATTGGGGCTTTTTTGTTTGTGAAATGCGTTGTTTATGAGGTGAGTTTTGGAGACCATCCCAGCATTCGTCTAGAGTCCAGATGATTGTGGGAACTGCAATCAGGAGGGCCGATACGCAGGGACCACGACCCAAATCTCTCCGCAGCGCGTATGTAGTGAAGGCATACGCCATTGCTGGTGGTGGTTCGTCCGTCGGATGGGTCTCTAGGTGTCTTTTGGAAAAGTATGACACAAGGGGCCAGCCCCTGGTTTCACCATATCCCATTTCATGCATCACAAACAACACTTTAAAATGAACATATATCAGTCATACACACACACACAAAAAGGCATATGAACACACACTGGTAAAGGCAACGGGAAGCCACTCTTGTTCATCTTCCCAAGAGAGTTCCCATGAAGGAAGCGTACACAACTCGTATACCTACAGCTAAGTACTGGTGAAAATTTCTTCCACCATCAGTACTCTAACCAGCTAACCCAGTGTCGTATGCCGGCCTCGGTAGCGTAGAGGCTAGAGTGCTAGCTCCACGTACCGAAGGTCGCCGGTTCGAGTCCGGCCGAGGGCATGGGTGTTTAGTGTTGTGTCTGTGAATGTCTTGTCCGTGTTGTAGTGTCCTTGTGTCAATACCTAATACCAACAAATCACATTGAGCTAGCTGTATGGCCCAGTAGCCGAAAGCCATTTAAAAAAAAAAAGTGTCGTGTGCCATGCACAATCACGGTGGTCGCAACCAATTGAGCCAACGGGGTGGGTTACATTTTGTAGTGCAGAATATCACAGCTTGCACTGCGTTTTGTACATAGTTTGGCAAGAACTGTGTTCCATATTAGCAGCTATTAAAAATTTTATGTCAACTTCGATATCTTTTAAAGTACATAGTACGTTATTTTTTACTTTGGGAATCCAAGACAAAGTTTTAAGAAGGAAAATGAGTTTTTAATCAGGAACTGCTTTTCTTTTAAGAAATTAATTTTTATGGTGACAAAAATGTTTCAGAAAATTATCATATTCGGAAAAACTGAGAACGAATAGTATTCCATATATTGCATGTATGTCGGCTTTGAGCGTGTGCAAGATTTATTTACCAGAAAACACGATATGAATTAATAGAGTATATCGAAATACTTCTTTATTATTCTCATTGCATAGATCCTAAAATATAGTTCTGCAGGATGTTTCGGAAGAATCTGCGCTTAATTCCAGAGCACTTTTTTTTTACTTCCATATTTTCTGTTTTTGTCAAAAGGTTCACAACAAACATATACGAAACCAAGATTGCTTAAAGCTGTCTGTATTACTAAATGTCTCCGTGGACTTCTTCCTACGTTGAAACTATCATATCCGTGTTGGATCGTAACGGACGTAATTAGGGAGTGCCCATAAACCAGGTAGCTTCATTTTGGCCTCCTGTGAACCTCCCGTTCCCCCCACGTAAACCGACGTGGATTTGTCTCTAAACCCCCCCCCCCCCTCACGTAACACATAGCTTTTATCCCCTTTGACTCCAGAAGACATTTTGTACTGTTTTCTCTTTTCAGACTATTGTAAATTACAGTCGGTGATAATTAAATGAAGGAAATATATATTCACATGCTGTTGTGTGTTCTGTACCTCATTTTAACTGTGAAAAATGATATGAATGGAAAGCTACGTGGCCTGACTCGGAACACCTCCCCCCTTCCGCCACGTAGCACAGCGTAGCCTTCCAACCAACCCCTCGAGCTAGACCAAGAACGTAGTTTGTGGACGCTCCCTTAGGTATGAGTGCCGTAGGCGTGGCCGTGATGTCATTATCAGGGATTCCCTCTCTGTCCACATCTTCCATTGTTTCGTAACGCGTGACGTGGTTATTATGACTGCTGCTGTTGTAATGAGCCTTATCGGCAGACCCCCAGCAGCTCTGTGTCGGCATAGTGGTCAAAGACTCAAAAAGAGGTCACGAGACAACAGAAAATTCCACTCTGGTTGAGCAATTGTAGCATCATTTGATCTTCATGTTCACATACTTACTATAAGCGAGGTTATCATATATTTTAATATTGGTCTTCCTGAACATTTTCTTCCATACAGTAAAAAAAAAATAATAAACCTACCATTTATTAAAATTCAAACGAATATAAGATTCATAAACTGTTTACTCTCTCATTATTTTCGGGACGTTCATTTGGTACCTGATCAGCGACTTAATTTTCATCATCATTGTATAACATTATATTTCAGTGTTCCAACTTTCTTTCTCTTTCGTAACCCCAAAGTTTAAGTTCTACTTCCATATATTGTTACGCTCCACAAAGTATTTTATAGTTTGAATTTCATGATTATGAAATAACTGAAAGGTTATTATTAATTCACCAATAGCATTATGGCTCTTCTATTTATCAGAGGAATGATGTACACAGTGTTATGGATCAGCCAATCAAAGAACGACTCCTTTTCTCCGTATCAAGGCAATATTCCCGATTGTGTACCAGACATTTGCATGAATAAGTATTTTATCCCGCTGAGCAACTGACCGCAGGCAGTGGCAGTAGCAATCATAATCATTACAATTGACCGTGCACGAGAGAATTGTTTACTGCTTTGCGTGCTTATCTGATAAAATCATGACAGATTGCCCAATCAAAATAATCAGTGACACTGCGTTCCTAACGGATACTCAGTATTTACAGCAGGGAGGGAAGCTTTTAAAATTTTCTTCGACATTTGTCAAATATCGAACCAGAATTTGGTCTATAGCCCAAAGGGTAAGTATTGGACGATATATTGGAGATCACCTCTTTTGGTCGTATCCAAACTTCCCTGAGGGCAGAGTCAGATTCATAAGGAGGTAGTGTTTTGGACGGCAATTAAAAAAAATGAATAACAAAACAAAGGCTTCGTTGATTTTATAGAAAATATTCATTTAAAACATGTGCTCTGGCTAATACACATTAAAGCTTCAAAAGATGGTTGACACACGGCTGGACGTTTGCGTCTCTTGTATGTCATGCCGACACAATAGTAATCGTTTGGTCATCCCCTTGCTTGTTATCCTCACTAAATAAATGTCTGACTAAAATTACTACGACAAGCTTGTATTGCAGGTACCCTGTAACGTGCGGTGGGTCTGAGTGCATTATTAAATTACAAAAGATGCAAATTTAATTTTTTTAATCTCAGGTAAAATTTTATTAAAGTTATTTCAATCGAGAAAGAGATCATAATCAATTAAAATGCATGGCATCATGATTCATCAATAAAACTTCCATAACCTGGACATTTATTCAGGCATTAAAATTTACACATGAAGTGGACATATCATTTCTATCGGCACTCAAATATTTACGACATTTAAACAAATCGACTAATCAGAAAGACAAAAGCACGTCATTGAGTTTGTTATAAACAAGAAGTTATTTGAATTTATTGCTCCGGCTAAAACTCATTACAGTTAGGCAGACTGAGACTATTATCTGCAAGTTTCCTCGCCAAGGTCGCTACTTGGGTGAGAGAGCGCCTTCGAATTTTAGTGCACCTTTATATCGTGGGTGATTTACCGTGAGTCAGCTCAGCACGGGGGTAGACAGCACAGGGGTAGACGCCAGCACCTGTCTTCACATAAACCACCTCCAATCACACTTGTGTCCGCGTGGACACAAACACTTATCACTTTGTACGGGTCGCCTCTTGTTAGCTCCCCGCTCGACCCTATCGTCTCGAGATCTGACGTACGAGTTCCTGTTGCCACCATCGCCGCTCGCTTCCACAGCTGGGGAGACCCCTGGACGTCCGTTCTGCCAATCCAGGCTCGTGTTTCTCCCAGCTATCTCCGGATACGTCCAGACATGAAAGAAATGTTTTAAATAAAATAGTAACCAATTTTGTTGTTGGAGGGCCACAGTGTCCCCACACACACACACACACACACGACCTCTCAACATTCAGACTCCTCCTAAGTTTCGGGGAATTGCATTTTATCGGCACTTCTCTGGCTCTCATTGTTCGTGAGAAAATGCTAACACGCCGTGTCTGAATTTCGCTACGGTCTGTCTCCATAAATTGTCACGACTGCACAAATCACTACTGTGAGTGTTGGAGCCACATAAATTTCGCTCTTAGGGCGATGTTCCTACACAGCCTTTCACCAGTTGACAGTGAGGAGGGTCACGCTTGTTTCCTGGAAGTTGTCTCAGGTCGGTAGCTGACCCGCCTGGTCATAATGCCGCTGGCAGTTTAACTTCAGCACTGAATATAATTGTTACCTGCTGCTCATAACCACACTAAACAGATAATGTAATCGTAATGTTCTCATACCATTACAACCCACATTAATTAAATAAATGTGATGTTAGAATAACATTTCATATCTTGTAACAGTACAGAAAATTCTGATGATGATGATCAGGGAAGGCGTTAGGGGGGGAGGGGTAAGCGGGTCAAATGTACCCTGGCCCGCCGGCTGATAGAGGGCCCCGATCACCGTCTGCAGGGGCCCCCAGCCCTCGAAGCAAGAATCCACCCATTGTCGCCCCGCTAGTTTGTAGAGCTAAAAAAAAAAAGGTCGCCCAAGTTTACCCCGGGCCCGAAATTCCTAGCGCCGGCCCTGATGATATATTTAATCTAATGTAATGAAAATAATTATAACGATACTTAATATCGAAATGCATTTGAGGAAAGGTATCTAATCAAGGACTAATAAAAAAAGAACAGAGAGTGAGTGACCTGCAGCAGGGAAGATGAATAAGTGGTTAACATGGTTTAAGAATGATCAAGAGGGGACAAATATCAATTATAGTAAATGATGAACTATTTACAGAAAATTATTGTGGTAAAAACAATAAATTTTATAAATTGCCATTACTTAAATGTTTATAAGTTTCTAGTTGAAGTATGTAAAATCGTATGATAAAAAAGAATGTGGTTCCATACTTAGTCACCATTGAAAGCAAGACATTAAGAAAACAACAGGATAAATACCTTTATTTTCATTCATACAGGAATGGTACAGGTGATCTCTTCTGAATTAAGGACGTAACTTTAGTCGCGGATGTGATGGGAAAGTTTGCATACAAGTTAACAAAAATTAACTGCATTTTGCTGTAGATTCATTGAGATTAAAACGAATCATAATTTGATAACTACCCTCCCCCTACATAATGAAAGAGATTTCGAAAACTCCGTCACATATACAACTCTTTGATAGCACGTAACCTAAGGTTTGAATTCAAAATGATAACATTTTTTTTTAATTTTTTTTAGCATTATATTAAATGACGGCGGATTGTAGTTTTCGTGACTGGCAGTTAGCAACTGGAGGTGTGTTTTCGTCAGGCAGTGTGGCCTTCAGGGACGTTATCGCAGACAGGACCCCCGCGATCCTACGTCACAGACCTCTGACCCTCCGTGCGTCACTCAACCACTCGCTGTGACTCACAAACAGTCTCCGGGCGAGTCTCCCCGGGTCACGTCACAGACCATGGGCAGAGGTCTACTGGAAAAAACCAATACGGGCGTTCCCTGGAGAAAATAATAAGAGTGGCTTCATTATACAGAAGAGTGTGGAAGTATTTCTTAGTATTGCTCGTACTTGTAGCTAAATTCAAGATAACAGCTCAGAGTAGCTGATAGAAAGCTGGATGCTTATCATTTAGATGTGTACTAAACCAAGTTTTTTAAACCCAATCTCAATTTCAAATCTAGTCCAGTTGACCTAGACATTTTTCCACGAGAAACGGAGGCAGAGGAGAACTGCTCGATTAGAATCGCGGTAACATATAGTTTTAACTGTGTCTTTGAAAATATCACAAATTTATCCTGCGGCTTAATTTTTTTATCAAGAACAGTAAGCGGTTATTAAAGATAATAAATTGTTAGTGTTGTGTTAATTACGTTTTTAATTTTCCTTCTACTCTTGCAACGTGATGCAAGGATACAGAAGGATTTCATTATATATATATATAGTTAGTATAAAATAACATATTTTCTTCTTAAGAAATGGAATTCTCTCAGCCCTAACTTTATACATATACGGTCTCATTAATTTTATTTAATCCTCTAATTTAAGTGTCTTTCAGTACGAAAGACAAAAGACAAGCATAATACTCAATTAAAACCATACGAACCCTCGGCCGGATTCGAACTGGTGGTCATCTGTATGTGGCGCCTCCGTACTAACCACTGCGCTACTGGGTCGAAAACGAGATTGTTCGAAGCCTTATTCCGCATTTATAAATTCCCACCTACATCATAAGTTTCTTCAATTATTAGGTTGCATACGATACTTCAGGCCACAGAGGAGTCTGACTTTTATATACAGGGTGTTACAAAAAGGTACGGCCAAACTTTCAGGAAACATTCCTCACACACAGACAAAGAAAATATGTTATGTGGACATGTGTCCGGAAACGCTTACTTTCCATGTTAGAGCTCATTTTATTACTTCTCTTCAAATCACATTAAACATGGAATGGAAACACACAGCAACAGAACGTACCAGCGTGACTTCAAACACTTTGTTACAGGAAATGTTCAAAATGTCCTCCGTTAGCGAGGGTACATGCATCCACCCTCCGTCGCATGGAATCCCTGATGCGCTGATGCAGCCCTGGAGAATGGCGTATTGTATCACAGCCGTCCACAATATGAGCTCTAACATGGAAAGTAAGCGTTTCCGGACACATGTCCACATAACATATTTTCTTTGTTTGTGTGTGAGGAATGTTTCCTGAAAGTTTGGCCGTACCTTTTTGTAACACCCTGTATATATCAGACTTCTAGTTGTATTACATAGTTAAAAGGACGGAGAAAGTCTTCCGGGATTCGTGATAATAAGTAGCTGACATTCTATAACATTTCAGACAACAGAAAAGCTCTTTCTCGAGTGTTTAGCTGTTACTATTAAAATACTGCAAATAATGTTAGAGATTTTCGGGAAAATAATTGTTTGACTGATTCAGACTACAACAACATGAAGTTAGAGTTATAACAGAATGCAGTGTTCAATAGTCATAAGAGCTTTCACCTGAACTGCTCATGTCATCCTTTCGCATTTTCACAGTTGACTCGAAATCGTGGATGTCTGCTCTACACAGTTTTCCAGCGACAAGCAAACCTCGGTGGCGTGGGTGACTATACTGAAGCACTGAAGTTAGTAACTTCTCGGAATTAACGATACACTGTGTAATGTGTCAGGTCTGAAACTGCAATATTTGATATAGACATTATAAAATAAAGTGAATTTCGTAAGAACAGAGCGGCGAATTCGCGAGAGACAATTTTTCTGCCTGCGCTCTCTGAGAGTGTCATCTGTTGGACGAACGCCATATAGCGGGGGGCGGCATGAACCTTAACCTGAACAGTGATGTGCATTGGGGGTGGCTGGAAACTAATGGTTTTTTTTGTTTTGTTTTTTTCATGGCATACCACGAGGACCAGATGTTTGCGGTCTGAGAGGATCCTCGGTGGTGTGGGTTTTCAGAGCAAGAAGTCTTGCTTACACACTGGTACGAGCCCCCCAAGTGAGAGGCTGTGGTTTTAACCAGGACAGTCTGGTTGCTGGTGTGATCGGCGGCGTCTCACCTGCCCACCAGTTTCGCTGTCCGTTGCAGTTCGGAGATCTCGGTACTGACGGAGTACACTAATGGTTGTGTACTGCTTCTCACCGAACGACGCAACAGCCCGAGGCGTATCATCCAGCCGATAATACATCACCAAATTCTGCCGTCCACAGCAAGATCTTGGAGATGGACTGAATTAGACCCAGAGTGCCCTGATTAGAATGTCATTGCCTATCTGTTGCTTGTTGACCTGTTAAGGGAATCTGTTACCGATTTAGATGTTACATTAAATAAATATTAATTTGCATTATTAGTCAAATAAACTGTACAATCATTGTTCAATAGTTAATTGGGATTTTCGTTCTTTACAATTTTCTTACTATCCCGGTCCACTCCTAATAATTGTTTTATGCAGAATTTATGTAAATGCTGGCGTCCAACGTGAATGAGGTGGAAACCATTAAAATAACATACCACAAGCTAGAACGTTACAACTGCGAAATAAACCATACTTCCTCACATTACCCGTATGTCTTCTAGGGCTGTCCCCAGAGCACTAAACTAAGAACTGTCAACACGAAAGTAAACTGCATCAGCTTCTGGTTTGATTTAAAACAATCTAGGGAAGTGTCTTTTCGGGTGGAAACATACAGTGTTGTCCACACCATCCCTATTTTGGGGTTGAGTTGGTGGTTAATAATAATAATTTCGCGTGATAAAAATTTCGTGATATAGATTGATTTAGTGACTTAGGATTTTCAAAGACCAAAGATTTTGTTTCCGGACTTTATTATCGTCAACGCCAGGATATTAGAGCCGGGGAGATGGAAGGGTTAAGGTAGCATAAATAATTCGACCGAGGACTTTTGAGTGAACCATATCGGCATACACCTGGAGGGAAGCTGGGAAACGATCGAAAATCGAAATCTGGATGGCTGGAAAGGGATTCAACCCGCGACTTACCAAATGTAATTTATCAAACGTTCAACTCTGGTAGAGCTTTGACCTTGCATAGATGAAATGCGCTAGAACTTCTTTGTGGTTACGACTGCAAGTAAAACGCCAGGTCCTCTTCACCCGGTACGATTGACGGTTTAGGTTATATGCATTGCACCACTGGATGGATCGTAGGTTTGAATCCCGGTCTTGGTTGGGAGTTTTGCGGACTCTTGAACTGGCCTTCTCCACCTCCGGCAATATTTTGCTTTAATGATGTAAAATGAAGTAGGAAGATTTGTGTTTCTCATTCCACGTGAAACTGGAGGTCCTGTATTGGTTAGGATTTTGCTTTTATTTTTTGGCTTTACGCCTCGTAAAAGTCGAAGCTATTAGATGCAAGAAAGAATCGAGTCGACGAATAGGAAGGAATTCGGGCGTGCCAAAGTCGGTCGCTTGGGCCTGGCGTTCTTGAGGTTGTAGGTTCGAATACCCACGCACTTTTCAGTGTACAATAATCTTCAGTTTGATGTTAGTCTTTGACAATTATGAACAGTTATTTGCCTAGAGCAGAATATATATATATATATAAAACAGAAACACGTGGCTCTTTTGAATGAACGGCAACTTGATTATGTAAGGATATTTATAATTGGTGAAATTTTGCTCCGTATGATTTCCTACCTACCGTTTCATGCTGACTGAAATCTAAGTTCAAACTCTAAGAACATCTCTGCACATACTAAACCGTGAAAAGCATAGTGTCAGGAATTTAGTGCGCTGATGTACTTAAAACTTTCCTTTTTCTTTTATCTGCTTAACGTCTCTCTAACAGCGAGGTCTTTCACAGACGGGAAAGGATGTGGGGCAAGGAATGGGAAGGAATTCGGCCATGGCCTTTTGAAGGAAGCATCCCGGCATTTGCCTGGAGTGATTTGGGAAACCATGGAAAACCCAAATCTGGATGCCCGGACGGGGATTCGAACCACTGTCCTCCCGAATGCGAAACCAGAACGCTAGCCGTTACACCACCACGCTCGGTATATCTTTCCTAGCAAAAGGAAAATGGTGTGAAAAAAAAATCACATAACTGGATTGGACAAGTTCGTAAATAAATGCAAGTAGTGCTAATTAGTAGATACGAAAATGATCTAATATTGAACGCACAACGAGACGGAACTGGATTTTAAAATGTTATGAATAAAAAAACTACGTGATTGCAAAACATGAAAGAAGCGGCTATTCGTCATATCATAAATAGGCCCTACAAGTAATGTCACCAACTTATTTTATTATGGACTCGAAAATCGCTACAATGAATATCTTTTAAGTACAAAAATAAATTAAAAGAAACAATTGTTTCGGTATATGTTATATAAAACTTTGTTTAGAAATGTTAGTAGATTTTAGTAGAATAAGGTTTATCTAGAAACAGTAGAAAATTCATCGTCAGATTCAACATTTTAAGTAAACTTTAATTTGTGGATTGCTTCTACCAGTTTTATAGAAACTGACAGAAGTTGTAAAAACTATTTACGTGAAACAATCTATTTAACAAACTGTTTAAGTTACTGAGAAAATGTGAATGTTTAAAGCATTTACTAATCTTGGAATGACGGAATTTTCATATCAGTATAGAATGTGTATGTGATAATTGGCAGAAAATATTCAAAAGTTTGATGTAATAGATGAAAAGCTATAATTTCAAAAAAGAAAATGAAAATTGTCTTACCCTAGCTAAATAGTAGCAACAGAAAAATTATGCGACTAGTCGCTATGTAAAACATTATTCCTTCCAGAAAATTAAACGGAAATTTTAATTTAAAAAGAAAATTTTACACGTTCATTCTCTTTTACAGTTTATGCATTTATGATGGTATTTATGGACAACACGGAATTAAGACCAGTTAGCTAGAATCAGTAGTTAGTTTATCACACGACCTAGTCAAAAGAGATCGACATACTTTGGACGGCCTTTGAAACGCCGCTGACGGGAAAGATTTGCGCTGACTGCTTCCGTCGCTGACACAGCGTGGTGGAGTGTCAGCTTCTCTGCAGGCGTGTGTGATGCCTCGAGTCAGCTTAACGACACCAACTGCAAAGAGCCGGCAGGGCGCCTCGTTGGTCACTACGAGGTCTTTTTCCTTAATTTTCTGTTCTTTGAGAACTAAACGCATGATTGTGTCCTCCAGTAATGAATGTAAAGATTGAAAAATGCGAAACATTTTAATTCCAGTTAAAGATATTAAATATTTCGTAATGGTAAACTTTCTTAGGTAGTATCACAAACTGAAAAAGTAATACTTATGGTAGTAATTATGATACGGGTTGCTTTGCTTGTAGAGCTTCTAAAAGACAAGATCGTTGGCATATGGTTGCTCACTGAGCTTTGCAAACTTACTCAAAACAGTATTATCACTATCTATGGAAAGGAAAATTATACAACAAAGTTGCAGTCTAACTAAGGAGTGGTAAGTGTACACACATTTGCTATCGTAAGGTTTCGTTTTTAATTTTTTTTATATATAATTTCTTCAGTTAAGTAAAAAAAAAATAACAAATTCCCAAGTGTTCATTCTTTATAATAATAATAATAATAATAAAAGAAGTTTAAAAGCAATTATAACGATTCTACACTCAGAGAGAAACCATATAGGATGCTAGTATCAAGGTTTAATGTAATGTTTCGTTCTCAATCGGAAGGTTCCTTGTTGGATCGTCATGCAGAAGGTGTACTAAGTAAATATTTGATGGAGATAGGACGACCAGTTCCTTTCCATGGCCTGCTTATAAGCGTTGTTGTATCTGTTTATACGACTGTTGTAGTGGATGCAGTGTTGGGTAATTCAAGCCTATTATTCTGTAGGATACCAATTGCGACATCAAATTTAACATACTCATCTGACAAGCAAATAATAATGTACGGTTCACATGCTTTCAGTCTATTCCCACTTCACAGAAATTTTAGTTTTAACCCGGTCCTCTTCTTCTCCACCACCTTGTCCCAACATTAGGGATCGGCTGCCTTGAAGAGTTCCTTCCACCTTTCCCGGTCTACAGCGTCCTCTTTTATAAGTCCTTCCTAACTACTCATCTTCCACCTTATTTTTTATCTCCTTCTTTATCTCTTTCCTCCCACAGGCATCCCCTATGATTTCTTGACTGGCTCTTCCTCACCTCTTCTCATAACATGACAGTACCACCTTAATTTTCCCTCTCTAATGATTTCACTAATTTTAGTCACTCCAGCTAGCCACCTTAGCCACCTTAGCATCCTCATTTTGGTCCTCTCTAGTAGAGCTTCATCTATTTTACATAAAACCTATGTTTCTCATCCGGTATTACGGTAATCGTATACATTTTTACTTTCTGGTTTTTAAGCTCTTTTTATCACATATCACTCCAGCCACATCTCTCCATTTGTTGCATCCAGCTTTTACTCTGGCTTTCACCTCTGGTTCCCAGCCACCTTCTGCACTTATTATTCCACCCGGATATCTAAATGTATCTACTTGAATCAGCTTCATTCCCTTTCTGTCCTTAATGTTTATTTCACCTGCTTGTTTACTGCTAACCAGTACTTTAGTATTCTTTGTGTTGATTTTAAGACCCTTTTGCTCTTTTTTATCTTGTCACAGCCAGATTCTGTGCTATAGGTCTTCTTCATTTTTAAGCCAAGTATCCCATACAAAATCTGCTGATAAGGGAATACTTCCTCGCTGGATAAATATCAATAAGTTAATAATATATTTATAATACTTGCTAAACATATTAAATCTGAGCGTACTGTACAACTATTAATAACTACAAAAATTAGATTAAAATAAAACATTGATTTGAAATCTTTTCAAATATAATGTACAGTTCAGTCACAAAATTAAAATATTGCTCAGTTGAAAGTACAGTAAAAGTCCTGTTATCCGAGCCGCCGGGTTAATGAGGGAAATTTTTCAAATATGTTAGGGATCGTTGGAAAAATAAATATCGAGTCAGACAGTTAAACATATTGGGGAAAAACTTTCTGCAGATTGCAGTGTAGTTTACGAATTTCATAGAATACTTGCTGATGTTGTTTTAAAATTGGGACTAACGTCAGAACAGCTTTTTAATTGTGATGAAACAGGGCTCAATTTTAAAATGTTGCCTTCAAAAACTTTGGCGTATTAATGTTCAAAAAACAAATTAATTTTACACTATAAATAAATTGTATTATTTTAGTTTCAATACGTGTTTTGATTCATTGTAGCCTTTTTCCTTGACCTCTGGTTACCCGAGTTTTTCATTATCCGAGTTGGTCCCGGTCCCTTTTACCTCGGATAATCGGGCTTCCACTGTATTTTAAATTAATGGTAAACGCCACGGGGCTTCCGCAGCTACATGCCACTTTCCCTATGATTCAAGGAGAAAGACACCGCGTTCCTATTCACAACCATTGGCACTGGAACCATGAGACGGCCATTCTTTCGGTACTCAATGAAAACGTTCGCCTTCGAAAAAAAATTCTCGGCTTCGTCGCGGTTCGGACCCCGATCGTCTGAACCGTGTTCAGACGCTGGCACCACATTAAATTAATAACAAACTTATATTACAAGAGATTTTATAATCTTATTTGAATAAGTTTCTGTTAAATTCAGATGATCTGTCTTTCAAAATCTTGAGCATGGCAGCATCAACAGCAACGGTATTTCTTCAATTGTATAATGAAAACACAGCCAAACCTGTTGCAAATATTCAATGAATTTATTGACCGGTTTCGACCCGCCTTAAGGGAGTTTTCTTCAGAAACTAGTTAAAATATATTACATAAATCTAAAAACACTTCTCAATAAAATAGTACACTTTTGTACTAGAGTCACACATTAAAATATGTACTATTTTATTGAGAAGTGTTTTTAGATTTATGTAATATATTTTAACTAGTTTCTGAAGAAGACTCCCTTAAGGCGGGTCGAAACCGGTCAATAAATTCATTGAATATTTGCAACAGGTTTGGCTGTGTTTTCATTATACAATTGATCTCTTTGCCGACATTGAGCCAGTTACAACTTTTTTTATTGGATTCACAACGGTATCAAACGTCCTTGCCTGAATTATTTTAATTTATATATATATATAGTGCGGTTTTACACAATATTCAGTTGAAAGCATACAACCCCAAACTGGTGACTATCGGAATGAATATTTTATAAGTGTGGATCTAAAGCTCATATTTCAGTTTTAGATACAACAGATAAAGCTATAATTCATAAGCGGCCGACCCCCCGTTACCATGGAAGAAAGGAATTCAAAGAAGTTATTCTGACAATTTATTTTCCAAGAGGAACAAAAGAGTAGCTCAGTTAAACGTGAGAATAATAAAAAGCCTCTTCCAATACTGGCAACTGTAAAATGCGTACTTAATGGCCATCGCACACCAGGAGCTGTGAAATGGATGTGTGTTTATTTCCTGCGCCAACTCCTGTTGTAGGGCACTAAGCAGTGTTCCCGTTGCGCTAACTCGCTAACCAGGGCTGCTTAAAGACTGTTTAGTTGCGACATAGCGAGAGCAGGTGTTGTTTCATTATGTGTCGAACGAAAACACGTTGTGTACGGGGGAAGTGGTTATTAAAGTCGTAGGCAAGAATATCAGTTGGAGTGTAAGTGAATCGATATCGGTGTGCATACATTACTATGTTATTACATATTTATATGCGGCCACAACATTAGCGAATTCATTGAAACAGTAGATGTCAGTTAAAGATAATATTTAAACCCCAACAATATCATTTTATTTGTTTAAAGAAATGAGGATAAAAAATTACACTGTGGCAAACAAATATCCGGGTTTAATTCAGTTCTCCAATTGAGTGAAGGGAACGTATCTTACAACAATTAAACTTGATAGATTCCTCGTTGTATAGGGGGTGAACCACTCTCTGTCTTACATCCTCAAAATTATCGTTTATGCTTTGAAAGCTTCTCAATGTTTCGTAATCAATGGAGATTAAGTTTGCAATAAATATGTTTGCTTTTTAATCATTTGAAAAACATTGTAATACCTTATTACTTAACAAACGTCATGAAGAATTGTGTAACGCGTAACTGATGTGCAATGCCTGTTTGCGTAGTATCTCTTTTGAAATAGCCGAAGAGAAGTTTGAGCAAATCTGAGACTTACGTAATGCTATAACCAGTTATGACAACTGCAAAAGACTGTAAAGATTTATGTAAAGTTATCATCCTGCACACTGCAAATAAAACACAATTTTATACCTTTTTGTCCAATTTTTCCACATTAAGAAAAAGTAAATTCAAACCGGTAATGCGACACGCAAGTATACTGCGAGTGTATTTGTTATTGCGTTGTTTATTACAATGGAGGAAGACAATTAACAGTTAATTGGTACTATCATACTGCTTGCTATAAAAATGTATAAATACCTAATATATTCGTCACGAAATCGTTTGCCGATCAAGGAAAAACACACTTTTTTATCTTACCTGAATTATCCTGTCACCAGGAAACTTTAGATCACTTTAGACAATTCGTTTGCTATAAAAATATCTATTAACTTTATTAAAAATTCCATCACAGTTTAATTTCATGTATCAGGTTTTAAATTTTCAAATATGCACATTATTAATGGCTCTTGAAGCCATTGATATGAATTTAATCTTGTCACAAACGAGCTAATATTAAATTAAAATACGAGCACAAGCTACATAATAAATCGTAAGCAATAAAACCAACTACACAAGTAAACAAAATTGTAAACCAATCTTATTTCTGCAAGAATTTTGGAAAATACTTTAAAAAGATATACTAACGGGATTGTCACATATATTTATGAAATTTATTATTTTATTGACAGTATTAGGAATATTTCATAATCTAAAAATATTTATGATAATATCCTACTGATTATACTAGGAGAATACGCTACCAGTTGGACTGGATTTTAGTTTAAATTATATCTAGAAAATTAACTGCAGCCCTGAAGCTTGTAAATATAAGTGTGAATGGAAACTTAACAATTAGAAGTGTTTAACGCAGTGTTCTTTAGAGACTAGTTATTTAATTAGTACAGATATATTCACAAAAGTAAACACTGTCGGCATATAACTCATTTTATTTCATATAGAAATGACTACCTTGAATGTTAGTTATATGATAATAGATAAAAAAGATTAACCTGGGCTGTAGAAACTAAAGAGTACTGCTGAAGAA
This sequence comes from Vandiemenella viatica, assembly GCA_031002005.1. Lineage (NCBI taxonomy): Eukaryota > Metazoa > Arthropoda > Insecta > Orthoptera > Morabidae > Vandiemenella > Vandiemenella viatica. The sequence continues at coordinate 254,615,540 of CM061920.1, read as the reverse complement.
GTACAGATTTTGAACAAGAAGAGGGTAGTGTTCTACAATTAAGTATGGTAACTGATGCGCTGAAACTTTCTTTCGAAATCAAGTTCAGTATCTGGTAATGCTGTGAATATGGCATGTAACTGTTTCGTGTATGTGTACTAGTGTTGTAACTATACAGGATTAAAACTTGGCGAAACTTTATCGAGTGTATATTTAATTTTAGCAATCCATGATTTAGTAAACCACCTTCATTGCACAAAATAAATGTAACCGATTATTAATTCTGCTGGATATGTTGCCGTATTATTAAATGTTAGTAATCAATATTTCACAATATGATTCCATCTTTGAAGTTTTTATTTTGGACGACATCATGCTCCGTAACAATATAGGCAAATGTGTTAAGTAGTTCTAGTGCAGTTGCAGATGGATGGTAATTTTTAGAAGATTTAATTCCGATACCATTCTTCAACCAGTAGAATGCCTGCTCTACTCATTTCAATTTTTTGCGGCAAGTAAAGACTAGGTCTGGGTTATACGTGCAGTAATTTGCCTAGAGATCCGAAATTCCTGCCTCGACGCTGGGTAGAGTGGAGTGCACAGAGGAATGCAAGTCGGTGTCAGGGAAAGTTTGGCACTCGAAAAGGGGGACACAGGGGACACGTGACTTGCGAATCAGCTGCATGTGGGACACGAATGGTATCTTTATGAATGGCGCCTCACTGCCTACCAACTTATCGGTCTCTGAAAGTAAATAATTAGGTCAAGCCTTCACCATTTGCTCGCAACATTCGAGATATTACCAAGCGGAATGTGGGACAGTTATTTATATCGCTGAGAAACTGACTTAAAGCACTGTTGACCTGCTAACATCCAACGTCATTAGAAATGCATATTAGTGAACAGTGACGAAGAATCTTGGAGGAAATTTCATTTTTATTTTAATGCTGGTTTATTTACATTGTATTGAATTGCACATTTTTATTGGTTGGCATGAAATCCTTACAATCAGTTTGATAATGGCGGAAAAAAAGAATGGAAAGTAAAAATACTCAATGATATTTTTGCAGAATGCAGGGAAATGAGGTAATCCTACATTTTATTGCTTAATGTTGCCCAAATGTTTCTTCATTTCGTATCAACAGTAGACCTTTAACGGGATGAAAAAAAAAAGCTAGCGATCAGAAACATACGACAACATTTCGTCCTGATGCTATTATTCAGTTAAAAAAAAAAAAAAAAAAAAAAAAAAAAAAAAAAAAAAAAAAAAAAACCTTTGTTCCGAGACTGTCATGGAGGGTCCTGTGGGAATACCTCTGTTTATTTTGTAAGAAAATCTTTATTTTCTTATTTAGGAGTAGTAGTCTTATACAAAATAACTGACAACTTTAGAGAATGCTCCCGGTACCTTACAAAATTCATCTTTTAAATTAGAAGTTATTTAAACTGAAAAACGAATTGGAGCTGATAAATACGAAACATTAGCTATCTTTCGGACTATCGCTGACTTTACCCTGTTGTATAGGATTGGACGTATAATTATTTTAATGAAAGACTTTCACTTCTCTGAAGAGTTGTCAACATGAAATATGAATAATTAATTGAACAGTGCTAAATTTAACTACGCACATTAACAGAATGATATCACACTAGTTAGCACCGCCCTCCTTATAAACTGCTCTTTTGAGGTCCTGTCACCTAGAAATACCAACAAAACGTATAAAACCTTTTTTTAGTCTCGGAACTCAAGCTGTCGAGGCATTATGATGCTGCAAAGCGACTGCAAGATGTTCATTTGGTTCGAGCCTCAGCATTGGGAGAGATTTTTACCATTTTCCCCTTTTCCAGCTGGGTAGAAGAGTTGGTTGTTCACGATTCATAAACACTAAAGTTCGTGGTTTAATACGAAACCTCTCCGCAGTACATGTGGAGTGTATAACGATCTCACACTTCTCCAATTATTATTCATATTACATTATTTTTCCTTGATTAATTGCGAGTGTTGTCAATAATTGTGTTAGTATTTGTAAATTGAGACCGTAAATATTGAAATTGAATCAAATAGGCTTCATGTCGACGAGGCAGCTTTGTTATACTTGACTCATTAGTTATGGTTCACAATATTCTCTTATATTTTCATATTTACAGCAAAATTCGGGTAATATCCAGATCGCGATACCGCTGCAACCACTTACCGTCTCGCAATGGAAACACTTCCGGATGGAGGGAGTATGACGTCACTACCTTGGTGAATGTGACGTATATGTTCCGTTCGCAGCTTTAAATGTCACTAGCGGGGCCTTCCAGGGAAAGTAGACCATCACTAATACGTCTCATATCGTGAAATCATTAATTTTGCACCAGTAGTACAGGAATAAACTCATTAGCGATGAGGTTTTGATGCAGCCTGAACCACACTGAAACTTAACTATCAAACACCTTATTGCGAATATTTAATTTCTATGTCGTATCTATCGCTGTTTACATCTTAATACAGCCTGGACCATAGTGAAACGTAACCGTCGCACACGATATTGCTGAAACCATTTTTCCAAATCGTATCTATCACAGTTAGCATGGTACAGGCTGCGTTTCAACCTAAACGCAAACGGTTATTGACGAAATCTTTTTACAAATATTTTATTTCGCATGAATGATTTCAATAGTAATTTCAGCCACGCGAGGAAATATAGAAGAATGGAATGAAATACAAATCAATGGAATTGTGACCAATAACGTAACGCTAATGAACGATATAAATAATCAGTTTGGAATGTTGTACATATTTTGATAATATTATTAATTGTGCAAGTAATAGTTTTTCTTTAACTTTTTCAATCCGTAATTTTTTTTTATTATTGTTGCTATTGGTTACGTTCTATGGCCTAACGTATATTTTCAAATCGATCGAAGGCTGAGCACGTCACACACGGAAACACAGTGACATCGTAATCTCTCCATCGGGAAGTGTTTACATCGCGAGGCGGTAAGTGGTTGCAGCGGTATCGCGATCTAGTTATTACCCCAAAATTCATCTCCTTTTTTATACCACAACCAAAACTCGCCACACTTTACCATTGTTTTAACTGGAACTTCAATTTCGTCCAATGATGCTGCAATTCCTGAATGCTGAGCTCCATCGTAGGTGACTACTACCAGTTATTCTTAAACTGAGCCTACTCTTGGCTTTTGGCCTCACATTATCACCTTCTGGAGAGATGTTAACTGGGCTAGGTAGTCCTACCTCCTACCCACGTTGTGTTTATGATCTGGCTCACTCCTGTTATGTCATGCAAATGTAGACATTCATCAAAGCTGTCATCTCTTTTTATTTTTTTATTTTACTGCTTTACGTCTCTCAACAGCGAGGTCTTTATAGACGGGATAGGATAGGGACAAGGAATGGGAAGGAATTCGGCCATGGCCTATTTAAGGAAGCATACCGGCATTTGCCTGGAGTGATTTGGGAAACCATGGAAAACCCAAATCTGGATGCCCGGACGGGGATTCGAACTGCTGTCCTCCCGAATGCGAGGCCAGAACGCTAGCCGTAACACCACCACGCTCGGTTCTATCATCTTTGTCAGCGTAAGTAACAGGTAGGCTCCCGTCCTCACTTGAAATCATAAAACAGATTGGCTCTTTGCACTTAGTTTCTTCGTCTTCCCCACTTTTGTCTATGTGTCTACCAACCCCGAACAAAAATTGCCAACCTTTCCCATACATGTTTTTGTAAAAAAAAGATGGCAGTTGTAACAACTACCATACTGACAATTAATGTTTGAATAATGGATAACATAGCTCTTAGTTCAATGATTCAGATGTACCACACAAGTTAAAACTATCCCACGCAGCCTTTGGTACATAAAACAAATAAGATAGTTTAGAAAAATTACTTACTGATTGAAATTTACGAGAATTGCCCCTCCTTCCACCACAGCTAGGGAACTCGCACTGTTGTTTAGTTGGAAAGTAGTTGAGACTATGAAGGTCACGTGGTCAACACATGACGCCTCCACACACACTACAGTGGAAATGAGAAGCTGATGGCCAACCTGCCCCTACGCCAATCAGCCCCTGTATTCCCTATTAATAATAAACACCACACAAGTGGATCAAATGGGACACAAAGGGATACGCGATGAAACTGATTGTTATTCCAAGCGTTGGTTACACTGGTCTCTTAGACTACGATTCTTTTCCTTGAAACTGTGTCGTAAGTTGAAGAGGTATTTTCTTAAAAAAAATTAATAGCTTTTGGACTTATCGGCGATACAGCAAGGGGTATGTTGGGAGGGGTTCGGTTGGGAAAATCTGGAACAACATAGGCAGTACTCTCGTCAGATGCCAGAAGTTCATGACAGATCTGGATGACAGCGAACACATTTCATTACCAGTTACGTTCATATCCAGGAATGACCGAGAAAATAATATAAAGAATTCAGGGTCAGAAAAGATTCTTATATATATATATATATATATATATATATATATTCCACGAGTGATTAGGAAATGGAATAGGAAACATTTATCGAGCGAGAATACTTTATAATCGAACAGAAGTACGCGTGCGAGTTCTGTGACACACTGTCAGGAAGGGCATTCCTGTAAACAAGGTTTTGGCACAGTACCCGCGCGCCCTTGGGTCAGCGACACTACAATGACTCTGCAGGGCTGACGACCCACTGCGGTCGTCCTTGTGTTTCGCAACTGAGGTCACTACAAGGACGTAACTCGTTACCACATCTCACACAACAGACTAACTAGGCATTAATGGCCACGGCAGTTTCATTAGAATCAATTTCCACTTGGATCGTGCAAATCGTTACAGCTTCCGCTTAGCTCTCACAGGTTACTACTGTTGTTTAGGGCTAGGCAAAACATTCAGCTTGAGAGGTTTACTTCAACTGACAGATTGTGAGCCAAATTTGATTTACTACTGTTCAGGAAGAAGTACAGTCGTAACTTGCTTAATTTCAATGACTTATAAAGAGTAGTAAATGTATTCCGACTTTTCTTGTGCTGGTTCTCTGGTACGAGCACTAATACCAGAATTCCAACTGTTGTACCCACTGATCCTAGCGAATGAGCTGTTACGCTCTGGTTTCGCATTCAGGAGAACGCAGTTTCGAATCCCTGTCGGGCCATCCAGGTCTCGGTTTTTCCTGAAAAGGCCTAATTTGTCCTATTAAGTAGCTTTGGGAGCATAAGGTATAAAGTAGTTGGACCATTCATCAAGTTGTTTGACGCTGAAAGTCTTTGCTTGGAAACCCGAATACTCCAATTACTAAAATCATTTTTGCGATCTCTGTGTTTTCTTGATGCTAGCTGATATCATAGCTTCTGCCATCAGTCCTCCTCTTTTCAGCTGGGGGCGTCCATTAATGACGTGAGGTGTTTTTCGGGAATTCCGGACATCCTCCCTCTTTCCATCAGGTGAGATTTGGAGAGATCTGATTGGACCACCCCCCCTCCTCTGTAAGATGAACTAAGATTTTTTGAAAGGACCCGCCGCCCTGCCAATCGATCTCGTAGTTTTTGAGACCCTTTATTTTTTATCTCTCACACTTCCGATGGCGGTTTCGCCGATTGTAGGCCTTATTACCCCCCTCCCCCCTAAAGTCGAATTCCGCGTCATTTGTATACCTTTTTCTCAGCTCTATTGTCCTGCAAGAATTTCAAAACCTCACTTGAGATTTCAGTTGACCCCACCCCCTCCCCGTTGGTGAGATTTGCTGAGTTTTCTCCGCCCCCCCCCCCAAACCAATTTAATCTCACGTAGTTAATGGACGCCCCTTTCTATGTTTCATCTTTTAACTAATTTATGGTATTTGAAACTATCATCGACATATCTGAAATTCTATTTAATTTTTCACGTTTAACTGGTTGAATGAACTGTAGTGAACAGTGTGTCACTCCACATTTTATCATATTAATAGGACCAAAGTGTGAATGAAAAGGTTGGTTGGAGAGACAGGGTATGCCACCTATTGACGGAAAGATGTGCTCTCTCTTTTCATGGCGAACGGTGGGGGTTGACCAGCGGCTGAGACACCTCATCGGCCAATGGAATTTCGCCCGCCAAAAGAGACAAAGGGTGCGTCGGTTGCCGGAGAAGGACGACACTGGGGCACAGGTGCCTGCCCAAGCAACACCTCTGTGCCACCTCTCTGTGGATGCAGACCAAGAAGCGGTGTAAAGTAATGAGTATAAGTGCGGTTTTCAGCGGGATATAGTGCAGTGGTTAAACTTAAAGTTTAACTAAGTTTATGGTTGCTTGGCGCCGCGGTTGGACCTCCGGATCGACTAAGGATAGTGGTCTAGTGCATCTACACAACATCATGCAATTGAGAAGGTGAATATAACATTACCACTGAATTGTTTAGGAATCAAGACTCCTGTAAACGTTCCTGGGTGAAAAGATTCACCAGATAAGAAGTTCTCATGTCCAGTAAAATTGTTTATAATGAGCTAGTCGGACAATTTGCCTTGAGTCAACAGCGTGTAAACATAAGTCTCATGTAGGGTGGCGCCCATGGTATCAATTATTGTTATTATTGATAATTATAAAAAGGAAGGTGAATGTTAAATTTTTTATAATTAAATTCATCAAGTTTCATATGTGAAAATAAATGTATAGTTATGTTTGTGAATCTTTTGTTCAGAGCAAATTTGACCCATTCCCCGCAAAAATGAGATGCTTATGAAATATCAATGTAAGAAGAATTGATCTAATATTAAAATTAATGTGAATGTAAATATTAAATTTCCATATTTATCATTGCTATTTAAGCACAGAGACGGTCGGACCGTCACACTGATCAAATATTGAAGCAGTGGAATCGTGTTTAGGAGCAAACAATCAATGCATGGCGTATACAGATGTCGGCGTTTAATATATAGGGTTTTACCCCGTCCATAATGACGTCCTTGCTTGACGATCTGGGGTGGTTTTCCGTTGAAAGACAGTTATGGAGCGTGTTTTCAGTGTAGGATTTTGTGAATGAGAAGACACAGGATGATTCTCAATGCCGGCCCCGTCATGCCTATTGTTCTGAAGGACACCAGGGTTCCACAGCGATTTTCATCTCCATACGATGGACCAATCACCACCAGCAGTGTCGTATATCTTAACCATTACGAACTTTGGAGGGGTGAAACGACAGTACACAATCTGCCGATTATGAATCAGGAACCATCAACACTTTTCCTTCGGTCAAGTCCCGATGGTTATTTTTTCCCTATCACTGATGTTCGATCCAGCTAACATCGTGTCAGGCGTCAAACATAATCGCGGTGCCACAACGACCTGAGCCAACAAGGCGAGTCCGATTTCAATAGTACTTCACACATTCGAGACTTCTTTTCGATTCGTAATCATCACTACACTTGACCGTAAAAAAATTAGAAAGATATTTGGCAGTCAAATTCTCCTTCAGCATTTTCAAGTGAACTGCTGACAAGGTCGGCAGATCGGAATTTTATAGCGCGCTATAAATATCCGGTCTTTTGACCTCGTCACCACTTTACCCGAAGATAGTGACTGAGTGTTTGATACCTTGTGAAAACACTAAGTTTGATATGTTTAATCGATTAGTTACCGGAGAATATTATATTTATTAACTTGCTGGATAGCTTGATAGCCAACTATGACAGGAATTTCAGTGAGATATAAAGTAGATTTAAAATCGTAGGCATCAGATTAAGAGAAGTTATTCATGTGATTTTCAATTGGCAATGTGCAGATAAACTGGGCAAGATATATAGCTGACTAGGTCAAAATGGAATTAAGATAAATGCCAAAAATAGAAAATAGTGGAATTATCAGGTAAACTATCAGAAAAATGAAGAATTTATAAAATTATTATGTCTCAGGTAACGTTGCCTGACGTTATTTACTAACAAGCTCTTTAAGGCAGGTGGCGTTGTAAACAGTTATGATAGCACGCAGCTATTAGAGAGGTACAAGGGGAAGATGTGAAGTAATGAAACTGATCATGAAACCTTGCTCATGGGCTTGCTCTAGACGATACAGGACTCACATTAAGGGTATCAACCACGGATGAAAAATGATAGCAGCTAATTTTATCTCTGAAAACTACTGCAGAATACTATTAGAAATTAATATGATGAAAGAGTTGCGTTGAGAGTATTTGGAATAGAAGAGGCGGGTAAAGAGAGTGGTGGGTATGAATAAGTCATATGTTGGAGATGTGGTTCCGATGGATATTGGACAGAATATTAGAAGGCAAATGTTGAAGGAAAGAGAGGATCATGAATATGGTATCAGACACAAGCCGGTGGTAAAGTTTTGATTTTCAGATGAGGGAGTCAGTGAATTAATGACCGAGGTGGTGCTGAACAGTATACATCAAACAATTAAAAAATTAAACTGAAAATTCACCTAACGCATAAAAAGGAGAGAGGAAACTTGCCTGTGGGCATAAGCTCCATTGTAGTGAAGAAGGTATATATATAAAGATGAATGTATGTATGTTTGTTTGTTTCTTAGTTTTTTTGTTCTTCATACAAATCTACAGTTTTCATCCGATTTCGATGACTTATCCTTTGAAACAAGGAGAAAAATACTATCTATATTTGGTTGAGAAATTTTCTGTACCAATAATACATGTTGTCTTATAATTTTGAAAAATTACTGAACGGTTATAGACAGATGCGTAGGAAGTGACTCTGTACTATCTTTCCATACAGCAGTCTGGTAGCTGAGTGGTTAAAGCGCTTACTTACTGATGTTTGGGGTGTGGTCTCCGGTTCAAATCCCCGTGGAGGCAAACATTTAATTTTTTTTTGTGGTCGTATGAGTCACGCCTGCACCGTCGGTTGTTTGGATTGATTATTAAACTGTAGATATCACAAATTTAGGGGTGCAATGCGAGGCAAATCGTAGGTAGTCTTGCAATGCTGTAGGTGTACACTTTTTTACGTTATATTGATCCTTCAGGGGTTGTTCGCAGTCAGTGTATGACTGATATGCAGTAATAATACTATAAATTCGGAAATAAGTTTCTGTCTTTTTGTTATGTTTTGACGACTAAGTGGTTATACCGATATTGATGGAATTTGTGATGGAAACGCTTTGTATAAATAGGAAGGGCACAGGACAGTTTTTTCGGTATGATTAACAGTTGTAGTCACAAAGTTTTGAGAACTTATCGAATGGTGACAGAAAGACGGATGTGTGTGTTAGTCTATAATATTAATTTGGTTGCTCAAGCTGTGCTTCTTGCACATTATGTTAGTGTATAATTTGTTAATAAATTTCGTTTAGAGAAAAAACTTATTATTTAGTATAGATGTCGATTATTGCTGTACTATTACTTTGTGTCTGCTTAAATGTTTCTGGCACCAGTTTATTTTGCTTTCTTTTATGACATGCCTTGGGGGTGTAAACTGGCCTAAGGTGTAGCTCTAGCAGAGCACGAGCAGCTAAAGTTATTAGAACCCAAGAATCGGATGCTCATGCTGAAGAAAGAAGAAAAGACCAAGATGAAATAAGGCTGCCCTTAGTTAACACCCCCCCCCTCCCCACACACACACACACACACACATCCCCGCACCTTCGTTTGTTTTTCTGTTTTTAAATATGTTGGAAATTGATTCTCTTCAAGAGACAGGTTCAATGGTAGAATGATATAGTGATGGCTTTCCTGTGATATTATACTGACTCGGTGTTGTTTGGGACTAATCCTTTGTTACCAACAACTTTCCATATTCAATTCTGGCAAAGAAATTATTAATCCACGCGCAAGAAGTCGCGTGCATCAGCTTGTATTAAAATATAATAATAGAACACTTAATGTTTTTTCCTGTATTTATTTTCGTCCAATGGCCCAAATTTGCTTTTAAATTGCGCCGGGTCGTAGGAACATAGCAATGTTAATGGTGTCTGAAGAGTGAAAGACATCCATGCTGACGAAATTTTCCTAGAATTCCATAGACTGGAGACTAGAGAACAACAATATGCTATCGCCGAGCAAAATATCGTTATCAAAGGATGAGAGGTGATAGATAAATGCTCGTATTGAGATTTCCTCCGTCATCTTTCCTAATGTGGGAGCGACGCCAAGCCCATTGGAACCATTAACTAGTCAACGACTAGCTTCTCCGTGTCTCTCTTCGACTTTCTCCTTGTGCTTTCTCAGCATCACGTGACCTCCACGCCTTAACACTTTCCAGTAGCATACAGCAGGGCTCGACTTTCATTTCACTTGCTGTATGATCTACTGTGGTATTACGCGCTGTCATTTCATCCACTGTTAGCAGTTGCAGACTATATATTCTTTCTGGTATTATAATAATTACTGCATTGGCTCATAAACAGATATGCAGTAAAGGCAAAATTCCATGGCTGAACAAATATTCAAGGTAGTGTCGTTATTGATATCTGAAAATGCAATTCAGCCATGTTATATTTTCTTATTTCTGTGATTTTTTTTTTTTTTTTAATTACGTTTTCCTCTCGCTCCGCCCAACTAAGGATCATGTGCACCGACATCCTGTTGTACACAAGTGGCCAATGTGAATCATGATGTAAGGGGGGGGGGATGAAGGACTTGCGTTCTGCCCGAATTCAAACCACTGTTTGTTAGACCCGTCGTACTTACCATACAGGAGAGAAGTCTGTGTTAATATCTGCCTGCGAAAGGTGTAACTTTGTGTTTTCTGTTTGTTTATGAAATATTGTTTATGAGTTGGAGATTGGGAACCATACCAGCATTCGTCTATATGATTGCGAAACCGTAATGAGAACGACAGGTACGCAGGGACCAGGACTCGAATCCACAATCCACTGTGCGGCGCCTCAATGCACTGAGCCACACTCATTGGTCAGTTGCTGTTTATTAGTATTTTTATCTGATGTTTATATTATCTTCTTTTTCTCCCTAATTGTTAGGTTCGAAGCTACTTTTTCTTGGGAATTTTTCGAACTGGGGTGGTTTTACATTGTTTTCCAGTGTATTTACGTGTTTCGTTAGAATGGTATCACTTTTCTTGGGAATTTTTGAAACTGGAGTGTTTTTCCATCCCCCCCCCGTATTTGCGTGTTTCATTAGATTGGTGGCTACTTTTTCTTGGTAAATTATTATACTGGAGAGGTTGTCCATTGTTTTCCATTGTATTTAAGTATTTCGTTAGATTGCTGGCTACTTTTTCTTGGGAAATTTTTTAAACTGGAGTGGTTGTTTATTGTTTCCCGTTATATTTGCGTGTTTACTGTTTTCTGTGGATGAATGTAATGTCTACATCTACATCCATACTCTGCAAATCACAAACATTGTGGATGGCAGAGGATGCTAAGCACCAATCCTAATTCTGCGCATTCCAATCCTGAATAGCACAAGGAATGAAGGAATACATAAAAGCATCGGTAGGGCATCTTATTTCTCGAATCTTATCCCTCCGGTCATTGCAACCTAAATAGGTTGGCGGAAGTATTTCATTGCACCCGTAATTTAATCATTTTCGCATATTCTCCAATAAATTCGATCGCAAACTATGTCGTCTGTCTTCCAAAACTATCCCAGCCCAATCTATATATAAATTCTGTGATACTTTCATAAGGGCTGTAACAACAAGTCACGAATCGAGCGGCTCTCCTCTGCACCCTCTCCACTGAGTCAATCAGACCTCTGCGATACGGATCCCAAACTCCACAACAGTAATCCATTTTTTTTTTATTTTTTTTTAACAGTTTAACGTCCCTTTTTAACAACGTGGTCTTTAGAGACGGGAAAGGATGGGGGCAAGGAATGGGAAGGAATTCGGCCATGGCCTTTTGAAGGAAGCATCCCGGCATTTGCCTGGAGTGATTTGGGGAAACCATGGAAAACCCAAATCTGGATGCCCGGACGGGGATTCGAACCGCCGTCCTCCCGAATGCGAGGCCAGAACGCTATCCGTTACACCACCACGCTCGGTAACAGTAATCCAGATACGGACGCACTAGTGTTTTATTCGCTATTTCCTTTGTATGAGCATTACAATTCCTCAAAATTGAATATGCGTAAGTTCAGTGCAATGTTTTGTTCATAAAAGAAATTTGGGTGGTGGTGAAACGCAGTGCTGGCCAGTTCAGGCCTACTCTTCCGCAAGACACCGAGGGTGCCACCAGGATTAATGTCCGCATTCGACGGACGAATTACCACGAGCAGTGGCGTGTGCCTTAACTCAATACGCACTGCTGCGAGTTTTGGAATTTAACCATGGATTTTGGTGCGCAGTCTGGGGATTACGAATTGTCCATCACCACATCTTCTACCCTGCCAGTTAAGTACTGATGATTAAAATTTCGTCCACCGTCACCAAGACTTAAACCTGTATCAGGCGCTGGGCACCATGATAGCACCGCAACCAACTGAGCCAATGTGGAGGGTCTTTATATTGCATCATTTCACAAACTAGCTATCGGCGGAAATCGTTCGGGCTTATTTAGTTGCTTACACAAAATAATTTTGATTAGATTTGAAATCTGATAACCTTGGGGAATTTTTCCTGCAATGTGGTAAGAAAATATGCATGAATAGTTTAAAACCCTAAGCTCTTTTTTTACTTACGGGTTTACGCCTCGTCAACGTCGAGCTCATTAGAGACGGGATGGGACTGCGGACAAGGAACGTGAAGGAAATTGGCCATGGCCTTTTGAAGGAAGCATTCCGGAATTCGCCTGGAGTGATTTGCGGAAACCATGGAAAACCCAAATCTGGATGCCCGGACAGGGATTCGAACAGGCATCCTCCCGAATACGAGACCAGAGCGTTAACCGCTCATCCAGCACGCTCCGTACCCTAAGTTAGTCGATGTCACTGCTAAATAGTGAAACACCACAATAGGAACAATTCAAATGAAGATTTTTGGTAATTGACGGAAGTTTGTTCGTTGAAGGCACAAACTGACTTGACATTATTGCTCAGTGCATCCACTGACCTCTTTTTTTTTGTTGTTGTTGTTGTTGTGTGAATTTAATTTCCTCTGCTATGAACACAACAGCCTACGGTAAACAATTTTCTTTATATAGTTAGCGCTAATGCTTACGCCATACATCACTGCGCCAGATTCACATTGTGTGCAAAGTATATTCCTGAAACAGGAACTAAATTTGTGGCGGGGCGACGTTATGAAGAAGCCTACCGAAAATTTTCTTAAAAGCAAGATTGCCTACTTCCTTCTGATAGTGTCGGTGACAGGCGTTAACCTCCATCGTAACCGGTCTGCTCAATTGAGCTGGTTCTCCAGCTGTCAAATTCCTCAACATCTAGTAGCTGCATAGACCAACATGTGCCACAGTACCTTTCGGTTTTCCCTCGGTTTAATGTCATTGGTAAAAAATTGAGCCGCGATGTTGTGATGCAGCCATTATATGTTACTGAACAAAATAAGTTATTGTACTACATGAGGCTACTACGAGATTATGAGTCATTAGAAAGATTGAACAACTTCTATAACCAGTGGCTTGTGATTTGTAACCGAACTACAAAAGTCTGCCAATCAGAAAGGGAAAATTCCACGCAAATTTAACCATTCATGCTATGAAAGTTAATTGAGTCCAAATATCGGATGAAATATGCTGGTCTCGTTTTACTTATACCGTAAGATCAACACAAAACTACATTGCCATGTACTCAATGCAGAGAGAGAAAGAGACAACTCCGTGTGAAAAATTCGAGAAAGATTTTACGACAGTGACATTTCGTGGAAACTCGCTGTGTTGGGGAACACCCGTTTTCCAACGTGCTCTGCAGAGTATAAGTGATCATCATAACACTTAGTTGAGATGACAATGAAACACTTCGTCCAACAACTTATTTGCTTTGTGAACATAAAAATGCAGAAACATAAGGTATAAAACCACAATAAATAATTTTACTACATTTGCTGTATAATGGTCTTCAAGAGGAAAATTATGGTAGATATTAGAATGAAAAGGAAGTGTTCCCATTATCAATATTTTTCCAAGCTTTGATCCTACTTTTGTTAACTGTGACAAATCTAAGAGAACATTCTATTACGTTCTTAAAGTTGGATGTGATTTGATGTACCTGATTGCAGCAATTCACATCATGGAACGGAATACTTTAAGGCACCCCCAAACGAAATAAAATGCTTTCTACCTTCTGAGAACGAGGTTTAATCGTGGCTCAAATCCAGGAAAATGATGAATTGGCCCAGTTTCACTGTCAAAGTACATTTCCCAAATACAGAATAACGGAAAATACACAGTTATCACCAAGATATCGATATTTACTTTTCTCTTTATGGTAGGTTGCCTTTAATCGTTTTGATCTTTTTTGACCACCAGTGAAATACTCTAATTGATTTTCCAGTTGTATGTACTCTTGTAGTCAAGGAGCAATATGAGAAAGCCGTCTGCAACACCGAAATACAGTTATGCAGAGTGGTTTCGCTAATAGAAGTGGTCTTGCTAGAGTCAGAACGTTATTAAAGTCAAGTTGATGTATAAATCTTCGTGTTTCCTTTATTTCCTTTTTTGGAAGTATAGTTTCGTATTTCAATCATAACAAGTTTCTGAACTATTATATTTCGAACTTCAAAAGAAATTTTACAGGCACGTACGTTTCTGTGATGTATATTTATATACTGCATTTTTATCTTCATTGTTATGACGGGCAAGTTAAGTATACTTGCCACCTTGTTTACAATATTGTGCGAGTGTAATTCAGTTACCATTTTTAACTTTCCCTGTTTCCTATCCACCCTTTTTGATACAAGTAAACGTCGGATGTCATAGCCGTTTGGAAGTAAAGTCAGCAGTCTTGCATTATTTCGCTATTACCAGTAGTCTCCCCGTTGAGAAAGTGGCATGATTTGTGTTAACAGTTTAGAAAGAGCAAGTTTGCTACTTTTAAGCTTGTTTCTACAACACAGCAGATACACTAATTGTTTTTTTACTACACATGAGTACTCACTCACTGACGTTAATTCGATCCATAAACATGAAGCCAGAAAATCGTTGCTGCCGTAAAATAATGACATCGTTAGTCGTAGTGGTGTAGTATCTTCTCCCGATTTGGTTTCCAAATACAACGGTCGTTTTTTCCTGTTAAAATCGTGTGTTGTTAATATAACGTTAGAAAAAATAAAGTGACAACCATATAGTAGTGTAAGACTGAAGTTTTTCATGGCGTTGTATATAAATAAACTCTTCTTAGGCATCCAACCGCGTAAAAACGTCACACTATAAAGTCCATATACAAGGCTTCGGAGCACATCCTTCCCTGGAGAAGACTCATATTTGGCAGTAGGTTTACAATCAAAACTTCTTCGGTTCTGTTTGTGAGCTATATCATTGTTTCCTTTATTTCTTTTCTCTTCATCTTCTGATGTCGTTTCTTTGGCTATTCTCATTCTTTATTTACAGTGACAGCTGTATCCTCTCTGATTTTTTCTGCCATCCTTTCATCATCCATTTTATTTGTGTTCATAAAAGTGTTTCCTTCTGTCTTTTACCAGTTTGCCTATTCTTTGTTCTGTATATAAGATCTTATTTCTTTGGTTCGTATTTTGCCACTTTTTTCATTATGGTTCTTCAAATTGTGTTTCAGCTATTTTCTTATAATCATTTCTTTGATTGTGTCAGCATTATAAATGAGTATGGGTCTATTTTTAACATCATATATTTCTACATTTCTTTCGATGATCATGTGGTACAAAATTTCTTAAGTAGCTGGATATCCTTAGTGTTAATGGTTTTGCTACCACAGCGCGTCGGGGATTAGCGTTAACGTTCTGACCTCTCACTCGTGAGGACGCAGATTCGAATCCCATCCGTTCATCCAGATCTTGGTTTACCATGGTTTCCCGAAGTTATTCCCCAGGAAGGAGGAGATGGTTTCCCTCCAGTTCCATGCCACCAGACCTTTCCCTCTATCAGGAAAAAACAAAGGAGAATGAAAGAATGAAACTACAGATTTTTATAGTAAATTAATTTCATTCATCGACTTCTTTTGTTTGCCTTTTACTGCTATTTTGTCATTTACTTCCAGTTTTCATCTTTATTTTCTATATGTGTATATATTCTAGCATTTTTACTTTCAAGTGTTTATCATTCTATATTGTACTCTAGTTGCGTATGACCAATGTAACAGTCTACTCTAAACAATTATGTATGAGCTACTACCAATTTTGTATGCCCATTTAAAAAGTAAATTGTTTGATGTGGTTAGTAATAACCCGAGACACAGGAATATTCAATGAATCTCTAGTTCCTAATTAAAAACGATTTCTTAACTCCTCTCATTTCAGCATTAGTTAGTAATTTTAACTTCTTACAGTATTTTTGTCGA
Organism: Vandiemenella viatica; assembly: GCA_031002005.1. Classification (NCBI taxonomy): domain Eukaryota; kingdom Metazoa; phylum Arthropoda; class Insecta; order Orthoptera; family Morabidae; genus Vandiemenella; species Vandiemenella viatica. Next base: position 254,599,239 of record CM061920.1, on the reverse strand, counting down.
ACATGATTTACACTGATCAGCCAAAACATTATAACCACCTACTTACTAGCATACTGCTCCGCCTTTGGGGGCGTCCATTAATTACGTGTGGTGTAGGGGGGAGGGGGGGATCCGGCGAAATCTCACCAAAGGGGAGGGGGGGGTCAACTGAAATCTCACGTGAGGTTCCGAAACGACCGGTATGTCGACTTTAGGGGGGGGGGGGATATAAGGTCTACAAACTCCTTTGTGGCGGGTATAACCACCCCCCGTCGGAAACAGGAGAACTAAAATAATGTCTCGAAAACCTACGTGGTCGATCAGCAGAGGGGGAGGCTGGTCGACTGTTCACATGCTAGAGTAGTGAGCATCTATGGAAAATATTTGAAGGACGATGAAGTCACGACTAGGCGACAATGTGATGGACACCCACGCCACACCACAGAACGTGGAGGTCGGAGGCTTGCCCGCTATGTAAAGCAAAATAGGGGATGATCTGTGACAGAAGCGCGATTCTTGTGTTCTGAAACAATTCTGGAAGCACCAGAATCGTTCTCTTCCGTCAGATCTGTCACAGATCATCCCTTATGCTGCTTTACAGAGCGGCCAAGCCTCCAACCTCCACGTTCTGTGGTGTGGCGTGGATGTACATCACATTGCCACCTAGTCGTGACTTCACCATCATTCAAACACTTTCCAGTAGCACGCGAACAGTCTCTCCGTTTCCGAGTTGCTCGTTCCCCCTCGCCGCGCCTACGAACCGCTGGCCCATAATTTAAGGAAATTTCGTGACCTTAGCGTAGGAATCTGGTATCAGATACTTCAGGAAGCCTACCAAGGACTTGTAGAATCCATGTTACGCCGAACCGCTGCTGTATTGCGTTCGAAAGGTGGATCAATATGACAGGAAGTAGGTGGTCATAATGTTTTGGATGATCAATGTAAATGACACTGAGTCATTTAAGATCATGGCGGCTATTAATCGTTATATTCTCCTCTTTATTTGAATTCACGCCAGATTTGTTGTATCATCACTTCGGTTGTCAGCTGGGTAGTTTGAGATCTCTAATTGTTGTCGCTTGTGGGGAAATAGGCTAGATCTTACTCGAATATTTTAATTGAAACCCCTGCTGTAATTGAGTGATCATTGTAGAGCATTCATACTCAACATGCGTCCTGTCAATCCTTTCCATCTGGCCCGAAGCCTAGAACGGTGCTGGTACAATATTTATTTAAATATAGGAATACCAACGCTTGATTAGTAAACTATCTACGCGTCTTGTCTTCAAAAGAGAGAATGCGGGTGCGGCGCGCGGACGGCGGGGGAGAGTATCCATTTGTTTAGTCAAGGTCAAGTGCTTTCAAGTGTTTTACGCACTGTGGCCATGGGGGAAAGAAATATCTGGAGACGATGCAAGGGAACTTCACCACGCATTGAAGTGACGCCGGGGGGAGAGGATGGGGATGCGTGGCCGCCATATTACCCATCCATACAGACACGGGGAATAAGAGCAAAAACCTCAAAGGGACTCTAGGATAAAAGTGACGCCGCAATCTGATGGTGGATTATTATGTAACTCGATGAGACAAATAAAATATTAAGAATAATTTTTTTATCCTTCTTAGTTTTAGAGATATTCTGTCTCAAATATGAGATGTTTTTGGTTGAAATTCAGAAGAAAAAATTGGTCAAGGTCAAATTTGATGATGGATTCTTATTTAAAAAGGCGAGACAAATAAAAAATAAAGAATAAAAAATTTTGATATCTCACCTAGTTCTAGAGATATACTGTCTCAAAAATTAGGTGTCTTGAGTTGAAATGCAGAAGAAAAATTTCGCAAAAAGTAAAATTTGATGATGGATTCTTATGTAACGCGACGAAAAAAATCGAAAATAAACAATAAAATTTTTCGATATCTTGCTTAGTTTTCGGGATATACTGTCTCCAAATTGCAATTGTATGGATACGTAATATGGCTGCCGCCGCCACTGCCCATGCACAGTATCAGCTGGGAGTTTAGAGGCGGCGTCGCAGGATAAGCGGTATTTCGTCTCCATATATTTCTTTCGTCCATGACTGAAGCTGTATGTACACGTACCGTCTTTGAATTTTATCCGTCTAATAAAGTGAACGCGATTCTTCTGTTACTTACTACTTATTATCATGTAATGGATCAAATTAAAATAGTAACAACACTGACTAGTGTTTCTTCAAAGACAAAACGTAAAAATATCAGATGAAAATATATTATTTCAAGGCGATTGGAGGGAATAGTATTTTGTTGTGACTAACAGACACACTTCGGCAACTTGCTTGATTTTTAGAAAAAATGTTATGTTAAAAACTATAATTTTGTGCGGCACTATACAACGAAACATAAGACATTTAGTGATAGTTTACCAGTGGGAAGTTAATTGCGGAAAAAAATTATGCTTCTTCGAAAAGTTGTTACATTAACAAGATTATGAAGAAATGTTTTACAAATGCTTAAAATATAGTATTTTATAAGTTTAGTAATTAAACAAAAATTAAAAAACTACAGCTCTCAGATCCCACCTGCACTGGGGGAATTGAAGATATTTCGAAACTCATTTCTGACCATATCACTTATGATTTGAAAAATTGTAAATATTTTAGACTATATTTTGATTCCAACACTGATTAACATCGCAATGTTCTACTTTCGTTCGTTACTCCACTGAACATAATACGGTTCAAGAAGACTTACTAAAATTTCTACCTATGAAAGGTCTAACGGAGGCAAAGATTATATTGATATCATTGGCACTTCGAGAAAAATAATACTGATATTAAAAATTTATGTGTGCATATACACGGGTGAATGACCGTCAGTGACAGGAACTTAAAATATTTACTTCCATTCTTGAATGACTTAAAAAAATTTGCGGTACATAGCTCTGTTCCTGAAGTTAATACCATCATAATCCATTGTAAATATAATTAATTTATTAGAGAACTGGAACATAATCACAGAAATTTGTGGTGCCTTTTAGCTTTTCCCTTCCATAATACAAAAAACTTGGTGACCTGAATCGTGGTTTACAGCGTAAAAATAAAACAATTTTTCGGACGGCGAGTAAAGTATTAGCTTTGGAAGACTAGTTTAAGATGTACATCGAAGAAATCTATATAAATAAATTTGAAATTCTGACTCAACGTTTTTTCTTTTAATTCGCGCTTTTGTTTATATAGGCCTACCTTTGTTAATTATTTCGTAAGTATTTTTCATAATCTTTTCTTTTTTTATTTCTTTTTTCAGTGATTTAGAGTGGTTTATTTTCTTATTTTCATTTTGATTAATTAGAGTTTTTTGTTCTTTCCTTTTTTTCGTTTCTTTAATTTTATTTTATTTTTACAGTGATTTTGAGTGATTTGTTTTCTTATTCCGTTGTAATATAGTTGTGTCATTCGTGAGTAAGATGGAAGAACTGCTCATTCCGATTTGAAATTGCCATTGAACATACAATGCTTGAAAATCCCATCTGCAACATTTCCAAAGCGTCCGGTATGGAAAAAGTATTGCAGAAATGTAAAATTTTGTTTGGGATGAATGTACGATGGCACAAAAAATCGTTCGAGTTTCTTGATCGATCATGGCAAGATTTGTGTGGAAACGTCAGACCATTTGGGAACGCATTAATATTGCTTGCAAGAGATTTAAGATAAACATTATCTGTAATTCCTCGATCGACATCAGTGGACGAAAGACACTTGCCTGAAACACTCTACTTTGTGGCGACACCAAAAACGTTGAAATTAACTACAAATATGCCTGAAGCTGCAAAAGATCGATTACCAGAGATATTCCAACATCAATTGCTGCAAATTGGGAACGGAAATGTGACAGTTGACCTGACCGCGGGACGAATTTCATTGCTTCTGCAACTTCTGCAATTTAGTAATTAAAAAAAAAAGAAAAAAAGTTGTTTGAAAAAGTAACGGTATTTTGGAATATTCAAATTAATTATAAGAATAACGATTGCTGAGTGAACGAATTATCCTTGTCGTCAATAAAAAAGACGAATCCCCGTCCGGGCTCGGTTTTCCCACTGTTTCCCTAAATCACTCCAGGTGAATGCCGGGATGCTTCCTTTAAAAGGCCATGGCCTAATTCCTTTCAATTCCTTGTCCGCAGTCCCATCCCGCTTCTAATGACGAGGCCTAAAGCCATAAGTAAAAAAAAAAAAAAAAAAAAAAAAAAAAAAAAAAAAAAAAAACAAAGACGTCTACGAACTTAACAATATTATTCAGTCTAACATCCAAAGCGAGGCAGTCCGTACAAGCAAATGAAGCAGTTAACTGTCCAACAGAATGTTTGAAGTTACTCGATCTGCCAGGGATGCCACCGCACGTACTGCAATTGAAAATCGAAGTGCTGGTTATCATGTTGCGAAGTATCTACCAGCCAATGCTTTGCAAGGGCACTCGGCTTGCAGTAAAATTAATTAGTGAGCAACGTCATAGAAGCAACAATTTTTACAGGACTTTTGAAAGGTTCTTATTATTCGGCCCATTTCAATTTAAGAGACTGCAGTTCACAATTCGATTGGCGTTTGCAATAACCATCAACAAAGCTCAAGTCCAATCGTTAGAATTATGCGGTTTAGTACTAGACACGGATTGATTCTCACAAGGACAATTATATTTTGCATGTTCTAGAATCGAAAAACCAGACAATCTATATATGTTCAAAGACGATGGAACAACAAAAATATTATATACCTACTAGCATTGTGAAATTAAACATATTAGAAATGTGTGCTTTCTTTTTTCTGTCTTTTTCATTTAACCCGATTGAGCCACAGCAACGTGGAGCCGGATAGAGCTTGTACAAAATAAATAAATAAAATATAAAAAAAAGATAATTGCGTAACTTTCCATCATTGGTAAAGATTTAAGAAAAATAAATAAATGTATGTTATTGGCAGAAAATAACTGGCATTTAGAAGTATTATAGAACCTGCGACTTTGGCATTTGATAATTTGATTGATTTTAAAAACGACTCAAATCTGGAAATTGTTTTCAAAGAAACAATGAGCGCCAGACTATTTGAAATGCTGAAAAATTTCACACAATTGCTGACGTTCGCTTCAACAAACCTTCGTAAATCCTCATATTTCAGAATGAAGTATGGAAAAAATGTGTTCATATCTCGGCTTACTGAGTCACACTTTAACGATGTTTGAGACTAACACATAGCAATTATAAACCGGATTTATCGTAAGTTGTCAAAAATTTGTCGTAATCTCAGCAATCCCATTAATGTTAAATAAATGCGTACTATTGAATGTGGAGTTTTATTCTACTGTAGGTTATTACGGCCCATCATGATATAGCAGTAGCGCCATTTTGCCCAAGAAGAACAAAGTTGAGAATGGCTGGAATAGAGGAACATTATACAGTATATGTGTAGCACATAAATTGTAGGGTCGGTTGTGCAGTGGCAACATTAAAATGTTGTTTGTGGGGAAAAAAAACTTTTCACGATCTTACTGGAATGGTGGAAGATAGTTATCGTATCGCCCTTATGACGTGGCATAAACACTATTTTTTAGCATGTGGTTATTACCCTTTGTGTTGTCCGAACCATCATAAAACAACTTTTAACCAAGAAAATCTTTTCATCAATTGTATAATGAATGTTTACCAACATTACAACCACTGAAGATTTATTAATGCATAAAATGATTACATCTGCCGGATTTTTTTTTTTTTTTTACGATTTCATTCCTCCTAGCTGAAGGCTGGGAGGCGGGCTGTTGGAGAGTCAGGAAGACTCTTTTCAGCCTACTCTACGGGGAGGGAAGGGGGATGGAAGGTCGGCCGTGGCCTTGTAGGGAACCATCCCAGCATTCGCCTAGAGTGGTTGAGGAAAACCACGGAAAACCTCAACCAGGATGTCCGACCGAGGTTTGACCCTCGTCCTCCCGAATGATAGGTAGGAGGCCGTAAACGGTCTCCTCCCATCTCGGTTATCTGCCGGAACTGGATTTAGCTTTGATATACGCTAAATTAATTAATACGACAGCGAGAAAGTGCTTTACGGTGCAAAGATGTTTAGTTCTATTTTTTAAAAAAAAAAAAAAAAACCTAAGCATCTTTGCACCGTAAAGCACTTTTTCGCAGTCGTATTAAATAATTTAGCGTATGTACATCTGCCGGAACTGGATTTAGCTTTGATATATGCTAAATTAATTAATACGACTGCGAGAAAGTGCTTTACGGTGCAAAGATGTTTAGTTTTTTTTTTTTCACCCTTTCGTTTCACCCATCTATTGACTATGACTACGCAACTTCATTTCTTCTTCTGAGTTTCCTTCCTCCGTCGCCAGTACTATTTCATTCTCTGGCTCACTCTTGATTTTTCTTCCTCTGGAAATGCCCTCCTTTTCCTGGGTGGTTTTTCTTAAGTCAGATCCTTTACCTCCGCAATTTTTCCTCTGAATAATTCCCCGTCTTGGATGTCTTCCATGATGATCCCACATCTTTTCAGATCCTGATGGACCGTCTTCACCCATGGAACTTGAGTCTTCCTGTTCTCTTATCCATTCTTTCTGGTTCCATTCTCTTGATATGTCCATAGGAAGCTAATCTCCTTTTCTTAATTGTGTTTGATACCTTTTCAAACTTATAGTACTGTATAATTCTTGGTTCGATCTCAAACGGAAATTAAATTCGCTTCCTGTTTTAGATGTTTAGTTATTAACAAAACTATTTCCATCGTCACTGTTGTGAGTATGTATAAAAGTTTACATTCATTTCAAAAAACTTGAGAACCAATGCTAACTGTAGTACAAACGAAGTGTCTGAATCGTACTGACTATGAAGTAACAAGAGTATTGAATCAGCTGGTTGGCAGTGGAGACAGGTTCTTCTGCAAACTGGTTGTGAAAGTTCAGTAGTCCCCCGACCTCAATTCATGTTGGCCAAATTAAATCAAGTTGACTAGTCAAGGACCCTGCCACTGTGTTGACTAAGAACGCCTATAGCAGGCTGGAAGAAGATTTCTACTACTTAAACAACATAATAATCCGCTGAAAGAAGACAAAGTCTGTCATAAAGATTTTATGAACCTCTTAAATTAATCAGGAAGGATGTTTAAAACGCAAACAACCAGGTGCAAAAAGAGGGTTAAAATAAAATTACTTCAATTTGCCTCCGGTCATTGTGAAAGTCAAATAAAGCAGTGGCGAAGGAAGAAGTGATTTATTGCCTCCAGCCATTGAAATTATGTACAACGCTGGAATATATAAAAACTAAAACAACAGTTCAATTGGCGTTTTTATAAAAAATCATATACAGTATATTATTTCTATAAGGTATTTTTTTGTCACAAGCCTATATTTTCCTTCATACTTAACCGAAATCAATGAATGAGATGTCATTTTAAAGCTTATGGTCTCGTCTTTGGTTACATCATATTTTAAGAAAGAAAGTTTTCGGAATTCGACCCTTAAAGGGAAAAAATGTCAATATGTCTAAAATGCTGTTTTCTGTGCTACGAGTTATTTAATTCCCTGGATCTGAAATCGTTTAATGAAGTATCTTTTAAAGATTAAGATCTCCGCTTTAACGACGTCGTATACTAAGACAATTTTTTTTCGGAATTCGACACTTAAAGGGAAAAAGTGTCAATTTTTATAAAATGCGTTTTTTGTGTCTCGAGCAATTTATCTCAATGGATATCTAACGAAAATCGATAAATGAAGTGGGATTATAGGGAGTAATGTCTCAGCATTGTGACATCATATTTTAAGAAATAATGTTTTGGCAATTCAACCCTTAAAGGGAAAAAGTATAAATTTTTCTACAACGCATTTTTGTGTCACGAGCCATTTATCTCCCTTGATATCTAACCGATATAGATAAATGAGGTATCATATTAAAGACTAAAGTCTTCCCCATGGTAACATTTAAGAAAGGAATTTTTCGTAATTCGACCCTTAAAGGGCAAAAATGTCAGTATTTCTAAAATGCGTTTTTTTTGTGTTTCTAGGCATTTATCTCCCTGGATATCTAACCAAAACCGAAAATGAACTAGGAGTATGAAGAGTAACGACTCAGCTTTGGTGACATCATATATTAAGAAAGATTTTTTTGGGGAATTTATCCTTTAATGGGAAAAAGTATAAATGGTTCTACAACGCATTTTTGTGTCACGGCCCATTTATCTCTATTAATATCTAACCGAAATTGATAAATGTGGTATCATTCTAAAAGTTAAGGTTTCCGCATTTTTAGAAATGAATTTTTCTGAATTGAACTCTTAAAGGGCATAAATATCAGTATTTCTAAAATGCGTTTTTTGTGTCTCGAGTCATTTATCCCCCTGATAAATAATTCAACAAAATTGATAAACGAGGTATCATTTTAATGACTGAGGTCTTCGTAAGGTCTTAGGTTCCGTTACACCACATTTTAAGAAAGAAATGTTTCAAAATTCTATCCTTAGAGGGCAAAAGTATTAATATTTCTACAACGCATTTTTCTGTCACGAGCTATTCATTTCCCTCAATACCTAACCGAAATTAATAAATGAGGTATCTTCTTAAATATTAAATTATCCACTTTGGTCACATCATATTTTAAGAAAAAACTTTCTCCAAATTCAACCCTTAAGGGGCAAAAATATCATTATTTCTAGAACTTTCTTTTTTTACCTCACTTGATAACTAATCGAAATCGGTAAATGAGGTATCATTTTAAAGACGAAGATAGCTGCTTTGGTCACACTATATATTATAAAAGAAATTTTTTGGAATTCGACCCATAAAGGGCAAAAGTATCAATATTATTTCTACAGCGTGTTTTTTTTTAATTTTTTTATTACAAGCCATTTATCTTCTTCGATACCTAGCCGAAATCGATAAATATCATATCGTTTTAAACATCTCCAGTTTCCAGTTAGGTAAAATCATAAATTAAGATAGAATTTTTCGGAATTTGGTGTTTAAAGTGGTAGCGTGTATGAGAAAGGTCAGAGCCAAGTCCCTAGATTGCAACAGTAGATATCACAGAGATGTCAATAATATTTTATTTTTTTTATTCAATAAGAAGCTTTTCGGAAAAAAATTCTGTTATGAAAACACCTTCGTTTTGCTATACAATTCCAATGTAAACATTTTATTCACACAGCAACAAATATATAAGAAATGTTGATATGTTGTGTGTATTTTGTTCAGGTTGGTTGTATTCTGTTATGGTCAGTGACAGTTTGTCGTAAATTTTCCTAACTGTTTCGTAATATGTTGTAAGTATATTGATGCGTACCTATTACACTAAAAAAAATATCTACGACAAAAGTACGGTTCTACTTTTCATTATATTACAAGCATTCAACCTCACTATTCATCGTATTGTATTCGTGAAATTTTCGAACGGGTCGTCTAGTAATTTATTATTTTAACAAGCTACTGTAAAAGAAATTGCCGGTAAAAATAACGTTAAATTTACTTCAGTTTGTATTCCTATGTTCTTTCTCCTCTAATCTGAGTCACAATGTATCTTTATCACAAATTCCTCCAATCATTTTCCATTATTAATATTATTAAAAATATTATTGTTACGCTATTATTTTATTTTTTATTAACGATAGGTATCTTAAATATTTTATACCGAAATGATGAAAGCTGGTAAAGAAACTTTAGGCTTTAGGGAAAAAGCCGCCCCAAAGTCTTGGATCACAGAAGAAATTTTGGAGTTGAAGGATCAGAGGAGTAGGCACAAAAATGCTCAGGATGGAGCAGGAAGAGAGCAATACAGACAATTTACAAATCAAGTAAACAGGAAATGCACAGAAGCAAAAGAAAGATGGCTGCAAGAAAAGTGTGAAGAAGTAGAAAAGGAAATGGTCGTAGATGAAGTAGATGTGTCATATAGGAAAATCAAACAGAATTTTGGAAAAATGTAGAAAAGAGGTGTGAACAATAAAGCTGCTGGTAGGAAACCTCATCTAAGCTCAGAAGATAGAGCTAACCGATGGAAGGAATACATATAGAAACTGTATGATGGAAATGATTTGAACAACAATGTTTTGGAAAAAAAAAGGTTGAAGTAGACTTTGACGACTTAAGTGATACTGTTTTGAGGACAGAATTTGATAGAGCTTTGAAGGATTTGAAATCAATAAAGGCATTTGGAATCGATGAAATTCATGCAGAACTTCTGAAAACCCTGGAGAAGAAGGAATCCAAAGATTATTCAACCTTATATCAAGAAGTTATTAAACACGTGATTTTAATAAAAGTATCACCTTCACACTTCCGAAGAAAGCACAAGCATACAGATGTGAGAATTGTCGCACAATAAGTCTAACATCACATGCTTCAAAATTACTGACCAGAATAATATACAGAAGAATGGAAAGTGTATTAGAAGGTATAATAGACGAAGATCAGTTTGGGTTTAGGAAAACTGCGGTACAAGAGAAGCGATTCTGGCGTTAAGATTAATACTTGAAGGTGTCAAGAAAAACAAAGCGACGTTTATGGCGCTTGTTGATTTGGAAATGTGGAAACCTTGTATGATGTGGTGGGAAAAGTGAATAATTTTAAATCTGAATTTAAAATAATAGACTGTATTCAACATGGAACAATATCATAACGTTAATATGTTTATTTTATTTCACTTTGCTTCGTACAGCCTGCTCAAGTATTTTAGTTCATCCAGTGCTTTCAGTTTCTCCATGTGAATATTACCTTTCGAGTAATTCTAGACACTCAACAGAATGGACATTACAAGCACCCTCACATACAACAGTTAAACAGCCATGCCCTCGGCAGGACTCGAACAGGCGACCTCTACTCTAGCCCCTACGCTGCCGAGGCCGGCCTTACAGACAGCTCTTGAAGCACAAAGCACTCAGTTAAAACCACCGCCGCTGGAGGTCACACACAGATACAGTCAAGAAGAGGACTTCCTAAACGGAATGTAATAGGAACTGCATCGTTCAGAACACTATCAAAAAAGGTTACACTTTTGACAGCATCGGCAAACGGCTTAGCAGAGTGAATAAGAGCGACGGATCAGAAAATGAAGACAAATGTTATTACTGTAAGCTAAGCCTCCTGAATGGGAACCGTGATTCTCAATTTGCTAGCAAATGATAAAAGGAAGTATCCTACAGAAAAAAAAGCGTCACAAATGTGTTGCACCTTCTTTCTAATAACAATTTCATGGGAAGCAGTTCTCAGCTTAACCTCAGCCAAAGGATCTCAACGATTTGATAATGAACAACCTCTTTTATTTCTCTCTTTTTTTGATAGCTCTGATGAAATACTGGAGATCATATCTATGGTGTTTGCAGAATTAAGTTATGGTAGTTGATCTGTAGTGATAAGTGCGTGAGAAAGATGTACTTTAAGTTAATGTACTGTAAAGAAATATTCCAACCAAACGGCTGGCAATCTTAGCGCAAACCCCGATCCCCTTGCCTACTCCAAATCTGGTTAAATGATTTAAATTTGAAAAAAGCTTGTGATAGTCGTCAATGTTTTTTCATGCTAGGAAGAAGTTATGGAGTGTTGTTCAGTAATTACCGTACAAGGAGACGTATTGCCACTTATCCAACTGCAATATTACAAACATTAAGTTGGCGGCTTTAGGTGCAATTGATTCCACTGCATTATTGCATTAAACTGTTTCAGCCTGTAATGAGAGACGCTTTAGAGAGAGGAAGGTCGGGAGGGAGATTTTATAAATTTATTATTTAAAGAATTAATTTTCATTTGCCAAGAATCTCATTACTGCCAGATCGCAAGGAAACTGACATTGATATTTATTTTGTTCATTTGGCTCCTACACCGCTAGGCATATTTAAATTTACTATTAACATATAAATCAATGCAAAGCCCAGACGTTACAATTTACCGATTTATCAAAGCAAACAATTGATTGAATTTACATTAATGTGATTCGGGAATTATCTAACGAAATTAAACATTCAAAGATGACAAATATGCACAATATGACGCGATAACAAATATCAGAAACTAAAACATAAATACATGTAGGCCCTACATGAAAATGAATCTCGGGAGCCGTTATATTAAAGAAAACATTATGGAACTTGTGATATGCAAAGGCCTCCATACACATAACGTTCAACAAAAGATGCCAGCTAGCTCAGAATTGAATCTGCTTAATGAGCAGATGTCTTGGTCTCAAGTCGCTTACGGGTCTGTTACAGTCTCAAGAACCCAGTGATTCATGACCTGGCGTGTACACATTACTATCGTAGGCGGCGTCACTGGTGGTTGTCGCACAGCCTATCTCTGTGTACGATGTCGATACAGCAACCAGATGAGGGGCACCAGGCTGCGATCATAGGACAGTTACTCTTCGACACCACCCGGGTCGAACCGTCACAGAACGCTGCCAAGCCAGTAGTATCGCCTCCGCTCTTGGGAAAGATGGCCTCCTTCCTCTCGGCGAAGAAACTTGGGGGGGCAGAAAGAATAATTCCTAGTTTAAGTTATGAAAACCCCGAGGACAAGCCTTCCAGAAATCACGTGATGTCACCGCACACTCAGATTCGCGACCCACGATCCGCGTGTCTGTTTTGGTGGGGGGGGGCGGGAGAGCTGGCCTTCACAGCTTTGCTACACAACCCAAAGGACGACGCCCCGGCCTTGACCGGCGACAATCTGGCTGTCCATTGTCCCTAGGCGTCACAGAGGCGGGTTGACTAACGCTACTACTTGCGCCCCTGGGTCGAGATCTCTAGCCCTCGCTTTAAACAGAAATCTTACACTCGCATATTTGCATTAAGTCCTCTCACATAAATAACCTTGCATATTAATTTAACCATATACAATTTGGGCTGCCCGAGATCAGTTTAATTAATCTAACCTAGGACCTGAACAAAATTAATATTAAAATAATCTGAAATATATAAATTGTAGTGTGACGTAATAACGTCCCGCTACAAGCCTTCTGAAGACGTAGCCACAATGGCTGGTGTAATGAAGACTAAAAAAAAGTAACTTATTCCACAACACGAATATTGGATGGATCTTCCCGAAGGTGGCATATTACGCCATTGTGTCAGGGGTAAGACGGTAAGTTCCTTTCCTCTGGGACCTACAGTTTAACGTGGAATCTGAACCACGAATAGCGATATCTGACATTAAAGCAATGACCGAAACTAGAGTGTGACAAGGCTGTGGGTGCGCTGTTGTGACGGTCACGTTTGGGTGTTACACGTGCTCCGTGCTCGGGAGACGTTACCCACAGATTCCCTCGGTAATGACCACTGTCCCACTAACTGTGTAATGTGTTTGTTTACGGCGGCGGTGTGACTTCTGGTTTTCCTTGCTGTGTATCAGTTTAAACCTCTGTGTTGCCACGTAGGTCGATGACCTTGCGGTTACCTTGCGAAGGCCACTTCCTGTAAACTGTCACATGGCCGCCAAACGGAACCTGAAACACCGTGCAAAGTGTTTGTTCTCTCTTTTTTTTATCGCTAATATGAAAGACTTTTTACGGCGGATTAGCAGTTTCTCGCATTACAAGGACCATTCGTGTTTGTTTCAAAAACCCGGTTTCAACCTTACCCCTTTCTACTACTGGTTTTTTTCCATCTACCAACGATATTCATAGTATTTATTTCGTTACACTTATAGTCCACTCAAATATATCTTAAAGATTCTTTTGTATTTAGTTCTGTTTCACAACTCAACAATGTCATTGCCGCTGGAGGCCATGGCTTTTTGAAGGACCCATCCCAGTATCCGCCAGAAATTCCAGGAAACTAAGTAAAACGGAAATCAGGATGGCTGAATCGGGAATTGAACCCGGCTGTAATGTTAATCGTTTAGCCACCAAACAATTGTTAATTTTACTGTATTCGTAGTGATTGGTTTCTGCTGCATGTACTGTAATGTTGTACGCCTGTTCTTTGTATCAAAATTTCATTCCTTTGATGATTGTGACGGGTTGGCAAAAATTTTCTCCAGTAGACATTCTGTAACACTCTTAATCTACTATTTACTGAATTATTCACTGTCCATAGTTCTGCTCCAAAAAGTGATACAACATTGAAACAGAGATATGAAAATATTTATGCTGGTATTTTATTTTGGACATAATTCTAGACCCTTCTTCATCCATTTTATTCAAAACACATCCTTCATCTCTTATATAAACGTATGTCCTAGTCTATATTTGAGTCGGTTTCGATATCTATTTTTACATTCAGCTGCACATATGGTTTTTTACTAGCATCTGTTTACAGGTCCGAGCCCTCTATAAGCATCCTCATATCTTAACTTATATAACAACAGCATATGGTTGATAGCTTGTGGTTCGTTTCAAATGTCTTTGTCGGTTTTGATAGAAAATAGTTTTATGTATAGCAGCATCCTGTTTGGCTCAGTGATCTAAGGCACCAAAATTTGGTGCTCTAGAAAGCCAAATTATGCTGCACCCGTACTTAAGGATTTTTGACTCTTTGGACCAGACAAGTCCTAAATTTGAAAGAAAAAGGATTCGAAATTTCTTTTCGCGTGGTGAACAGCTGATTTGAACAGAATACTTTTCCATGCCGCGCTCCAGAAATAATTAAATATACGACCGGGACCTAATGCTTCAAATGGGAAATAAATGTAATGTTTGTACTTTTATATACACCATATCCACTATTAAAGATAAGATTACGTTGATGGTAATCGTATCACCATATCAGGCAATCTGAAACTTCTGTATGAAATTATAACTTTTTTAAGTTAGAGTTTGTTGAACAGTTGAATACATAATTCATTATTATGTAAAATGCAAAAATATAACCGTTATAAGCTTAAATAATTTATGTTTTCACCAGTAAGAGTGAGTAGCCCGATAAATGAATAGAAACATATCTGACTAATGATTAAGAGTTCCCCGTGAAAATCTGGTTATTGGTGCAATTCTTACTCGCTCTTTACCATATCTCCTTTACACCTGGCAAATCTTGTTTTCTGTACTCGTATTTTCAGTGTTCTAAAACACTTCAAAAGTTCGTATGAAGCATTTTCGATTTAGATCCATCCAGTACATGCAGACAATTCCTGAGGGGCAATGACTCAATCACGTGGCTTCCAACTTATTACGAAAACCATACGGAATCACTCTGTATGGTAGCATTGTGTTTCAACTGATTAGAATGACTGTGTCCAAGGATGAATTAATATTTTCCTTTGCTAATATTTACTTGCTCAGTACTGAGATTTTTTAAAAAATCTTATATCAGGTACTAACACAAGAATTATTTAGATATACCGAGAGATGATATTTTGCCCCGGAAATCTGTATCCAGAACTTGAGAGATTTCATATGCACGAATAATAAGAGCGACATACTATTTAATGATTAGATATTTAGTTGGAAAACTATCGTTAAACCCTTAATTTACATTCCCCTCAACGTAGCTAATAAATGAATCCATGGTAAATGTTATCAGTCGTATATTAACACATTTAAAAAGCACGTTTCCTGTTCGGATTATACTTTTGTCAACAAATAAGGTTATGAAGAATATTTTATTTAATGGGACAAGTGAATACGTCTATACAATAACCGAAAACCCTTTAAAAAAATTTAAAAAGAGGGCTGAAACGCATAATGTGAGATATGAACCAACACACACGTCGGAAGCGAGTTAAAAAAAAAATAGCCCAACTTCACAGTAAGACGTATCGAATGTATTGTTTTAAATATTCTTGTACGCTGAAATTTGAATCAAACTACTAAACACAAAATTTTGTTCAAAATTCTACATTTAACAGTAAATATCATTAGGCAACGATCAAAGATCTGGTAGTTCCGTAATTAAGGCGCTTGCTTCGCATCATAGTCGTCAGTATGAGAGGTAGTTTTACTGACACTTAATCTCACCTTCACCTCTGGCAAAATTTTATTTTGGTATGTCAAGCACGCGCTTACTCATCGTCTTTCGAATTCCACGTCAAACCGTAGGCTTAGCAACGTCAGAGATGGTACGTATTCCAACTTCACACGCTGTCACCACGACACAAATTCACGTCAGTTATCGAGTTAATCAATCTTACATTTAATATTTGTTGTGAACCTTAGCTTTTTCGTTTGTTCCTGCTGATTGTATGACATTATCTGGTTATTAGTAGTGTGACTAGTGTAAAAAGACATGCGAATAGCTATCATTCATAAACTTGTCGACCTTAAAAGAAAATTGATCGAAAGAGAGAACGGAATTAGTTCAGTTTAATGCAATAAACTATGCCACATTAGATGTAAAAGATTTTTGAGACAGGATGGCAAATGCTGAGAAACAGACGAAGTACATTTTGAACATATTTACTGCAATAATGCTATCTGGTTTATTTATAGTCGATTACAGTGAAATGGACCACCATAGAAACACGAAAGCTTCAGTACCTTGGCCACATCATAAGGAACAATAGCCGTTATGAACTGCTGCAATCTGTTCTCCAGGGGAAAATACCAGGAAAGAGAAGTGCTGGTAGAAGAAGAATTTCTCTGTTAAAAAATCTGAGAATATGGACCACTAAGACAGCAACGGAGTTAATCCGAGCATCAGCCAGCAGAGACGAGACAGCCAAGATGGATGCCGACATCCGGAACGGATAGGGACCAGAAAAAGAAGAAGAATAGTGCAATAGACTCTTGCAGTTTTATCTAAGTACACGACAATTAACTTAATGATAGAAATAATACGTTGAACTCAAGAGTATGAATACTATTACTTTTTACGTAAGCATGGCGTTTAATGGAATTCAATTATCTATTCACCAAATATCACTTATTTATCCATGTCCTGGAGTTCAGAGATCTGAAAACAAATTTTGAAATTTATATTCTGAATGTGATATGGTGGTGGTTATTGTTCCACTTAAACCCTACTCTGTCGCATGCATTCATTGAAAACTGGGGAAAAATGTTCAACTGTGATCGAAGTTTCGAATCTTTATAATATCCGATATAATAAATAAAATTATTTGCATATAATGAAGATGTTAAATAGATTATTAAAAATAAGAAACTGAGAATACAACTTCACTTCTGCTATAATGATCTTTATAAAATTAATAGATTATATATCAATTTGAAGTTAAATGGTACTTAAAATATCATTATTTGATATTCTCTACCGTGTATGTAATCGACAATTTATGGACTATTCGGGAAGTTGTCAAAGATTATGAAAAAAATCGAATGAATCCTCGATAGTATTATCTAAGGGATTACCATATTTATTCTGATGTATGCGGGAGGTTATACATTTTTTAAAAATCTTTTCATCACTCTTCAGGAGACATTCATCGTAATTTCGATATGTTTCTATTATTAAAGCAAAGGATATGGCTTATTCAGGATGAACCATCAACCATTTTCTTATGCGTCATCCGTATACATAGATCCCGTGGTTTAGATGGGATATGGAGGATCAAGAAAATTCAGGAGTTTGGCTTGCTAAATTTTTTATACAAAATCTTTACGATGGCAAATGTTAAGATAATGACGGGTACAACTGTAGGTATTTCAAGTGAACAGATTAATGAGTAACCAGGGGTTACTTTGTAAATTCAAGTTTCTATAAGATATGTGGCTGAAGGATGTGCAGCAACGGAAAAGGCATTGAGTCCCTGTTATAAATAGGATGCTGAAATTCATCAGTTCCACTATGTGTGCTGTCACATCAATGCGAAAGCTGAAAGACTTAACGGCTGTCTATTGGAGTGGTGGAGTATCAGTGATAATGTTTTAGGGTTGTTTTAAAAAATGCAGGTTTCGCAAACAAAATAAGCAACAATGTTTATAACGACGCTTGGATTTTTCTAACAGACATTTAAAGACTCGTTTGCCTCGCTTAGCAATATATCGTGTTGGCTAACCATCATCGAGAAGAGAATAAAAAGAAATTTCGGAGCTATGAAACTTGCTGTTACTGGCACTGTTATCTTTAGCGTTCTCCTGTATTACTGTCGCCCACATAGAAAAAACGACTCCGCTCTTACCTCATACACCTTACTGGAGTATAGAAAGCTTATCTTTAGTAAGATTTGGGTAACATTCATCTCTACTAAGATACCTAGAAGCTAATAAGCTACTTTATTCGTTCGCTCAGAACACCATGAGATCAAAAAGTAGATTTTACAAGAAAATTTAACACGGGCCCTTAAACTGACTTTAACCTCTGGCAAAGCTTTGCTTTGTTCATGTGGAGTACACTAGGGCACTCCGTGGTTCGCGTTACATTTGAAATTGTAAATCACCTTTTTTACGATTAGATTAACAGGCAAGGTTAGGGCAGCCACGACAGAGGCAGATTTAGCGGCAAATTGAGACTCTGTTACTCAGCGGCCGAACCTTTAGACGATATCCTAGCCAACAATTCTAAACGCATTTACTTTTACTTGCGCTGTTCGTTCAGTAATTTATCTAGCGTGGATGAAATTTCGCCGATAATTCAAAACAGTGTCACTGCACTGCATCCTAGATATAATTTTCCAGTCGTTGACATCAAGCGGTAGATTCTGGCACAGTTTCTTGCGTAACTTTTTGCTCCACTGTACGCGTAACCATGGGATCAAACTGAAAATGATGTCTCCGGTATTTAATCAACAGCCCTATTTTTGTCACTCATTATGCAGGTAAAAGTGAGGAACAGGTATCTAAAACTACAGGTTTCCAATCATTTTCGTAGTAGATTATAAATGAAATCACTATAACCTATATTTTTCCGATCGTCACTCGTACACCCATTTGCACATTTTGTTAATAAAAATACACCGAAAACGTTAAAATAGAAAAGATTTATATCGAACATACAAGAAAGAGTGGCAAACAAATATTTTTACTTCAGTCATACATACAATCGTATTGCCAGCATACGAAAGAGGAATCATCATGGCGTTGGTCTTGAGTGATTTTTGAAAACCAAAGGAAACCGAATTTTGAATGGCCGAACGGGGATTCGAGCCCGCGTCCTCCCAAATGCAACGCCAGAGCGTTACCACTCATCCACTCGGTCTCAAAAATGGACTGTAACACTTTCGTAACAGATTTTCGGCGTCCAAAATGGATTAATTTTCACTATTAATTTCTAACCAGTTGTGCCCAAGCTCTTTCTCATCCAGTCCATAGCTATTAATTACAGTTTACGTCTTCATTCGCCTGCTCACTAGATTGTGATCGTTAAGTCCTTGAATATCAGTTCTTCTAGTTAACCTTCCTTTATGCTAAAGAATTAATTACACACGCACCAATCTGTCTCTTCTTTTTGTATTGTAATATCCTCCCAGTTTCCCATTTTCATCTACCAGTTGCATAAAACATTTTCTTTCCTGTATCAACATACTATTACAATGTAATGGGACTTTATTTGATTCTTTCCACCCTCAGAATGCCAATAAACCGCGACGACTCAGGTCTAACGTCTAAACCATGGAACCAATCTGCCAATCGCTTGAATTAAAATCATGACAGACGAATCCGTATTTTTACAACTGACTTCCCAAACAGGAATATCTAATTTATTTTATTCAGATCGTAAAAACTTGTAATATTTGCGAATCTCGTTTCCTGTTACAGAGTAAGGCTATTTCCTTTCATCATAAAGAATGTAATAAACGTTTTTGATGCGGTTAACGTCTTTTTTATAATCTAATGACGCAATACTACTTTAGACTCAGTTACATGGGCGTAACACGTTTCCAGGATGCGAGGTCACCGCTTCACCAAGCTTGTGTTATAGGACAACATTGCCACTGGTCACAGAGTAAGAGGGGCGCCGAAAAAGAGGTGCAAAGATTCGTTGAACAAACCTCTCGTTAAACTCCGCAGTGTCTGTACTGTGATCGCAATTACTAGAGACAACTAATTATCTAGGATGTATTCTCTGCTGAAAATGTATGCAGATTTAGTCTTCAGCAAAAATTAAATGGAGGAATAACCAAAATAAACGTGCACCAAATCCGAAATGGTCTTTCCCTTCAACCATTGAGGTCGGCTTTGACTGTCCCGCATTGGCTTTGCTCACCAGCGTACTTACTGTCTTTCAGAACTAAAAATGTGAGCCACTTGATGTCACTCCGTCATTGAATATTCCTGGAGAGATCGCATGCAAATTTAGCAACTCTGTTAATAATAGACCGTGATTGGGAAATTTTTACCGATAGAATGTCCTATTAATAGCAGAACACCTGTTTCAATTGCTTTTGTTCATATAGATATTTAGTGATCGTATCAAATTCTTGGAACTCAAATCTGTGCCCATCTGTATCGTTATCAATACCTCAGATTGCAGTAGCCTCAAGTGCTGGGAGCCTACTCACGCGATTAAATTTCCCTACGTTGCCGTACGATACTATTAATAACTCCACTGGCACGCAGACTTCTATTCTTAGTATCTGTAATTTCCCCCACTTGATTTGAGATCCTTTGTACTTGGCGGAAATACCACATGCCCACAGCGATTTGGAACGTGCTTGAATAAGCAATCAAATGTACGGATCTAAATTAATTTGTATGCCACATACAATAAAAACTTGACAATGGTACAGAATGGAGATTTATGCCTGAAACTGTGAAGAACTTTAAGCAGTGCTTTGAAACCCTCATTTCATGATTTAAACGGTTTCCAATCACCTGAGGACGTTTTAATTCTTTATGCCTCATGTCAAAGAGTAATAAGAGATTTTATAAGACAACTTTCTTAATTTTCAACTCCCTTGCCTATTTCTAAACCAATTAAAATTTTAGTATTGTTGTATCTGTTTAGTCAAATTATTTTTAACAGCTTTGCAATGAACATTTTCTTCAAAAACTCTGCGAGAAATTAACACATTTAAATCAAATCCGCAACAATTTATGAAATAAAGTATCGAGTACGATAATTTCATGACAAAAGGCAAAATTGAAGTAACTGTTGTATATATTATTTATATTAATTGTGTCGTACTGTATTCAAAAGATCAAATATTTTAATAATATTGATCAGGTTTTCAGTTTTTTTATTTGTTAATAACATATCAAGTTTTTAACATGATTAATTTTTAAGTACATGGATCATTTTAGTCTCGTTGTTTTTATTAAATAATGGCAATCACAAGACATGTAAAGAAGAAGACTGAACTATACTTCCACGTTTGTAACAAAGAGCAAGTGTTGTATGAAACGTTCACACTAACAACAACAGTACGGTGTTCTTTATTCAACCACATCATGCATGTATTCTTTTAGAGTATTGGTTTCCTAATTTTTTATTACTATGCCCCCTCCTACCACCCTCTTCTGTTAAGACCAAAGTTCCTCGCCACACATTTGTTAAAAGGAAAATCGCCCCTCTCACGCCACAATATTTTAAATTTTGTTATTAAAAAGGTAAATACCTGCTTCTCGGTACTAACAATGACGTCTCATAGGAAATTTAATAAGTATGCGATGTTAGAATAAACGTTTCGTGAATGCGGTGAAGGAGACATAGTACTTCCGACAGTGTAGAGGTAGGGAATCGTTCACACGGGCGGTGAAGCTACCTCGCACCTTTCGTCCCCCCCCCACCCTCCCCGCCAGACATTTCTTTGCGCCCCTCACTATGGGGAGAGGACAGTGGCCCCAGTTTTGGAATCGATATCTTAGAGCAGGGGTGGCCAACCCAAATGATCTTGCAGGCCACTTTGGGAATACATGATAACTCCGCGGGCCGCGTATAAAATTATATATTCGCAATAATATTATTTTAAAATATTAATTTTTTACATAATTTCGGCAGTTAATTTTTGTATATATGGGTGCACAAATAATGTATTTTTTAAAAAAAACATTGGTTTTTTCTACTTTGTCCATTATAAAATAAATATATTTTGTAAAAATGTGATGAATCTCGTGGGCCGGAAAAATGTTCAAGGTGGGCCACCCCTATCTTACAGCAAGAATGGTGTGCCGTTGTTAAACTGTGTGTATTCCAAACGTTTTGTAAGTGGGGAACCTCTGTCATGAACGCCCGCATTATGCTCGCTGCATATCTCACTCGCATTATTGTTTCAGAGGTCACCAGAGACAATGTATCTTGCTTGTATTCAGCGTATTTTCAGCTGTCACAGGCATTCTATTCGACTGTGTAAAGTGATGGGATTATTCCATGTATCCTTATTCTAATTAACCGCGAATGTTAGTAATATTTCCTAGTTTTACCTGTAATAATTTATTATAATAACAAGGACTTTTGTCTAACGATGTTGATTTAGAAAAGAAAAAGACACCTAATTTCCAATCAATGAGACGTAAAGTGAAAACAGTATATCTGAAGCTTATATTGTTGTTAGTATCAACACGCTAACAATAAAAGTACGGTCTTATGATGTTACAAAGCGTATCGTTAACTCTGAGGCGCATCATTACAAAGACCACAATCTCCATGCGTACGAAATCTAAAGAAAAAAATATATTCATAGTATGTATTTTCAAGAAAATTATTCTTAAGGCATGATATAAAGTTTCAAAAACGACGGAAGTGAAGTAATTTTAATGATTTATAACTAAATTTACGTAACGATACGTGTATAAAATATGGTAAAAAAAATCTAGTACCTTAAACTCAGCGAAAGTACAAATGCGTGACGCTGTGTCATAACAGTTCACTTGTGTCCATCAATCAAATACTATACAAAGCAAAATGTCGAACTGCATTCTCCGTATAGTTACCCTAAGGCTTGGCACTGTTCTACTATGCGTTATTGATCTCCTGCAAGTTATCACTGTTGAAATTACCCGGCTTCATCGGTGCCTCCTGATCATCTTCCAAAATTAATTCCTATACGTCTACAATTGGAATGCTAATGATGTTATCTCAGATGGCCACTAAAATTCGTTCGAGATAACTAAGAAAAGAAGTCTCACAAATTAATCCACCTAGAGTAGCACAAATTTGTGCCCTAAATTTCGTTTATTTCCGAAAATGTTTCATCGGGTTTAGATACAATTTCAACCATCGTTTTTCGCTTCGCCCGTTAAACGATTAAAAAATCAGTGAAATATACGAGTGTATTGCAAAATATTAAAGAAATCTGTGAATTTAATTGCGTGTTTCAGCATTTCATTGTACACAATTTAAAGAAGGTTAAGAAGTACTAATGGAAGCCAAACTACATCAAGTCAAAATTATCACGTAGTGATATTAAGACCGACACTAGTATGTGCACATTTAATGAACATCTGATGAGTGAGATATCGTGTACCCGCTTGCCATGTTGTTTAATTAGTTTCCTTCCATGCTGTAATTTGAAATATAAAATAAAAATTAAATTTATCTTGATGTTGTATTCTTACTAAATTTGAAACAGGGTCGAATAATGGGAAGATGTCTCTTTCCGCTTGGTGTCCATTGTATCCACTCATTCACAGACTGATAGCTAAAGCGATCTTCTAGTGTGCGATATTTACGACGATGTGAGCAAAGCTGTGAGCACGAAATTTGACGAAAATTTAGTTGTCGCCTGCAACTGTCGTTGTAGAAAACTGCTGCCGCCTGTTCCACGACTCTAGCATAGACAGAACAATAATTTTATTTTTAATTTCTGAATAAATTTAACAGTCTTAGTAATTAGTGTCAAGTATATAGGTGGCCGCTGATGGAAGGTTTAACTGGCTATCAATTGTCGGTATCGGATGTTTGATAGATTACATTTCACGACTTAAGAATGAAAGTGAACGTTTAAAGTAAAAGTTTTAAGAGCACAATCTAACTGACATTATAAAGATATGGACAGTGCAGAGTCGTCCTAGTGCGCACGTCGTGGAGTGATGGAGGACACTGGTGAGTAATAATTAGCTTTGTGTTTACATGCAGCTCTGCAATGATGGCCGACGTTTTTGAGCAGCCTGTAATTGTAGAGCGCGAGAGTCGTTTAGAATCCACTGTTACGACGTTGCTTGCTCTTAGTTTGGTTACGAATTTGCCTTTCGCCACATCAGTGCGCCTACGTCATTCACTTACTACACGAAACATTATGCCTCACTGAATATTCAGAAGGTGCAAGAAATAACTACACCGTTTATTTGTGACCTTATTAGGCAGACTCACGTGTTAGGTGGACGTATATTAGCATCTTCTTAATATGGAGTTATAATTAGAAACCATTTAGATATTCTTTATCACTATTTTTTTAAACTGCTCTTTTGGGGGATGCAGAGATGTGTTTTCAAACATAAGTTAATAGTTGTGTTGGCTTGAGGTAATAGCTACATTATTTGTTTCTGACGAGGGCTTTAGAGGCTTGTTGAAGTTTGATCGCTAATAAAATGAAGGAGGGGTTGCATGATGTGCAGGATACACAACTGTACTCTCTCCGTCTGTAGCTTAGCCGATGATTTTATTTGAAACTGGACACCCGGAACGACTTCCCAGGCTTGGTTATCATGTCGTTAAATGTCTATCATAAAATGAGATTTTTCCTGAGCACGTAAAGTGGCATACAAGATAGTGTCGATGTTATGGAAAGAATTTCAGAGCCCTACTTCTTTCAGTCGCAAAACATAGGCCTCAATTGCCGGGTCATGGACGACCATTCCGTTTATAGGCATTTTACGAGACCCAGGGTCAACCAGAAGAACAAGTCCTATCATTATGGGAAGCAGTTCAGTATTTGGAGCTGCAGCCGATTAAACGGTGTGAGCACATGTAGCCTCGAAACTAATCAGGTCTTCCAACGATCACGAATAGCGGGGTTTAACAAGCACAGCGGCACACGAACTCTCTGCTCATCAGATTCATCTTCTTGACACGCAGGTGGACTTAATACCATCTAAAATAAGCTACCCACGGAGCGTGGTGGATGAGTGTTAACACTCTGGCCCCGCATTTGAGAGGACGCGTGTTTGAATCTCCGTCTGGCCATCCAGATTTGGGTTTTTCATAGTTTCTCCAAATCACGGTTTGAGCTATCAAACTGGAACTTATTGCAAATCGCGTGTGGTGACAGTAGAAATATATTCTGAATAAGTTGCTAAGAAAGAAACGAATATAGATTAATCATTATCTTTTTATTGATACTTTTCGTAATTTGAGTAAGCTTTCTCCGATTATATTCTCTGAGTATTTCACTAGGATGATTTTAAATAAATACGTTTGATTTTAAATGACGGAATTTTTATTGTTATGAAAAAAAATTCTAATTCAAGTGTAATTTGAAAAAGGAATAACTATTATTGATTTGATTGATATATTTCGCGATTACATACGTTTCGTGTAAAGTTTCTCTAAGTTTTTTAATAAACTTCTCTGCTTCTTATCTTCTGTCAACAAAATAGCAGGTTTTGTTGTGATCTGGTTCTAGTACTACTGTATAGAATACATCGTAATAATAATCATTTACTTGCATGAATTTCTGCCCATAATCGGTCTCGATGAAAAAAAAGAAGTTTTTAAAATGACAATGCAGCACTGTAATTTTTTAAATTTCTACCTTGCATTATAATTTTTTATCTCAGCCCTTCGTAATTTGTGCAGTTTATCGACAAGAGACAATAGCCTTTTTTTCTGTCATCGCAGTTATATTTACTTTCAACAATATAAATACAAATAAAATCAAATAAAGTTGTTTGTTCGAAATGTAGACATCCATTTAACAATAAAAATGCAAATGTCATCAATGCAATCAATTTTATCAAATCTCCTGGTTAGCAAAGAAGCACTTTTGTTGCGGTGAATTAACAGCTCTGGGATCATGGGACTCGCCGAGCTATAGAGTTCACGTCCAGTCTCTAAACGCAACGCATTTTATAAAAGTGTACACCACTCTAGTTAAACTAATTCCATTCTATTACTGCACTAACAAAAACTTTCATTTCTTTTTAAAAAGACATATTATCCATTTGATAAACTCCGCAATTGACAAAGAATTTATAATTCCGGTTTGCTACCAGAAACTTAGCTGTTACAGATAATCTTGTATCTCATATTTCTTACCATTCTTTACAGATTCATTAAATATATTAAAATTATGGAAGAAATCAGCAGAGACTAGCAAATAACACTGGTTATCATCGTTGCCATTAACGTTGCTGAAAATGCTTTTTGATCCATTTTAATGGACGAGGTGGGTAAATCTTATCTTATCCACTATAAATGAATATTAAATTTCGTGTAGGTTCTTTAATTTGAAATGTAGTTATTAAATAAAATCAGCTAAGCTTCTGTGATAAACACTAACTCTGTGAACACATATTAACCACAGAATTGACATTGCATAATTCAGAGTTTCATGAAAATCTGATCAACGTAAATCTGTTTGCAGGTAAACTAGATATCAGCTGTCATCGGATAATCACTTAGTATTTGCAAGCGATATGTTTGAATATAAATATTGACGGCAAATCCAGTTCGATACATTGATAATTGGAATATTACATTAATGAAACAACTCGGATATCTGTGGATGCTCACTTTGCTTATGCTTCTGGTGATATCGAATCCTATTCGAATTAGGAATATTTTGAATCTCTATATCAGGGTATTAACATTAATATTACCGCATTGAAACTTACCTTGGTCTTAATATTTTAGCTGCCAAAACAACCATTTAGAAAGAAAATTAAAAAGCGGTTGTGGGAGTAGTTGTTAACATCTGATCTAAGCATCTCATTTTCTTTACAAACGTATTTTGTTATTTACACAGTATCTTTTATGATGAACTTGTTCCTATAGCTTTGCAACACTGCAGGTATTTTGTCCGAAATTCGCATAGCAAAAATAATTCTCTGACTAAATTTTATCTCGGTTCCTCAGCAAAAAAATCTTTCGACATTAATGTATGAACTTTTCAAAATTTATTAGTCATAAAGTGCACCTGTATGTATTACAGGGTACTTCAGGAGATTTGGTACTGTCTTAGCGTAATAACCAAGTGTTATGATAGAGATCACGAAAGAAATTAAGAACTTTATTGATTTTACATCCAACCTTACGTGGTTTTCACATAGTTATTATTGTATTAATAGTTGTGAACTCTAAAATGCTCAGCTGTGACATGAAATGATAAAAAAAAATTCTAATGACAAGGTGTCAGATGCGATAGCTAATACACAATAAAAGTTAGATGTAAAGAAGATTTGACTGGTTTTGCGAGGTTCAAATACGAAGTCAATTTAACACCTATGTTTACCGATAGCAAAGAATAAAGAATAACAGAGAACTAATTTTCGACTTACGAAGCTAACAGGCATGGAGATCGTTCAGTCCGCAACAGCCTACATCCAGAGTACTTGTAACACAAAGGTGCCTCCTTGGTTGCCTACCCACGCGTCACTAGATGGATTCTTATCGTTCCAAGAAGAGGTGAGTTTTCTCTGCTTATGTTTCCTGCCTGTTTATTTCTTGCAAAACATAGATCGGAGGTTCTATGCCGGAGAAATGGCTGAAAATCATTAGAGCATAGGATATGTCATAGTTGCTACTGTGGTATGAAAGAAAACACATAAACAGAGACAAGTCTTTTATGTTTTTTGCATAGCGCACTACTATACTAAAATCACAAATGGCATGTGTACTCGATCGTGTGTTAACGATACTTTTTAGTGGGGCACCGCTGTCATCGTTCCTGACTTTGAGGTACTGTCAGTAAACTCTCCCTAGCTCGGCATTGGTTACTTTGAGCTAGTTGGATTTACCACGATCTGATAAACTCTCTTTTATTCGTTTACTAGAGTTTTTAACATGTTTAATACTCATAAATTGGAACATTTTACCAAACACACAATTTTCAAAATTTCAATTATTCCGTCTTTTTAACAATATTACACACAACAGAGCAAACCTCGAAAAACAATTTCAACGACACCTGACTCAGCACATACTTTATTGCTTTACGGGCTATGCCGCGTCGTTTATTTGATTACCTTAGCTTTCGGCTGCTATACTACAGCCTTCTTCAGAGATACTGTTTTTATTTAGGTTGACATAGCAACCGTCGCCAAGCATCACAGAGAAAGAGGCCGCTATTTTCATTGATGTTGTTTGAATTCCTTAAGATTTCTGCTGCCTCGTTCACACGTCGAGGCCACCACTGGTCTTCTCTCCACAGCAGCCTCGTGTCTTGAAATTTTATTTCATGCCCGGTGTCAGTAGCATGGCGAACGACGGCAGATTTGTCGCTGTTGTTGTATTTGTAGTGGCGGATATGTTCTTTAAGTCTCTCCGCCACTGTGCGACCTGTCTGTCCGATGTATACACTGCCACAGCTGCAGGGGATTTCATAAACACCCGTAAGCTGGTGTGGGTGTAATTTATCTTTCACTCTGGATAATGATTGGTCGAGTTTGCAGTGAGCTTTGTATATGATTCGCACCTCCACCCGCTTAAACAGTTTCCCAATCCGGTCAGTGATGCCACGTATGTATGGAAGACAGGCGAATTTCCTTAGCACATTGGTCTCATGCGATAAGTTGACGTCTTCCATTGGTTCTTTAGGTCTGAGAACCCTTCTGGTGTCTGATTCACTATAGGCGTTGGCTCGGAATATTTTTGTAAGAGTCTCCATTTCTTCCCTCAGACTTTCCGAGTCACATACTGTCTTCGCTCTTAAATTCAGCGATGTTAATACGCCTCTCTTCGTTGCTGGGTGATGGTGCGACATGGCGTGCAGATATCTATTGGTGTGGGTCGCCTTGCGGTACACCGTATGACCCAAACGTCCATCACCTTGCTTTTGAACCAGGACATCGAGGAATGGCAGTTGTCCGTTTTCTTCCACTTCCATGGTGAATTTATTCTTGGATGGGCACTATTCAGGTGGTGTAGGAACTCCTACAAATTCTCCTTCCCGTGAGGCCAGATGACATAGGTATCATCAACCGGATCCACATTTTCGGTTTTAGGCGCGCATGGTTAAGGACCTCTATTTCGAATGCTTCCATAAATATGTTGGCAGCTACAGGTGAAAGTGGCGAGCTAAGGTAATCAAATAAACGACGCGGCATAGCCCGTAAAGCAATAAAGTATGTACAAAGACAGCCGCGGAAGTCTTAAGAATCACCTGACTCAGCGTTTTAGTACATCTGAGCTCAGAGACATATTAATATAACAGCGCGCCGCATGGTGATAATCATCCTTATTTGTTTCCTCACACCCCCCTTTTTTCCCTCAACATTTTGAAATTCAACAGCGCACTCATGTTATGTTACTTACAACCTTTGTTCCTTGTTCTGTAGAACGGAATATCGTATAAGCATGCATGCTTTGTTATTTAAATATTTCTATTTCAAAAGTTACATACGAATTTTTGCACCGGGAGGGTGGGGGAGATAGAGTTGAGGGAGGGGGGACACTGCCAGCCTATTACGTAAGACATATTGTGCATAAAATTCAGGTGGTTCTTTTTTATAGGTTAGGAAATATTTACATAATAGGCCAGAAGCATATTTCTTGCGACTGTATGTTGCGAAAATAGGAAAACTATCTCTTCCATGCTCTGCAGTCTACAGTTTAAATTCTAAACCTATACTCATTAAAACAACTGCTTGTGTTTTAATTTTTTATTAGTGTAAAGAAAAGAAATGGCAAACTTAATTTCCGTCTAACATAAAGATTTTTAGCCAACGACACTTTGATGATGTTTATTTTGTGTAAACATTAACCTATTTTCAGATTATACAAGTCTCAAGATTTACATAACAGGGTAGTGAAATATCCTTTAATGAAGATAACGAAGTTAAGTACAATCTTCATCAGTTTCAAGACATGTGTAGAATTCAAAGAGCACTGAAAGGTAAAGCCGGAGAGGAGACTCAATTTAAATTTTATAAAACATTGTTAGAGCCGACAATGATGTATGACAATGAAACGAGAGCAAATAAAATACAATACAAAATCGTCCCTAAGACCAGTAGAATGATATTTACCCGAAGAATAGAAGAAGGGATAAAGAAATCGGACAGCAACTGAATATTTCCTATTTTAATAATAGAATTTCGCTGCAAAGGGAAAATTGGAAGAACCACGTTCTAAAAATGGAGAATGACACATTTCCGAAGCTTGCCCAGCTGAACCATCCGACAGGAAGAAGGGATACTGGTAGACTCATGAAGAAATTATATGAAAAATAAGGTCGGAACAGGCTTTATATCTATCCACGAAGAGGAAGTACACATGTAAGTAAGTAAGTTTGATGAAGATAGTGTCTGATGGGGTTGCCAACTGTTCCCAGAAATCACCTAACTAATCCATACAGACATATTTCCACTGACTCGTTGCAGTAATAAAGTGACATTTAGAATTTTTTTTTTTTTTTTTTTTTTTTTTTTTTTTTTTTTTTTTTTTTTTTTTTTTTTCCTTAGTGCAAACTCTGGTTCAACGAACGAGGATTTGAAACTTAATTCTCCCGAATGTAAAAGTGATGGTTAAATTGTGAACAACTGGTAATGCTCAAGTTTTTAAAGTTATCAGTAAATAAAGTAGTTTGCTTTCTCTGTCATTCATTTTTTATCACAACTCAAAAAGTTCGCTTACATTGTCCATTGGCCTCTAAATAAACTTCGATTCTAATTTATTGTACAAAAAGATAAAAAAAACTACAAAAATCTGGAATCCTTAAAGATAGAATTTCATAAATGTGAATGATCATTCTTTAAACGATCATTTGGCGCAAAGTATTTACTTGTTGCCTCAGACAGAGCAGAGGGAATACACTGTGTGCAATACGAATGACAGTATGATGAAGATCATACCGTTACATTGATAATATGGAATTTTCTAAGTAAATCATTTTATAATATTAATACACTCAGTACGATAAAGAGCTGATTTGTTGGAGCGATTTTCTGAGGACACGAACAAGAAGCTTAGCAGACGTGAAAAGTATTACAGCAAAAATGTGCGTCACGTAACATTTCTGATGAGCACCGACGTAGCGTGAAGACAATTGAAAATTATGTAGTTCTACAGTTCAAGTTAACAAATGAAAAGTCTGAGGTATTACTCGTCCTATAAAAAATTGACTAAATTCACACCTCGAGTTCTTGAAGTTGTTTTTATGTGCTTTTATTGCCTATACTTCACTATCGAGAGTTTATATGCAGATGTCAGGGAATCAGCTTACCTCAGACGCTCAGCCTGCAAATTGGAGAGTATACGACCCGACGTACTCAGACGTTCCTTTAGTTGTCGGGAGTCAAGGAACGTCACAAGATAGTCCCGTAAGTTCGTGGCCTTGCACTTATTCATATGAGTTAAAAAAAAGTTGTATATTTTTAAAACATACTCTCCCCATTTGAGTTAAACACACATTCTCCAACGATGTTCCAATGATTTCCACCATCGGCAAGATTTTTTTAAAGTATGTCAAGAAAAGGTAACAATGGAGTATGAGGAAGTGCCGAGAGGTGTTACTTATACGGAAGGAAAGATAAACCATACTTTTTATTTTGCTGCCCTCCTCCTGTACTGCTTTCTTAATCCAAATTGCTATAATTTTTAATTCATTTCTCATTTTACTCTCTAAATAGTTTCTTTTTGCTTAGGATTTTACTTCTTGTCAACGTCGAGAGATGGGTAACAAACGGGAAGGAATCTAACCATGGTAGTTTGAAGTAACCATCCCTTCATTCGCGTGAAATGATTTCGGAGAATCATGTTAAGCAGAAATCTGGAGGATCGGACGGGGATTCGAACTTCTGTTCTCCCCAATGAGATGCCAGAGCGTTACTGCTTACCCACGACGCTCGATAAAATAGATTTTATTTTTGACATAAACATAACAGGTTATTTCACATTTTGCGTAACAATGGCAGATATATCATTGGCGATACTTGTGTATTGTCCTCATGAAGTTGATTGGCTATTAGAATTGTGTAGAGCATGAACTGCAAACATTGTTTGTGTTTAATCTGACGCATGTCTACAGAGTTTCTTTTCAACACACCAATGAGATAGTGAAGATTAATTTGAGCACAGAATAAATAAATTAAATGAGCTAGCTATTTTATAAATAGCCCCTCCTATTTTATACACATTTTTTCCCAACATTAAAATTTTAATTACTTTTTCATAAAAATTTGTTGAAAGCGCAGAAATTGTGAACCAAGCAAGTCTTATATCTCATGGTCACTGGAAATCTTCATTATTTCTGATTCTTTTACAAAATGTAGGCACATCGTGACAAATCAGGAAAATAAGGGGATTACTCCAAGCTGCCCATTGTAGTTCTTCCAAATTCTCTTGCATAGCAGCAACAGATTTGAGACAAGATGTTCTAAAGTATAGATTGTAATCTTGAATCTAATTTTTCTCTCTAACCTTGCCCTAATACGCACCATTAACAATTCTTTCAACGTATACAATTCCTTTAGCATCTTAAAAGATAATCAGAAGGACCTTGCCAGCAGACTAACTAGCAGCTTTATGCCTTTACCTGAGCTGTTCTACATTTTCAACGCGTTCCATTCCCGACCACTTTGTTTCAGCTGTATAGTGATGTACCCATGATTCATCACATGTCGAGATGTGTATCTAAAATGAGTCTCCATCTGGAGCAAAACGCTGCAGTATCTTCAGAAATATAGCCTTCTAACTTGAATTCAATGTTCTTGGCACCCACCTTGATGTGATTTTTCAAATACATATCTCTTCTTTCAAACATTTTCTGCTCACGTACGCAGGTATTTGACTGGCAACTTTTGTTGCTAATATTTTCAGAACCTTCTCTCTCTCCCAGGAGAAACATCTCTCCGAAAATTGGATATTGGTACTCTTTGAGAGATTAACACAGGTTTTCCTGTCTGAACTTAGTGACACTGATTATTACCTTTGCTGGCAGTTAACTTGCTCACAAGACCTTATCAATGTGGCTAAACTCTTAGTTAAAATTCTTAATCTCTGTTGCTAAAGCTTTAGACAGTGTAATAATTATTACATAAAATATTAAAACATCACATAAAATATTATTACAACTGTGAGGATAGTTATTCCAAATATCTTAATATTAAAACAATTGAAACGTATTCTCCGCTCAGTCTGCTGGATGATATAAAAAGACGAGCTTTCGATGGAGTAAGTCCGCCGCCATCCTCAGGTCCAATGCGTGCGCTGCGGGAACCACAGTCGTATTGCTGATCCCGGCCGCCGACGCATTTATATAGCACCGCCCCCTCCCCCCCCTCTCCCTCCTCCTCCCGTGGTTGGTCAGTCGTGCTGACTGTGATTCACTATTGCCTCCTCCACAAGGGTCACTGTTAATGGGGTTCACTATCCTGTCCAGTGCGAGAGACTCTCTGCAGTATCACGCAGTAGAAATCATAACTTAGGACAAAGTGAGGAGGGTCATCAAGAAGTTGGCCAGAAGGAAATTATCTCGAGGAGACAATATCACAATCGCTTGAAGTACCTGCCATCGAAATTCATTGTCCTCATGACAGAAATATGTAATTTCAGCCTGACAACGGTGTTTCCCAAACGAATCAAAAATAGCTGAAATAACAGTCACTCCAAAATGTGGAAGACCCAACGCCAGCCAGTAAATCACAGCTCTCTCCTCTGCTTCCGAAGTATTGTGACGCTTGTAATTGACGATGATACACAATACCTTAAAAGCATAATACACTGTTGGAAACAGACAATTCAACTTCCAAAGTTGGTAAGCTAGCATCAGCCAATTGCTCCAATTCACTGAAGATGTTACCAAGGTATTTAACTACAGAAAATCCATAGTGGCTGTGTTGTTAGATATAGATAAAGCATGCGAGAAAGTTTGACATCCGAACGTAAAAACAAAACTAAGAACACTTACAACTGATCGACATTGTTGTTTTCAATTAATCGATAGCTACCTCAGGGATGGAAGAGTTTTCGTATGTATAGAAGGCCAAAACCCGGAATGTATCCTATCCCTTCAGGAATACCGTAATGCTCCGTCATCCCACCAATACTCCTCTACACATGTCGATGAAATACCGACGCCAGCACACGTGAAGATCTCCCAGTTCACGGACGATATGTATATTCATCGGGCAGAAAGTATGATCTCAAACCTAACTCACCTCCAAAGAGAGCTTGATGATGAGAGAAAGTGGTGTCGAATGAATAAACACTAATCTTACAAATCGTGCAACTATCTATTTCCAGAAAAAGAGACCGGCGCGTGTACAACATTTGTAGATAATGGGTCAAAATGTGCGTTAGGTAACAGAACATGAGTACTTTGGAGTAGTACTTGAAAAGAAACTGCTTTTCAGAAAGAATGTTTTAGGCTGATGCAAACAAGGACTCGCGATTATGCCGAACTTCTACCCTGGTTCATATACAAGAGGTCTCGCAACCTAGGCAAAATTCAGAATATACAAGACATTTATATCACCAAACATGTTTTATGGATGGCACGTGTGTAGAACAAACTTAGATTTGTCTTTGATTTTCATCTGTAACTATGCCTGCTATCACTCTTGTTATCCTATGCCTATACGTCTCTTAGAGCTGTAAATAAAACAAATCATTAGAGCCAGGGGCAGCTCTAGACGTAATGACACGGTGACATGTCACTACCTGCTAATCAAGGATAAATAAATAAATGTAGTGATAGAAAAGTAAATATTTAAAAATGCAGCATTCTATTATATACGATAACTTACGACAGCTAGCAAAAATCTTGAACATCATCTGTCGGCCGCATCAATTAACTATTGCGCCATCGCGTCGTGGAGACAGATGCCAGGTGGCACAAATTGCACGTACGCTCTGGCATGGAGGGGGACTGCTTTCAAAGTAGCCACTTGTGAGAACTCTGGTCTGTTTCAGGGCAGTAGACACGTGGGTTCTGTAAGATTATGCAGCTCAAAAAAGTTAGTAACACCGACGGTAAAGAGTAGAAGCAGCTGCGATTTTTGTCACATTCAAGTACATTCTCTAGTAGCTTTATCTATGCTAGAAGGCAATATCTCATAGTTCCTTTGAAGGAGTATTACACAAATTTATGAATGCACGTATCAGAAAATGACTTACAAGCGAAATGTGTTCCACGGTCATAAACTTTGTGCCAATGTCGTCGTGGTCGCCAAAGGTAGTAGATGTGCCATGTACGCAGTGCCGGATTAAGAAAGTATGGGGGCCGTAGGCTGTCAAAATTTTTGGATCCCTCTAAAAAAAAATCTGTAGTTTTAAAGGTACAAAGAAACGGTTTCGCAGATGACTAATTGAATAGATTATATATATTGTTAAATTAAGCATACGAACTTTAAAATTTCGGATACTTTGAAAATTACTTTTATTTATCTTACACTACCATGAAATTAAAAAAATAATTTTCACGCTTTTCATATTACTTTGATTGTTTTGTTTTGGATGATTTTATTCATTTTTTATTATGTTTATTTAATGAAAAAATGTTAACTCTGAACAGACCCTTAAAAATCTGGGACTCCAGACTAGGTTCTAGGAGTGCCGTTTTGTGTAATCAAGCACTGCCTGTAGGTATACTTGTCAGTGTTTGGTTAATCAGTCATTGTTTAATGTTTTGTCACTTTTAAAGTATTTATCATTGATTACTTCGGTTACTTGATCCGGCAGAACACGCAGGTAATGAGACTTTAGTTCGTTGCAAATTTTTATTTTGTGCGATTTTTAGGCAACTCTGAGCTGTTCTTCAAGGAACCTTTCACTTCAACAAGGAAGATCAGTTATAAATCGAAAAATTTCAGTGTTGGCACTGTCTGAGAAAATCACTACGGCGGCCACTGATTAGAAAAGTGAGAGAATTTGGGAGAAGAAACAATAAGAAAATCGGATATACCCTTCAGAGGCATTGTTCTTAGTATTCGCCTGAAGTGATTCTGAGACCCCAAGTAAAAACTTGAATTTGACTTGCCAAGGCACGGTCCTCCCGAATGCCAGATCCGAAAGTTACCACTCGCCAACCAAGTTTGATGTATGCGTTGTCATTGCAGGAAACTTACATTCTATCGCATTCATTTATTTACTTGTTGCATGGTAGCATTTAAGTTTAAATGTATATGTTACAAGGACTGCATTCATTTTGGAGAACTGTCCATTATGAAATTCGTTCCAAGTTCGCTGCACATCAACAACAATTCAAAATTTAACAGCTCTGCTTGAGACGTGGCATAGTCACCACACTGCTTCTTTTTTTTTTCGAAAAATCTATTCTCCCCGTATTGAGCAAGAGAATCTGGATATATGTGGTGTATCTATAATGTTTGCGGAGCTTATGTCTGCGGGTACTGAACTTGGTTAAACCAGTTTTTGAAACTGTGTCGAACGGAGATTAGAATCAAGTTTATTAAATAGCGAAAGGTTGCTCCACATTTGGAAGTTTAGTGCTAATAAACAGAGCCATTCGTTCTCCACGCACGTCGGTTTAAATTAGACTCCGTGCAAACTGGCTCGGATCCAACAACAGGCTCACAGCTGAATTAGTCAAGGTCACACTCCTGTTTCTCCACACAAGTCTTTAACCTCAACTTTCACCGTTAAACGCCGTTACTAAGTCACTCACGTATATCTGTGCTTATTAAGGATCCATGTTAATCCAAAAAAAGTTTACTCGTCTTTTAGTATCTATGGCGTCTCTTCCAATTTCCTACGCCAATATACGAG
This sequence comes from Vandiemenella viatica, assembly GCA_031002005.1. NCBI lineage: Eukaryota > Metazoa > Arthropoda > Insecta > Orthoptera > Morabidae > Vandiemenella > Vandiemenella viatica. Next base: position 254,562,665 of record CM061920.1, on the reverse strand, counting down.
ACCATGCCGCATGCGAACCAAAGGGTTAATTTCTATGATGAAATGATAAGTAAATTTACAAAACATTATGAGATCTTTATACTCTGTGGTAGACAGTAATTCACACATAATGTTCGAAGTATTTGAATTTCATAATGTCCTTAAAGCATTGCATTTATACAATTTTCATACATCAAAAGTAGAATATCAAACTAGAGAAATAAAATAAAATTTTATATAAGAATCAGATAGCTATACTGAAGGAATCATGAGAAACATGGACAGTTTAAAATACTATTCCTTTTCTGGTATTTAAATACTCAATGAGTACGAAAATAAACATTCAGTAACGTAAAACTGATGTATAGAACTCAGTACGTTAGATTTTGCTAGTGATATTGTCTCACCATCTGGTAA
>CM061920.1:254319661-254561269 GCA_031002005.1 Vandiemenella viatica | reverse complement strand
ATATTCTTCACATTCAAATAATAACTGATGCTTTGATACTTCTTGATCGACTCTGTAGTCACACAATATGTTGTCAAAAGTATTTATACAGTGTAGGAATTGCCATGATCACTCATGCTTTATTTTCAAATGAGCTACGACGGTAACATTTTTTTCCGGCAATATGTTTTAAATCACCGTTAATTTAGTATCCACTCTTCATGCAACTTCTCTCCTGTCTGGGAACATGCATAATAATATTGTTGTCGGTTGTTCCACACATTTTTTTTGATTTCTTTAGTAGTGAGGGTACTTATTATTATTATCATTATTGCTTTGAGCCTCGTCGACGGCTAAGGTCATTAGAGGCGGGATGGGACTATGGACAAGGAACGGGAAGGAATTCGGCCATGGCATTTTTGAAGGACGCATCCCGGCATTTGCCTGTAGTGATTTGGGGAAACCATGGAAAACCCAAATCTGGATGCCCGGGCCGGAATTCGAACCGCCGTCCTCCCGAATGCGAAGCCAGAGCACTATCCGTTTACCCACCACACTCGGTGTGAGGGTACTGAATGAATTTGTTAAGCACTAAGAAGACAAGGAAATTAAACTGCTGTAACGTAAAAAATACGGCAGTGCTGAAAATAATTATTTGTTTAATCCAACAAAAAATCTTTACTTATCTTTATCCAAATACTAACGAATTTTGGATATAATTATTGGTAGTGGAAACAATCACGAAATCACTGGATCTAAAGCACTAACATTATTTATTTGTACCAATAAACAATGATTTACTTAAAGTGGTCTATTAGATAACAAATAAATTTTCTGGCTTAAATAATAATAAAAATTAAACGGAATGTGAAACTCTGTAACAATATCCAGACTCTAGGATTCTAAATATTTTTTAATTTCATCTTCTTTAATAAAAGAATTTCCAGGGAATGTCACGTTATTTATTTACCTTTCTGAGCTATAGCCTTCGTCAGAGATACTATGTTTGTTTGCATATCAAAGTATCACAGAGTACTAAGCCGTTGTCTTTGTTGAAGTTGTTAGTTTTCTTTAAAATTTCTGCTGCCTCCTTCACGTATCGAGGCCACTGGTCTTCTCTGGACAGCAGCCTCGGGACATCTCTTGCCCGGTGTCGATGGCACCTCGAACTACCACAGATTTGTCACTGTTGTTTTGTTTATAGTGGCGGATATGTTCTTTAAGCCTAAACCTGTCTCAACGATCCCGTTATTATTAACAAAGACGGCCGTGGAACCACACTAAATCACTTATCTGCATTGATTATATGTACTAAACTCTAATGACGACCTTATCACATTATGATGTGCAGTGTTAGGAGTTGTGGATAATTTATGTGGCCCCTGCCTGGACTAAGACCTTGATTGTAGCACAGTTCGACCAGCGAACTTCGTGACATGCTCAGCCTCACCCATTATTCCCCGCGCGTTGCGTCCCGTTTTCGTAACTGCTGTTAGTGATCGTGTTTTAAGAACAGGCTGATCGTGTTTCAGAGCGGCGGGGGTCGATCCAGGGACTGTTGCCACACTCGCCCCCCCTCCCCCGTGGAGGTAATAGGAGTACCAACCTTGTTTCTTACAACGATCGAGACTGTTATAAGGATACAGAAATGCATAGCCTGTTCTATTTGCCTTTAACAAATTAACACGTCGGTCAAAGTAGATGGGATTTCTCGAATCAAACATCTTTGGAAAGTTTTTGGACTTTAGGTTACAAACATAGATACGAAATAAAAAAGCAATGTTTACATATAACTCCGACACTGATATTTGATTTAGTTTCCTGCGTTATATATAACGCTTCCGATGATATACTCTCTTTTGCTGTGTCTATGATGTGCCAACTGCAGTTATAATTTTGATGAAACTAATGCATAGTCGCTACTGCAACTGTTTGAATTTTTATTCATACCAGCATGCTTTTATTTTTACTAGTCAGATCTCCAATCGCACTAGACCCCTTACAGCTAGTGTTTGCAAAGAATAGACACAAAAATCGGGTATGAAATGTTTCAGCTGCACTGTAGCACAGATGCATATAATACACCATATTTCATTACATTACATTTAAAATAATCACATTCGTACTGGTACAATCAATATTTTTTTTGTGAAATTCTATTTCTAGCACCAATAAAATATAAACGCATTATTCTTTAAACTTTAAATTTTTAAAAAAATTTAGCTTGCTTTTGTTCTAGCAGTTTTGGAACAAAATGTCACATGGGATTATATGCTCAAGTAAGGAGAAAACCCGAGTTCTATTAAAACGACATAGCGATATGTTAAAAGGTATTTTTACGAATACCAGTTTCATTCATGAGTTCTCTGTGTGGATATTTATTGTATCGACATAAAATGATTACGTATTATGGTGACAATTGAGGTGTCCGTAGTATAAAATCTCGTCACTGCCAGAAAGTTAAGTTATTTCTCGCAAATCTTAGAACATGGATACTCTGTGCCTGGGACACGATGTGTCATTTTTAACTGGTAGGAATTTTATTTACTAGGCTGCGGTGTAGGTGGAATACTGATAAACCTAAAACTGTCATTCAGCCATTAAAAAACCCATGCATGCTAAAGCTCTGTATGGCTAGTCACGAAGAAATACTGTACAATGGTTGTGACTATATTGTGGTTGGTAATTATCACTGCTTGCGAAATAGAGAAAGGTTCAGTTGGGATATCTATGATAGTTTCTTCAGACTGTTAAAAACTTGTTCATAGGTTCTTCAAAATTACTTATTATTTGCAAATAAAGCCGTAACTTTAGAAAACACTTTCTTAAATAAATAGAAAGAATCTAATAGATTAACAGTTACAGATTGCATAATGGTGATTTACAAATGTTTCTATGCGAAGTGAGTTTAATGTTTATACGTTAGTTACTGACATTGATGTTAACGTTTTCCTAACGTCTTTGTTAACATTTCTTCTATTAATAGAAGCGATTTGATGCATGCTGTTATATGTTTTACTTATATTTTTGCATTATAAATAATGAATTATCTCAAAACATAATAATTTATAAATTTTTATGTGATATTCCATGGACCTTCATACAATGTTTAGTATTTAATTTATATGCGTCAGAACACATTTACAAAACGCTCTCGAATAGTGAAGTTATAACCGAAGTGCGAACGTTTGAGAGCAGTGGGGTCCAGAATGGTAGGTGCACACGAAATTCTGTGTGATTTTAATACCCTGTGCTCGAGACATATTATTCACACAAATGTGCAGCAGACATATAAACACATATATCAAACTTCGTGGTATATAATCGTGTTCTGGTAATAATTATGTAGATATTACTTGATGTCATAATCAAAAAATGTAGTTATAAAACAATCATTAGTTAAAAGTAAGGAGTGTTCATATTTGCGAAAGTCGACTGACTATATTTTTAAGTCAGAACTTCAATTTAAGCAGGGAAATTAAAAGTTTTACACCAGAGCTATTGACGAAAAACGCATTGATATTTTCTGTTTCGACAGTATTTTATAATGGTTTTGTTTAGCCGTTTCTAAGTACGAAAAAAATATCACAGATCTTTCATCAAACAAATGTTTGATACCTAAAGATTTGTTGACTGTGCTCGATCTGTAAGTGAAACGTTTTTTAAGAGTTTTAATACCGGAGATGCATGTAAAAAGATCATGTATTGAGATCATGAGTGGGTATCATTGTAGGTGTCTTATTCATTCCCCAGTGCTGCTATTTTAACTGCAGGAGGCCCCTTGTAGAAGCCTTGACCGGGCTCTCGGATAGCATATCGCTGCACCCACCGCTGCTCTAGATGCCGGCCGTGATAGACAAACTAGGTCAACAACATTGACACCTGGGCGGTACCGTCTTTGACCGCCGGGGCTATACTCTAAGACTGTGGTTATTGTACGTTAACAGGCCATATAGGCATTCGGGACTCGCCGTTTATCATTGCTTAGTCTGCAATACTGAATTTTAATGGTTTTTATTCGAAAGTGGCTGATGCGTACCACCACTTAAATGTGAAAAATCGGATCTGTTGTCGTATGCAATTTCTATAAATTCTTATTTCTATTATGAAAATCCTACCAAAATTACCCTTGTGAAAAGCAAATTTATCTTCCCTTCACCCAAGTTTTAATGATTTTGAAGTGGAAATTCGTAATTTTAATTAAAACATGTGTTGTTATGAACAGTGATTTTCTTCACTTCATACTATATTAAGCGTGAATACAGGCTGAGGTAAAAAAGAATATTGATGAAGAATTACGGCACTGTGAAATTTTTCGAAGGTAGACCTTTTAATAAATGGTTAAAAATTATAGATTGTTTTGAACATTAGTTGCTAAGTTGTATGTAAATAAGAAAATTTCTTTTAACATACATTAGAGCTTTCATTTTTCTCATACGTATTGTCAAACACTTAAAACGAAACTAACTGCCATCTTCTCGTTGTTTGCTGCTTGCAATCAATGTTTGTCGTGCCTTATTAGATGGAAACCAATCACCAATGTTCTCAGTAAATTTCTTTTGTGTTCAGTTATTTTCCTTGTATTGGGTTCAAAATATAAATAGAATTAAGACATAAAGCTGTTGCACTGGTCACTCCCCTGTAAATGTAAAAATCTATTCAGATAAATTTAATATTTTTTACTTAAAATAACAAATACATATGCTCAGATCGTTGTGAAAACTTTCAAAACTGTCTCAGAACTACCGAGAAAGTTACGATTCGATGACAGGGAAACACTTACTCGACACTGAGCGTGGTGGGTGAGCGGTAACGCTCTGGCCTTGCATTCTGGAGGAGGCAGGTTCGAATCCCCGTCCGGCAATTCAGAAATTTTCATGGTTTCTGAAACGCTCAAGACGAATGCGGGGATGGTTTCTTCAAACTGTCATGGCCGAATTCCTTCTCGTTCCTTGCTCTCTTTCCTTTTCCACCCCTAGTAACCTCAGTGCCAACGTGGCCGTAAATAAAACTTTCTTTACATGACTCACGTAAAGCAATGACGTGCAAAATAACAATTTGATTTTTTTAGAATCGAAATTAAACATTAATGGTATAGCACGCTCATTTTTTTCTTCTTTCTCACATTTAGGTCAGCTACTATCTAAAAACTGTGGAAGATATAACAAAGATTTGTGTATAAAAAATTGTGTTACTGTAAAGGAGGCAATTAATTAATCTATTGTTTTTTTGTGTTTTTGTTTTGTTTTTGTTTTTTTGTTGTTGTTTTTTGTAATAATGACAAACATATATTTTGAGAAAGCCAGAAATGTTTTTTTCGACTAGTGTTAGTTCTTCACTTTTGTTTTTAAATACGTGAACAAGCGATTGCTTATATGGCGGTAGCGCTGATGATGCTGCAGTGTGCGTTGCGTGCCGCGGGTGGCCTAGCAGTTTAGGGTGCGTCCTGGAATGCCGGCCCCGCATTGTTGTGTGGACGTCGTGCTGTTGACTGCGTACCTGTGGTCACCCTGCAGGCACGGTACACGGCTTCTAAAGACTCTGCCGTACAGAGTCAGCCACGAGCTGCAGCAGAATTAGGTGGCGTGTTACCCAGCGTAAACAGGAACAATCTGATAACTAGAGACATTCGGGGCCGTATCGAATAGAACGGTTAGGTTATACAGGTACGAATGTCGAGATGGGCGTTTCTGCGAGAAGATTAACTCAGAACTTGTACATTGCAGATACGTAACCAGAATATGTTCAAAATACTTGCTGCGGTCATTCAGTACGCTGTGGTGAATAGCATACTTGTGCAGATCTCTTTTCCCTGAGGTTATCATCGACTATTGTAGTATTTGCTAAAGTGTGCAAAACCAACGATACTTGAAGTTAGGTCAACCAATAAAATCTAGTTTCTGAATTATATAAAGTAACTTTATGAAACATATTTTCATCAATTTTTGAAAAAAAATCCTGTTAATATTTCATTTTATAACGTTACATAAAGTACTAATAATAAAGTATAATAACTAATCACAACGACGGATAGCAATAAATAATAATACTACGGATATATCTGTGATTCATTAATAAAGACGATAGCGGGTAAATTGCAATTAGATTCATGCTTGATACGATTTAGTTAATTCTTGACCAATATTCAAATTAATTTTAAAAGAATTATTACGATAAACTAGTTTCCCCTTGCGAAAATTTCGCGAATAAAATATAATGGTTTGTAATAGGATGAAAGAAGAATACCCTTATTTTTATAAGTTGTTTATTTCTTACTGTAATAGGTACGTAACAAAATGCTGACAACGTATTACGAAACAACAACAAAAAACGTTTGGACGCGTGAAACATATATATGACAAACTGTCACTGACCTTAACGATATACAGCCTACCTGAACAAAATACACACAGCATATTCACATCTCTGTATTGTATTCCAAAACATAAATGTTTCCGTGACAGAAAAAAGTCTGAAAAGCTTCTTATTGTACAAAAAAAAAAACACAATTTATTAATATCACTGTGATTTATTAATATCACTGTGATATATGCTGCTATCTAGCGGCTTGGGACTGAGCTGTCTCAAACGCGCAAACTTCATGGTTATTACTTTTACCCGAAAGAAATTGACTTAATTTATGATGTTACCTAAGTGGAGACATTAAACTTTAAAATATTAGGCTACCTCATTTATCGATTTCGGTTAAGTTTCAAAGGAAATAAATTTCTCGTGACAAAAAAAAAATTATATATATATATATATATATATATATATACAAATCTTGTAGGAATATTGGTACTTTTCCCCTTTAAGGGTCGAATCCCGAAAAATTGATTTTTAAAAATATGATGTGATCAAAGCGGAGACTGATGATAACTCGTTTCTCGATTTTGGTATCAAGGTAGTTAAATAGCTCGTGGGGGAAAAAAAAAATAAAATAAAATAAATAAATAAATAAAAAAAAAAACACGTTATAGAAGTAATGACATTTTTGCCCTATTATTTCAATTATGAAAATTTCCTTTCTTAAACAACATTTTGACCAGAGCAGACGCTTAATCTTTGAAATATGATGACACCAAAACGGAGACCTGAGTTTTTACAATGATACCTTATTTATCGATTTCGGTTAGGTATGATAGGTGGTAATAGCTTCTGAAAACAAACACCTATTAGAAATAATATATAGGATTAAGTAAACTTTAGAGCAACCTGAAATTCACCTAGCTACACTTTCTGTTCTAATGCACACAAGTCTCATCCGAAAATAAAACAAGCTCTTATCTTATTACTTTAGCAAAACTAAATTAGTAGTATAAGAGAGAAAAATTAACACCAGTTACCAGCTTAAGTTAAGTTTGAAAATAATAAAATTTATGACAGAATCTTGCATGTATTCTGTAGTTATTGTTTGTAGGCCTGTAAGTCTTACTATGATAAGACAAGCTGTGAACGAAATTTCAGTCATTTTTGGATTGGTGAAATCACTTAAGAAGACTGGGAGACGGTTCCCTAGCGAAATCATGACTGGTTTCCTTTTCGTTCGTTATCTACGGTTATAAACCCCAACTCTAACGACCCTTACATCGACGAAATGTACAAAATATTCCGTTGGAGCAGTTTCTATTCTTTTGCAGATTAGTACATACTTTCGACATGCGTATTTGTTTATACCTCAGAGTGTGAAGCAACATATTTCCTGGAAAAACCTCTATGAGTTTTGATGCTGTTCTAAATCCCGAAGATGGAGCAGGCATTACTTCTTCTATTTCGCTAGTAATTTTTAATCAACTAAGCTTATGGCGCACTTTAATAAAAGAGATTTAGAAAATCTTACCTCGGTATCACAGAGCTACTAAGTTTTTTCCTGTTTGCTGCAACATTTTATGTAGGCTTGCTGGTTCCGTGCTGAATCATTCCCTTACGAGAATGCTAGAAATAGAAGACGTTGCTACTAAATGCAATTCCGTACAGAATCACTCTGAAGTATAATACTGACACCATGATAAACGTTACTTAGAGGTATCGTTAAAATCTTTATGATAAAATTCGACTTCCTTTATCCTGTACCTATGTTATTAGTAACACATCTCCACTTGAGACATTTACGAACTTTCATAAATGAAACACAAACACCAGGGTTGGCACAAAAATAGAAGCCCGACCACATGGTAAATTCGTGGCAATAGCATATTTCTTGTTTTATTATTCTTCTTTAAACGTTCTCTCTTAAGCATATCAGTTTAATTTAATTAATGATCGTAACTCAAAACCGAGCGTGGTGGTGTAACGGATAGCGTTCTGGCCTCGCATTCGGGAGGACGGCGGTTCGAATCCCCGTCCGGGCATCCAGATTTTGGTTTTCCATGGTTCCCCCAAATCACTCCAGGTGAATGCCGGGATGCTTCCTTCAAAAGGCCATGGCCGAATTCCTTCCCATTCCTTGCCCCCATCCTTTCCCATCTCTAAAGACCACGTTGTTAAAAAGGGACGTTAAACTGTTCCAAAAAAAAAAACCGTAATTCAAAAAACGAACGACGAGGCCATAGAAAACTATTAAAATTTTTGTTCTGATTACTTGCGATTCTATGACTGAAACTACTTAATAAATTAATTATTTAATTAACTTGTACTTCTTATAATAATTCACGTTCTTCATTTAACTGTTGTTATGTTTTAATCTTTGATCTTATTTCATAGAAAATATTTGCAAATATCTTCGATTGGCACCCCACGTTTTCAATTGCTACTTTCTGAGATATTACTGCTACATGGAAGCCTACTATCATGCCATAATTACTTAATTACTTCAGCAACTGAACAAGTTGTTGCCGAATAATGGTACACGTAAATTGTTTCAATTCTTCTTCAATAAATAACGAATTTCTTTTGCCACCAGGGGTACGCAGGTATATCAGGAGTTGCAGAGTTATGGAAAGCAAGTGATGAGTCGAGCTAATAAAGAGTATTGTAACATATTATAGTCAACATAGCTTAATCTACCAATGCTACCTCCAGTATAACGTCAGTGCAGGAGAGCGGAATCTTGTGGAATTGGATTTCTTGCTTCAGTTTTGCACATGAGCGCGACAGAATAAAACCAGTTCACATGCGGAGGTATCGTTGACTCGGGGCGGGACACACTGTCCCTTTCTCTCGTGTTACTCCGCTGCAGGTGGTCGACGAGTGAAGCCCCGCACGTCCCGGATCCGCATTCGACCGTGTCCGCCCGTTGCGTTGCATCGACCTCGTTTAATGTCGACCTCGGCAGTGGACGGCGGCTCGGGTTCGAGTTCCACCGGGGCATGATCTGGACAGAGCGAAAGTAGTATATTATCAATTATGCTCAACTGACTGCTACAGTAGTAGTCTTTCCTGATAAACACACTACACATTATACGAGTAGAAACTATAACGATAAAGATTATTCGACAATTTCCAATTTTGAACTTCATATTTGGTCAGAATAACATTTATGTTTACCCACCAAGCGTGGTGGTTTAACGGATAGCGTTCTGGCCTCGCATTCGGGAGGACGGCGGTTCGAATCCCCGTCCTGGCATCCAGATTTGGGTTTTCCATGGTTTCCCAAATCGCTCCAGGCAAATGCCGGGATGCTTCCTTAAGAAGTCCATTGCCGAATTCCTTCCCATTCCTTGCCCCTATCCTTTCCCGTCTCTAAATACCTCGCTGTTGAGAGACGTAAAGCAGTTAAAAAAAATGTTTATCGGAGTTTGTTGTATAGTGTCGCAAAGCGACGCAGAACAATATCGCTGGAGAGAGTAGTGAATTGGTAATTCACTACTCGGGTGTATTGTAGTGCATGTATCGGAAGTGCGATCGGTAATGTCAGCTTACTAAGGAAAACTTGTTATCATTGACGTTTGTAATATTCAATTAGCATCGGACATAACCGTGAGAAAGAGAGAGGTGGAGAGTCGGTATCAGATTGTGTGTGTATAAAATTGCGTATGGCAGCAGAAGCCGAGGTAGCAAAACATGTGGCTGTAACTTGTGTAATTTTCTTACTACTCGCTTTTCCCAATATTCAGAACCAGCATGTTCGGAGAAGAGTCTGTTTAATCACTTTGTCTGATGGCGACCACTAGCGCAAGAGTATTAAAGTGTTCATAAACAGTGTTATTGATCAGATTAAACCGAGCGTGGTGGTGTAACGGTTAGCGTTCTGGCCTCGCATTCGGGAGGACGCTGGTTCGAATCACCATCCGGGCATCCAGATTTAGGTTTTCCATGGTTTCCGAAATCACTCCAGGCAATGCTGGGATGCTTCCTTTAAAAGTCCATGGCCGAATTCCTTCCCATTCCTTGCCCCCCATCCTTTCCCGTCTCTAAAGACCTCGCTGTTAAGAGACGTTAAGCAGTTTTTTTTTTTTTTTATAAAAAAAGATCAGATTAAATTTCGGTGTTGTCATTTGAACGTTATATTAACCACTTATTATGCTCTTAGAATAGACCTCAAGCTGGTAATTGTAAAACGCACCTTTGAAGAGTTATAACATATCAGCCGGTCAACTTCAAGACATAGATTGCAATTACAGTTAGTGAGACATCATGAACATCCATTACATTAATCTAATCATCAGTACGTACAATATGTTCGCTTCAGTTCCATGTGGAATATTCCCGGGATTTAGAATAATTTTTCATATGCCAATAATACTGCCAGCTACTGATTATGGGGTAGTTACTTAATACCACATAACTATAATCAGATTACAGTGTTAACTACAAATACATATAATCCCATATTAATTTACCATATTTGAGTGCAATTTACAGAAACAATAGTTCCCAAACATCAAGAAAATTTTTCACTGGCTATTGTAAGATCAAATAGTTGTCCTTAGATCTCATTAGTGGGACCGAGAGTGGTGGTGTAACGGATAACTTTCTGGCCTCGCATTCGGGAGGACGGCGCTTCGAATCCCCGTCCGGGCATCCAGATTTGGGTTTTCCATGGTTTCCCAAATCACTCCAGGCAAATGCCGAGATGCTTCCTTCAAAAGGCCATGGCCGATTTTCTTCCCATTCCTTGCCCCCCCACCCCATCCTTTCCTGTGTCTAAAAACCTTGCTGTTAAGAGACTTTAAGCAGTTAAAAAAATCATTAGCGGGTTTCACCAATATTGTTTTTTTAACGCATGGTTTTCAACGAGACACTTATGCGAAATACCTGAAATCTAAATAGTGATTTAAAATAAACCTGAATACTACTCCACATTTTTTTTTTTTTTTTTTTTTTTTTTTTTTTTTTTGTGACATTTGGTTTCCTTAAGCCATACAGCCAGCTCAAGTATGAGTTTAGTTCATCCAGTGCTTTTCAGTTTCTCCAAGTGTATATTGTCTTTCAAGTAATTCTAGACACACCACAGGACGGACATGACAAGCACACTCACATACAACACTTAAACACCCATGCCCTCAGCCGGACTCGAACCGGCGACCTTCGGCACGCGGGGCTGGTACTCTAGGCCCTACGATACCGAGGCCGGCATTCATCTGTTTCGTATGAAGGACACATTTTCCGTTACACCTTCTTGATTTAAAGTACGTATTATTTCCTCGTACGCACCATCTGCTTATTTGTTAAGCTTACGCACTTGGAGCTATATATTTGTATTTGATGCAAAAACGGGGTTAAGAAAGCCGAAGTACGCGAGTGGCGTTTGCGCTAAGGGCAGCCAAGCAACTGTGATGTGGGAAACGGTAAATTAACTTTAAAATGCTTAGTTGCTACAAAATGCAGAAAAATATTCTTGGACAGTTGCTTAATTTGGCTTTTCACAGAAGGATGGGGGCAACACGCTATAGTAGGAATCATAAATATTAATTATGCCTCGCTAGTAATCTGCTGTACCATGTCTTCTGCCTGTGCATCGGAAAATGCGCCATATACTGTACACTCTCACTTGTTGCCGCCTGGTGCATAGGCAACACAGCCTTACGGCGTAGTACGAATAATTGCTGTCCCCAAAGCATTTCATATACAACTGATGTAGTGTCTTTGTGACAAACATACGTCATCGGTTAATCTGTTTGACAGGTAAAACGACCGGAAAGAAGAATTATAAACGAAGAGATGACGACGGTCATGGCTCTTAGAGAGCTTGAGATATTAACTCTAATGAGATGATAACCGCTAAAGATACATAATAAAAAAATACTCACAAAAGAAAGAAGGTGGTTGCGTTCAGTCCTCCACTTTGTTCTATGTAATCTATGTAAACGTATTTCAGATTACGTTGTGAATTATTTGGGTAATATCAATAATAATCGCCTTCCTCAACTAACATTTCCTTCTGCTGTACCCTACAGTCACAGAATGAACATAACATTACATCTCAGAATATCGTAGGTCAAACTTCTCTTGTAAAATTCATACTTGAACTCCTTTCCCCATTATTTCGGATAAGTCGTCAAATCACAACGTTTCAGCAATTTCATATTGTTCATACTTCTGGACTGACTTATTTTCAGGCCTCATCTCCGTGAATTTCTATGCCAAAAAGATTCATAATTGGAAAATTATAATTTTCCTAGGTTAATGTCTGTTTTCCGTGTATAGAAATTGAAGTCACCAGCATCGCTTAAATCTTTTTTTTTTCAACACCAGATTTGTTAGCATACACATTCTGCATTCGGTTGTGATGTCAAACAATGATTCGTTCTCGCGTAATAAAAAAAAAGGAGAAGATAGTAGCCAAATGCGAGTGCATTCAATCAGATTTCAGTTTTACGGGTTTTTAATAAATCAGTCATTTTGATCAGCAACTTTCTGAATAAAAACAAACAAAGTTATTTAGCTAAATACTTTCGTATTTTATACTTCATCACCTTACTAAGTTTCCGAACTTTGAAACTCCAACCAGCTTAACGATTTCTTTGTGGCAGTCCTGACTATGCAATTAATAATTTGTGAATTCGTAATGCTGTGTCCACGGCGTAATAGTAAACGTTGCAATCATACATGAATTAAATGAAAGAGGAGTCAGGAAATAGGTATCCATTCTGCTGAAAATTTTTGTATAAGGCGAGTTAAGAAAGTAAGAACCGATTGTGTTTAAAATACGCGCATGTCACATCGTTTAAATGACGACGTCTTCAGTTGTTTACTGAACGTCTAATGCAACGATTGAATCTGATTCGTTTCTCGCTTTGCTGTGTTGATTACAGTTTTTCCGGCTGGGAAGTGCGAATGGTGATAATATTTTTACACGCAAAAAATTTTGTGCAACGGAAATTCACAGACAAATTTTTTTATGTTTTACAAGTTCGAAATGTGAAACTGCGAAGAAGCTCGTCGGTCAATTTAAAACCGATGGCGTGGGCTGCTGACCGCTGGAGTTTGTCCCTTGTGCGGCCACACACCGCCGTCCGCACAGAAGCACTAACTCAGCATTTCGGTTGGAAATATTTTGAACATCAACCGTACAGTTACGACCTAGTTCCCAGTGATTATCTAGTGTTTATTAACCTAAAGGGATTTTTAGGCGAACAGAGTCTAGAGAGTGATCACAAAACAAGAGATGTTCTAAAATGGTTAAACGGATAGATGGCCATTTTTTTATCGAGCGTGGTGGGTGCGCCGTTAAAGCTGTGGCCTCGCATTCGAGAGGATGCCGGTTCGAATCCACGTCCGGGCATCCAGATTTGAGTTTTCCATGGTTTCCCCATATCACTCCATTCGAATTCCGGGATTCTTCCTTCAAAAATTCCATGGTCAAATTCTTTCCCTTTGCTTGTCCCCAGTTTTTTCCCGCCTCTAATGAGGCATAACAAACCGCTCAGTTTGATCACTATGTCTCATAAGCATAAGAGCATAAATTTCTCTGCGAGGTGTCACGATACAACAAAAGCCTCAACAAAAGTGATTACTTTATATAAATGTTGAGTGTATAGTAATATTTAGCAATAAAGAAACCTTAAAAGTTTTTTCTGATTTTTTTAAAATTATCTGTTCTTACTTTCTGGTCGCTAGGACATAAATTAATTAAATCTTCAATAATTTTGTTCATTTCATTCACAATAAGAAAGGAGTGTTAACCCTTGTTCACATAGTAAATAGTGCAGTTATTGATCAGTCGTGGTGTCTCTTGTTCCACGAGTAACCGCATTAACAGACTAAGTATGCTAAAATATTTACAATAATTATTCTCTCGGTACTATTAAGGAGCAAATCATAAATAATCTTAGAAGCGGAACTGTGGTCAGTCGTTATTTACGTTCCATAAACATTATGAGGCAAGAGATTCTCTAAAGGCGTCGAAAAAAAGAAAAGACGCAGTTCACTGTGAATAATTACAATTTTCGTAACTATCTAAACGTATGGCAGAATTCTTCATTATATTCTCCTGGCAAATAGAAGTTTCAGAAAGAGTCGACACCAGAAAAAGAATACAAGATCATCAGACACCTTTCCTTTATAGACCTCAGTGTAGATATACACTTTCATTTGCTATTTCGTGTACTCATACATCATTGGCATTTTCTTCTTCCTATACGGTTTCTTTCTGACTTACTACAGCATTATAGAAGTAATGACCATTTGCACATCATCGAAAGTGAGTGAAGACCTGACGGATACTTTTCGCTTGTACCTTCTTGTTAAGGTGATGGGTTGGTATCACGTCTGCTTAATTCGAAGACGAAAGATATATTTAAAAAATGAAAATTTATTTAATTGTGTTTATGATCTATTGTAACTGAAGAGAGAATTATGGTAGGTAACGTTAAGAGGCATATGATATTGGGGAAGTAAAATATATTTCGCAAAACACTTGCACTGAAACATGTTTCATGTGGTGGAAAGGAAAGTGGGGTCTCCAAATTCCTTAAGTCGACTCTGAAGCGTTAGACAGGGAAGATTTACCAGTAATAATAAATAATATTAACAATAATAATAATAACAATAATAATAATAATAATAAGGCGTGTGACAGTATTGGCTGGGGTAACCGCGAAGGTTGCAGCCGCCAATTGACAGATTTTCGAGTTTTCGCGCATGTGCCTCTGTAGCTACCTGAAAAGTACCTGGTAATCCTACCGGGTGAATGAGACCTACAGCATAACTTGGAATCAGAACCATGGAAGCGGTCTGGCTCACTTCACATTCACAGCAAACTGTGCCAGAGACGAGCCTTTGAAAATCCCCGCCGTCACAGGAACTCGAACCGGGGACTTTTAATCTCCAGTCAGACCTCTTAACCACTGAGCCAACAAACCTCTCAGTTTGATCACTATGTCTCATAACTTACTAATTATGTAACTCACTAATTATGTATGTGCTGTATCCAAACCTGTTTCCACTAAATCAGCGAGTAGCTGCTGTCGAGCCTAGAGTATGACATATACTTCGCGGACAGGTTGATGAAGTGCCTTCCTTGTATGACACACTGTTTAAAATACACGAAATAGAGAAATTATCAAAGGCCATTCTTCATGCAAATGCGGTGGTAGTGTCGATAAAAGTAATACCTGATATCGCTCGTAAAGTTAATCACCATTGCCCATCTGCATAATTCAGAAGATATATTGATGCATTAGCATTGCCGAGTAATAATAAATTTGTCGGTGGCGGGTCGTAATTCAGTCCGTCCCGAAATGTCACCACTGTCGAGCTGACGTGTCAATTTGTAGGGTGAGGTAGCCAGCACAAAATCATCTAATAGAAAATAATTTTTTGAAAACAAAACCCTGCAACTGTAGTTTTGAGATGAAATGGTGGCGCAGGAGAGGAATCGTCGAAACACCAGTTGAAGCTACTGTATACACTACCTGCGATGACCTCACGTATTATTATCTGATTCGTGTAAGTTTGCTTCAGCCGCTGCCACATTCGTTTGTGTTAGATTTTACGCTGTAAATCATGTAACGTAATCGAAGATTTGGCATAAAGGAAACAGAAAAGGTTTAAAAATAAATATTAATCCCATACGGTACTCTTGGTTTAGTTACTTCTTATATATGTGAATAAACGTAAAGAAATTGCTGATCCTTTCACTTTTTTTACTAGAATCTTCTGTCATGATAAATCATATTAGGCTTTATAAATATTTTATGGATCTTTACTTACGCTTATGAGGATATTTTATTGCTGAATTTGTTACTCAGGGGATTTGTTTCTATTTGCAATATGACCAAGCGTGGTTGGTGAGTAACGAGCTGGCCTCGTATTCGGGAGGATCACCGTACAGCCACACAAATTTGGGATTTCCATGGTTTCACAAAATCACTGAATGCAAATGCGGGGAAGACTCCTACAAAAGGCCATGGAAAAAAAACCTTACCATTCTTTGCCCCCTCTAATGTCCTCGAAGTCGGCGAGGCGTAAATAATGGAAAAAAAGGCTTCAATACTGTAACAAGATTTTTAATTGGTTTCTTCTTTGTCGTTGGAGCTTATTCCACTTTTCATTAAATTTGAGGATAGTTAGATACTAGGACTATTTTATGATTAAATAGGACTCCTATTAACTGCTAAAAGCGTCTAATGAAATATTTTAAATTGTTTGAAAATTTCTAATACCAGCTGACATGTCGCCATCAGTTCAATTAGATCGATGACGTAAAATCTTTTACACGTCAGTGCTTGTGGCTCTACACCTACTCTACGTCTTGTTCATTACAGGCAGTGCAGGGCTGGGGGCAAGGAATGGGAAGCAGTTCAGCAATAGCTTTTTGAAGGAACCATCCCCATATTCGTCTGGAGTGATTTAGGGAAATCATGGAAAACAAAAATCCGGATGACCAGGCGGGAATTCGAAGAGGGGTCCTGTGAGGCCAGAGCTTTACCGCTTACGCAACACGCTTGGTGCTTCAAATTCTGAAAAGACTCAAGGCATCGTTGTTGTAGTGGGAAACCTCAAATTCTATATAGTCCTACGAACGCTAGATTGGGACATTAAATCAGCTGTCCTCAGGACAGCGCTGGTATTCATTAGGATAGGTAAGAAGAAGGTTACTAATTTAATTACAAAGGTTAAATATATCTTGGATGGCGTAGGAGTGAAGTTCAAGATATCACCAGAGACCTGGAGCAAGATCGACACAATAATGCCACAAAGATATGCTCAGGGTCAGCTTCCTTATTGGACTTTGGAAGGTCCCATGAACACATAATTACGATGAATCATAATTTTATAGCATAAACAATGCAATGACTTTCTCCTTCTCCGTTAGAATATGATCATCAGTTCATCACTGAAGCATTCGTGGTGATAAAAACTTCAAATCCTAACAGTTCATGAAATTTCCGTTTGTAAAGAAGCCACATCATTCGTAACTGACAATCGCTGGGGAAAAAATGATGTTCATGTCCGAAAGTCTGTATCTACCATAAATGCAAAAGACTTACGCAAACAGGCATGGGCAACGGTATTTATATCACACCAGTGTAATCAGATGCGTTAATAACAATGAATAGTGTCTGAGGCTGTATTAAGAATTGAAAAAAAACCTGTTATGCTTATAACAGTCTGTGTTCATGCCGATAAGCGAAAGAAACACATCTGGTAAAGACATTAACGTCATTTTTCGTATCTATTTTGATCCACTAGTGAAGAAGTAAATTGTATGATTAGACTGTGGTAGGCTACCTGTTACTCTTTTCTTGTACCTTTGCTTAGAGACTGAAGCACAATAAAGAGTTACAGATCTATTATGTGGGTAAATATTTTCTGCCAATACTGAATTTACCTATAAAATTGTGATTTCAATATATTTACTGACAAATATACATTTAAACTTGAATGCTAATGTTACTGCTACCAAATAAACTTAAACGCGTGAAATTTTAATTAATATGTTTCACGGATTTTGAGATACTTTGAAACGTTTATACTACTTATGGAAATGTCTTATGAAGGCAGAATAAAGTGATTGTATAGCGTAACAGAGAAACTTCATGTTAGATCTCGACAAATCTATCATCTTCGTTCCCGAGGACAGAACTGTTTTCACGGTTGCTCCGTTCCTTACTTTACCGCCAAATGACGCGGGACTACAGTAGCTCATCTGTGATTTCTCCAATCAGCTTTAGGCTCAAGATACTCTTAAGACAAGTAAGAAAGACTAGATAAATTATGACAGAGATCAACGTTACATCCTAATTACAGACGTAGAATAATCTGTCAGCAGTGGGATAAATGAAAGGGATTGCACACAAAACAGAACATTTTTAATGTTACATTTCTACCTTGTTACAGTAAAATTGGTACTTTTTGAGAATCACAGTTTATATTGTTTGACCATCTAATCTGTTTTATTCTTGGCAGTTAATCTTTTTGAGAAAAAGTCGATTAAAAATCTATGAATGACACACATAGTGGACAAGATATTCAAAAAAGTTTGTGAAATAGTCCCCGATTTCGTATTGTGACAACATTTTACTGTGTCAACAGATCCATATTGCAGCTTCAAAAATACCATTATTACCATCTTTATGCCAATCAAGGGGCATTAATAGTGAGTTTGATTTTGGTCCGTAATATGCTCAGCAAGGAGACTACCAGAATTCGTAAAAACTGACCTTTTCCTACTAGGTGCTGATCTCATGATAATGTCTTTTGAGTTCAATGATTGTGCACCCGGTATATCTGAAATTATTTTCCTGCATGTACTAACGAGGGATGATAGAGCTATTTTCATGTTGCAGCCCTCACAAGTTTCCTCTAATTTATAGTAAACACGCAGAAATAACCATCTTTATCAATTCTTTCAAGTGCAAGAACTTCATACCAGATTTAGTGGACAATATAAAAGATTTCAAAAGGTCTCTATTTCTGCTTAGATTTACATTCATAGGCGAACTTCGGAGTTGATATACAGGGTGTTACAAAAAGGTACGGTCAAACTTTCAGGAAACATTCCTCACACACAAACAAAGAAAATATGTTATGTGGACATGTGTCCGGAAACGCTTACTTTCCATGTTAGAGCTCATATTGTGGACGGCTGTGATACAATACGCCATTCTCCAGGGCTGCATCAGCGCATCAGGGATTCGCTTACTTTCCATGTTAGAGCTCATATTGTGGACGGCTGTGATACAATACGCCATTCTCCAGGGCTGCATCAGCGCATCAGGGATTCCATGCGACGGAATGTGGATGCATGTATCCACGCTAACGGAGGACATTTTGAACATTTCCTGTAACAAAGTGTTTGAAGTCACGCTAGTACGTTCTGTTGCTGTGTGTTTCCATTCCATGTTTAATGTGATTTGAAGAGAAGTAATAAAATGAGCTCTAACATGGAAAGTAAGCGTTTCCGGATACGTATCCACATAACATATTTTCTTTGTTTGTGTGTGAGGAATGTTTCCTGAAAGTTTGGCCGTACCTTTTTGTAACACCCTGTATAATGGTAACTTCCTTCAATTAGAGAAATAGTGCTAACTACCTCGATTTCACCAGAAAGCTGCGTGGAACAGCAACAAAAGAGCAATGTTAAACACATTTTTCCTTCAGTTTATCTTAATACGAAGCTGATACAAATCTGCCATCTATTTCACAAATTCAAAGCACTCAATCATTGAATGCAAGTATTTAATAACAGTGAACAGAAGAGAAATAAATTCAATAAGAAACAAGTGACTGAAAATATATTTCTATCCGTGGCATTTTAGAGTGACGACGCTTTTCTTTGTTGCTGCTGACAGTCGCCTGAGAGGTATGCAACCCAGTTTCCACAGCTGCCACTTTGGCTGTGGACTTCAAAAAGTAGGATCCGTCATCATTCTGCTTATGCGTAGGTACGTGTGACAGATAAGCGGATAGAAAAGATCAAAACACAGAAATAATCCCTATTAATATATGTTATACATTTTATATCAACGTATTAAAAATATATTTTACTTCTTCCAGTCAGGACCTAACAATACTACTCGATGTAGACAATGTAAACCTATTCCGGTAACGAATCAGCTTATCACTGTGTACCTAATAAACGACTGGTATTACATGCGCAAGTGTCAAATTAGAAAGGTCCTCCTGCATTTCTGACAGATAATAGTGTATATTACAAATATGAAGTATATCTCAAGCGATACTGCCTTAGTCTGCCGAATTTTGTTAGGTTGGGTCATCACACTCAGATGCGAGCATTTCTTACTAGTCCATGTGGATTCTTTTTACACAAGCAAATAGACGGAGAAGAGAGTGAACTATGGACTTGTGCGTCTTCTGATATGAAATTGTGGGTACACTGAAATAAATTCTTGAAATATTTCAATCCTGATAAAAATCTGGGTATCTGTTTACCTCTCTACTTTAAGCACACACTGATAATGAAATTTACTAATTCTATAATTTTTAGCAACTAATTCCACATTGAGCAGTTTATATAAATATGAAAATGGAAGATGAGTGAAACCACTTACTGTTTGTTGACAAAAAATGATTAATTTTCGAGATAATTTAGTTGTCAGCCTTGTTGTGCTGGCGATGTTTTTTTAAAATCTGACAGTCTATTTTTTTTAGTATTCATTACTTTTTCGAAAAATTTATGTTAAGATTGAAAAATAATCCATGGCATAAAGCTACAACTCAGCATATTCAGTTGTTACCCCCGAACAAGTTCATAAAGATTCCTTGGATCACCTGAGATTTCAATGCACCGCACAGGCTATGAGTTGTCATATGCTGTAATGACTTAATGCATGATGGACATTTCTAATGATGTAGCGTTACAGATTCACTTTCAGATACGATTTAATGAGTGTAACAAATAGATTTGTTACCTACTCCGTAATAGCCCTATTTGGGATTTTTTTTCCGTAGCTATAGAAAATGGAAGGTAGTTTTGTTTTTTCCTCTCTGAAGTCCAAATCACAATCACGTTCCTCACAAACAAAAACAGTCAGCTGTAACTTAGTAACTTCAGTTACATTAAAGCGTTGTTAAGTCATACATTTTGTACGCCTACACAAGCATATTCCCAGAAATATAGACCCTGTATTTCTTGCCCTAAACTAGACTCTCTAGTTAAGCTAACGATGAAAACTAAGTGGAATTTTACTTCTGCGGTTATCTCCTCGCCAGTAATGCTATGTCTCACAGGTTAGGAGTTTTGAAATATTGGAAGTTACTGATGTCAGCCAACTCGTGTTGGAGGATGCCGAAAGCTATGATTTATTAAGAGCAACCACAACGCTATGACCACAAAATAGAAATATGATTATTGTATTATTGCCTCCACCAAGAGGAGGAAGGGAAGGGAAGGGAAGGGAAGGCGGTGGCAATTTTTTGAAAGCTCATTTCTTGATGATACTAAAATGATTTGAGAAAGAATATTTTTCCAACTATAAATTTATTTTGGTTACATCTTATCTCGAAAAATGTTAAAATTATCTTCTTATCTTTGCTGCTTTCCAATTTCAACACCTGAAACTTTATAATCGTTGGCCTCCGCGGCCAGAGTCAGTTGATTCCTGGCTGTCCGGGTGGCGCCGCGTCATATTTCTTGTAGCCGACGTTTCGATCCTCATTCTGTGGTCTTGCCCTGGAAGATGACCACAGAATGAGGGTCGAAACGTCGGCTACAAAAAAATATAATGCGGTGCCACTCGGACAGCCAAGAATCACTTGAAATTTTATTATTATTTTCATTTTTGTTTCGATTCATGACCTTCTTCGCACGTGTGGTACGAATTCCTTTTCCAATACTTAGTTCCTGTCATTCAATAATGTTACCAGATGGTGAGACAATATCACTAGCAAAATCTAACGTACTGACTTCTCTACATCAGTTTTACGTTACTGAATGTTTATTTTCGTACTCGTTGAGTGTTTAAACACCAGAAAAGGAATAGTATTTTAAACTGTCCATGTTTCTCATGATTCCTTCAGTATAGCTATATGATTCTTATATAAAATTTTATTTTATTTCTCTACTTTGATATTCTACTTTTGATGTATGAAAATTATATAAATGCAATGCTTTAAGGAAACTATGAAATTCAAATACTTCGAACATTATGTGTGAATTACTGTCTGCCACAGAACATAATGTTTAGTAAATTTACTTATCATTGCTTCATAAAATTAACCCTTTGGTTCGCATGCGGCATGGTCTCGTATATTGGCGTAGGAAATTGGAAGAGACGCCATAGATACTAAAAGACGAGTAAACTTTTTTTGGATTAACATGGATCCTTAATAAGCACAGATATACGTGAGTGACTTAGTAACGGCGTTTAACGGTGAAAGTTGAGGTTAAAGACTTGTGTGGAGAAACAGGAGTGTGACCTTGACTAATTCAGCTGTGAGCCTGTTGTTGGATCCGAGCCAGTTTGCACGGAGTCTAATTTAAACCGACGTGCGTGGAGAACGAATGGCTCTGTTTATTAGCACTAAACTTCCAAATGTGGAGCAACCTTTCGCTATTTAATAAACTTGATTCTAATCTCCGTTCGACACAGTTTCAAAAACTGGTTTTAACCAAGTTCAGTACCCGCAGACATAAGCTCCACAAACATTATAGATACGCCACATATATCCAGATTCTCTTGCTCAATACGAGGAGAATAGATTTTTTGAAAAAAAAAAGCAGTGTGGTGACTATGCCACGTCTCATACACAGCTGTTAAACGTTGAATTGTTGTTGATGTGCAGCGAACTTGGAACGAATTTCATAATGGACAGTTCTCCAAAATGAATGCAGTCCTTGTAACATATACATTTAAACTTAAATGGTACCATGCAACAAGTAAATAAATGGATGCGATCGAATCTAAGTTTCCTGCAATGACAACGCATACATCAAACTAGGTTGACGAGTGGTAACTTTCGGATCTGGCATTCGGGAGGACCGTGCCTTGGCAAGTCAAATTCAAGTTTATACATGGGGTACCAGAATCAGTCCAGGCGAATACTAAGAACAATGCCTCAGAAGGGTATATCCGATTTTCTTATCGTTTCTTCTCCAAAATCCTCTCACTTTTCTAATCAGTGGCCACCGTAGTGATTTTATCAGACAGTGACAACGCTGAAATTTTTCGATTGATAACTGATCTTCCTTGTTGAAGTGAATCTTCCTTGAGAGAACAGCTTAGAGTTGTCTAAAAATCGCACAAAATAAAAATTTGCAATGAACGAAAGTCTCATTACCTGCGTGTTCTGCCGGATCAAGTAACTGAAGTAATCAATGATATATACTTTAAAAGTAACAAAAAATGAAACAATGACTGATTAACCAAACACTGGCCAGTATACCTACAGGCAGTGCTTGATTACACAAAAAGGCACACGTAGAAACTAGTCTGGAGTCCCAGGTTTTTAATGGTCTGTTCAGAGTTAACATTTTTTCATTAAATAAACATAATAAAAAATGAATAAAATCATCCAAAACAAAACAATCAAAGTAATATGAAAAGCGTGAAAATTATTTTTTTGTTTCATGGTAAAGATAAATAAAAGTTTTTTTCAAAGTATCAGAAATTTTAAAGTTCGTTTGCTTAATTTAACAAGATATATAATCTATTCAATTAGTCATCTGCGAAACCGTTTCTTTGTACCTTTAAAACTACAGATTTTTTTTTTTTAGAGGGATACAAAAACTTTGACAGCTGGGTCCTATACTTCCTAATTCCGGCACTGCCTACATGGCACAGCTACTACCTTGGATGACCACGACGACACTGGTACACAGTTTACGACAGTGGAACAAATTTCGCTTCTAAGTCTTTGTCTGCTACGTGCATACATAAACTCATGTAATACTCCTTCAAAGGAACTAAGATATATTGCCTCCTCTCATAGATAAAGCTGCTAGGGAATGTACTTGAATGTGACAAAAATCGCAGCTGCCTCTACGCTCTACCGTCAGTATTACTAACTTTTTTGAGCTGCATAATGTTACAGAACCCGCATGTCTACTGCCCTGAAACAGACCAGAGTTGTCACAAGTGTCTACTTTGAAAGCAGTCCCCCTCCATGCCAGAGCGCATGTGCGATTTGTGCCACCTGGCATCTGTCTCCACGACGCGATGGAGTAATAGTTAATTGATGTGGCCAACAGATGATGTTCAAAATTTTTCCTAGCTGTCGTACGTTATCGTATATTAGAGAATGCTGAATTTTTAAATATTTACTTTTCTTCGACTACATTTATTTATTTATACTTGATTAGCAGGTGGTGACATGTCACCGTGTCACTACGTCTGGAGCTGCACCTGGCTCTAATGATTTGTTTCATTTACAGATCTAAGAGTCGTATAGGCATTCGATAGCAAGAGTGATAGTTGGCATAGTTATAGATGAAAATCAAAGACAAATCTAAGTTTGTTCTCCACACGCGTCATCAGTAAAGCATGTTTGGTGATATAAATGTCTTGTATATTCTGATTTTTACCTAGGTAGCGAGATCTCTTGTATGTGAACCATGGAAGAAGTTCAACATAATCGCGAGCCCTTGTTTCCGTCAGCCTAAAACATTATTTCTGAAAAGCAGCTTCTTTTCGAATACTACTCCAAAGTACTTATATTCTAATACTCAACGCACATTTCGACCCATTATCTACTACTATTGTACACGCGCCGGTCTCTTTTTCTTGAAATAGATAGTTGCACGATTTGTAAGGTTAGTGTTTAGTTCATTCATTCGATACCACTCTCTGACAGCATCAAGCTCTTTTTGGAGGTGAGTTAGGTTGAGATCATACTTTCTCCCCGCTGAATATACATATCGCCCGTGAATTAGGAGATCTTCACATGTGTCGGCGTCGGTATTTCATCGCCATATATGTTGAGGAGTATTGGTGGGATGACGGAGCCTTACGGTATTCCTGCAGGGATAGGATACAGTCCAGGTTTTTGGCCTTCTATACATACGAAAAATCTTCCGTCCCTGAGATAGCTACCGATTAATTGAAAATAGCAATGTCGATTAGGTGTCTGTGTTCTTAGTTTGGTTATAACGTTCACATGCCATACTTCCTCGTATGCTTTATCTATATCTACAAACACATCCGCTGTGGATTTTCTGTAGTTAAACACCTTGGTACCGTCAGTGAATTGGAACAATTGGCTGATGTTAGCTTACCAACTTTGGAGGTCGAATTGTTTGTTTTTAAAGGTGTATTATACTTTTAAGGTATTGTGTATCCTCGTCAGTCACAAGCATTACAATACTTCGGAAGCAGAGGGGAGAGCTGTGGTTTCCTGGCTGGCGTTGGGTCTTCCACATTTTGGAATATCTGTTATTTCAGCTATTTTTGATTGGTTCGGGAAACGCCGCTGTCAGGCTGGCATTACATTTTTTCTCATGAGGACAATGAATTTCGTTGGCAGGTACTTCAAGTGATTGTTTGTGATATTGTCTCCTCGAGGTAATTTCCTTCTAGCAAAATTCATGATGACCCTCCGCACTTTGTTATGGACAGGGTAGTGAACACCATTAACCGTGACCCTTATGGAGGAGGCAACAGTGAATCGCAGTCAGCATACAAATGCGTCGGCGGCCGGGACCAGCAATACAACTGTGGTTCTCGCAGCGTACGCACTGGACCTGACGATAACGGTGGATTTACGCAATCGAAAGCTCGTCTTTTTATATCCTCCAGCAGAAACTACACTGAGAATACGTTTTAGTTGTTTTAATATTAAGAAATTAAGAATAACTATCCTCACAGTTGTAATAATATTTTATGTGATGTTTTAATATTTTATGTAATAACTATTACACTGTTTAAAGCTTAAGCAACAGAGATTACAAATTTTAACTAAGAGTTTAGCCACAATGACAAGGTCTTGCGGGGAAGTTAATTGCCGGCAAAGCTAATAACCTGTGCCACTAAGTTCAGAGAGGAAAACCCGTGCTAATCTGTGAAAGAGTATCAGTATCCAATTTTCTGAGAAATGTTTCTCCTGGGAGAGAGAGAAGGTTCTGAAAATATTAGCAACAAAAGTTGCCAGTCAAATACTTGCGTAAGTATGCAGAAAATGTTTGAAAGAAGAGATAAGTAATTGAAAAATCACATCAAGGTGAGTGCCAAGAACATTGAATTCAAGTTAGAAGCTACTGCAGCGTTTTGCTCCGGATGGAGACTCATTTTAGATACACATCCCGACATGTGATGAATCATGGGTACTGTAATACTCCTCAAGGTAGCCAAGTGTAATCTATCACTGCTATCTTCACTATCCTGGCAGTGTTAAGCCAAGTGTAATACTCCTCACAATTATTATTTCTTACTACCAATTAAAGGTCCACAGGTTTGTTGACGGTTCGGCCCATATACCGTCATTTCACCCAAGCACGCGGACTGAGGAGCTACTTATCTTCATTTTTAAAGGTTCTTATTATACAAATAATAAGAAGACGTTTAACTTCGTACAATCAATAAGTTTCTACTTTATTGATCAAAGTCCATTTGCTATTCTGAACAACTTCATAAAACCACAAATGAAAACACACTCTTTCGTATATTAAGAACGATCACAGACCCA
Organism: Vandiemenella viatica; assembly: GCA_031002005.1. Taxonomy (NCBI): domain Eukaryota; kingdom Metazoa; phylum Arthropoda; class Insecta; order Orthoptera; family Morabidae; genus Vandiemenella; species Vandiemenella viatica. The sequence goes on along the minus strand of CM061920.1, from coordinate 254,534,824 downwards.
GCAGGCTCAATACAAAATTACTAGACCGCCGCCACAATCTTGGCGCGCAACAACTCGCGCCGCTCGCGGCCAGACACTCTCTCGCACACACTCTCCAAAAAACCAAAGATATTAATGTCACTTATATTACCCCTGTTTACAAACTTGGTACCGTCTGTGGTCTCCGTGAGCAAATACACTTGCTTACAATTCATATTATACATTCATTTCAATATTACAAAATACACTTATAAATACATATATATTTTCGGGGCTAGTGGATATGCTACACCTGCCCCCACTACGAGGCAAATTAAATTTAATGCTTGGCATGTATTTCACTTTGCCGAGAAGTCATTACTATCTGTCCATATTAACTTGTCAGTTAAAATTGTTAGCATTAGTTTCTGACACATTGATTGAACAACCTTTTCACACCACCAAATGTTATTATGTACACCAATTGAATGTTTCTTTATTAATACTACTTTGTTTTACCTTTCACACTTTACACCTTCTTCCTTTTCATGAACTGTACACGGTCCATTACAATTAAAGCTACCAACAGCTGACTGAGGTCAACAACCAACTCTTTGCGGTGAGCACACACTCTATTGTCATATTTACCGAAGCGGGTAGTCTACCTGGCGCTCGGTTAGGGGCGTAACCGCACAGCTGATTTTCTTTTAGCGTCAAAGTTAATTGTGCTACTAAATCACTTACACAACAAGCACATTTTAAAGTCCACATATTCTAACATTTACTTTAATGTCTTCATTATTCTTTGTACACTCTTGGCAGGTTGAAACCTTACTTACATCTATTCAGATCACTTATATTTTAATGTAACCTTTCTCAACTACATACAACAATTTTTACAAACTATCTTTAGTTTTGTACAGTTTCAAGTCTACTACGTTTCGCAAACCCAGTTTTTTATTTGATTTAGGATATGCAAGTAAATATACACTAGAATGAGGCTTAGAAATTATACGGAAAGGTCCAAAATAAACTTTGAAAAATTTCTTAATCTCCGAATTGATATTACTGGACTTACATTTTGTTTTCACCAAAACTAAATCATTCTAATTGAACTCGGTAGGTTGGATTCTTTTATCATACCTTCTCTTTCTTTCATCCGCCTTCTTTCTCATTCTTTCTCTGAATTTGGTATCTCCTCAGTACTAACAAGTCTCGACAATGCATCGGCCACAATGTTGTCGCTACCCTTGATGTATCGTATCTCAAATGTTATGCCCCCATAACGTTGATTTTTTCTTTCTTTCTTTTCTTCCAATCCTTTAAAATTTCTGCTTGTAATAAATCATTTTCAGCTTCCCCGATGAGACCATTCTATTTCTTCCTGGTGGTTCATTTTAGATAGATAACTCTTTTTGAAATCATCGAGCTCGCTTGGCACTGGCTGTCCTCAACTGTACAAGATAATAAAGCTTTTTGTTCTTTACTTTGCTCTTCTCCGTCGGCGGTAGAATAACAAACTACGTCGGCACGTGTTCGTAAAGGGGCTATATTCGCATTTTGACAGCTACCTGGTGCTTCAACTGTTTTCGCCTTACCCGTGATATACCTTTAATCTCCGATTCATCATATTTCCTTATAAAAAATATTCTGACTTCATTTTCTTCATTTTCATTTTCTTCTTCACTGCTTCAGATTCCCTTTCCTCTTCGTTATCACTGCTAGGAACAATTTCTCCGGTTTCGTCAATGCTAAATGCTAGCTCATTATCTTCATTCTCACAATTTCCTTCGTCGAACAATTCCATTGCAGCTTTACATTGCACCTCCGCACTATTTACTCCTCCTCCGGTATTCTTTTCATATTCTTCTTCATCCTGTACATCGATGTTAGCCAAATCTATGACTTCGCGACAATTCCAACCACCCCCTTGCTTTAATGTCGCGAATCGCATTTCTCATTCTCTATCTCGTTGAAACATTTCCACCATTGTAGATATTCATCTTTGCTGTATGATTTGCGGTACTCAAATAAATGCTCTTCTTCATTCTCTTTTATTTCAACATTATTTGGTCCATAAGTTCCGATATTCGCTTCCGTGCGGACCTTCACAGTCGCGGTTCGGAGTTTTCCGCCTCTTCTTTTTTCTCATCCTGTACTTTTTCTGTTTTTCTCATATACATCATTTGTTTAGGCTGCTGTCTGTACTCATTGCGTCCACCTGATGCGTAGTTGCTATTATAGTTCTGATTACAGTATTTATTATTATTGTCCACATTCTTGTCAAAATGCCGATTTCCTTCTCTTTCGTGCTCGTACATTTGCCTTCCACTTCTGCCGTATGTGTCACGTCCTCTTTGTGAACCGTTATCCCACCTATCGTTGTGTCGATAATCTTTCGTCTTATCCGCGCTCCGGTCGAACATTTTGTTTCGTTCTGTGTTGTTTTCATAAGCTTCTTGATATCTGTCTATCCTCTCTAGTATGTCTAAAAAGTCTTCCATCTTGTCCCACTGGGTTGCAATTAATTTTTCCTGGACTTGTCTGGGCAACTTTTGTAATAGCACTTCCATTCGTTCAATTTCTCCGATAGGCTGATCTAGATGCCGTAATTCTGTCTGCATTTTCTCACAAAAATTTCTCATACTCCCATCTGTCCTGTGGTAACGCTTGCAGTTGTAAAAATCACTTTTTACTTTTCGTTGTCGTCTCTGAGACCAGTACTTATCTCGGAACATTTGGAGAAACTCATTAAAATTATGACAGCTCTCTAAAATTTCACACCCCCAAGAAAAAGCTTCGCTCTTCATTTTTCTGTGTACGTATTGCATTTTATCAACCTCTGACCATTCTATGGGCAAAGTTCTAGCATAAATTTTAACAAAGTCAGCGGGATGAACATTTCCGCCCGGTTCAAATATAGTTTCGGGTAACGATAATTGACAAGCATTCGATCCGCCGCTCACAATAATATTAGGCTGTTTTTTGACCTCTTCTAGATTTCCTTTTATGCTGATCATATCTTCGCGTATTTGCGCGACCCCGTCCGACAATTCTTCAAACTGTTGCTCTATACATACTGTTCTACTGGAATGTTCAACGACCTGCCGTTCTACTCCTTGTATCTTCTTATCACATTGTTTCTGACCTTCCCGAATCTTCCCCATCTCATTTTCAACATTCTCTTGATTTTTGTTTACATTTTCTAATTTTTCTTTAAATAACCTTTCGCTTTCGGCCACACTTCGAGTTACCATAGGAATTACGTTATCATTTATCTCTTCCACAATTTTTTGTCGCATATTATTTTCAATTTTCAACATTTTGCTTTCAATTTTTTCGAATTTTACGTTCATCTGCTCTGTTACATTTTCAATTCTTTCATGGACCTGTACTACCATCTGATTGAAGTTTCCAGTAATTCTTTCTTCCAAATCTTGCATGGCGGTTTCTTGTTTTCGGCTAGCATTTAATATGGCGGTTTCTTGTTTTCGGCTAGCATCTACTAAGGCTTCTTGTTTTCGGCTAACTTCCAATAAGGCTTTTTCTTGTTTCCGGCTAGCATCTAATAAGGCTTCTTGTTTTCGGCTAGCATCTAATATGGCGGTTAGCAGCATATTAAAATTTGCCGACCCTTCCCGAGTGTTTTCAGACTGATTCAATTCTGGTGAAATTATTCTTTCTACTGGGTTCTGCCCCCCATTAAATACACTGGTTCCTTCAAATTGTACATTATCTTCACTACCGCTACTAATGTCATTAATTGCAAAACGACTGCCAAATTCATTGTCATCCCCATTAACAACCGGACTACTACTCAATTCGGCTTGCACAAACTTACTGTTTTCACGTATCCCCATACGATTTTCATATTTTCCATCAAAACTTACTGTTCCCGACTTTCGATCAAAATTCCTGAATTATTACCATCTGACTCCACTAAATCCGTATTACCTTCCGTTCGGACTAATCTATCACAACCGTCTTCCATATTCAAAGACATTTGAAAATTCAAAATAGAAGAAACAAAATTATATTACACTCCAGTTAATAGGAAAAATTCCGTCAGACAACAATTCAAAACTCCAAGGGCACCAATCAACAATGAGTCAACGCCGCTTTCAACAACGCCGTTAAGCAACACACAACAAAGACAAACAATTCAGGATCCAAATCACTACCAAATCTCGTACTTCCTCGTGTCAGCTGAAAATTTACAGTTCACAGAAACAAAATAGTATTTAAATTCTGCTCTCCTCCGGCCTGAAATAAAATCAAACATATAAATACATTACAGATTTTAATTCTAATTACGAAGTGTTTTCCCCCCTTTTTTCTTTATAATTTCTTTATTATTACTTGCTTCTCATCGGAAACCACAGACGCTAACTACTCTAAACAAACTACTGCAATTTGTAACAAACTTTAGACTTTCAATGATAACTTTTTCTTTTACAATTCTTAATAGCAATTCTTTGTCTTTAGATATTCTTTAACCAAGCGATTATTACTTTTCTCGTTTCAATGTTCTTTTAAACAAACAAATTTTAGAGTTAATTTCACTGATTTTAAATTTAACTTTTTACTGTTCAAAATTTTATAACTGCTCTTCTTTCTGCAATGTGATCGTCGATTGCTGCTGTTACCCCGTGAATTAAATCTGGAATTTTGTACTTGCCAATCTGCGAAACTGCTGTCGTCGGAAGTTGCTCACCACTGTTGACTGCAGCGACGTTATAGAAATCAGAAGATTTCCAGGCGTCCCGGATGCTATGTTAATTAGCAATTAACATCCGTAATTGGTACCATCATACCACTGAATTATCCTCTGCAGGGTAGCCAAATGTAATACTCCTCAAGGTAGCCAAGTGTAATCTATCACTGCTATCTTCACTATCCTGGCAGTGTTAAGCCAAGTGTAATACTCCTCACAATTATTATTTCTTACTACCAATTAAAGGTCCACAGGTTTGTTGACGGTTCGGCCCATATACCGTCATTTCACCCAAGCACGCGGACTGAGGAGCTACTTATCTTCATTTTTAAAGGTTCTTATTATACAAATAATAAGAAGACGTTTAACTTCCAATAAGTTTCTACTTTATTGATCAAAGTCCATTTGCTATTCTGAACAACTTTATAAAACCACAAATGAAAACACACTCTTTCGTATATTAAGAATAATCACAGACCCAGCAGGCTCAATACAAAATTACTAGACCGCCGCCACAATCTTGGCGCGCAACAACTCGCGCCGCTCGCGGCCAGACACTCTCTCGCACACACTTCTCACACTCTCCCAAAAAACCAAAGATATTAATGTCACTTATATTACCCCTGTTTACAAACTTGGTACCGTCTGTGGTCTCCGTGAGCAAATACACTTGCTTACAATTCATATTATACATTCATTTCAATATTACAAAATACACTTATAAATACATATATATTTTCGGGGCTAGTGGATATGCTACAGTACATCACTATACAGCTGAAACAAAGTGGTCGAGAATGGAACGCGTTGAAAATGTAGAACAGCTCAGGTAAAGGCATAAACCCGCTAGTTAGTCTTCTAGCAAGGTCCTTCTGATTATCTTTTAAGATGCTAAAGGTATTGTATACGTTGAAAGATTTGTCAACGGTGCGTATTAGGGCAAGGTTAGAGAGGAAAATTAAATTCAAGATTACAATTCTTGTCTCAAAGCTGTTGTTGCTATGCAAGAGAATTATTTTCCTGATTTGTCACGATGTGCCTACATTTTGTAAAAGAATAAGAAAGAATGAAGATTTCCAGTGACCATGAGGTATGAGACTTGCTTGGTTCACAATTTCTGCGCGTTCAACAAATTTTTATGAAAAAATAATTAAAATTTTACAGTATGATGGGAAAAAATGTGTATAAAATAGGAGGGGCTATTTATAAAATAGCTGGCTCATTTAATTTATTTATTCTGTGCTCAAATGAATCTTCACTATCTCATTGGTGTTGAAAAGTTAAATATAATATCACACAGCAGAAACTCAGTAGACATGCGTCAGATTAAACACAAACAATGTTTGCAGTTCATGCTCTACACAATTCTAATAGCCAATCAACTTCACTATGAGGACAATACACAAGTATCGCCAATGATATATCTGCCATTGTTACGCAAAATGTGAAATAACCTGTTATGTTTATGTCAAAAATAAAATCTATTTTATCGAGCGTCGTGGGTGAGTGGTAACGCTCTGGCATCTCATTGGGGAGAACAGAAGTTCGAATCTCCGTTCGACCCTCCAGATTTCTGCTTAACATGATTCTCCGAAATCATTTCACGCGAATGAAGGGATGGTTACTTCAAACTACCATGGTTAGATTCCTTCCCGTTTGTTACCCATCTCTCGACATTGACAAGAAGTAAAATCCTAAGCAAAAAGAAACTATTTAGAGAGTAAAATGAGAAATGAATTAAAAATTATAGCAATTTGGATTAAGAAAGCAGTACAGGAGGAGGGCAGCAAAATAAAAAGTATGGTTTATCTTTCCTTCCGTATAAATAACACCTCTCGGCACTTCCTCATACTCCATTGTTACCTTTTCTTGAAAAAAAAATCTTGCTGATGGTGGAAAATCATTGGAACATCGTTGGAGAATGTGTGTTTAACTCAAATGGGGAGAGTATGTTTTAAAAATATACAACTTTTTTTTAACTCATATGAATAAGTGCAAGGCCACGAACTTACGGGACTATCTTGTGACGTTCCTTGACTCCCGACAACTGAAGGAACGTCTGAGTATGTCGGGTCGTATACTCTCCAATTTGCAGGCTGAGCGTCTGAGGTAAGCTGATTCCCTGACATCTGCATATAAACTCTCGATAGTGAAGTATAGGCAATAAAAGCACAGAAAAACAACTTCAAGAACTCGAGGTGTGAATTTAGTCAATTTTTTATAGGACGAGTAATACCTCAGACTTTTCATTTGTTAACTTGAAATGTAGAACTGCATAGTTTTCAATTGTCTTCACGCTACGTCGGTGCTCGTCAAAAATGTTATGTGACGCACATTTTTGCTGTAATACTTTTCACGTCTGCTAAGCTTCTTGTTCGTGTCCTCAGAAAATCGCTCCAACAAATAAGCTCTTTATCGTACTGAGTCTATTAATATTATTAAATGATTTACTTAGAAAATTCCATATTATCAATGTAACGGTGTGATCTTCATCATACTGTCATTCGTATTGCACACAGTGTATTCCCTCTGCTCTGTCTGAGGCAACAAGTAAATACTTTGCGCCAAATTATCGTTTAAAGAATGATCATTCACATTTATGAAATTCTATCTTTAAGGATTCCAGATTTTTGTAGTTTTTTTTTTTTTATCTTTTTGTACAATAAATTAGAATCGAAGTTTATTTAGAGGCCAATGGACAATGTAAGCGAACTTTTTGAGTTGTGATAAAAAATGAATGACAGAGAAAGCAAACTACTTTATTTACTGATAACTTTAAAAACTTGAGTAGTACCAATTGTTCACTATTTAACCATCATTTTTACATTCGGGAGGATTCAGTTGCAAATCCTCGTTCGTTCAACCAGATTTTGGTTTTTAACGTTTTTCCCTAAATCACTCCAGGTGAATGCCGAAATAATTCCATTACCTTTCTCGCCTGTTATGAAGCGTCAAGCACTAAGCGAAAAAAAAAAAAAAAAACTTTTCTAAATGCCGCTTCAATTACTCCAACGAGTTCTTCATCGAGTCAGTGGAAATATGTTTGTATGGATTAGTTAGGTGATTTCTGGGAACAGTTGGCTACCCAATTTGATTCCATCTTCATCATACTTACTTACTTATATGTGTACTTCCTCTTCGTGGATAGATATAAAGCCTGTTCCGACCTTATTTTTCATACAATTTCTTCATGGATCTACCAGTATGCCTTCTTTCTGTCGGATGGTACTGCTGGGCAAGCTTCGGCAATGTGTAATTCTACATTTTTAGAACGTGGTTCTTCCAATCTTCCCTTTACTGCGAAATTCTATTATTAAAATAGGAAATATTCAGTTGCTGTCCGAATTCTTTATTCCTTCTTCTATTCTTCGGTAAATATCATTTTACTGATCTTAGGGACGATTTTGTATTGTATTTTATTTACTCTCGTTTCATTGTCATACATCATTGTCGGCTCTAACAATGTTTTATAAAATTTAAATTGAGTCTCCTCTCCGGCTTTACCTTTCAGTGCTCTTTGAATTCTACACATGTCTTGAAATTGATGAAAATTGTGCTTTATTCGTTATCTTCATTAAAGGATAATTCACTACCGTGTTACGTAAATCTTGAGACTTGTATCATCTGAAAATAGGTTAATGTTTACATACGCGAAGTTACTTATTTTTATGCCAAGATGGACATTTTACTTTCATTTCCTAACTAAGTCATATGTATTAAATAGTTTTTGAGAGAGGCTAACCTTGTCGCACTCCATGGTTACTTGTTTTCTCTACTGTTAGTTTATATCCGAGATATAATACAATTTTTGTACCGTACATATCCTGGATAATTTGTATTAAATGTTTTGTATATCCATTCTTTTTCCATAATTACCCCCTAATTAACTTATTGAACGCCTTTTTATAATCGAAAACAGTGATGTTAGTATTTAAGTTAAATTATCTTGGCAGAATTATCTATGCAGGATATTCCATTCCTAAATTCTAATAGAAGAGCACCTATTATCACTTTGAGCCTGCAGTTTATTATTTTTTCATATCCAGTATTTTTATATCCAGTATTTAACAATATAATTCCTCCATAGTTATCAAATAAACTTCTGTCTCCTTTCTTAAAGAGGGAAGTAACTTGTACCTTCTGCCATTCTTCTGCGATGATTCTCCTTTTTAAACATATATTAATTAAATGTAAATATCTGATTTTTAGAATCATTCCTCCACACTTAATCTGTTTTAAGTTAACGTTATCCAGTCCAGCGTTTCTGTTTTGGAACCATCTGAAATCTTCATCGACTTCTTTTATGTACGTTAGATCAGTTTCTTTAACATCACCATAATCTATATCTTCATTCTCTTCTTTCTCTCCCTTGATTCCTATTATACCATATTTCCTTATAGTGCTTAATACACGATTCTTCTTCAATGATATCTATGTTAGTGGTTTTCCCTTCGTCTTTGTCAAGGTGCTTCATAAGCTTGTAAGCCATCTCTTGTCTACATTGGTCATCATACTCTACTGAAATTATTACGCTTTCCTAAGATTCTTGTTTTAGCTTTTTATTTTGTTGGCAATATTTCTTTTTTTAATACTCACTCTCATTTCATACATCTGGATCATTTTTAATTAAAAGATTTGCTTTCGTATAACTTCTTCTCCAGTTTTGCTTCAATATATATTTTTTCTTCCGATGGTTTCATGTGTTGCTTTGAGTACAAGTGAAGTAATAATTTCAAATTCTTTGTTGACATCATTGCCCGTTTGATTTTCCAATAAGCTCTGCTGAATTAAGTATCTTTTTTCTTCATCTTCTAAAGAAAAGCCCCATAAACTTGTTGATCATTTTGTACATTTTTATTAAGCTTTTATTTCCAGTTATCACGTGTTCTTGTTTTGCTACTAGTTAATTATTATGGAGCACTGTCAGGTTTAAATTTCATATTTCCTCTAGAAGCCTATCTCACATTTTTACGTAATACGTTAAAAGTTTCCTCCATATTTTAAGTATAACGAATTTTGAATAAATGCAATGAAAACGAAAGTGAAGTAACGTATCTAAGTTGTGATTACTATTAATTAAAGATATTAAATAAAACGATTGCTGTTTTATGGTGGTTGTTATATCTTCAAATATCACCAATTCATCGACATTTATCACCCAAAGCAAGGTGATTTTGGTGTACATGTATTCCTCGTGTGCTGTTGTTTCCGCCCAAACATGAAATTTGTAGTTATTATGTAGATGTGTAAACTGGGTTATGAGCATCTGCATCTTCCAGCTGTGTATTGAAACACACAGCTTTACCTAGACTCAACACAATGGGCCTTGGCTTCCCCGAATAGGAACATTCATATAAGATAAATAATAATTTTGTTTAGTGGTAATACGAAACAGAGGAAGATTTTGGAAAATAATATTAGTATTTACTGTTCTAAACTGATGCGCCACACCACACATAAAATCATAATCAATATTTTCCTTATGACGAACACAAAATAAACATGATCAAAGTGTCGTTGGCTAAAAATCTTTATGTCAAACATTAATTAAGTTTGCCATTTCTTTTCTTTACACTAATAAAAAAATTAAAACATTTACAAGCAGATGTTTTAATGAGTATAGGTTTAGAATTTAAACTGCAGACCGCAGAGCATGATGGAAGAGATAGTTTTCCTGTTATTCCCAACCTGCAGTCGCAAGAAATATGCTTCAGGCCTATTACGTAAATTTTTCATAAACTATAAAAAAAAAGATGTTCCCTCTGAATTTTATACAGAATATTTCTTATGTTATAAGTGTCCACCCCCCCCCCCCACCTCCCCCAACTTTATCTCCCGTCCCCACCGTTCAAAAATTCGTGTTTAACGTTTGAAATAGAGATATTTAAACAACAAAGCGTGCTTATACGATATACCATTCTACAGAGCAAGGAACAAAGATTGTAAGTAGCATAACATGAGTACCCTGTTGAATTTCACAATGTTGACAGAAAAATGAGGGGAGTGAGGAAATAAATAAGGATGATTATACCCACGCGATGCGCTGTTATATTAGTATGTCTTTGAGTTTACAGTAGATGTGCTAAAACGTTGAATCAGGTGTCGTTGAAATTGTGTTTTCGAGTTTTGCCTATGTTGTATGTATTATAGTTAAAAAGACGGAATAGTTGAAGTTGTGAAATTGTGTGTTTGGGCAAAATGTTGAGATTTATGAGTATTAAACGTGTTAAAAAATCTAGTAAACGTATACAAGAGGGTTTAGCAGGTCGTGGTAAATCCAACTAGCTCAAAGTAACCCACTAAAAAGTATCATTTGTAATGTTAGTATAATAGGAGGAATCATAAGCAGAGAAAACTCACCTCTTCTTGGAACGTTAAGAATCCATCTAGCGCCGCGTGGTCAGGCAACCGAGCACACCCCTTTGTGTTACAAGTACTCTACATTTAGGCTATTGCGGACTGAACCATCTCCATGCCTGTTAGCTTCGTGAATCGAAAATTGTTTCTCTGTTATTCTTTCCTCTTTGCTACCGGTAAAACATAGGTGTTAAAGTGACTTCGTACTTGTCCATTTCAAAACCAATCAAATGTTACATGTAACTTTTATGGTGTATTAGTTATCACATCTGACATCTTCTTGTCATGAGAAAAAAACATTCATTATCTTTTCACGTCGCAGATGAGCAGTTTAGAGTTCACAACTATTAATACAATAATAACTATGTGACAACCACGTAAGGTTGGATGTAAAATCAATAAAGCTCTTAATTTCTGTCATGATCCCTATTGTAACACTTGGTTATTCCGCTAAGACAGCACCAAATCTCCTGAAGTACCTTGTAATACACACCAGGTGCACCTTATGACTAATAAATTTTGAAAAGTTCATACATTAATGTCGAAAGATTTTTTGCTGAGGAACGGAGATAAAATTTAGTCAGAGAATTATTTTTGCTAAGCGAATTTCGGACAAAATACCTGCAGTGTTGCAAAGCTATAGGAACAAGTTCATCATAAAAGATACTGTGTAAATAACAAAATACGTTTGTTAAGAAAATGAGATGCTTAGATCAGATGTTAACAACTACTCCCACAACTGTATTTTAATTTTCTTTCTAAATGGTTGTTTTGGCAGCTAAAATATTAAGACCAAGGTAAGTTTCAATGCGGTAATATGAATGTTAATACCCTGATATAGAGATTCAAAATATTCCTAATTCGAATAGGATTCCATATCACCAGAAGCATAAGCAAAGTGAGCATCTATAGATATCCGAGTTGTTTAATTAATGTAATATTCCAATTATCAATGTATCGAACTGGATTTGCCGTCAATATTTATATTCAAACATATCGCTTGCAAATACTAAGTGATTATCCGATGACAGCTGATATCTAGTTTACCTGCAAACAGATTTACGTTGATCAGATTTTCATGAAACTCTGAATTATGCAATGTCAATTCTGTGGTTAATATGTGTTCACAGAGTTAGTGTTTATCACAGAAGCTTAGCTGATTTTATTTAATAACTACATTTCAAATTAAAGAACCTACACGAAATTTAATATTCATTTATAGTGGATAAGATAAGATTTACCCACCTCATCCATTAAAATGGATCAAAAAGCATTTTCAGCAACGTTAATGGCAACGATGATAACCAGTGTTATTTGCTAGTCTCTGCTGATTTCTTCCATAATTTTAATATATTTAATGAATCTGTAAAGAATGGTAAGAAATATGAGATACAAGATTATCTGTAACAGCTAAGTTTCTGGTAGCAAACCGGAATTATAAATTCTTTGTCAATTGCGGAGTTTATCAAATGGATAATATGTCTTTTTAAAAAGAAATGAAAGTTTTTGTTAGTGCAGTAATAGAATGGAATTAGTTTAACTAGAGTGGTGTACACTTTTATAAAATGCGTTGCGTTTAGAGACTGGACGTGAACTCTATAGCTCGGCGAGTCCCATGATCCCAGAGCTGTTAATTCACCGCAACAAAAGTGCTTCTTTGCTAACCAGGAGATTTGATAAAAATTGATTGCATTGATGACATTTGCATTTTTATTGTTAAATGGATGTCTACATTTCGAACAAACAACTTTATTTGATTTTATTTGTATTTATATTGTTGAAAGTAAATATAACTGCGATGACAGAAAAAAAGGCTATTGTCTCTTGTCGATAAACTGCACAAATTACGAAGGGCTGAGATAAAAAATTATAATGCAAGGTAGAAATTTAAAAAATTACAGTGCTGCATTGTCATTTTAAAAACTTCTTTTTTTTCATCGAGACCGATTATGGGCAGAAATTCATGCAAGTAAATGAGTATTATTACGATGTATTCTATACAGTAGTACTAGAACCAGATCACAACAAAACCTGCTATTTTGTTGACAGAAGATAAGAAGCAGAGAAGTTTATTAAAAAACTTAGAGAAACTTTACACGAAACGTATGTAATCGCGAAATATATCAATCAAATCAATAATAGTTATTCCTTTTTCAAATTACACTTGAATTAGAATTTTTTTTCATAACAATAAAAATTCCGTCATTTAAAATCAAACGTATTTATTTAAAATCATCCTAGTGAAATACTCAGAGAATATAATCGGAGAAAGCTTACTCAAATTACGAAAAGTATCAATAAAAAGATAATGATTAATCTATATTCGTTTCTTTCTTAGCAACTTCTTCAGAATATATTTCTACTGTCACCACACGCGATTTGCAATAAGTTCCAGTTTGATAGCTCAAACCGTGATTTGGAGAAACTATGAAAAACCCAAATCTGGATGGCCAGACGGAGATTCAAACACGTGTCCTCTCAAATGCGGGGCCAGAGTGTTAACACTCACCCACCACGCTCCGTGGGTAGCTTATTTTAGATGGTATTAAGTCCACCTGCGTGTCAAGAAGATGAATCTGATGAGCAGAGAGTTCGTGTGCCGCTGTGCTTGTTAAACCCCGCTATTCGTGATCGTTGGAAGACCTGATTAGTTTCGAGGCTACATGTGCTCACACCGTTTAATCGGCTGCAGCTCCAAATACTGAACTGCTTCCCATAATGATAGGACTTGTTCTTCTGGTTGACCCTGGGTCTCGTAAAATGCCTATAAACGGAATGGTCGTCCATGACCCGGCAATTGAGGCCTATGTTTTGCGACTGAAAGAAGTAGGGCTCTGAAATTCTTTCCATAACATCGACACTATCTTGTATGCCACTTTACGTGCTCAGGAAAAATCTCATTTTATGATAGACATTTAACGACATGATAACCAAGCCTGGGAAGTCGTTCCGGGTGTCCAGTTTCAAATAAAATCATCGGCTAAGCTACAGACGGAGAGAGTACAGTTGTGTATCCTGCACATCATGCAACCCCTCCTTCATTTTATTAGCGATCAAACTTCAACAAGCCTCTAAAGCCCTCGTCAGAAACAAATAATATAGCTATCACCTCAAGCCAACACAACTATTAACTTATTCTAATTCAAGAAATATTTGAAATACATCTCTGCATCCCCCAAAAGAGCAGTTCAAAAAAATATTGATAAAGAATATCTAAATGGTTTCTAATTATAACTCCATATTCAGAAGAAGCTAATATACGTCCAACTAACACATGAGTCTGCCGAATAAGGTCACAAATAAACGGTGTAGTTATTTCTTGCACCTTCTGAATATTCAGTGAGGCATAATGTTTCGTGTAGTAAGTGAGTGACGCATGTGAACTGATGTGGCGAAAGGCAAATTCGTAACAAAACTAAGAGCAAGCAACGCCGTAACAGTGGATTCTAAACGACTCTTGCGCTCTACGCTTACAGACTGCTCATAAATGTGGACCATCATTGCAGAGCTGCATGTAAACACAAAACTAATTATTACTGACCAGTGTCCTCCATCACTCTACGACGTGCACACTAGGACGACTCTGCACTGTCCATATCTTTATAACTGCCAGTTAGACTGTGCTCTTAAAACTTTTGCTTCAAACGTTCACTTTCATTCTTAAGCCGGAAGTTGTGAAATGTAATCTATCAAACATCCGACACCGACAATTGATAGCCAGTTAAACCTTCCATTAGCGGCCACCTATACACTTTGGCACTTTTAAATATAGTTCTACTTAGAGATGATAGCTGTTTGGCGGGATACCGCTTATCCGGGCATCCTACTAGCCGGATATTTGGCAGCCAAATATCCGGCTGATCATTGTTATTTAAGGTTAAACTCGTAAAAATTTCATCAGTAAAGGAAGGATCGCCTATTTGGGAATATTTTGATACTGATAACGGCAGTAAGTTTTTGATTTTGAATTACTTTTCGTGGAGCACGTTTTGACGCGAAGTTTGGATCGTTTCCTTTTTCTCTTAAGAAAACACAATGACGTATTTTTTGCTGTCGTCAACCAGATATCTCTGCAATGGCAAACTATTTGAAAATGAAACATCAGTAAACTTTCATAGAATGGGGAAAGCTACAGCCACTAACGTGCCTATACTATTCTGCCTTCAGCCATCCCCGGGACAAGTTCGTCTTCGACATTGAAAGAAAAGCAATTGACTTTATCATAATCGTTTTAAAGGAAATTACTTTGGGATGTAAACGACGCAAAAGCAAAAAAATATCATTAAGTACATAACAATGCCAACTTCCTGAATTTCACAGCTCAAGGGTATCTTCTGAAATCAAACTAAAACCTGGACTTTTTGCTATGAAGCATTTGCCTGGTTCTTACCCTGGAAAAAATATAGCATGGAAGCTTAATAGTATCCCAAATCGTTGGGCTATTGACCAAAACAAAATACACTTACTCATTCATGACAGTGGCGCCAATATGGTGCAAGGCGTACGCGTGGTTGAGTATGCTTCTGCAAGATGTTTCATATACTTGCTCCAGAGAATTTTAACTGAGCCATTGAAGATGTAGTCTGAAGTGACAGGAGTGATTGTTAGTGGTAGACGTCTCGTTGCGCACATAAATCGTTAGTGCTTAGCTCAAGAAAACTTGCTGATGATTCTAAAAGAAAAATTTACCCGACCATCAGCTGGTGCCAGATTTCAGCACGAGATGAAATTCTATGTTTTATATGACAGAGTTCCTCTTGGAACAAAAAAGCGCTATAACGCTATATATGGATGATAGCGGAATATACACTAATTTGACAAGTCAACAGTGGTGTTGGATGGTAAAGAGCGTTCAGCTATTGAAGCTCTTTGAAGAAATAATAAAACTAACAAGTTCTGGTCTCTACTGCAATTCTGAAGTAATATCTCAAGTTCCTGCACTAAAAAATATTTAGATAACGATGAGAACTCCCTGACATACCATATATGAAAGCGTCTTTGAAAACTGAATTAAAAAGTCGTTTCGGCTTCTTAATTGAAGATTCAAAGAATTGATTGCGACCTTCCTACAGCCACGATTAAAGACAAATTATTTGGGGTTTGCTGAAGCTCGTCAGAAGATTCTATTTCAATCTATAGAAATGTTTTACGAGGAATCATGCACCATTAGCAGTTGTAAAAGGGACCAGACAGAATCAACTGTCACTCACGAAGCTTATGACACGTTTTGGAACTATTTTAACGAGATAGCCAGTATCACTATCAAGAAAAATAACACGATTGCTAGCGCCATTGACTTTTATTTAAAGTCATCTTGAATTGATTGGAAAAGTAACCCATATATTTGATGGTCGGCTAATGTGACACAGTACCCGTATATGACAAAATTTGCTAGAATTCATTTTTCAGCGCCTTGAAGTAGTTTATATAGCGAAAGTTTTTTAATTTGGCCTTGTTTACGCGGACCAGTAAAACTATTACCTGCTATTACAGAGGAATTAATGTTCATTCAGTACAAGAATTAATGTTTTATATTAAAAACAATAGTAAACGGTATTTTAATTTGAAGACATAGTGTTTTTATTTGTGTTAAGACTTACTACATACATAGCTTATGAGAATTTAAAGAAAATTTTATGAAATTTTCGTAATTTATTGAGAATTCGATACCTGCCGGATATTGGCCTACTATCCGGTATCCGCCCGGATAGTGAATATTGGCCGGATAGGTCGGATACCGGATATCCGTTTCATCTCTAGTTCTAATTACTGAGACTGTTAAATTTATTCACCAATTAAAAATAAAGTTACTTTACTGTCTATGCTAGAGTAGTGGAACAGGCGGACAGTTTTCTACAACGACAGTTGCAGGCGACAACAAAATTTTCATCAAATTTCATGCTCATAGTTTTGCAAGATGTCATCGTGTATCGTCCAGCCCGTAACTTACACAACATCGTCGTAAATATCGCACACTAGAAGACCGTTTTAGCTATCAGTCTGTGAATGAGTGGATGTAATGGATAGCAAGCCGAAAGAGGCATCTTCCCATTATTCGTCCCTGGTTCAAATTTAGTAAGAATGCAACATGAAGATAAATTTAATTTTTATCGTATATTTAAAATTACAGCATGGAAGGAAACTAATTAAACAACATGGCAAGCGGGTATACGATATCTAACTCATCAGATGTTCCTTAAATGTGCACATACTAGTGTCGGTCTTAATATTACTACATGATAATTTTGAGTTGATGAAGTTTGGCTTCCATTAGTACTTCTTAACATTCTTTAAATTGTGTACAATCAAATGTTGAAACACGCAATTAAATTCACAGATTTCTTTAACATTTTGCAATACACTCACATATTTCATTGATTTTTTAACCGTTTAATGGGCGAAGGGAAAACGATGGTTGAAATTTTAACTAAACCCGATGTTACATTATCGGAAATAAACCAAGTTCAGAGGCACAAATTTCTGCTACTCTTGGTGGATTAATTTGTGAGACATTTTTTCTTAGTTAAGTTTAATGGCCATATGAGATAACATCAGTAGACATCCAATTGTCGACGTATATGAATTAATTTTGGAACAGGATCAGGAGTTTACCGATGAAGCCGGGTAATTTCCACAGTGACAGCTTGCAGGAGATCAATAAACCTTGGCAGAACAGTGCCAAGCCTTAGGGAGAATACAGTTCGACACTTTGCTTTGTATCGTATGCGATTGATGGAGACAAGGGAAATGTTATGACACGGCGTCACGCATTCGTACTTTCGCTGAGTTTAAGGTACTAGATTTTTTTCCAAAAATTTCATGCACTTATTGTTACGTAAATTTAGATATAAATCATTAAAATTACTTCACTTCCGTCGCTTTTGAAACTTTATATCATGCCTTAAGAATAATTTTCTTGAAAATACATACTATAATTATTATTATTATTTTTTTAAAGATTTCGTACGCATGGAGATTGTAGTCTCTGTAATGAAGCCCCTCAGTGTTAACGATACGCTTTGTAGCACCAGTAAAGTATAAGACCGTACTTTTATTGTTAGCGTGTTGATACTAACAACAACATAAGATTCAGATGTACTGTCTACACTTTACGTCTTGTTGATTCGAAATTAGGTGCCTTTTTCTTTTCTGAATCAACATCGTTAGACAAAAGTCCTTGTTATTATAATAATGTATTACAGGTAAAACTAGGAAATATTGCTAACATACACGGTTAATTAGAATAAGGATACCATGAATAATCCCATCAGTTTACACAGTTGAATAGAAGGCCTGTGACAGCTGAAAAAATACGCTGAATACAAGTAAGATACATTGTCTCTGGTGACCTCCGAAACAATAATGCGAGTGAGATATGCAGCGAGCATAATGCAGGCGTTCATGACAGAGGTTCCCCACTTTCAAAACGTTTGGAATACACACAGCGTTAGATTAATAACGGCACACCATTCTTGCTGTAAGACAGGGGTGGCCAACCCGTGACCCGCTGGCCGCATGCGGCCTGCCTTGAACATTTTTTCCGGCCCGCGAGATTCATCACACTTTTACAAAATATATTTATTTTATAATGGCCAAAGTAGTGAAAACCAATGTTTTCAAAAAATGCATTTGTTTGTGCACCAATATATACAAAAATTAAGCGTCGAAATATGAGAAAAAATTAATTTTAAAATAATATTGTTGCGAATATATAATTATATGCGGTCCGCGGAGTTATGATGTATTCGCAAAGTGGCCCGCAAGATCATTTGGTTTGGCCACCCCTGCTCTAAGATATCGATTCCTAAACTGGGGCCACCCTCCCATCCCCATAGTGAGGAGCTCAACTGGCAGGGGAGGGGGGGAACGCAAGGTCCGAGGTAGCTTCGCCGCCCGTGTGAACGATTCCATAGCTCTACACTGTCGGAAGTACTATGTCTCCATCACCGCATTCACGAAACGCTTATTCCAACAACGCATACTTATTAAATTCCCTATGAGACGTCATTGTTAGTACCGAGAATCAGGTATTTACCTTTTTAATAACAAAATTGTGGCGGGAGAGGGGGACTTTCTTTTAACAAATGTGTGGCGTGGAACTTTTCTCTTGACAGAAGAGGGTGGTGGGAGGGGCCGTAGTAAGAAAAAGTTTGGAAACCTATACTCTAAAAGAATACATGCATGATGTGGTTGAATAAAGAGTGAAAGTTTCATACAACACTTGCTCTTTGTTACAAACGTGGAAGTATAGCTCAGTCTTGTGATTGCCACTGTTTAATAAGAACAACGAGAATAAAATGATTCATGTACTTAAAATTTAATCATGTTAAAAACTTGATTCGTCATTAACAAACAAAAAACTTCTTGAAAACCTGATCAATATTAGTAAAAGATTTGATTTTTTGAATACAGCACTACACAATTAATATACATAATATATATAACAGTTACTTCAACTTGGCCTATTGTTATGAAATTATCGTACTCGATACTTTATTTCATAAATTTTTGCGGATTTGATTTAAATTTGTCGCAGATTTTTTGAATAAAATGGTCACTGCAAAGCTGTTAAAAATAATTTATGACCAAACAGATACAACAATACTAAAATTTTAATTGGCTTTGAAATAGACAAGGGAATTGAAAATTAAGAAATTTATCGTTTATCTGATTGCTAATGATGTAAAAGTTGTCTTATAAAATCAGTTATTACTCTTTGACACGAGGCATAAAGAATTAAAACGTCCTCAGATGATTGCAAACCGTTTAAATCATGAAATGAGAGTTTCAAAGCACTGCTTAAAGTTCTTCATAGTTTCAGGCATAAATCTCCGTTCTGTACCATTGTCAAGGTTTTATTGTATGTGGCATACAAATAAATTTAGATCCGTAGATTTGATTGCTTATTCAAGCACGTTCCGAATCGCTGTGGGCATGTGGTTTTTCCCCCAAATACAAAGGATTTCAAATCAAGTGGGGGAAATTACAGATTCTAAGAATAGAAGTCTGCGTGCCAGTGGAGTTATTAATAGTATTGCACGGCAACGTGGGGATATTTAATCGCGTGAGTAGGCTCGCAGCACTTGAGGCCACTGCAATCTGAGATATTGATAACGATACAGATGGGCACAGATCTGAGTTCCAAGAATTACTCTCAATTGATACGAACACCAAATATCTATATGAACAAAAGCAATTGAAACAGGTGTGCTGCTATTAATAGGACATTCTATCTGCAAAAATTTCCTAGTCACGGTTTATTATTAACAGAGTTGCTAAATTTGCTTGCGATCTCTCCAGGAATATTCAATGACGGAGTGTCATCTGTCGACTCTCAAGTGGCTCACATTTTTAGTTCTGAAAGACAGTAAGTACGCTGGTGAGCAAAGCCAATGCGGGACAATCAAAGCCCACCTCAGTGGTTGAAGGGAAATACCATTTCGGATTTGGTGCACGATTATTTTGATTATTCCTCCATTTCATTTTTTTCCTGAAGACTATATCTGCCTACATTTTCAGCGGAGAATACATCCTAGCTAGTTATTTGTCTCTAGCAACTCCGATCACAGTACAGACCCTGCGGAGTTTAATGAGAGGTTTCTTCAACGAATCTTTGTACCTCTTTTTCGGTGCCTCTCTTACTCTGTGACCAGTGGCAATGTCTCCCTATAACACAAGCTTAGTGAGGCGGCGATCTCCCATCCGGGTAACGTGTCCCGCCCGTGTAACTGAGTCTAAAGTACTATTGCGTCATTAGATGATAAAAAAGACGTTGACCGCATCTAAAACGTTTATTACATTCTTTATAATGAGAGGAAATAGCCTTACTCTGTAACAGGAAACGAGGTTCGCAAATGTTACAAGTTTTCACGATCTGAATAAAATAAATTAGATATTCCTGTTTGGAAGTCAGTTGTAAAAATACGGATTCGTCTACCATGATTCTAATTCAAGCGATTGGCAGATTATAATTACTACGTAATTATGATTGGCAGATTGGTAACATGGTTTGGACTTTAGATCTGAATTGGCTTATTGGCATTCTGAGGGTAGAAAGAGTCAAATAAAGCCCCATAACATTATAATAGTACGTTGATATAGGAAAGAAAATGTTTTATGCAACTGGTAGATGAAAATGGAAAACTGGGAGGATATTACAATACAAAAAGAAGAGACAGATTGGCGCGTGTGTAATTACTTCTTTAACAGAAAGAAAGGTTAACTAGAAGAAATGCTATACAACGACTTAACAATCATAATTGTAGACGTAAACTGTAACTGATAGTTATGGACTAGATGAGAAAGAGCATGGGCACAACTGGTTTGATATTAATAGTGAAAATTAATCCATTTTGGACGCCGAAAATCTGTTACGAAAGTGTTGCAGTCCATTTTTGAGACCGAGTGGATGAGTGGTAACGCTCTGGCGTTGCATTTGGGAGGACGCGGGCTCGAATCCCCGTTCGGCCATTCAAAATTCGGTTTCCTTTGGTTTTCATAAATCACTCAAGACCAGCGCCGTGACGATTCCTCTAAAAAACCAAAGCTTAAGTCCTTCCCGTTCCTTCCACCAGTCTTTTTCCGCTTCTAATGATAACGATGACAACGAAACAAAAAGCCATAAAAAACCACTTACATTGATGTTCAATATCTGCTAACAACAATGTAACTTAATCGTCGCTCCATAAGAGGCGAAACGCTTACGACTATAGCATTAGCTGTTATTTATTAACAATCAAAAAGGACTTATTATGAGATCTTCCAGTCACACTGTTGCGATCTACGTCTCTACCGATCATAGGAAAAAGCTTTGAAAGGTTCTTGGTCTCGGTCACAGATTATTCTGCACACCATTCTAAGTTTTTAATGTTAATTAAATTTGCGAGAGTTGGTAGTAAAATTAGATTTAGTTGTGAAGAAAGATGATCATGAAATTTTGTGTTTCTTAAGCTGGCAATACGATTTTATGTATGACTGAAGTAAAAATTTTTGTATACCACTCTTTTTTGTATGTTAGATATAAATCTTTTATACTTTAACCTTTTCGGTGTATTTTTATTGACAAAATGTGCAAATGGATGTACGAGTGACGAACGAAAAAATATGGTTTATAGTGATTTCATTAATGATCTATTAAGAAAATGATTGGAAACCTGTAATTTTAGATACCTGTTCCTCACTTTTCCCTGCATAATGAGTGACAAAAATAGCGGAGACACCATCTTCAGTTTGATCCGATGGTTACGCGTACTGTGGAGCAAAATGTTATGTCAGAAACTGTGCCAGAATATACCGCTGACGTCAGCGGCTGGAAAATTTATATCTAGGATGCAGTGCAGTGACCCTGTTTTGAATTATCGGCGAAATTTCGTCCATGCTAGACAAATTACTGAACGAACAGCGCAAGTAAAAGTAAATGCGTTTAGAATTGTTGGCTAGGATACCGACGAAAGGTTCGGCCGCTGAGTGACAGAGTCTCAATTTGCCGCTAAATCTGCCTCTGTCGTGGCTGCCCTAACCTTGCCTGTTAATCTAATCGTACAAAAGGTGGTTTACAATTTCAAATGTAACGCGAACAACGGAGTGCCCTAGTGTACTCCACATGAACAAAGCAAAGCTTTGCCAGAGGTTAAAGTCAGTTTAAGGGCCCGTGTTAAATTTTCTTGTAAAATCTACTTTTTGATCTCATGGTGACCTGAGCGAACGAATAAAGAAGCTTATTAGCTTCTAGGTATCTTAGTAGAGATGAATGTTACCCAAATCTTACTAAAGATAAGCTTTCTATACTCCAGTAAGGTGTATGAGGTAAGGCGGAGTTGTTTTTTCTATGTGGGTGACAGTAATACAGGAGAACGCTAAAGATAACAGTGCCAGTAACAGCAAGTTTCATAGCTCCGAAATTTCTTTTTATTCTCTTCTCGATGATGGTTAGCCAACACGATATATTGCTAAGCGTGGCAAACGAGTCTTTAAATGTCTGTTAGAAAAGTCCAAGCGTCGTAATAAACATTGGTGCTTATTTTGATTGCGAAACCTGCATTTTTTAAAACAACCCTAAAATATAATCACTGATACTCCACCACTCCAATAGGCAGCCGTTACGTCTGCTTTGATGTGATGTGTTAGCACACATAGTGGAACTGATGAATTTGAGCATCCTATTTATAATAGGGGCTCAATGCCTTTTCCGTTTCTGCACATCCTTCATCCACATATCTTACAGAATCTTGAATTTACAAAGTAACTCCTGGTTACTCATTAATCTGTTCACTTGAAATTCCTACAGTTGTATCCGTCATTATCTTAACATTTGTCATCGTAAAGATTTTCTATAAAAAATTTAGCAAGCCAAACTCCTGAATTTTCTTGACCCTCCATATCCTATCTAAACTACGGGAGCTGTGTATACGGATGACTCAAAAGAAAATGGTTGGTGGTTCATCCTGAATAATCCATATACTTTGCTTTAATAACAGAAACATATCGAAATTACGATGAATGTCTCCTGAAGAGTGATGAAAAGATGTCAAAGAAAATGTATACCCACCCACATACCTCAGAATAAATATGGTAATCCCTTAGATAATACTATCGAGGTTTCACTCGATATTTTCATAATCTTTGACAACTTCCCGAATAATCCATAAATTGTCAATTACATACATGGTAGAGAATATCAAATAATGATATTTTAACTACCATTTAATTTCAAATTGATATTTAATCTATTAATTTTATAGAGATCATTATAGCAGAATTGAAGTTGTATTCTCAGTTTCTTATTTTTAATAATCTATTTAACATCTTTATTACATGCAAATAATTTTATATATTATATCGCATGTTATATAGATTGGGAACCTTGATCACAGTTTAACATTTTTTCCCAGTTTTCAATGACTGCATGCGACAGAGTAGGGCTTAGCATAAATTTCAATTTAATTTAAACTGCCACTAATGTTGTTGCTTGATCAAAGTTTATGTATTACGGTTTATTTGCTTTTCAGGTATTTTACTGACCACTTTTGTCGATGGTATTTATTGATGTTCACTGTACGTGAGTTATTACGTTATTTTAAGTGGACATCGGCCTAAATATGTTACCGAATCAATTATTCTGATAATCCATTTCTTCAGAGTTGCTCAACTGTTTAATAATATGGAATGTGAATTAAGTTCTCTGTCCTTTACAGATGCTATCACCAATAATTACGTTATGTATGTTTTCTCAGTCTCAATAATAATAATAATAAAAAACAACGTAATGATTTCGAAGCAAACAGGAATTTTGCAGAGTGAACTTAAGGGTCAAATAAAAGTCAAGTTTGTATTTAAGCAAGTTCGAGTCTATGACCTTTGAAACAGCATGTGAATATTTATTTCCCTCAGATAATTGTCTACTTATATAATTTGCAATCGTCTGACAAGAGAAAACAGTACAAAATGTCTTCTGGAGTTAAAAGGGAAAAAAGCTACGTGCTACATGGGGGGGGGGGGGGGTAGAAGCAAAAGCCACGTAGGGCTACGTGGGGGGGGGGGGGGGGAGGGGGGTTCACAGAAGGCCAAAATGGAGCTACGTGGTTTAAGCACGCTCCCTAAGCGGGTGCTGACATACCAAAACAAAACTTTGCCAGAGGTGAAGGTGAGGTTAAGTATCAGTAAAAACTACCTGTCGTACTGACGGCCCTGATGTTGCGAAGCAAGCGCCTTAATTACGGAACTACCAGATCGTTGATCGTTGCCTAATGATATTTATTGTTAAATGTAGAATTTTTAACAAAATTTTGTGTTTAGTAGTTTGATTCTAATTTCAGCATATATACAAGAATATTTAAAACAATACAATCGGCACTTCTTACTGTGCAGTTGGCCTTTTTTTTTTTTTTTTTTTTTTTTTTTTTTTTTTTTTTTTTTTTTTTTTAATTCGCTTCCAACGTTTGTACTCTTTTTAAATTTTTTAAAGAGTTTTCGGTTATCGTATAGACGTATTCACTTATCCCATTAAAAAATATTCTTCATAACCTTATTTGTTGACAAAAGTATAATCCGAACAGGAAGCGTGTTTTGCTATAAATGTGTTAATTATCCGACTGATAATATTTACCTTTAACTCATGTATTAGCTACGTTGAGGAGAATGTAAATTAAGTGTATAATGACAGTTCTCCAGACTAAATATCTAATCATTAAATAGCATGTCGATCTCATTATTCGTGCATATGAAAGATCTCAAGTGCTGGATACAGATTTCCGGTGCAAAATTTCTTCTCTCGGTATGTCTAACTAATTTTTGTGTTAGTACCTGACTAAAGATTAAAAAAAAAAAAAACAGTACTTAGCAAATAAATATTAGCAAAGGAAAATATTAACTCCCCCTTGGACACAGTCATTCTAATCAGTTGACTCACAAAGCTACCATACAGTGAAATTCCGTATAGTTGTCATAATAAGTCGGAAGCCACGTGATTGAGTCATTGCCCCTCAGGAATTGTCTGCATGTACTGGATGGATCTAAATCGAAAACACTTCATACGAACTTCTGAAGTGTTTTAGAACACTGAAGATACGAGTACCGAAAGAAAGCTTTGCCTGGTGTAAAGGAGATATGGTACAGAGCGAGTAAGAAATGCACCAATAACCTATCACCACCGGGAACTCTTGATCACCAGTCAGATATGTTTCTATTCATTGATCGGGCGACTCACTCTTATTGTTAAAAACATAAATTATTTAAGCTTATAACGGTTATATTTTTGCATTTCACATAATAATAAATTATGTATTCAACTGTTCAACAAACTCTAAGTTAAAAAGGAGTGTAATTAAGGTTACAATTTCATAAAGAAGTTTCAGATTGCTTGATATGGTGATACGATTACCATCAACGTAATCTTATCTTTAATAGTGGCTATGGTGTATATAAAAGTAGAAACATTACATTTATTTCCCATTTGAAGCATTAGGTCCCGGTCGTATATTTCATTATTTCCCGAGCGCGGCATGGAAAAGTATTCTGTTCAAATCATCTGTTCACCACACGAAAAGAAATTCCGAATCTTTTTTTCTTTCAAATTTAGGTCTTGTCTGGTCCAAACAGTCTAACATCCTTAAGGACAGGTGCAGCATAATTTGGCTTTCTAGAGCACCAAATTTTGATGTCTTAGATCACTGAGCCAAACAGGATGCTGCTATACATAAAACTATTTCCTATCAAAACCGACTAAGACATTTGAAACGAACCACCAGCTAACCACCATATGCTGTTGTTATGTAAGTTAAGATATGAGGATGCTTATAGAGGGCTTGGACCTGTAAACAGATGCTAGTAAAAAACCATATGTGCAGCAGAATTTAAAAATAGATATCGAAACCCGACTCATATATAAACGAATAGGACATACGTTTAGATAAGAGATGAAGGTATTTTTTCGAAAATAAAATACCAGCATAAATATTTTCATATCGCTGTTTCAATGTTGTATCACCTTTTGGAGCAGTGAATAATTCAGTAGATAGTAGATTAAGAGTGTTATAGAATGTCTACTGGAGTAATTTTTGCCAACCCTTCACGATAATCAAAGGAATGAAATTTTAATACAAAGAACAGGCGTACAACATTAGAGTACATACAGCAGAAACCAATCACTACGAATACATGACGAGAGTGCAAAATGATCAATTGCTTGGCGGCTAAACGATTAACATTACAGCCGGGTTCAATTAAAGATTCAGCCATCTTGATTCCTGTTTTACTTAGATTCCTGGAATCACTTCTGGCGGATACTGGGATGGGTCCTTCAAAAGGCCATGGCCTCCAGCGGCAATGACATTGTTGAGTTGTGAAGCAGAACTAAAAGAAAAAGATGCTTTAAGATATTTTTGAGTGGACTATAAGTGTAACGAAATAAATACTATGAATATCGTTGGTAGATGGAAAAAAATCAGTAGTAGAAAGGGGTAAGGTTAAAACCGGGTTTGTGAAACAAACACGAATGGTCCTTGTAATGCGAGAAACTGCTAATCCGCCGTAAAAAGTCTTTCAAATTAGCGATAAAAAAAAGAGAGAACAAACACTTTGCACGGTGTTTCAGGTTCCGTTTGGCGGCCATGTGACAGTTTACAGGAAGTGGCCTTCGCAAGGTAACCGCAAGGTCATCGACCTACGTGGCAACACAGAAGTTGAAATTGATAAACAGCAAGGAAAACCAGAAGTCGCTCCGCCGCCGTAAACAAACACATTACACAGTTAGTGGGACAGTGGTCATTACCGAGGGAATCTGTGGGTAACGTCTCTCGAGCACGGAGCACGTGTAACAACCAAACGTGACCGTCCCAACAGCGCACCCACTGCCTTGTCACACTCTAGTTTCGGTCATTGCTTTAATGTCAGATGTCGCCATCCGTGGTTCAACCTCTGGGGGCCCCCAAGCGTGGTTGAGAGGACCCCGAGCCTTCATGGCAAACTGCAAACTGACGAACGTTTTTTTTAGCTCTGCAGTCGTCTAAGGAGGCACGAAGCCCCTCACTAAGAGCCCTCATTGCTCAGAGGGGCTCCAACCACTGCTCAGGGGCCCCTAAGCACAATTCAAGGGTCCCCATCCTCAGCTCAAGGGGCCCCTACCAGCAATACAAAGCAAAATAAAGGTCGCCTGAGGGCCCAAATGGACGCAGTGGCGTAATATGCCACCTTCGGGAACATCCATCCAATATTTGTGTTGTGGAATAAGTTAGTTTCTTTTTTAGTCGTCATTACACCAGCCATTGTGGCTACGTCTTCAGAAGACTTGTAGCGGGACGTTATTACGTCACACTACAATTTATATATTTCAGATTATTTTAATATTAATTTTGTTCAGGTCCTAGGTTAATTAATTAAACTGATCTCGGGCAGCCCAAATTGTATATGGTTAAATTAATATGCAAGGTTATTTATGTGAGAGGACTCAATGCAAATATGCGAGTGTAAGATTTCTGTTTAAAGCGAGGGCTAGAGATCTCGACCCAGGGGCGGAAGTAGTAGCGTCAGTCAACCCGCCTCAGTGACGCCTAGGGACAATGGACAGCCAGACTGTCACTGGTCAAAGTCATGGCGTCATCCTTTGGGTTGTGTAGCGAAGCTGTGAAGGCCAGCTCTCCACCCCCCCCCTCCCACCAAAACAGACACGCGGATCGTGGGTCGCGAATCTGAGTGTGCGGCGACATCGCGTGATTTCTGGAAGGCTTGTCCCGCCAATGAAACGTGGCCTCGGGGTTTTCATGACTTAAACTAGAAATTATTCTTTCTGCCCCCCGCAAGGTTTCTTCGCCGAGAGGAGAGGCCATCTTTCCCAAGAGCGGGGGTGATACTACTGGCTCGCAGCGTTCTGTGACGGTTCGACCCGGGGTGGTGTCGAAGAGTAACTGTCCTATGATCGCAGGCTGGTGCCCCTCATCTGGTTGCTGTATCGACATCGCACAGAGATAGGCTGTGCGACAACCACCAGTGACGCCGTCTACGAGATGGCAATGTGTTCACGCCAGGGCATGAATCATTGGGTTCTTTTAGACTGTAACAGACCCGTAAGCGACTTGAGACAAAGACCGCTGCTCATCAAGCAGATTCAATTCTGAGCTAGCTGGCATCTTTTGTTGAACGTTATGTGTATGTAGGCCTTTCAATGTCACAAGTTCCATAATGTTTTCTTTAATATAACGGCGCCCGAGATCATTTTCATGTACATGTATTTATGTTTTAGTTGCTGATATTTGTTATCGCGTCATATTGTGCATATTTGTCATCTTTGAATGTTTAATTTCGTTAGATAATTCCCGAATCACATTAACGTAAATTCAATCAATTGTTTGCTTTGATAAATCGGTCAGTTGTAACGTCTGGGCTTTGCATTGATTTATATGTCAATAGTAAATTTAAATATGCCTAGCTGTGTAAGAGCCAAATAAACAAAATAAATATCAATGTCAGTTTCCTTGCGATCTGGCAGTAATGAGATTCTTGGCAAATGAAAATTAATTCTTTAAATAATAAATTTATAAAATCTCCCTCCCGCCCTTCCTCTCTCTAAAGCGTCTCTCATTACAGGCTGAAACAGTTTAATGCAATAATGCAGTGGAATCAATCGCACCTAAAGCCGCCAACGCAATGTTTGTAATATTGCAGTTGGATAAGTGGCAATACGTCACCTTGTACGGTAATTACTGCACAACACTCCATAAATTCTTCGTAGCATGAAGAAACATTGACGACTATCACAAGCTTCTTCAAATTTTACATCATTTAACCAGATTTTGAGTAGGCAAGGGGATCGGGGTTTGCGCTAAGATTGCCAGCCGTTTGGTTGGAATATTACTTTACAGTACATTAACTTAAACTACATCTTTCTCACGCACTTATCACTACAGATCAACTACCATAACTTAATTCTGCAAACACCATAGATATGATCTCCAGTATTTCATCAGAGCTATCTTTTTTTTTTTTTTGAACAGTTTAACGTCCCTTTTTAACAACGTGGTCTTTAGAGACGGGAAAGGATGGGGGCAAGGAATGGGAAGGAATTCGGCCATGGCCTTTTGAAGGAAGCATCCCGGCATTCACCTGGAGTGATTTGGGGAAACCATGGAAAACCCAAATCTGGATGTCCGGACGGGGATTCGAACCGCCGCACAATGGGCCAGAATCTTGAAAACGTCGCCAAAAAGGAAAAAAAAAAAAGTTTCTGGATGGGAATTTTCGACTATCAGGTTGGCTACAGTAATGTTGGAACCACTGAATACCGATTGTTTGGACGATCAATTGTTCATTCCCTCCTTTATATTTCATGTCAAAGTCGGCACTTCAATGCTAGCGGTGCATGTAGCCGACCAGGAAACAAAATAGTCTTGTCGTTAAAGATAAATATTTGTGTTCTGTGTAAGTGAAACGAATATTTTAAATATGGACTGTGTTCCTGGAAGTATTTACTAATTAAAATACATTTATGTAATTTTTAAATCATTAATTACACATATTTTTTTTTAATTAACTTAATACCGGAAAATTCGGTAGAAAATTTTAAAATGTGCTTAAAAAAATAGAGATAAGTTACGAATTCCACGATATTCCGCTTTCTTTTGCACCGTGTCTGCAAGTATATACTATTACCTTAATAAATTAACCTTCAAATCCACCTACTAGTACCAACTACGGCTTTGAACAACTTTTTAAGCGACGCTTGCAAAATGTATCCTTTTTTTTAAAAAAATGAAATTATTAATGTTAAGTCAATTTTTTTCATTAATAATTATGAAAAAGTACATTTTTTTGAAACACAAATATTCTACATTGTGGAATTACTTTTTAACGCTTTCAAACAAGTGTTAAGAAATAAGTATTAAATAAATTAATAATTATATGAACTGTCGGAGTATGCTCAAGAATCACCAAATAAGTTGATAAAGCAATATCGCATAGGCTTTTCACGAAAGTTTTCCGGACTTAAGAGTACCGAAAACGTGTTCGGGAGATTGTTAGCAACCACAGACTTCAACATTTCTTCTCTGCGCAAATCATCAAACAAACTGAAGAGTTTGTCGTCAGAAGCCGTTGCTCTCTTAGTTCCTGTGCCGGAAGATTATGAAGATTCCGATGTAGATGATGAGGAAACAGTCTTTGAAGATGATGGCGATTCAGCTGAAGATGCGAAAGAAGAAGATAATGAAGATAAAAAAGAAGAAGATAATGAAGATAAAAAAGAAGAAGATAATGAAGATAAAAAAGAAGAAGAAAACAATAACTTTTAATTATAGTCGCAAATAATTTACTAAATGATTAACTGTAATTGAAATAAAATTCTTTTTTTGTAATATTTTATACTATCTTCTATCCTCTATTTGGTACTTTTCTCGAGCTTTCCATTTTTTGAGCTTATATTTATAACCATTAACTACAACAGCCTCTAAATATTGACTTTTACATAAATAAAAAGAACTTTACCAATTTCCGGCCGCCATCTTGGATCCACCATTTTGTTTTGTT
Organism: Vandiemenella viatica; assembly: GCA_031002005.1. Classification (NCBI taxonomy): domain Eukaryota; kingdom Metazoa; phylum Arthropoda; class Insecta; order Orthoptera; family Morabidae; genus Vandiemenella; species Vandiemenella viatica. The sequence goes on along the minus strand of CM061920.1, from coordinate 254,503,782 downwards.
TTTTAATATTTGAACTCACAATCTTCATCATCAATCTCGATAAATCCCAAAAAATTACTTTTATATGAATCAAAGGACTTTTATCAATATTTGTCCGCCATATTGGATCCACCATTTTCTTTTTTCACTTTTTGATACCATATTCTTAATCATCAACTTCGATAACCTTTACGTACTAACTTTGGTACAAATTGAACAACTCTAGCAACCTCGATAATTCCTCAAAAATTACTTTTATATGAATAAAATGACTTTTAGCAATATTTGTCCGCCATCTTGGATCCGCCATTTTCTATTTTCACTTTTTGATGTTATATTCTTAATCAGCAACTTCGATAACCTTTACATACTAACTTTGGTACAAATTGAACAACTTTTTATATTTTGGCCAGCTTTTTGCGATTCTGGCCCACTGTGGGCCGTCCTCCCGAATGCGAGGCCAGAACGCTATCCGTTACACCACCACGCTCGGTATCAGAGCTATCAAAAAAGAGAGAAATAAAAAAGGTTGTTCACTATCAAATCGTTGAGATCCTTCGTCTTTTTTTTGTATCTGCTTTACGTCTCTTTTTAACATTGTGGTCTTTAGAGACGGGAAAGGATGGGGGGCAAGGATGGGGGCAAGGAATGGGAAGGAATTCGGCCATGGCCTTTTGAAGTGAGCATCCCGGCATTTGCCTGGAGTGATTTGGGGAAACCATGGAAAACCCAAATCTGGATGCCCGGACGGGGATTCGAACCGCCGTCCTCCCGAATGCGAGGCGAGAACGCTAACCGTTACACCGCCCCGCTCGGTGTTGAGATCCTTTGGCTGAGGTTAAGCTGAGAACTGCTTCCCATGAAATTGATACTAGAAAGAAGGTGCCACACATTTGTGACGCTTTTTTTTCTGTAGGATACTTCCTTTTATCATTTGCTAGCAGATTGAGAATCACGGTTCCCATTCAGGAGGCTTAGCTTACAGTAATAACATTCGTCTTCATTTTCTGATCCGTCGCTCTTATTCACTCTGCTAAGCTGTCAAAAGTGTAACCTTTTTTGATACTGTTCTGAACGATGCAGTTCCTATTACATTCCGTTTAGTAAGTCCTCTTCTTGACTGTCTCTGTGTGTGACCTCCAGCGGCGGAGGTTTTAACTGAGTGCTTTGTGCTTCAAGAGCTGTCTGTAAGGCCGGCCTCGGCAGCGTAGGGGCTAGAGTAGAGGTCGCCTGTTCGAGTCCGGCCGAGGGCATGGCTGTTTAACTGTTGTATGTGAGTGTGCTTGTCATGTCCATTCTGTTGAGTGTCTAGAATTACTTGAAAGGTAATATTCACATGGAGAAACTGAAAGCACTGGATGAACTAAAATACTTGAGCTGGCTGTATGGCCTAACGAAGCCAAATGCCATTAAAAAACTTTTTAAAAGAAAAAAAGTGTGTAAGTAATACACTAACTAACTCATATCGACGAAGAAAAATGGCTCGTTATTAAAACCACTTCTTATCATCGATAAGACACGAAGCAAAGTGAAATAAAATAAACATATTACCGTTATGATATTGTTCCATGTTGAATACAGTCTACTATTTTAAATTCAGATTTAAAATCATTCACTTTTTCCACCACATCATATAAGGTTTCCACATTTCCAAATCAACAAACGCCATAAACGTTACTTTGTTTTTCTTGACACCTTCAAGTATTAATCTTAACGCCAGAATCGCTTCTCTTGTACCGCGGTTTTCCTAAACTTCATCTACTATGCCTTCTAATACACTTTCCATTCTTCTGTATATTATTCTGGTCAGTAATTTTGAAGCATGTGATGTTAGACTTATTGTGCGACAATTCTCACATCTGTATGCTTGTGCTTTCTTCGGAAGTGTGAAGGTGACACTTTTATTAAAATCACGTGTATAATAACTTCTTGATATAAGGTTGAATAATCTTTGGATTCCTTCTTCTCCAGGGTTTTCAGAAGTTCTGCATGAATTTCATCGATTCCAACTGCCTTTATTGATTTCAAATCCTTCAAAGCTCTATCAAATTCTGTCCTCAAAACAGCGTCACTTAAGTCGTCAAAGTCTACTTCAACCTTTTTTTTCCAAAACATTGCTGATCAAATCATTTCCATCATACAGTTTCTATATGTATTCCTTCCATCGGTTAGCTCTATTTTCTGAGCTTAGATGAGGTTTCCTACCAGCAGCTTTATTGTTCACACCTCTTTTCTACATTTTCCAAAATTCTGTTTGATCTTCCTGTATGCCACATCTACTTCATCTACGAACATTTCCTTTTCTACTTCTTCACACTTTTCTTGCAGCCATCTTTCTTTTTCTTCTGTGCATTTCCTATTTACTTGATTTGTAAATTGTCTGTATTGCTCTCTTCCTGCTCCATCCTGAGCATTTTTGTGCCTACTCCTCTGATCCATCAACTCCAAAATTTCTTCTGTGATCCAAGACTTTGGGGCGGCTTTTTCCCTAAAGCCTAAAGTTTTTTTCCAGCTTTCATCATTTCGGTATAAAATATTTAAGATACCTATCATTAATAAAAAATAAAATAATAGCGTAACAATAATACTTTTAATAATATTAATAATGGAAAATGATTGGAGGAATTTGTGATAAAGATACATTGTGACTCAGATTAGAGGAGAAAGAACATAGGAATACAAACTGAAGTAAATTTAACGTTATTTTTACCGGCAATTTCTTTTACAGTTGCTTGTTAAAATAATAAATTACGAGACGACCCGTTCGAAAATTTCGCGAATAAAATACGATGAATAGTGAGGTTGAATGCTTGTAATATAATGAAAAGTAGAACCGTACTTTTGTAGTAAATATATATATTTTTTTTAGTGAAATAGGTACGCATCAATATACTTACAACATATTACGAAACAGTTAGGAAAATTTACGACAGACTGTCACTGACCATAACAGAATACAACCAACCTGAACAAAATACACACAACATATCAACATTTCTTATATATTTGTTGCTGTGTGAATAAAATGTTTACATTGGAATTGTATAGCAAAACGAAAGTGTTTTCATAACAGATTTTTTTTCCCAAAAGCTTCTTATTGAATAAAAAAAAAGATTATTGACATCTCTGTGATATCTATTGTTGCAATCTAGGGACTTGGCTCTGAGCTTTCTCATACACGCTACCACTTTAAACACCAAATTCCGAAAAATTATGTCTTAATTTATGATTTACCTAATAGAGACCTTAATCTTTAAAACGATATGATATTTATCGATTTCGGCTAGGTATCGAAGAAGATAAATGGCTTGTAATAAAAAAATTAAAAAAACACGCTGTAGAAATAATATTGATACTTTTGTCCTTTATGGGTCGAATTCCAAAAAAATCCTTTTATAATATATAGTGTGACCAAAGCAGCTATCTTGGTATTTTAAATGATACCTCATTTATCGATTTCGATTAGTTATCAAGTGAGGTAAAAAAAGAAGGTTCTAGAGATAGTGATATTTTCTCCCCTTAAGGGTTGAATTTGGAGAAAGTTTTTAAAAAAAATATGATGTGACCAAAGTGGATAATTTAATATTTAAAACGATACCTCATTTATTAATTTCGGTTAGGAATCGAGGGAAATGAATAGCTCGTTACAGAAAATTGCGTTGTAGAAATATTAATACTTTTGCCCTCTAAGGATAGAATTTTGAAAAATTTATTTCTTAAAATGTGGTGTAACGGAACCTAAGACCTTACGAAGACCTCAGTCATTAAAATGATACCTCGTTTATCAACTTTGTTGAATTATTTATCAGGGGATAAATGACTCGAGACACAAAAAACGCATTTTAGAAATACTGATATTTATGCCCTTTAAGAGTTCAATTCAGAAAAATTCATTTCTTAAAATGCGGAAACCTTAACTTTTAGAATGATATCACATTTATCTATTTCGGTTAGATATTAATGGAGATAAATGGGCCGTGATACAAAAATGCGTTGTAGAACCATTTATACTTTTCCCCATTAAAGGATAAATTTCAAAAAAAAATTCTTTCTTAATGTATGATGTCACCGAAGCTGAGTCGTTACTCTTCATACTCCTAGTTCATTTTCATTTTGGTTAGATATCCAGGAAGATAAATGGCTCGAAACACAAAAAAACGCATTTTAGAAATACTGACATTTTTGCCCTTTAATGGTCGAATTACGAACAATTCCTTTCTTAAAATGTAATGTTACCATGGAGGAGACTTTATTCTTTAATATGACATATCATTTATCTATATCGGGTAGATATCAAGGGAGATAAATGGCTCGTGACACAAAAATGCGTTGTAGAAAAATTTATACTTTTCCCTTTAAGGGTTGAATTCCAAAATCATTCTTTCTTAAAATATGATGTCACAATGCTGAGACATTACTCCCTATAATCCCACTTCATTTATCGATTTTGGTTAGATATTCATGGAGATAAATGGATCGAGATACAAAAAACGCATTTTAGAACAATTGACATTTTTGCCCTTTAAGGGTCGAATTACGAAAAATTCGTTTCTTAAAATATAATGCTACCAAGGTGGAGACCTTAGTCTTTAATATGATGCCTCATTTATCTATATCGGTTAGGTATGAAGTGAGATAAGTAGCTCTTGACACAAAAATGCATTGCTAAAATATTGATACTTTTACCCTTTAAGGGTGGAAATTCGAAATTTTTTTGTCTTAGCATACGACGACATTAAAGCGGAGATCTTAATCTATAAAATGATACTTCATTAAATAATTTCAGATAGGTATCCAGGGAGGTAAATGACTCGTAGCACAGAAAACAGCATTTTAGACATATTAACATTTTTGCCCTTTAAGGGTAGAATTCCGAAAACTTTCTTTCTTAAAATATGGTGTACCAAAGTGGAGACCATAAGCTTTAAAATGATATCTCATTCATTGATTTCGGTTAAGTATGAAGGAAGATACAGGCTTGTGACAAAAAAATACCTTATAGAAATAATATATATGATTTTTTATAAAAACGCCAATTGAACTGTTGTTTTAGTTTTTGTATATTCCAGCATTGTACATAATTTTAATGGCTGGAGGCAATAAATCACTTCTCCCTTCGCCACTGCTTTATTTGACTTCCACAATGACCGGAGGCAAATTGAACTAATTTTATTTTAATCCTGTTTTTGCACCTGCTTGTTTACGTTTAAAACATCCTTCCTGATTAATTTAAGAGGTTCATAAAATCTTTATGACAGACTTTGTCTTCTTTCAGCGGATTATTATGTTGTTTAAGTAGTTGAGACCTTCTTCCAGCCCGCAATAGGTGACGGCGTTCTTAGTCAACACAGTGGCAGGGTCCTTGACTAGTCAACTTGATTTAATTTGGCCAACATGAATTGAGGTCGGGAGACTACTGAACTTTCACAACCAGTTTGCAGAAGAACCTGTCTCCACTGCCAACCAGCTGATTCAATACTCTTGTTACTTCATAGTCAGTACGAAAGAGACACTACGTTTGTACTACAGTTAGCATTGGTTCTCAAGTTTTTTTTTAAAATGAATGTACACTTTTACACATACTCACAACAGTGACGATGGAAATAGTTTTATTAATAACTAAACATGTAAAACAGGAAGCGAATTTAATTTCCGTTTGAGATCGAACCAAGAATTATACTATAAGTTTGAAAAGGTATCAAACACAATTAAGAAAAGGAGATTAACTTTCTATGGACATATCAAGAGAATGGAACCAGAAAGAATGGATAAGAGAACAGGAAGACTCAAGTTCCATGGGTGAAGGCGGTCCATCAGGATCTGAAAAGATGTGGGATCAGCATGGAAGACATACAAGACGGGGAATTATTCAGAGGAAAAATTGTGGAGGTAAAGGATCTGACTGAAGAAAAACCACTCAGGAAAAGGAGGGCATTTCCAGAGGAAGAAAAATCAAGAGTGAGCCAGAGAATGAAATAGTACTGGCGACGGAGGAAGGAAACTTAGAAGAAGAAATGAAGTTGCGTAGTCATAGTCCATAGATTGCTGAAACGAAAGGGTGAAAAAAAAACTAAACATCTTTGCACCGTAAAGCACTTTCTCGCAGTCGTGTTAATTAATTTAGCGTATATGAGGTCTAAGTCCAGTTGCGTCAGATGTATATATGACACGGTGAGAATTTTAAATGGCACGAGGTCATATAATCTATAGTTGGTGATTGTGACGTGGTATTTTGATGTGTGTTTGTTTGAATTGTTGATTATGTGTAATCAATTGTAGGGATTGACTATTTACGAGTGCGCGACTTCGAATACCGCGTATCGGTCATTCATTTCGTAGATTGCAGTCGAGTGCTTTCTATCGTGTTTTTTACGACGAAGCCGAAAAACGCATCGAGCTGCACGGGCAGCACCGCCGGGCCGCGTCCGCCGTCGCGTTCGCGATCGTCGGCTTCCGCGCCGCGCCGTTCCGTGCAGTTCGCGTCCGCGACATCGGTAACGAAAATGACGTCTAAGCCTGCTGCGGTTGTTACTGTTACTCGACTTCGTGGTGACAGTTACAACGTGGAGATAGAAGCAACTCACGCCCCACCAGAGGATCAGCCAAATGACTTTCCTGTGACAACAAAGGGCCATCACAACACGCCCATGTCATCGTCAGCGGCGTCTATGCCGACCTCTACCGACGCTATGGACTTGGTGGAGATTGCAGACCTGGACTCAACGCCTACTACGGAATGTGTAGTGGACTACACAGTGATGGTACACGAGCAAGAGGCCTCTGTCTCACGTAAGCGTGCTGCAGAGAACACTTCAAATGATAAAGATGACACACAGTCCAAGCGGGCTGCAAAAATTTCTGTGAAAACCAAAACCAGAATGCCGACTCCTCAGCTCAAATCCGACCGAAGAAGAACAACCAGAGATGCAGAACAAGACGCAGACAAGTGGCGTAAGCCGCGTAGACCTGCTCCTGCTGCTCAGCTGAGCTCCAATGCTGCCAATGCTCCCAGCACGAGCAACTGTTTCTCGCATCTCCCCATAGAGGCAGAGCAAGTTATGGAAACAGTGGAAGCAGAACAGACAAAGGCTGTTAGGGAGTCGAAGCCAGCACCCCTGATAGTGTCCTTCAACGAGGATTATAGAAACCTCGATATGACACTGAAGAAGCTTTGTAAGCACGAGTACCGCGTCAAACCTGCGGGACGCGAGTTATACAAGCTCTTCCTCAAAACTAATGCCGACTATCAAGCCGTCTTGGGCTATGCGTCACAAAACAGCATACCATTCTACACCTTCCCAACGGAAGCTGATAAAAACCTGAAAGTCGTGTTACGAGGACTCCCATTCAATTTCTGCACGGAGTACATCAAAGAAGAACTGAAAGTGCTAGGTATAGTGGCGAGGACAGTCGTTCGTCTGCGTTCACCAAAAACGCGACAGGAAGTACCACTGTTCCTGGTAGTCCTCTCGGATATTACCGAGAATAGAGCAATTTACAAAATGACGTCTCTATGCTCAGTGATAATCACCACCGAAAAATTACGTAGCACTCGAGGTCCTCCTCAATGTTACAATTGTCAGGGGATAGGACACGTATCCCGGCACTGTGTTATGCCGCCCAAATGCGTCAAGTGTGCGGGCGAACACCCAACGCGTCAATGCGCTCTAAAAAAAGGAGAAACCTCTCCTAAATGTGTCAACTGCGGCGGTAATCATGTCGCAAGCTATCGGAAATGCACCGCTTTCAGTAGATTTAATGACAAACAGAAGGCAAACAATGCCTCCTACGTTGCCATTCTTAAGAAGAGGCAACAACAGAAAAATAAAAAGGAGGAGGAAGAGGCAGCAGCCTCCAACAAGGGCCTGCCCAACCCTGAGCTGAGACCGGGTAAAACCTACGCAGAAGCATCAGTTGGTGCTCATGACAATGGGAGGGACCACCAGAGAGACTCCTCTGCCCAGGCAAAACCTCCGAGCAGGATGAAGAAAACTGAAGAATCGAAGAACCGCCCACCGGATGAGAACACCCGAAAGGATGACGGCTCCATCCTCTTAAACATGGTGCAGTCACTATTGCAGACGGTGACTGCATTAATTCAAGACCTACCGCGTCAGATGGCGGAGGCCGTTAGGATGGCAATAACTGCCGTACAACAAGGTAACCAAGAACGTCATGGCTAATTCCATTGAAGACTTAACCATTTGCATATAGAACGCTAATGGCCTCTGGCGCCAGAAGGGCGAATTTAAGGAATTCCTTAGGGACGAAGGCATTGATGTGTGCCTCGTGAATGAGACTCATCTCAAGCAGGGGATCAAAGCTGCTGCCCCCAACTACTCCTGCTATAGGTGTGACCGGCCAACCGCCGGAGGTGGTACCGCGGTCTTCGTTAGGAGCGCCATTAAGCACTACCAAATAGTATTACCCCGCATGGAGACCATAGAAGCAACCGGTGTCGCTGTCGAGACATGTCGGGGGAGACTTGTGTTTGTTGCTGTATACCGACCACCAGGACGCCTACATGAAGGGGACATTTCTGCGCTTCTTAGTCTGCGCGGCAATCTGTTTATTGCAGGTGACCTGAACGCCAAGCATGTCGCCTGGAATTCACGAATCACCAACAATCACGGAAGGAAACTCCTACGAGTGGTCGAGAACCACGATGCGGTAGTTTGGGGACCCACCGAACCTACCATCTATGGACGTGGCCTCCCTGATGTTCTTGACATCGCTATAACCAAGGGCCTAAGACACAACATAGCCGTCACCACCAAAACGGTCTTGTCATCCGATCATGTCCCGGTGCTTTATTATATGGCGGCGGACATATCATCACGCAGGGACAGACTAGCCAGAAACTTACGTGAGATTAACTGGGAAGTCTTTAAGAACCTCCTCACACAGCGTATCGAATCTGCAGCGCCACCCTCTGCTACTGGCCCCTCTGCCGCCGTTGCTGTACTGGCTGACTGGATAAACGAGGCAGCAGATGCGGCTACCCGGCCGCGCCGTAACCAGCCTCAACGATCTCGACAATTGCCTTCCCACATCCGAGAGGCAATAGCAATCGAAAACCAACTAAATAGGGAGTGGCATCTCACTAGGGATCCGGCTACAAAGAGAGCGGTAAATCGCATGCAGCGGGAGATCAAAGCGGAGGTAGAACAGTACAGAATTTCTGACTGGTCTAATTTCATTTCCACCTTGAATATAGAAGACGGGTCTGCATGGTGAGCCACGAAGGCCCGACTCCGCCAGAGGATAAAGATCCCACCTCTGGTTGTTGGAAACAACCATGTCTGCGTCCCAGAAGAAAAGGCTGAAGCTCTTGCTGAGACCTTTAGGGCAAACTTTAAACCAGTCGACGTCCCTAGAGACGATGAGCACATAAACTTCGTGGAGCGACGCCTGAGTCGCTTCCTAGTTGCTGTTCCTTCGGAGGAAGACCTCATACAGGAAATCACGGTGCAGGAGGTGACATCGGCCCTCGCGAACATGAAAATCAAGAAAGCTGCCGGACACGACGGGATTGGTGGAGGGATTCTCCGACAAATGCCTCCTCCGGCAATCCTATACATCACGGAGTCTTTCAATGAAATTCTCCGTACAGGCGAATACCCGCAAACGTGGAAACATGCCCACATTATACCCATTCCCAAAGCGGGCAAGGACAGGAGGTCACCCAAGTCTTACCGACCGATCAGCCTGCTGCCTACACTTTCCAAAGTGTTTGAAAGGATATACCTTAAGAGACTGCGCAGAATCATAGACAACGAGAGGCTGCTGCCGGATGAACAGTTCGGCTTCCGACAAGGGCATTCCACCCCTCAGCAGCTCCTTCGTCTTGCTGAAGAAGCCTTTGCCGTTTTTGAACGTCGCGAGTACTTCGGTGCGGTCCTGATGGATGTTAGCCGAGCCTTCGACTCAGTGTGGCATCAAGGACTCTTATATAAACTTCTCACGCAAGGAGTACCTCTTTCTCATGTTAAACTACTAAAGAGCTACCTGGAGGGACGAACCTTTCGAGTAGTCATGGATGGGGCCACATCCTCAATCAAGAACATCGCTGCAGGCGTCCCACAAGGCTCGGTCTTAGGCCCGGTGCTATACAGCCTCTACACTGCTGATACACCTACTACAGCACGTGTTAAAAAAGCCCTATATGCCGATGACACGGCCATGTTTGCCAGAAGCATGAACATCAACAATCTGCGACGTCGACTACAACAAGCGTGCGACAATATTCAGGAATGGGCAACGAAATGGCGGTTACCCTTTAATGCGCCAAAGAGCCAAGCAATTGTATTAACTAGGAAGAAGGTTCCACAAAACCTGACTCCTCTAACCCTCTTCGGCGAAGATATCAACTGGACAAGTACTGCCACCTACCTAGGTGTGAAAATGGACAAGAGAATGACGTGGAAGCCTCACGTCACCAAAGTCCGCGCAAAGGCATCTGGGAGAATGAGAATTCTATACCCGATTCTCAACCACTCTTCAGCACTGAGGCCGCAGCTGGGAATCCGCCTCTATGTTGCGCTAGTCAGGCCAATACTGGAGTACGCAGCAGTTGTCTGGGAGAACACTGCTGCCTCCAACTTACAGCAACTGCAAGTTGTACAAAACAGGGCCATAAGACAGGCATATCATCTACCGCGTGAGACGAGGACACATGTGCTGCACCAAATAAGTGGCCTACCCAAGCTTCGCGAGAGGTTTGAACAGCTGGCAAGACAATTTTACGCCAATAATAAAAAATCTACCAATCCGCTGATAACCGCTCTAGGTGCGGATCCAGTATATGATAACACTCTCAGGTGGCCAAAGAAACTGCTGGACCACTAATTATGCACTAAAACATAAGAACAATGACAAAAGCACTGGATACGACAAATCCAGATAGAGACGAACCATTCTGACAATGACAACCAATAACATAAACTGGAAGGAGATGCGCTATAGCACAAAAACTTCCCCTCAACCTGGGACTTAAGTTTTCCCAGTAAGGAATGTCACTGCTGCGTCAGATGTAATGTCGGTCAACATTCAGTATACAATTGATGAAAAGATTTTCATGGTTAAAAGTTGTTTTATGATGGTTCGGACAGCACAAAGGGTAGTGACCACATGCTAACAATCGTGTTTATGCCACGTCATAAGGGCGAAACGATAACTATCTTCCACCATTCCAGTAAGATCGTGAAAAGTTTTTTTCCCCACAAACAACATTTTAATGTTGATCACATCACTGCACAACCCACCCGACAATTTATGTGCTACACATATATAATGTTCCTCTATTCCAGCCATTCTCAACTTTGTTATTCTTGGGCCAAATGGCGCTACTGCTATATCATGATGAACCGTAATAACCTACAGTAGAATAAAACTCCACATTCAATAGCATGCGTTTATTTAACATTAATGGGATTGCTGAGATTACGACAAATTTTTGACAACTTACGATAAATCCGGCTGATAATTGCAATGTGTTAGTCTCAAACATCGTTTAAGTGTGACTCAGTAAGCCGAGATATGTACACATTTTTTCCGTACTTCATTATTAAATATGAGGATTCACAAAGGTTTGTTGAAGCGAACGTCAGCAATTGTGTGAAATTTTTCAGCATTTCAAATTTATCGGGTACTAAACTCCAGAGTTCTTCATAATAGTCTGTCGCTCATTGTTTCTTTGAAAACAATTTCCAGATTTGAGTCGTTTTTAAAATCAATTAAATTATCAAATGCCAATGTCGCAGGTTCTATAATACTTCTAAATGCCAGTTATTTTCTGCCAATAACATACATTTATTTATTTTTCTTAAATCTTTACCAATGATGGAAAGTTACGCAATTATCTTTTTTTATATATTATTTATTTATTTTGTACAAGCTCTATCCGGCTCCACGTTGCTGTGGCTCAATCGGGTTAAATGAAAAAGACAGAAAATAGAAAGTACACATTTATAATATGTTTAATTTCACATTACTAGTGGGTATATAATATTTTTGTTGTTCCATCGTCTATGAACATATATAGATTGTCTGGGTTTTCTATTCTAGAACATGAAAAATATAATTGTCCTTGTGAGAAGCAATCCGTTTCTAGTACTAAACCACATAATTCTAACGATTGGACTTGAGCTTTGTTCGTGGTTATTGCAAACGCCAATCGAATTGTGAACTGCAGTCTCTTAAATTGAAATGGTCCGAATAATAAGAACGCATGGAACAAGGACATCTTCACCTTTCAAAGGTCCTGTAAAAATTGTTGCTTCTATGATGTTGCTCATTAATTATTTTTACTGCAAGCTGAGTGCCGTTGCGAAGCATTGGCTGGTGGATACTTCGCAACATGATAACCAGCACTTCGTTTTTCAATTGCAGTACGTGCGGTGGCATCCCTGGCAGATCGAGTAACTTCAAACATTCTGTTCGACAGTTAACTGCTTCATCTGCTTCTACGGACTGCCTCGCTTTGGATGTTAGACTGAATAATATTGTTAAGTTCGTAGAAGTCTTTGTTATTTTTTTTTTTTTTACTTATGGCTTTAGGCCTCGTCATTAGAAGCGGGATGGGACTGCGGACAAGGAATTGGAAGGAATTCGGGCATGGCCTTTTAAAGGAAGCATCCCGTCATTCACCTGAAGTGATTTAGGGAAACTGTGGAAAACCGAACCCGGACGGGGATTCGTCTTTTTTATTGACGACAAGGATAATTCGTTCACTCAGCAATCATTATTCTTATAATTAATTTGAATAATCCGAAATACCGGTACTTTTTCAATCAACTTTTATTTTTCATTACTAAATTACAGAAGTTGCAGAGGTAATAAAATTCGTCCTGAGATCAGGTCAACTGTCACATTTCCGTTCCCAATTTGCAGTAATTGATGTGGGAATATCTCTGCTAATCGATCTTTTTGCAGCTGCAGGCATATTTGTAGTTAATTTCAACGTTTTTAGGTGTCGCCACAAAGTAGAGTATTTCAGGCAAGCGTCTATTTCGCCCACTGATGTCGATCGAGGAATTACAGGTAATGTTTGTCTGAAATCTCTTGCAAACAATATTAATGCGTTCCCAATTGGTCTGACGTTTCCACACAAATCTTACAATGATCGATCAAGAACCTCGAACGATTTTTTGTGCCATCGTACATTCATCCCAAACAAAAAGTTTACATTTCTGCAATACTTTTTCCATACCGGACGCTTTGGAAATGTTGCAGATGGGATTTTCAAGCATTGTATGTTCAATGGCAATTTCAAATAGGAATGAGCAGTTCTTCCATCTTACTCACGAATGACACAACTATATTACAACGGAATAAGAAAACAAATCACTCAAAATCACTGTAAAAATAAAATAAAATTAAAGAAACGAAAAAAAGAAAAGAACAAAAAACACTAATTAATCAAAATGAAAATAAGAAAATAAACCACTCTAAATCACTGAAAAAAGAAATAAAAAAAGAAAAGATTATGAAAAATACTTACGAAATAATTAACAAAGGTAGGCCTATATAAACACAAACGCGAATTCGAAAGAAAAAACGTTGTGTCAGAATTTCAAATTTATTTATATAGATTTCTTCCATGTACATCTAAAACTAGTCTTCGAAAGTTAATACTTTACTCGCCGTCCGAAAAAATTGTTTGTCTGTAAACCACGATCCAGGTCACCAAGTTTTTTTTTGTATTATGGAAGGGAAAAGCTAAAAGGCATTACAAATTTCTGTGATTATGTTCCAGTTCTCTAATAAATTAATTATATTTACAATGGTTTATGACGGTATTAACTTCAGGAACAGAGGTATGTGCCGCAAATTTTTTTTAAGTCATTCAAGAATGGAAGTAAATATTTTAAGTTCCTGTCACTGACGGTCATTCACCCGTGTATATGCACACATAAATTTTTAATATCAGTATTATTTTTCTGGAAGTGCCAATGATATCAATACAATCTTTGCCTCTGTTAGACCTTTCATAGGTGGAAATTTTAGGAAGTCTTCTTGAACTGTATTATGTTCAGTGGAGTAACGAACGAAAGTAGAACATTGCGATGTTAATCAGTGTTGGAATCAAAAGCTAGTCTAAAATGTTTACAATTTTTCAAATGATAAATGATATGGTCAGAAATGTGTTTCGAAATATCTTCAATTCCCCCAGTGCACGTGGGATCTGAGAGCTGTAGTTTTTTAATTTTTGTTTTATTACTAAACTTTACTATATTTTAAGCATTTGTAAAACATTTCTTCATAATCTTGTCTATGTAACAACTTTTTGAAGAAGCATAACTTTTTTCCGCAATGAGCTTCCCACTGGTAAACTATTACTAAATGTCTTATGTTTCGTGGTATAGTGCCGCACAAAATTATAGCTTTTTAACATAACATTTTCTCTAAAAATCAAGCAAGTTGCCGAAGTCTGTCTGTTAGTCACAACAAAATACTATTCCCTCCAATCGCCTTGAAATAATATATTTTCATCTGATATTTTTACGTTTTGTCTCTGAAGAAACACTAGTCACTGTTGTTACTATTTTAATTTAATCCATTACATGATACTAAGTAGTAAGTAACAGAAGAATCACGTTCACTTTATTAGACGGATAAAATTCAAAGATGGTACAGTCATGGAGGAAAGAAATATATGGAGATGAAATACCGCTTATCCTGCGAAGCCGCCTCTAAACTCTCAGCTGATACTGCGTTTGCCCAGTGGCGGCGGCAGCCATATTACGTATCCATACAATTGCAATTTTGAGACAGTATATCCCGAAAACTAAGCAAGATATCGAAAAAATTTATTCTTTATTTTAGATTTTTTTCGTCGTGTTACATAAGAATCCATCATCAAATTTGACTTTGACCAATCTCACATTTGAGACAGAATTTCTCTAAAACTAAGAAGGATATCAAAAAAAAATTATTCTTAATTTTTTATTTGTCTCATCGAGTTACATAATAATCCACCATCAGATTGCAGCGTCACATTTATCCTAGAGTCCCTTTGAGGTTTTTGCGCATATTCCCCGTGTCTGTATGGATAGGTAATATGGCTGCCACGCCTCCCCATTCCTCTCCCCCCGGCGTCACTTCAATGCGTGGTGGAGGTTCCTTGCATCGTCTCCATATATTTGTTTCCTCCATGGCTACAGTACGTAAAACACTTGACCTTGACTAAACAAATGGATACTCTCCCCCGCCGTCCGCGCGCCGCACCCGCATTCTCTCTTTTGAATACAGGACGCAAGTTGAGTATCAATGCTCTACAATGATCACTCAATTACAGCAGGGGTTTCAATTAAAATATTCGAGTAAGATCTAGCCTATTTCCCCACAAGCGACAACAATTAGAGATCTCAAACTACCCAGCTGACAACCGAAGTGATGATACAACAAATCTGGCGTGAATTCAAATAAAGAGGAGAATATAACGATTAATAGCCGCCATGATCTTAAATGACTCAGTGTCATTTACATTGATCATCCAAAACATTATGACCACCTACTTCCTGTCATTTTGATCCACCTTTCGAACGCAATACAGCAGCGGTTCGGCGTAACATGGATTCTACAAGTCCTTGGTAGGCTTCCTGAAGTATCTGATAATAGATTCCTACGCTAAGGTCACGAAATTTCATTAAATTATGGGCCAGCGGTTCGTAGGCGCGGCGAGGGGGAACGAGCAACTCGGAAACGGAGAGACTGTTCGCGTGCTACTGGAAAGTGTTTGAATGATGGTGAAGTCACGACTAGGTGGCAATGTGATGGACACTCACGCCACACCACAGAACGTGGAGGTCGGAGGCTTGGCCGCTCTGTAAAGCAGCATAAGGTATGATCTGTGACAGATCTGACGGAAGAGAACGATTCTGGTGCTTCCAGAAGTGTTTCAGAGCACAAGAATCGCGCTTCTGTCACAGATCATCCCCTATTCTGCTTTACATAGCGGGCAAGCCTCCGACCTCCACGAGTTGTGGTGTGGCGTGGGTGTCCATCACATTGTCGCCTAGTCGAGACTTCATCGTCCTTCAAATACTTTCCATAGATGCTCACTACTGTAGCATGTGAACAGTCGACCAGCCTCCCCCTCTGCTGATCGACCACGTAGGTTTTCGACACATTTTTTTAGTTCTCCTGTTTCCGACGGGAGGGTGGTTATACCCGCCACAAAGGAGTTTGTAGACCTTATATCCCCCCCTCCCCCTAAAGTCGACATACCGGTCGTTTGGGAACCTCACGTGAGATTTCAGTTGACCCCCCCACCCCTTTGGTGAGATTTCGCCGGATCCCCCCCTTCATCACACGTAATTAATGGACGCCCCCAAAGGCGGAGCAGTATGCTAGTAAGTAGGTGGCTATAATGTTTTGGCTGATCAGTGTGAATCATGTTCGACAAAAATACTGTAAGAAGTTAAAATTACTAACTAATGCTGAAATGAGAGGAGTTAAGAAATCGTTTTTAATTAGGAACTAGAGATTCATTGAATATTCCTGTGTCTCGGGTTATTACTAACCACATCAAACGATTTACTTTTTAAATGGGCATACAAAATTGGTATAGCTCATATATAATTGTTTACACTGTTACATTGGTCATATGCAACTAGAGTACAATATAATGATAAACACTTGAAAGCAAAAATGCTAGAATATATACACATATAGAAAATAAAGATGAAAACTGGAAGTAAATGACAAAATAGCAGTAAAAGGCAAACAAAAGAAGTCGATGAATGCAATTAATTTACTATAAAAATCTGTAGTTTCATTCTTTCATTCTCCTTCTTCTTTGTTTTTTCCTGATAGAGGGAAAGGTCTGGTGGCATGGAACTGGAGGGAAACCATCTCCTCCTTCCTGGGGAATAACATCGGGAAACCATGGTAAACCAAGATCTGGATGAACGGATGGGGATTCGAATCTGCATCCTCACGAGTGAGAGGTCAGAACGTTAACGCTAATCCACGACGCTCTGTGGTAGCCAAACCATTAACACTAAGGATATCCAACTACTTAAGAAATTTTGTACCACATGATCATCGAAAGGAATGTAGAAATATATGATGTTAAAAATAGACCCATACTCATTTATAATGCTGACACAATCAAAGAAATGATTATAAGAAAATAGTGAAACACAATTTGAAGAACCATAATGAAAAAAGTGGCAAAATACGAACCAAAGAAATAAGATCTTTATATACAGAACAAAGAATAGGCAAACTGGTAAAAGAAAGAAGGAAACACTTTTATGAACACAAATAAAATGGATGATGAAAGGATGGCAGAAAAAATCAGAGAGGATACAGCTGTCACTGTAAATAAAGAATGAGAATAGCCAAAGAAACGACATCAGAAGATGAAGAGAAAAGAAATAAAGGAAACAATGATATAGCTCACAAACAGAACCGAAGAAGTTTTGATTGTAAACCTACTGCCAAATATGAGTCTTCTCCAGGGAAGGATGTGCTCCGAAGCCTTGTATATGGACTTTATAGTGTGACGTTTTTACGCGGTTGGATACCTAAGAAGAGTTTATTTATATACAACGCCATGAAAAACTTCAGTCTTACACTACTTTATGGTTGTCAATTCATTTTTCCTAACGTTATATTAACAACACACGATTTTAACAGGAAAAAATGACCGTTGTATTTGGAAACCAAATCGGGAGACGATACTACACCACTACGACTAACGATGTCATTATTTTACGGCAGCAACGATTTTCTGGCTTCATGTTTATGGATCGAATTAACGTCAGTGAGTGAGTACTCATGTGTAGTAAAAAAACAATTAGTGTATCTGCTGTGTTGTGGAGACAAGCTTAAAAGTAGCAACCTTGCTCTTTCTGAACTGTTAACACAAATCATGCCACTTTCCCAACGGGGAGACTACTGGTAATAGCGAAATAATCCAAGACTGCTGACTTTACTTCCAAACGGCTATGACATCCGACGTTTACTTGTATCAAAAATGATGGATAGGAAACAGGGAAAGTTAAAAATGATAACTGAATTACACTCGCACAATATTATAAACAAGGTTGCAAGTATATTTAACTTGCGCGTCATAACAGTAAAGATAAAAAATGCAGTATATAAATATACATCACAGAAACGTAGGTGTCTGTACAATTTCTTTTGAAGTTCGAAATATAATAGTTCAGAAACTTGTTATGATTGAAATACGAAACTATACATCCAAAAAAGGAAATTAAGGAAACACGAAGATTTATACATCAACTTGACTTTAATAACGTTCTGACTCTAGCAAGGCCACTTCTATTAGCGAAACCACTCTGCACAAGAGGATAACTGTATTTCGGTGTTGAAGACGGCTTTCTCATATTGCTCCTTGACTACAAGAGTATATACAACTGGAAAATCAATTAGAGTATTTCACTGGTGGTCAAAAAAGATCAAAACGATTAAAGGCAACCTACCATAAAGAGAAAAGTAAATATCGATATCTTGGTGATAACTGTGTATTTTCCGTTATTCTGTATTTGGGAAATGTACTTTGACAGTGAAACTGGGCCAATTCATCATTTTCCTGGATTTGAGCCACGATTAAACCTCGTTCTCAGAAGGTAGAAAGCATTTTATTTCGTTTGGGGGTGCCTTAAAGTATTCCGTTCCATGATGTGAATTGCTGCAATCAGGTACATCAAATCACATCCAACTTTAAGAACGTAATAGAATGTTCTCTTAGATTTGTCACAGTTAACAAAAGTAGGATCAAAGCTTGGAAAAATATTGATAATGGGAACACTTCCTTTTCATTCTAATATCTACCATAATTTTCCTCTTGAAGACCATTATACAGCAAATGTAGTAAAATTATTTATTGTGGTTTTATACCTTATGTTTCTGAATTTTTATGTTCACAAAGCAAATAAGTTGTTGGACGAAGTGTTTCATTGTCATCTCAACTAAGTGTTATGATGATCACTTATACTCTGCAGAGCACGTTGGAAAACGGGTGTTCCCCAACACAGCGGTTTCCACGAAATGTCACTGTCGTAAAATCTTTCTCGAATTTTTCACACGGAGTTGTCTCTTTCTCTCTCTGCATTGAGTACATGGCAATGTAGTTTTGTGTTGATCTTCCGGTATAAGTAAAACGAGACCAGCATATTTCATCCGATATTTGGACTCAATTAACTTTCATAGCATGAATGGTTAAATTTGCGTGGAATTTTCCCTTTCTGATTGGCAGACTTTTGTAGTTCGGTTACAAATCACAAGCCACTGGTTATAGAAGTTGTTCAATCTTTCTAATGACTCATAATCTCGTAGTAGCCTCATGTAGTACAATAACTTATTTTGTTCAGTAACATATAATGGCTGCATCACAACATCGCGGCTCAATTTTTTACCAATGACATTAAACCGAGGGAAAACCGAAAGGTACTGTGGCACATGTTGGTCTATGCAGCTACTAGATGTTGAGGAATTTGACAGCTGGAGAACCAGCTCAATTGAGCAGACCGGTTACGATGGAGGTTAACGCCTGTCACCGACACTATCAGAAGGAAGTAGGCAATCTTGCTTTTAAGAAAATTTTCGGTAGGCTTCTTCATAACGTCGCCCCGCCACAAATTTAGTTCCTGTTTCAGGAATATACTTTGCACACAATGTGAATCTGGCGCAGTGATGTATGGCGTAAGCATTACTGCTAAATATATAAAGAAAATTGTTTACCGTAGGCTGTTGTGTTCATAGCAGAGGAAATTAAATTCACATACACACAAAAAAAAAAGAGGTCAGTGGATGCACTGAGCAATAATGTCAAGTCAGTTTGTGCCTTCAACGAACAAACTTCCGTCAATTACCAAAATCTTCATTTGAATTGTTCCTATTGTGGTGTTTCACTATTTAGCAGTGATATCGACTAACTTAGGGTACGGAGCGTGCTGGATGAGCGGTTAACGCTCTGGTCTCGTATTCGGGAGGATGCCTGTTCGAATCCCTGTCCGGGCATCCAGATTTGGGTTTTCCATGGTTTCCGCAAATCACTCCAGGCCAATTCCGGAATGCTTCCTTCAAAAGGCCATGGCCAATTTCCTTCACGTTCCTTGTCCGCAGTCCCATCCCGTCTCTAATGAGCTCGACGTTGACGAGGCGTAAACCCGTAAGTAAAAAAAGAGCTTAGGGTTTTAAACTATTCATGCATATTTTCTTACCACATTGCAGGAAAAATTCCCCAAGGTTATCAGATTTCAAATCTAATCAAAATTATTTTGTGTAAGCAACTAAATAAGCCCGAACGATTTCCGCCGATAGCTAGTTTGTGAAATGATGCAATATAAAGACCCTCCACATTGGCTCAGTTGGTTGCGGTGCTATCATGGTGCCCAGCGCCTGATACAGGTTTAAGTCTTGGTGACGGTGGACGAAATTTTAATCATCAGTACTTAACTGGCAGGGTAGAAGATGTGGTGATGGACAATTCGTAATCCCCAGACTGCGCACCAAAATCCATGGTTAAATTCCAAAACTCGCAGCAGTGCGTATTGAGTTAAGGCACACGCCACTGCTCGTGGTAATTCGTCCGTCGAATGCGGACATTAATCCTGGTGGCACCCTCGGTGTCTTGCGGAAGAGTAGGCCTGAACTGGCCAGCACTGAGTTTCACCACCACCCAAATTTCTTTTATGAACAAAACATTGCACTGAACTTACGCATATTCAATTTTGAGGAATTGTAATGCTCATACAAAGGAAATAGCGAATAAAACACTAGTGCGTCCGTATCTGGATTACTGTTACCGAGCGTGGTGGTGTAACGGATAGCGTTCTGGCCTCGCATTCGGGAGGACGGCGGTTCGAATCCCCGTCCGGGCATCCAGATTTGGGTTTTCCATGGTTTCCCCAAATCACTCCAGGCAAATGCCGGGATGCTTCCTTCAAAAGGCCATGGCCGAATTCCTTCCCATTCCTTGCCCCCATCCTTTCCCGTCTCTAAAGACCACGTTGTTAAAAAGGGACGTTAAACTGTTAAAAAAAAAAATGGATTACTGTTGTGGGGTTTGGGATCCGTATCGCAGAGGTCTGATTGACTCAGTGGAGAGGGTGCAGAGGAGGGCCGCTCGATTCGTGACTGGTTGCTACAGCCCTTATGAAAGTATCACAGAATTTATATATAGATTGGGCTGGGATAGTTTTGGAAGACAGACGACATAGTTTGCGATCAAATTTATTGGAGAATATGCGAAAATGATTAAATTACGGGTGCAATGAAATACTTCCGCCAACCTATTTAGGTTGCAATGACCGGAGGGATAAGATTCGAGAAATAAGATGCCCTACCGATGCTTTTATGTATTCCTTCATTCCTTGTGCTATTCAGGATTGGAATGCCAGAATTAGGATTGGTGCTTAGCATCCTCTGCCATCCACAATGTTTGTGATTTGCAGAGTATGGATGTAGATGTAGACATTACATTCATCCACAGAAAACAGTAAACACGCAAATATAACGGGAAACAATAAACAACCACTCCAGTTTAAAAAATTTCCCAAGAAAAAGTAGCCAGCAATCTAACGAAATACTTAAATACAATGGAAAACAATGGACAACCTTTCCAGTATAATAATTTACCAAGAAAAAGTAGCCACCAATCTAATGAAACACGCAAATACGGGGGGGGGATGGAAAAACACTCCAGTTTCAAAAATTCCCAAGAAAAGTGATACCATTCTAACGAAACACGTAAATACACTGGAAAACAATGTAAAACCACCCCAGTTCGAAAAATTCCCAAGAAAAAGTAGCTTCGAACCTAACAATTAGGGAGAAAAAGAAGATAATATAAACATCAGATAAAAATACTAATAAACAGCAACTGACCAATGAGTGTGGCTCAGTGCATTGAGGCGCCGCACAGTGGATTGTGGATTCGAGTCCTGGTCCCTGCGTACCTGTCGTTCTCATTACGGTTTCGCAATCATATAGACGAATGCTGGTATGGTTCCCAATCTCCAACTCATAAACAATATTTCATAAACAAACAGAAAACACAAAGTTACACCTTTCGCAGGCAGATATTAACACAGACTTCTCTCCTGTATGGTAAGTAAGACGGATCTAACAAACAGTGGTTTGAATTCGGGCAGAACGCAAGTCCTTCACCCCCCCCCCCCTTACATCATGATTCACATTGGCCACTTGTGTACAACAGGATGTCGGTGCACATGATCCTTAGTTGGGCGGAGCGAGAGGAAAACGTAATTAAAAAAAAAAAAAAAATCACAGAAATAAGAAAATATAACATGGCTGAATTGCATTTTCAGATATCAATAACGACACTACCTTGAATATTTGTTCAGCCATGGAATTTTGCCTTTACTGCATATCTGTTTATGAGCCAATGCAGTAATTATTATAATACCAGAAAGAATATATAGTCTGCAACTGCTAACAGTGGATGAAATGACAGCGCGTAATACCACAGTAGATCATACAGCAAGTGAAATGAAAGTCGAGCCCTGCTGTATGCTACTGGAAAGTGTTAAGGCGTGGAGGTCACGTGATGCTGAGAAGCACAAGGAAAAGTCGAAGAGAGACACGGAGAAGCTAGTCGTTGACTAGTTAATGGTTCCAATGGGCTTGGCGTCGCTCCCACATTAGGAAAGATGACGGAGGAAATCTCAATACGAGCATTTATCTATCACCTCTCATCCTTTGATAACGATATTTTGCTCGGCGATAGCATATTGTTGTTCTCTAGTCTCCAGTCTATGGAATTCTAGGAAAATTTCGTCAACATGGATGTCTTTCACTCTTCAGACACCATTAACATTGCTATGTTCCTACCACCCGGCGCTATTTAAAAAGCAAATTTGGGCCATTGGACGAAAATAAATACAGGAAAAAACATTAAGTGTTCTATTATTATATTTTAATACAAGCTGATGCACGTGACTTCTTGCGCGTGGATTAATAATTTCTTTGCCAGAATTGAATATGGAAAGTTGTTGGTAACAAAGGATTAGTCCCAAACAACACCGAGTCGGTATAATATCACAGGAAAGCCATCACTATGTCATTCTAACATTGAACCTGTCTCTTGAAGAGAATCAATTTCCAACATATTTAAAAACAGAAAAACAAACGAAGGTGCGGGGATGTGTGTGTGTGTGTGGGGGGGGGGGGGGTGTTAACTAAGGGCAGCCTTATTTCATCTTGGTCTTTTCTTCTTTCTTCAGCATGAGCATCCGATTCTTGGGTTCTAATAACTTTAGCTGCTCGTGCTCTGCTAGAGCTACACCTTAGGCCAGTTTACACCCCCAAGGCATGTCATAAAAGAAAGCAAAATAAACTGGTGCCAGAAACATTCAAGCAGACACAAAGTAATAGTACAGCAAAAATCGACATCTATACTAAATAATACGTTTTTTCTCTAAACGAAATTTATTAACAAATTATACACTAACATAATGTGCAAGAAGCACAGCTTGGGCAACCAAATTAATATTATAGACTAACATCCGTCTTTCTGTCACCATTCGATAAGTTCTCAAAACTTTGTGACTACAACTGTTAATCATACCGAAAAAACTGTCCTGTGCCCTTCCTATTTATACAAAGCGTTTCCATCACAAATTCCATCAATATCGGTATAACCACTTAGTCGTCAAAACATAACAAAAAGACAGAAACTTATTTCCGGATTTATAGTATTATTACTGCATATCAGTCATACACTGACTGCGAACAACCCCTGAAGGATCAATATAACGTAAAAAAGTGTACACCTACAGCATTGCAAGACTACCTACGATTTGCCTCGCATTGCACCCCTAAATTTGTGATATCTACAGTTTAATAATCAATCCAAACAACCGACGGTGCAGGCGTGACTCATACGACTACAAAAAAAAAAAAAAAAAAAAAAAAAAAAAAAAAAAAAAAAAAAAAAAAAAAAAAAAAAATTAAATGTTTGCCTTTTTCAAAATTATAAGACAACATGTATTATTGGTACAGAAAATTTCTCAACCAAATATAGATAGTATTTTTCTCCTTGTTTCAAAGGATAAGTCATCGAAATCGGATGAAAACTGTAGATTTGTATGAAGAACATAAAAAACTAAGAAACAAACAAACATACATACATTCATCTTTATATATATACCTTCTTCACTACAATGGAGCTTATGCCCACAGGCAAGTTTCCTCTCTCCTTTTTAGGCGTTAGGTGAATTTTCAGTTTAATTTTTTAATTGTTTGATGTATACTGTTCAGCACCACCTCGGTCATTAATTCACTGACTCCCTCATCTGAAAATCAAAACTTTACCACCGGCTTGTGTCTGATACCATATTCATGATCCTCTCTTTCCTTCAACATTTGCCTTCTAATATTCTGTCCAATATCCATCGGAACCACATCTCCAACATATGACTTATTCATACCCACCACTCTCTTTACCCGCCTCTTCTATTCCAAATACTCTCAACGCAACTCTTTCATCATATTAATTTCTAATAGTATTCTGCAGTAGTTTTCAGAGATAAAATTAGCTGCTATCATTTTTCATCCGTGGTTGATACCCTTAATGTGAGTCCTGTATCGTCTAGAGCAAGCCCATGAGCAAGGTTTCATGATCAGTTTCATTACTTCACATCTTCCCCTTGTACCTCTCTAATAGCTGCGTGCTATCATAACTGTTTACAACGCCACCTGCCTTAAAGAGCTTGTTAGTAAATAACGTCAGGCAACGTTACCTGAGACATAATAATTTTATAAATTCTTCATTTTTCTGATAGTTTACCTGATAATTCCACTATTTTCTATTTTTGGCATTTATCTTAATTCCATGTTGACCTAGTCAGCTATATATCTTGCCCAGTTTATCTGCACATTGCCAATTGAAAATCACATGAATAACTTCTCTTAATCTGATGCCTACGATTTTAAATCTACTTTATATCTCACTGAAATTCCTGTCATAGTTGGCTATCAAGCTATCCAGCAAGTTAATAAATATAATATTCTCCGGTAACTAATCGATTAAACATATCAAACTTAGTGTTTTCACAAGGTATCAAACACTCAGTCACTATCTTCGGGTAAAGTGGTGACGAGGTCAAAAGACCGGATATTTATAGCGCGCTATAAAATTCCGATCTGCCGACCTTGTCAGCAGTTCACTTGAAAATGCTGAAGGAGAATTTGACTGCCAAATATCTTTCTAATTTTTTTACGGTCAAGTGTAGTGATGATTACGAATCGAAAAGAAGTCTCGAATGTGTGAAGTACTATTGAAATCGGACTCGCCTTGTTGGCTCAGGTCGTTGTGGCACCGCGATTATGTTCGACGCCTGACACGATGTTAGCTGGATCGAACATCAGTGATAGGGAAAAAAATAACCATCGGGACTTGACCGTAGGATGGTTCCTGATTCATAATCGGCAGATTGTGTACTGTCGTTTCACCCCTCCAAAGTTCGTAATGGTTAAGATATACGACACTGCTGATGGTGATTGGTCCATCGTATGGAGATGAAAATCGCTGTGGAACCCTGGTGTCCTTCAGAACAATAGGCATGACGGGGCCGGCATTGAGAATCATCCTGTGTCTTCTCATTCACAAAATCCTACACTGAAAACACGCTCCATAACTGTCTTTCAACGGAAAACCACCCCAGATCGTCAAGCAAGGACGTCATTATGGACGGGGTAAAACCCTATATATTAAACGCCTACATCTGTATACGCCATGCATTGATTGTTTGCTCCTAAACACGATTCCACTGCTTCAATATTTGATCAGTGTGACGGTCCGACCGTCTCTGTGCTTAAAAAGCAATGATAAATATGGAAATTTAATATTTTACATTCACATTAATTTTAATATTAGATCAATTCTTCTTACATTGATATTTCATAAGCATCTCATTTTTGCGGGGAATGGGTCAAATTTGCTCTGAACAAAAGATTCACAAACATAACTATACATTTATTTTCCCATATGAAACTTTATGAATTTAATTATAAAAATTTAACATTCACCTTCCTTTTTAATAATTATCAATAATAACAATAATTGATACCATGGGCGCCACCCTACATGAGACTTATGTTTACACGCTGTTGACTCAAGGCAAATTGTCCGACTAGCTCATTATAAACATTTTTACTGGACATGAGAACTTCTTATTCTGTGAATCTTTTCACCCAGGAACGTTTACAGGAGTCTTGATTCCTAAACAATTCAGTGGTAATGTTATATTCACCTTCTCAATTGCATGATGTTGTGTAGATGCACTAGACCACTATCCTTAGTCGATCCGGAGGTCCAACCGCGGCGCCAAGCAACCATAAACTTAGTTAAACTTTAAGTTTAACCACTGCACTATTTCCCGCTGAAAACCGCACTTATACTCATAACTTTACACCGCTTCTTGGTCTGCATCCACAGAGAGGTGGCACAGAGGTGTTGCTTGGGCAGGCACCTGTGCCCCAGTGTCGTCCTTCTCCGGCAACCGACGCACCCTTTCTCTTTTGGCGGGCGAAATTCCATTGGCCGATGAGGTGTCTCAGCCGCTGGTCAACCCCCACCGTTCGCCATGAAAAGAGAGAGCACATCTTTCCGTCAATAGGTGGCATACCCTGTCTCTCCAACCAACCTTTTCATTCACACTTTGGTCCTATTAATATGATAAAATGTGGAGTGACACACTGTTCACTACAGTTCATTCAACCAGTTAAACGTGAAAAATTAAATAGAATTTCAGATATGTCGATGATAGTTTCATATACCATAAATTAGTTAAAAGATGAAACATAGAAAGGGGCGTCCATTAACTACGTGAGGTTAAATTGGTTTGGGGGGGGGGGGTCCGGAGAAAACTCAGCAAATCTCACCAACGGGGAGGGGGTGGGGTCAACTGAAATCTCAAGTGAGGTTTTGAAATTCTTGCAGGACAATAGAGCTGAGAAAAAGGTATACAAATGACGCGGAATTCGACTTTAGGGGGGAGGGGGGTAATAAGGCCTACAATCGGTGAAACCGCCATCGGAAGTGTGAGAGATAAAAAATAAAGTGTCTCAAAAAACTACTTTCAAAAAATCTTAGTTCATCTTACAGAGGAGGGGGGGTGGTCCAATCAGATCTCTCCAAATCTCACCTGATGGAAAGAGGGAGGATGTCCGGAATTCCCGAAAAACACCTCACGTCATTAATGGACGCCCCCAACTGAAAAGAGGAGGACTGATGGCAGAAGCTATGATATCAGCTAGCATCAAGAAAACACAGAGATCGCAAAAATGATTTTAGTAATTGGAGTATTCGGGTTTCCAAGCAAAGACTTTCAGCGTCAAACAACTTGATGAATGGTCCAACTACTTTATACCTTATGCTTCCAAAGCTACTTAATAGGACAAATTAGGCCTTTTCAGGAAAAACCGAGACCTGGATGGCCCGACAGGGATTCGAAACTGCGTTCTCCTGAATGCGAAACCAGAGCGTAACTGCTCATTCGCTAGGATCAGTGGGTCCAACAGTTGGAATTCTGGTATTAGTGCTCGTACCAGAGAACCAGCACAAGAAAAGTCGGAATACATTTACTACTCTTTATAAGTCATTGAAATTAAGCAAGTTACGACTGTACTTCTTCCTGAACAGTAGTAAATCAAATTTGGCTCACAATCTGTCAGTTGAAGTAAACCTCTCAAGCTGAATGTTTTGCCTAGCCCTAAACAACAGTAGCAACCTGTGAGAGCTAAGCGGAAGCTGTAACGATTTGCACGATCCAAGTGGAAATTGATTCTAATGAAACTGCCGTGGCCATTAATGCCTAGTTAGTCTGTTGTGTGAGATGTGGTAACGAGTTACGTCCTTGTAGTGACCTCAGTTGCGAAACACAAGGACGACCGCAGTGGGTCGTCAGCCCTGCAGAGTCATTGTAGTGTCGCTGACCCAAGGGCGCGCGGGTACTGTGCCAAAACCTTGTTTACAGGAAAGCCCTTCCTGACAGTGTGTCACAGAACTCGCACGCGTACTGCTGATAGATTATAAAGTATTCTCGCTCGATAAATGTTTCCTATTCCATTTCCTAATCACAATCACTCGTGGAATATATATATATATAAGAATCTTTTCTGACCCTGAATTCTTTATATTATTTTCTCGGTCATTCCTGGATATGAACGTAACTGGTAGTGAAATGTGTTCGCTGTCATCCAGATCTGTCATGAACTTCTGGCATCTGACGAGAGTACTGCCTACGTTGTTCCAGATTTTCCCAACCGAACCCCTCCCAACATACCCCTTGCTGTATCGCCGATAAGTCCAAAAGCTATTAATTTTTTTTAAGAAAATACCTCTTCAACTTACGACACAGTTTCAAGGAAAAGAATCGTAGTCTAAGAGACCAGTGTAACCAACGCTTGGAATAACAATCAGTTTCATCGCGTATCCCTTTGTGTCCCATTTGATCCACTTGTGTGGTGTTTATTATTAATAGGGAATACAGGGGCTGATTGGCGTAGGGGGCAGGTTGGCCATCAGCTTCTCATTTCCTCTGTAGTGTGTGTGGAGGCGTCATGTGTTGACCACGTGACCTTCATAGTCTCAACTACTTTCCAACTAAACAACAGTGCGAGTTCCCTAGCTGTGGTGGAAGGAGGGGCAATTCTCGTAAATTTCAATCAGTAAGTAATTTTTCTAAAGTATCTTATTTATTTTATGTACCAAAGGCTGCTTGGGATAGTTTTAACTTGTGTGGAACATCTGAATCATTGAACTAAGAGCTATGTTATCCATTATTCAAACATTAATTATCAGTATGGTAGTTGTTACAACTGCCATCTTTTTTTATAAGAACGTGTTTGGGAAAGGTTGGCAATTTTTGTTCGGGGTTGGTAGACACATAGACAAAAGTAGGGAAGAAGAAGAAACTAAGTGCCAAGAGCCAATCTATTTTATGATTTCAAGTGAGGAGGGGAACCTACCTGTTACTTACGCTGACAGAGATGATGGCTTTGATGAATGTCTACATTTGCATGACATAACAGGAGTGAGCCAGATCCTAAACACAACGTGGGCAGGAGGTAGGACTACCTAGCCCAGTTAACGTCTCTCCAGAAGGTGATAATATGAGGCCAAAAGCCAAAAGTAGGCTCAGTTTAAGAATAACTGGTAGTAGTCACCTACGATGGAGCTCAGCATTCAGGAATTGCAGCATCATTGGACGAAATTGAAGTTCCAGTTAAAACAATGGTAAAGTGTGGCGAGTTTTGGTTGTGGTATAAGAAAGGAGATTAATTTTCCTGCAAATATGAAAATATGAGGGAATATTGTGAACCATAACTAATGAGTCAAGTATAACAAATCTGCCTCGTCGACATGAAGCCTATTTGATTTAATTCCAATATTTACGGTCTCAATTTACAAATATTAATAAAATTATTGACAACACTCGCAATTAATCAAGGAAAAATAATGTAATATGAATAATAATTGGAGAAGTGTGAGATCGTTATACACTCCACATGTACTGCGGAGAGGTTTCGTATTTAACCACGAACTTTAGTGTTTATGAATCGTGAACAACCAACTCTTCTACCCAGCTGGAAAAGGGGAAAATGGTAAAAATCTCTCCCAATGCTGAGGCTCGAACCAAATGAACATCTTGCAGTCGCTTTGCAGCATCATGATGCCTCGACAGCTTGAGTTCCGAGACTAAAAAAAGGTTTTATACGTTTTGTTGGTATTTCTAGGTGACAGGACCTCAAAAGAGCAGTTTATAAGGAGGGCGGTGCTAACTAGTGTGATATCATTCTGTTAATGTGCGTAGTTAAATTTAGCACTGTTCAATTAATTATTCATATTTCATGTTGACAACTCTTCAGAGAAGTGAAAGTCTTTCATTAAAATAATTATACGTCCAATCCTATACAACAGGGTAAAGTCAGCGATAGTCCGAAAGATAGCTAATGTTTCGTATTTATCAGCTCCAATTCGTTTTTCAGTTTAAATAACTTCTAATTTAAAAGATGAATTTTGTAAGGTACCGGGAGCATTCTCTAAAGTTGTCAGTTATTTTGTATAAGACTACTACTCCTAAATAAGAAAATAAAGATTTTCTTGCAAAATAAACAGAGGTATTCCCACAGGACCCTCCATGACAGTCTCGGAACAAAGGTTTTTTTTTTTTTAACTGAATAATAGCATCAGTACGAAATGTTGTCGTATGTTTCTGATCGCTAGCTTTTTTTTCCATCCCGTTAAAGGTCTACTGTTGATACGAAATGAAGAAACATTTGGGCAACATTGAGCAATAAAATGTAGGATAACCTCATTTCCCTGCATTCTGCAAAAATATCATTGAGTATTTTTACTTTCCATTCTTTTTTTCCGCCATTATCAAACTGATTGTAAGGATTTCATGCCAACCAATAAAAATGTGCAATTCAATACAATGTAAATAAACCAGCATAAAATAAAAATTAAATTTCCTCCGAGATTCTTCGTCACTGTTCACTAATGTGCATTTCTAATGACGTTGGATGTTAGCAGACCAACATGCCTTAAGTCAGTTTCTCAGCGATATAAATAACTGTCCCACATTCCGCTTGGTAATATCTTGAATGTTGCGAGCAAATGGTGAAGGCTTGACCTAATAATTTACTTTCAGAGCCCGATAAGTTGGTAGGCAGTGAGGCGCCATTCATAAAGATACCATTCGTGTCCCACATGCAGCTGATTCGCAAGTCACGTGTCCCCTGTGTCCCCCTTTTCGAGTGCCAAACTTTCCCTGACACCGACTTGCATTCCTCTGTGCACTCCACTCTACTCAGCGTCGAGGCAGGAATTTCGGATCTCTAGGCAAATTACTGCACGTATAACCCAGACCTAGTCTTTACTTGCCGCAAAAAATTGAAATGAGTAGAGCAGGCATTCTACTGGTTGAAGAATGGTATCGGAATTAAATCTAAAAAATTACCATCCATCTGCAACTGCACTAGAACTACTTAACACATTTGCCTATATTGTTACGGAGCATGATGTCGTCCAAAATAAAAACTTCAAAGATGGAATCATATTGTGAAATATTGATTACTAACATTTAATAATACGGCAACATATCCAGCAGAATTAATAATCGGTTACATTTATTTTGTGCAATGAAGGTGGTTTACTAAATCATGGATTGCTAATATTAAATATACACTCGATAAAGTTTCGCCAAGTTTTAATCCTGTATAGTTACAACACTAGTACACATACACGAAACAGTTACATGCCATATTCACAGCATTACCAGATACTGAACTTGATTTCGAAAGAAAGTTTCAGCGCATCAGTTACCATACTTAATTGTAGAACACTACCCTCTTCTTGTTCAAAATCTGTACTTCTTCAGCAGTACTCTTTAGTTTCTACAGCCCAGGTTAATCTTTTTTATCTATTATCATATAACTAACATTCAAGGTAGTCATTTCTATATGAAATAAAATGAGTTATATGCCGACAGTGTTTACTTTTGTGAATAGATCTGTACTAATTAAATAACTAGTCTCTAAAGAACACTGTGTTAAACACTTCTAATTGTTAAGTTTCCATTCACACTTATATTTACAAGCTTCAGGGCTGCAGTTAATTTTCTAGATATAATTTAAACTAAAATCCAATCCAACTGGTAGCGTATTCTCCTAGTATAATCAGTAGGATATTATCATAAATATTTTTAGATTATGAAATATTCCTAATACTGTCAATAAAATAATAAATTTCATAAATATATGCTGACAATCCCGTTAGTATATCTTTTTAAAGTATTTTCCAAAATTCTTGCAGAAATAAGATTGGTTTACAATTTTGTTTACTTGTGTAGTTGGTTTTATTGCTTACGATTTATTATGTAGCTTGTGCTCGTATTTTAATTTAATATTAGCTCGTTTGTGACAAGATTAAATTCATATCAATGGCTTCAAGAGCCATTAATAATGTGCATATTTGAAAATTTAAAACCTGCTACATGAAATTAAACTGTGATGGAATTTTTAATAAAGTTAATAGATATTTTTATAGCAAACGAATTGTCTAAAGTGATCTAAAGTTTCCTGGTGACAGGATAATTCAGGTAAGATAAAAAAGTGTGTTTTTCCTTGATCGGCAAACGATTTCGTGACGAATATATTAGGTATTTATACATTTTTATAGCAAGCAGTATGATAGTACCAATTAACTGTTAATTGTCTTCCTCCATTGTAATAAACAACGCAATAACAAATACACTCGCAGTATACTTGCGTGTCGCATTACCGGTTTGAATTTACTTTTTCTTAATGTGGAAAAATTGGACAAAAAGGTATAAAATTGTGTTTTATTTGCAGTGTGCAGGATGATAACTTTACATAAATCTTTACAGTCTTTTGCAGTTGTCATAACTGGTTATAGCATTACGTAAGTCTCAGATTTGCTCAAACTTCTCTTCGGCTATTTCAAAAGAGATACTACGCAAACAGGCATTGCACATCAGTTACGCGTTACACAATTCTTCATGACGTTTGTTACGTTACTTGTAATCCTTCTAAGTTTCATTAAGGTATTACAATGTTTTTCAAATGATTAAAAAGCAAACATATTTATTGCAAACTTAATCTCCATTGATTACGAAAGTAGCTTAGACAATCATTAACCAAACATTGAGAAGCTTTCAAAGCATAAACGATAATTTTGAGGATGTAAGACAGAGAGTGGTTCACCCCCTATACAACGAGGAATCTATCAAGTTTAATTGTTGTAAGATACGTTCCCTTCACTCAATTGGAGAACTGAATTAAACCCGGATATTTTTTGCCACAGTGTAATTTTTTATCCTCATTTCTTTAAACAAATAAAATGATATTGTTGGGGTTTAAATATTATCTTTAACTGACATCTTCTTTTTCAATGAATTCGTTAATGTTGTGGCCGCATATAAATATGTAATGACATAGTAATGTAGGCACACCGATATCGATTCACTTACACTCCAACTGATATTCTTGCCTACGACTTTAATAACCACTTCCCCCGTACACAACGTGTTTTCGTTCGACACATAATGAAACAACACCTGTTCTCGCTATGTCGCAACTAAACAGTCTTTAAGCAGCCCTGGTTAGCGAGTTAGCGCAACGGGAACACTGCTTAGTGTCCTACAACAGGAGTTGGCGCAGGAAATAAACACACATCCATTTCACAGCTCCTGGTGTGCGATGACCATTACGTACGCATTTTACGGTTGCCACTATTGGAAGAGGCTTTTTATTTTTCTGACGTTTAACTGAGCTACTCTTTTGTTCCTCTTGGAAAATAAATTGTCAGAATAACTTCGGAACTTCTTTGAATTCCTTTCTTCCATGGTAACGGGGGGTCGGCCGCTTATGAATTACAGCTTTATCTGTTGTATCTGAAACTGAAATATGAGCTTTAGATCCACACTTATAAGATATTCATTCCGATGGCCACCAGTATGCGGTTGTGTGCTTTCAACTGAATATTGTGTAAAACCGCACTATATATATATATATATATATATATATATATATATATATATATATATATATATATAAATTAAAATAATTCAGGCAAGGACGTTTGATACCGTTGTGAATCCAATGAAAAAAGTTGTAACTGGCTCAATGTCGGCAAAGACAGATCATCTGAATTTAACATAAAATTATTAAAATAAGATTATAAAATCTCTTGTAATATAAGTTTGTTATTAATTTAATGTGGTGCCAGCGTCTGAACACGGTTCAGAATATCGGGGTCCGAACCGCGACGAAGCCGAGAATATTTTTTCGAAGGCGAACGTTTTCATTGAGTACCGTACCGAAAGAATGGCCGTCTCATGGTTCCAGTGCCAATGGTTGTGAATAGGAACGCGGTGTCTTTCTCCTTGAATCATAGGGAAAGTGGCATGTAGCTGCAGAAGCCCCGTGGCGTTTACCATTAGTTTAAAATACAGTAGAAGTCCGATTATCCGAGGTAAAAGGGACCGGGACCACCTCGGATAACGAAAACTCGGGTAACCAGAGGTCAAGGAAAGAGGTTACAATGAATCAAAACACGTATTGAAACTAAAATAATACAATTTATTTATAGTGTAAAATTAATTTGTGAAGAAATAAAGTTGTTTTTTGAACATTAATACGCCAAAGTTTTTGAAGGCAACATTCTAAAATTGAGCCCTGTTTCATCACAATTAAAAAGGTGTTCTGACGTTAGTCCCAATTTTAAAACAACATCAGCAAGTATTCTCAGAAATTCATAAACTTCACTGCAATCTGCAGAAAGCTTGTCCCCAATATGTTTAACTGTCTGACTCGAGATTTATTTTTCCAACGGTCCCTAACATATTTGAAAAATTTCCCTCATTAACCCGGCGGCTCGGATAATCGGAACTCGGATAACAGGACTTTTACTGTACTTTCAACTGAGCAATATTTTAATTTCGTGACTGAACTGTACATTATATTTGAAAAGATTTTAAATCAATGTTTTATTTTAATCTAATTTTTGTAGTTATTAATAGTTGTAGAGTATGCTCAGATTTAATATGTTTAGTAAGTATTATAAATATATTATTAACTTATTGATATTTATCCAGCGAGGAAGTATTCCCTTATCAGCAGATTTTGTATGGGACACTTGGCTTAAAAATGAAGAAGACCTATAGCAGAGAATCTGGCTGTGACAAGATAAAAAAGAGCAAAAGGGTCTTAAAATCAACACAAAGAATACTAAAGTACTGGTTAGCAGTAAACAAGCAGGTGAAATAAACATTAAGGACACCAAGGAAATGAAGCTGATTCAAGTAGATACATTTAGATATCCGGGTGGAATAATAAGTGCAGAAGGTGGCTGGGAACCAGAGGTGAAAGCCAGAGTAAAAGCTGGATGCAATAAATGGAGAGATGTGACTGGAGTGATATGTGATAAAAAGAGCTTAAAAACCAGAAAGTAAAAATGTATACGATTACCGTAATACCAGATGAGAAACATAGGTTTTATGTAAAATAGATGAAGCTCTACTGGAGAGGACGGAAATGAGGATGCTAAGGTGGCTAAGGTGGCTGGCTGGAGTGACTAAAATTAGTGAAATCATTAGAGAGGGAAGATTAAGGTGGTACTGTCATGTCATGAGAAGAGGTGAGGAAGACCAGTCAAGAAATCATAGTGGATGCCTGTGGGGGGAAAGAGATAAAGAAGGAGATGAAAAATAAGGTGGAAGACGAGTAGTTAGGAAGGACTTATAGAAGAGGACGCTGTAGACCGGGAAAGGTGGAAGGAACTCTTCAAGGCAGCCGATCCCTAATGTTGGGACAAGGTGGTGGAGAAGAAGAGGACCGGGTTAAAACTAAAATTTCTGTGAAGTGGGAATAGACTGAAAGCATGTGAACCGTTCATTATTATTTGCTTGTCAGATGAGTATGTTAAATTTGATGTCGCAATTGGTATCCTACAGAATAATAGGCTTGAATTACCCAACACTGCACCCACTACAACAGTCGTATAAACAGATACAACAACGCTTATAAGCAGGCCATGGAAAGGAACTGGTCGTCCTATCTCCATCAAATATTTACTTAGTACACCTTCTGCATGACGATCCAACAAGGAACCTTCCGATTGAGAATCAAACATTACATTAAACCTTGATACTAGCATCCTATATGTGTTTCTTTCTGAGTGTAGAATCGTTATAATTGCTTTTAAACTTCTTTTTTTTTTTATTATTATAAAGAATGAACACTTGGGAATTTGTTATTTTTACTTAACTGAAGAAATTATAAAAAAAAATTAAAAACGAAACCTTACGATAGCAAATGTGTGTACACTTACCACTCCTTAGCTAGACTGCAACTTTGTTGTATAATTTTCCTTTCCATAGATAGTGATAATACTGTTTTGAGTAAGTTGCAAAGCTCAGTGAGCAACCATATGCCAACGATCTTGTCTTTTAGAAGCTCTACAAGCAAAGCAACCCGTATCATAATTACTACCATAAGTATTACTTTTTCAGTTTGTGATACTACCTAAGAAAGTTTACCATTACGAAATATTTAATATCTTTAACTGGAATTAAAAATGTTTCGCATTTTTCAATCTTTACATTCATTACCGGAGGACACAATCATGCGTTTAGTTCTCAAAGAACAGAAAATTAAGGAAAAAGACCTCGTAGTGACCAACGAGGCGTCCTGCCGGCTCTTTGCAGTTGGTGTCTTTATGCTGACTCCAGGCATCACACACGCCTGCAGAGAAGCTGACACTCCACCATGCTGTGTCAGCGACGGAAGCAGTCAGCGCAAATCTTTCCCGTCAGCGGCGTTTCAAAGGCCGTCCAAAGTATGTCGATCTCTCTTGACTAGGTCGTGTGATAAACTAACTACTGATTCTAGCTAACTGGTCTTAATTCCATGTTGTCCATAACTACCATCATAAATGCAAAAACTGTAAAAGAGAATGAACGTGTAAAACTTTCTTTTCTTTTTAAATTAAAATTTCCATTTAATTTTCTGGAAGGAATAATGTTTTACATAGCGACTAGTCGCATAATTTTTCTGTTGCTACAATTTAGCTAGGGTAAGACTTTTTTCATTTCTTTTTTGAAATTATAGCTTTTCTTCTATTACATCAAACTTTTGAATATTTTCTGCCAATTATCACATAGCCATTCTTTACTGATATGAAAATTCCGTCATTCCAAGATTAGTAAATGCTTTAAACATTCACATTTCAGTAATTTTGTTAAATACATTGTTTCACGTAAATAGTTTTTACAACTTCTGTCAGTTTCTATAAAACTGGTAGAAGCAATACACAAATTAAAGTTTACTTAAAATGTTGAATCTGACGATGAATTTTCCACTGTTTCTAGATAAACCTTATTCTACTGAAAACTACTAACATTTCTAAACAAAGTTTTAATGGACACATGCCCATAACATATACCAAAACAATTGTTTCTTTAATTTATTTTTGTATTTAAGATATTCATTGTTGCGATTTTCGAGTCCATAATAAAATAAGTTGGTGACATTACTTGTAGGGCATATTTATGATATGACGAATAGCCGCTTCTTTCATGTTTTGCAATCACGTAGTTTTTTTTATTCATAACTTTTTAAAATCCAGTTCCGTCTCGTTGTGCGTTCAATATTAGATCATTTTCGTATCCGTCTACTAATTAGCACTACTTGCATTTATTTACGAACTTGTACAATCCAGTTACGTGATATTTTTTTTCACGCCATTTTCCTTTTGCTAGGAAAGATATACCGAGCGTGGTGGTGTAACGGCTAGCGTTCTGGCTTCGCATTCGGGAGGACAGTGGTTCGAATCCCCGTCCGGGCATCCAGATTTGGGTTTTCCATGGTTTCTCAAATCACTCCAGGCAAATGCCGGGATGCTTCCATCAAAAGTCCATGGCCGAATTCCTTCCCATTCCTTGCTCCCCATCATTTCCCGTCTCTGAAAGACGTTAAGCAGATAAAAAAAAGGAAAGTTATAAGTACATCAGCGCACTAAATTCCTCACACTATGCTTTTCACGGTTTAGTATGTGCAGAGATGTTCTTAGAGTTTGAACTTAGATTTCAGTCAGCATGAAACGGTAGCTAGGAAATCATACGGAGCAAAATTTCACCAATTATAAATATCCTGACATGATCAATTTGCCGTTCATTCAAAAGAGCCACGTGTTTATGTTTTTTTTTTTTTTTTTTTTTTTCTGCTCTAGGCGAATAACTGTTCATAATTGTCAAAGACTAACATCAAACTGAAGATTATTGTACACTGAAAAGCCTCTAGAACGCCAGGCCCAAGCGAACGACTTTGGTATGCCCGAATTCCTTCCTATTCGTCGACTCGATCCTTTCTTGCATCTAATAGCCTCGACTTTTCGAGGCGTAAAGCCAGAAAATAAAAGCAAAAACCTAACCAATACAGGACCTCCAGTTTAACGTGGAATGAGAAACACAAATCTTCCTACTTCATTTACATCAATAAAGCCGGAGGTGGAGAAGGCCAGTTCAAGAGTCCGCGAAACTCCCAACCAAGACCGGGATTCGAACCTACGATCCATCCAGTGGTGCAATGCATATAACCTAAACCGGCAATCCTACCGGTTGAAGAGGACCTGGCGTTTTACTTGCAGTCGTAACCACAAAGAAGTTCTAGCGCATTTCATGTATGCAAGGTCAAAGCTCTACCAGAGCTGAACGTTTGATAAATTACATTTGGTAAGTCGCGGGTTTGAATCCCATTCCAGCCATCCAGATTTCGATTTTCCATCGTTTCCCAGCTTCCCTCCAGGTGTATGCCGATATGGTTCACTCAAAAGGCCTCGGTCGAATTATTTCTGCTTCCTTAACCCTTCCATCTCCCCGGCTCTAATATCCTGGCGTTGACGATAATAAAGTCCGGAAACAAAATCTTTGGCCTTTAAAAATCCTGAGTCACTAAATCAATCTATATCACGAAATTTTTATCACGCGAAATTATTATTATTAACCACCAACTCAACCCCAAAATAGGGATGGTGTGGACAACACTGTATGTTTCCACCCGAAAAGACACTTCCCTAGATTGTTTTAAATCAAACCAAATGCTGATCCAGTTTACTTTCGTGTTCTTAGTATAGTGCTCTGGGGACAGCCCTAGAAGACATATGGTTAAGTGTGAGGAAGTATGGTTTTTTTCGCAGTTGTAACGTTCTAGGTTGTGGTATGTTATTTTAATGGTTTCCACCTCATTTACGTTGGACGCCAGGGCTTATTAGTAAATTAAAATTATCAAGCATTTACATAAATTCTGCATAAAACAATTATTAGGAGTGGACCGGGATAGTAAGAAAATTGTAAAGAATGAAAATCCCAATTAACTATTGAACAATGATTGTACAGTTTATTTGACTAATAATGCAAATTAATATTTATTTAATGTGACATCTAAATCGGTAACAGATTCCCTTAACAGGTCAACAAGCAACAGATAGGCAATGACATTCTAATCAGGGCACTCTGGGTCTAATTCAGTCCGTCTCCAAGATCTTGCTGTGGACGGCAGAATTTGGTGATGTATTATCGGCTGGATGATACGCCTCGGGCTGTTGCGTCGTTCGGTGAGAAGCAGTACACAACCAATAGTGTACTCCGTCAGTACCGAGATCTCCGAACTGCAACGGACAGCGAAACTGGTGGGCAGGTGAGACACCGCCGATGCCGATCACACCAGCAATCAGACTGTCCTGGTTAAAAACACAGCCTCTCACTTGAGGGGCTCGTACCAGTGTGTAAGCAAGACCTCTTGCTCTGAAAACTCACACCACCGATGATACTCTCAAACCGCAGACATCTGGTCCTTGTGGTATGCTATAAAAAAAAAAAAAAAAAAAACATTAGTTTCCAGCCACCCCCAATGCACATCACTGTTCAGGTTAAGGTTCTTGCCGCCCCCGCTGAATGGCGTTCGTCCAACAGATGACACTCTCAGAGAGCGCAGGCAGAAAAATTGTCTCTCGTGAACTCGCCGCTCTGTTCTTAGGAAATTCACTTTATTTTATAAAGTCTATATCAAATATTGTAATGTTTCAGACCTGACACATTACACAGTGTATCGTTAATTCCGAGAAGTTACTAACTTCAGTATAGTCACCCACGCCACCGAGGTTTGTTTGTCGCTGGAAAACTGTGTAGAGCAGACATCCACGATTTCAAGTCAACTGTGAAAATGCGAAAGGATGACATGAGCAGTTCAGGTGAAAGCTCTTATGACTATTGAACACTGCATCCTGTAACATGACGCGCTGTCGCCACGTTACAAGGTGCATTTTTATTGTATATGTCATAATGTTAGAGTAATTTACATAAATCTTGGGCGACAACCTAAATAGATTTTTGTTGTAATTTTATAAAGTACGCAAGATTCCAAGTGAGGACTGTAATGAAATGGTGAACATACAGTGTATCTTGGTAAAGCGAATATTAAAGAATTATTGAGCTATGTAGGCTTGAAGCTAATCTTGGTGTTCCCGAACCTTGGCGACAAGAAGTCGCGGATTTGGGGTTTGCCGGACCACACACTCTGCTCCCTAGGGATAGGTGGTCAACAAGGTTACTCACCGGGCGGGAAATGCCTGCCGCCAGAACACAGAGTCGTCCCCGAACGTAGCCGAATATGTCCGACCTCTGTTAGATACTCTGGCCAAATCACACATCGGGGATATCACGTGACATTAGGTGCCGACCTGAAGATCCAATCCAAATGAGCGTATAACTTA
The DNA here is from genome assembly GCA_031002005.1 of Vandiemenella viatica. Taxonomy (NCBI): domain Eukaryota; kingdom Metazoa; phylum Arthropoda; class Insecta; order Orthoptera; family Morabidae; genus Vandiemenella; species Vandiemenella viatica. Next base: position 254,463,506 of record CM061920.1, on the reverse strand, counting down.
AAATCCTGGGAATTTTTGTTATATGTGAGCTTCGAGACTACAAATGGGCGGAGCGAGAAGTTTCCTCGTGGGAGAGAAGAGCGACGAACTTCACTTCGATCTTCGAGTCCAAGCTATGCGAGTCTAGTCTGAGGTTGACTTGGAAAGTTGGCTTCTCTCGCCAACTGCCGTTGTACGATTTCTGGCTGCCAGCTTGCCTTGCTGGAGCAAGCTTATCACAGCAACACAGCCGGTAATGCGATGATGCGCATTGTCAGACCAGAGATGCCTATAGCCGACTTGTGAGATAATCTCACATATCGTGGGTCCGCTACAGTCACCGCAGACATCAGACGCAGGACTACAATGGTAACTTATTACGACCAAGCCATCTGATTGTGCATTCCGTGAAACAGAACCCGTAAGCGACTTTGAGAGGATAGGTCCATGTTCTCACTTTGTAATTCCAAAAACCCCTGAGCTAGCGGCATAATTTGCCAGAACTAGTTATTTTCGAATGATATATTGTTCATTCTGGCGCCCATGATTGTCTTTTTAACTGTAAAGTCACAGTATTATGATGCCTTTGTCTGAGGTCGTCATAACTTGTATTTTTCATTGTTTCCAGTTGTCATTATTTCTTGCATTTTGATTCTGAGATATATTTAAAAGTAAATATACAATTGTTTGCTTGCTCATGACGGCTAATTGTACCTCTGAGCGTTGCTTTTATGATTTTGCCAATTTGTGTTAATGTTAATGGTAAATTCGCTCAGACTTGTAATCGCCAGTGATAAGAAAATAAATGTCATCTTGTGACAATCTTTCCTAAATTCCAACTAACGTCGAGATTCTTGCAAAATTAATAGATTTTCACTCCTTCATAAAAATTAAAATTAAAAATTCCACAATTATTAATCATAAAGGTATGAAATATAATTGTAACGTAGTTTGCCCACCAGGGCACCCACTACAATCCTGTTATAACTCTAACCTCATGTTATTGTAGTCTGAATCAGTCAAACAATTATTTTCCCGAACATCTCTAACATTATTTACAGTATTTTAATAGTAACAGCTAAACGCTCGAGAAAGAGCTTTTTTGCTGTCTGAAATGTTATAGAATGTCAGCTACTTATTATCACGAAACCCGGAAGACTTTCTCCGTCCTTTTAACTATGTAATACAACTGGAAGTCTGATATATATGTATATAAAGTCAGACTCCTCTGTGGCCTGAAGTATCGTATGCAACCTAATAATTGAAGAAACTTATGATGTAGGTGGGAATTTATAAATGCGGATTAAGGCTTCGAACAATCTCGTTTTCAACCCAGTAGTGCAGTGGTTAGTACGGAGGCGCCACATACAGATGGCCACCAGTTCGAATCCGGCCGAGGGTACCTGTGGTTTTAATTGAGTATTGTGCTTGTCTTTTGTCTTTCGTACTGAAAGACACTTTAATTAGAGGATTAAATAAAATTAATGAGACCGTATATGTATAAAGTTAGGGCTGAGAGAATTCCATTTCTTAAGGAAAAATATGTTATTTTATACTAACTACATATATATATAATGAAATCCTTCTGTATCCTTGCATCACGTTGCAAGAGTAGAAGGAAAATTAAAAACGTAATTAACACAACACTAACAATTTATTAATCTTTAATAACCGCGTTCTTGATAAAAAATTTAAGCCGCAGGATAAATTTGTGATATTTTCAAAGACACAGTTAAAACTATATGTTACCGCGATTCTAATCGAGCAGTTCTCCTCTGCCTCCGTTTCTCGTGGAAAAATGTCTAGGTCAACTGGACTAGATTTGAAATTGAGATTGGGTTAAAAAACTTGGTTTAGTACACATCTAAATGATAAGCATCCAGCTTTCTATCAGCTACTCTGAGCTGTTATCTTGAATTTAGCTACAAGTACGAGCAATACTAAGAAATACTTCCACACGCTTCTGTATAATGAGGCCACTCTTATTATTTTCCCACATTGGTTTTTTCCAGTAGACCTCTGCCCATGGTCTGTGACGTGACCCGGGAAGACTCGCCCAGAGACTGTTTGTGAGTCACAGCAAGTTGTTGAGTGACGCACGGAGGGTCAGAGGTCTGTGACGCGGGATCGCGGGGGTCCTGTCTGCGATAACGTCCCTGAAGGCCACGCTGTCTGACGAAAACACACCTCTAGTTGCTAACTGCCAGTCACGAAAACTACAATCCCCCGTCATTTAATATAATGCTAAAAAAAATTAAAAAATGTTATAATTTGAATTCAAACCTTAGGTTACGTGCAATCAAAGAGTTGTATATGTGACGGAGTTTTCGAAATCTCTTTCATTATGTAGGGGGAGGGTAGTTATCAAATAATGATTCGTTTTAATCTCAATGAATCTACAGCAAAATACAGTTAATTTTTGTTAACTTGTATGCAAACTTTCCCATAACATCCGCGACTAAAGTTACGTCCTTAATTCAGAAGAGATCACCTGTACCATTCCTGTATGAATGAAAATAAAGGTTTTTATCCTGTTGTTTTCTTAATGTCTTGCTTTCAATGGTCACTAAGTATGGAACCACATTCTTTTTTATCATACGATTTTACATACTTCAACTAGAAACTTATAAACATTTAAGTAACGGCAATTTATAAAATTTATTGTTTTTACCACAGTAATTTCTGTAAATAGTTCATCATCTACTATCATTGATATTTGTCCCCTCTTGATCATTCTTAAACCATGTTAACCACTTATTCATCTTCCCTGCTGCAGGTCACTCACTCTCTGTTTTTTTTTTTTTTAGTCCTTGATTAGATACCTTTCCTCAAATGCATTCGATATTAAGTATCGTTATAATTATTTTCATAACATTAGATTAAATATATCATCATCAGGGCTGGCGCTAAGAATTTCGGGCCCGGGGTAAAACTGGGCGACCTTTTCTTTTTAACTCTACAAACTAGCGGGGCGACAATGGGTGGATACTTGCTTCGAGGCCTGGGGGCCCCTGCAGCCGGTGATCGGGGCCCCCTATCAGCCGGCGGGCCCGGGTACATTTGACCCGCTTACCCCTCCCCCCCTAACGCCTTCCCTGATCATCATCATCAGAATTTTCTGTACTGTTACAAGATATGAAATGTTATTCTAACATCACATTTATTTAATTAATGTGGGTTGTAATGGTATGAGAACATTACGATTACATTATCTGTTTAGTGTGGTTATGAGCAGCAGGTAACAATAATTATATTCAGTGCTGAAGTAAACTGCCAGCGGCATTATGACCAGGCGGGTCAGCTACCGACCTGAGCCAACTTCCAGGAAACAAGCGTGACCCTCCTCACTGTCAACTGGTGAAAGGCTGTGTAGGAACATCGCCCTAAGAGCGAAATTTATGTGGCTCCAACACTCACAGTAGTGATTTGTGCAGTCGTGACAATTTATGGAGACAGACCGTAGCGAAATTCAGACACGGCGTGTTAGCATTTTCTCACACGAACAATGAGAGCCAGAGAAGTGCCGATAAAATGCAATTCCCCGAAACTTAGGAGGAGTCTGAATGTTGAGAGGTCGTGTGTGTGTGTGGCCCTCCAACAACAAAATTGGTTACTATTTTATTTAAAACATTTCTTTCATGTCTGGACGTATCCGGAGATAGCTGGGAGAAACACGAGCCTGGATTGGCAGAACGGACGTCCAGGGGTCTCCCCGAGCTGTGGAAGCGAGCGGCGATGGTGGCAACAGGAACTCGTACGTCAGATCTCGAGACGATAGGGTAGCTAACAAGAGGCGACCCGTACAAAGTGATGTGTTTCTGTTCACGCGGACACAAGTGTGATTGGAGGTGGTTTATGTGAAGACAGGTGCTGGCGTGAGTCACGGTAAATACCCACGATATAAAGGTGCATTAAAATTCGAAGGCGCTCTCTCACCCAAGTAGCGACCTTGGCTAGGAAACTGCAGATAATAGTCTCAGTCTGCCTAACTGTAATGAGTTTTAGCCGGAGCAATAAATTCAAATAACTTCTTGTTTATAACAAACTCAATGACGTGCTTTTGTCTTTCTGATTAGTCGATTTGTTTAAATGTCGTAAATATTTGAGTGCCGATAGAAATGATATGTCCACTTCATGTGTAAATTTTAATGCCTGAATAAATGTCCAGGTTATGGAAGTTTTATTGATGAATCATGATGCCATGCATTTTAATTGATTATGATCTCTTTCTCGATTGAAATAACTTTAATAAAATTTTACCTGAGATTAAAAAAATTAAATTTGCATCTTTTGTAAATTAATAATGCACTCAGACCCACCGCACGTTACAGGCTACCTGCAATACAAGCTTGTCGTAGTAATTTTAGTCAGACATTTATTTAGTGAGGATAACAAGCAAGGGGATGACCAAACGATTACTATTGTGTCGGCATGACATACAAGAGACGCAAACGTCCAGCCGTGTGTCAACCATCTTTTGAAGCTTTAATGTGTATTAGCCAGAGCACATGTTTTAAATGAATATTTTCTATAAAATCAACGAAGCCTTTGTTTTGTTATTCATTTTTTTTAATTGCCGTCCAAAACACTACCTCCTTGTGAATCTGACTCTGCCCTCAGGGAAGTTTGGATACGACCAAAAGAGGTGATCTCCAATATATCGTCCAATACTTACCCTTTGGGCTATAGACCAAATTCTGGTTCGATATTTGACAAATGTCGAAGAAAATTTTAAAAGCTTCCCTCCCTGCTGTAAATACTGAGTATCCGTTAGGAACGCAGTGTCACTGATTATTTTGATTGGGCAATCTGTCATGATTTTATCAGATAAGCACGCAAAGCAGTAAACAATTCTCTCGTGCACGGTCAATTTTTTAACAATTGTAATGATTATGATTGCTACCTGCGGTCAGTTGCTCAGCGGGATAAAATACTTATTCATGCAAATGTCTGGTACACAATCGGGAATATTGCCTTGATACGGAGAAAAGGAGTCGTTCTTTGATTGGCTGTTCCATAACACTGTGTACATCATTCCTCTGATAAATAGAAGAGCCATAATGCTATTGGTGAATTAATAATAACCTTTCAGTTATTTCATAATCATGAAATTCAAACTTTAAAATACTTTGTGGAGCGTAAAAATATATGGAAGTAGAACTTAAACTTTGGGGTTACGAAAGAGAAAGAAAGTTGGAACACTGAAATATAATGTTATACAATGATGATGAAAATTAAGTCGCTGATCAGGTACCAAATGAACGTCCCGAAAATAATGAGAGAGTAAACAGTTTATGAATCTTATATTCGTTTGAATTTTAATAAATGGTAGGTTTATTATTATTTTTTTTACTGTATGGAAGAAAATGTTCAGGAAGACCAATATTAAAATATATGATAACCTCGCTTATAGTAAGTATGTGAACATGAAGATCAAATGATGCTACAATTGCTCAACCAGAGTGGAATTTTCTGTTGTCTCGTGACCTCTTTTTGAGTCTTTGACCACTATGCCGACACAGAGCTGCTGGGGGTCTGCCGATAAGGCTCATTACAACAGCAGCAGTCATAATAACCACGTCACGCGTTACGAAACAATGGAAGATGTGGACAGAGAGGGAATCCCTGATAATGACATCACGGCCACGCCTACGGCACTCATACCTAAGGGAGCGTCCACAAACTACGTGCTTGGTCTAGCTCGAGGGGTTGGTTGGAAGGCTACGCTATGCTACGTGGCGGAGGGGGGGAGGTGTTCCGAGCCAGGCCACGTAGCTTTCCTTTCATAACATTTTTCACAGTTAAAATGAGGTACAGAACACTCAACAAAATGTGAATATATATTTCCTTCATTTAATTATCTCCGACTGTAATTTACAATAGTCTGAAAAGAGAAAACAGTGCCAAATGTCTTCTGGAATCAAAGGGGATAAAAGTTATGTGTTACGTGAGGGGGTGGGGTTTAGAGACAAATTCACGTCGGTTTACGTGGGGGGAACGGGAGGTTCACAGGAGGCCAAAATGAAGCTACCTGGTTTATGGGCACTCCCTAATTACGTCCGTTACGATCCAACACGGATATGATAGTTTCAACGTAGGAAGAAGTCCACGGAGACATTTAGTAATACAGACAGCTTTAAGCAATCTTGGTTTCGTATATGTTTGTTGTGAACCTTTTGACAAAAACAGAAAATGTGGAAGTAAAAAGAAAAGTGCTCTGGAATTAAGCGCAGATTCTTCCGAAACATCCTGCAGAACTATATTTTAGGATCTATGCAATGAGAATAATAAAGAAGTATTTCGATATACTCTATTAATTCATATCGTGTTTTCTGGTAAATAAATCTTGCACACGGCTCAAAGCCGACATAATATGGAATACTATTCGTTCTCAGTTTTTCCGAATATGATAAATTTTCTGAAACATTTTTGTCACCATAAAAATTAATAGCTTTAAGTCTTAAAAGAAAAGCAGTTCCTGATTAAAAACTCATTTCCCCTTCTTGAAACTTTGTCTTGGATTCCCAAAGTAAAAAATAACGTACTATGTACTTTAAAAGATATCGAAGTTGACATAAAATTTTTAATAGCTGCTAATATGGAACACAGTTCTTGCCAAACTATGTACAAAACGCAGTGCAAGCTGTGATATTCTGCACTACAAAATGTAACCCACCCCGTTGGCTCAATTGGTTGCGACCACCGTGATTGTGCATGGCACACGACACTTTTTTTTTTTTTAATGGCTTTCGGCTACTGGGCCATACAGCTAGCTCAATGTGATTTGTTGGTATTAGGTATTGACACAAGGACACTAAAACACGGACAAGACATTCACAGACACAACACTAAACACCCATGCCCTCGGCCGGACTCGAACCGGCGACCTTCGGTACGTGGAGCTAGCACTCTAGCCTCTACGCTACCGAGGCCGGCATACGACACTGGGTTAGCTGGTTAGAGTAGTACTGATGGTGGAAGAAATTTTCACCAGTACTTAGCTGTAGCTATACGAGTTGTGTACGCTTCCTTCATGGGAACTCTCTTGGGAAGATGAACAAGAGTGGCTTCCCGTTGCCTTTACCAGTGTGTGTTCATATGCCTTTTTGTGTGTGTGTGTATGACTGATATATGTTCATTTTAAAGTGTTGTTTGTGATGCATGAAATGGGATATGGAGAAGGGAGAGGGTGAAACCAGGTGCTGGCCCCTTGTGTCATACTTTTCCAAAAGACACCTAGAGACCCATCCGACGGACGAACCACCACCAGCAATGGCGTATGCCTTCACTACATACGCGCTGCGGAGAGATTTGGGTCGTGGTCCCTGCGTATCGGCCCTCCTGATTGCAGTTACCACAATCATCTGGACTCTAGACGAATGCTGGGATGGTCTCCAAAACTCACCTCATAAACAACGCATTTCACAAACAAAAAAGCCCCAATCTCACAGAACACAAGTTACACAGTTCGTAGAAAGATGGCAACACTTTAACTTCCTCCATTAGTGGCAAGGTTACCAATCCGTCGCTGAAGCAAGTGTGGTTACTAATCTCGACACCCTAGGAGTCTTATGACAATCTGTACTCATGACTATAACAGTCCACAACATTTTTTATATTATTATTTCCTGATTTTACATAGCCCACTACCTTGTTACCAAATGGACCCTCAGTTTCTACGGTTTTTATTTTTAAAACAATTTTTTTTTTTTTTTTAAATAGATCTGTATAATTATTCTAAAGGGTTTAGTGGATCTAAAGTATTCTACTAATTATTCTACTAACTATACTACTAATTACTCTACCAATAAATCTACTAATATTCTACTAATAAATCTATCATCTACGTTAATTCACTCAAAATTCAGCAAGTGTCTATGTATTTTGATACTTGTAATCAATAGACTGTTTATTCACGAATGGTCTTCCTGCACCACTGCTGGCCTGCGCCGACATCCAGGCTGCAGGCTGCCTCTGCTGATGCTGCAGGGCGACTGCTGACCACCAAGTGTCGTCGGCCAGCTTCACGTTCCAGATATTGAACCCGTTGTTCTCCGGTTTGTCCTTGGAGCCACGTAATCCCACATCAGCAGTTCCCTCGTGGAATCAGAGCAGGCTGCTCCCAGAGCCCTGGAAAAGGTGCCTCCGGTTTCCAGAGGCACTGCGATGAATTGAGTTTTTGCCGTCTTCCTGGTGCAAGCACCGCCTTTAGTCACGGGAAGTGCTTGTCATCACATATGGGTAGTTCTTTCCTCTTGAAATTCTTCCTATCCTGCCATTCTGTCTACTTTTGATACCTCTTGCTCGCGACGTCTTCTGCTCAATGTTAATTTCAATTCAGCAAATCTTGTCTTTCTCGCCCAGCGATGCTAGATTAGCGGCTTCATCTAGCAAGTGCCAGAGCTCGTTAACACGCAGGATATCGTATATTGTTCTATTCTGAAGTTGTATTTGAAGGTGTGCTCTTGATCCTTCAGGTTGTTTACATTCCCAAACCACGTGATAGGGAGTGGTTACTTCGCCACAGTCGCACCTGTTTGTTTCTTTGAGGCCTCTCTGTTCAAGGAAACTATTGTATGGACCATGGCCAGATATGTAGTGTACGAATCCTGGAGATGGTTGTAGGTGAGTCATGCTAACTCTCTATTTAACGCAAGGAAGCATGTCGAAGGTCCTTCTGCCCGTGTTGTTATTGGTCCACATTTGCTGCCATTCATCAATCAGCGCGTCCCAAACATCTTTTTCGGTTTCAACCGGTCTTAGAATTATTTCCGTAGCCTGGTAGTACCTACCTCTCCATTGATTAAACATGACTGATAAAAAAAAGGGCACCGTTGTTAGGTGGTGAATTTGATTTAAGAAAATGGAAAGTAGGTTTAAAGGGAAATTGCCGGCGGAGCATCTGTTATTTATTTATTTTACGCCAATCGGTATTGTACATAATATTATACAACTAAAATTAAGGAAAGTTAGTGAAATGAATTAACATTAGAAAATGATTATATAAATTTAGTCAGTATTAGTTTTCTAACATTTGCTGAGTATGATAAGCTTCTTCTTTTTTTTTTTACTTATTTCTTTACGTCTCGTCGACGTCTAAGGTCATTAGAGGCGGGATGGGACTGGGGACAAGGAACAGGAAGGAATTAGGCCATGGCTTTTTTGAAGGAAGCATCCCGACATTCGCCTGGAGTGATTTGGGGAAACCATGGAAAATCCAAATCTGGATGCCCGGACGGGGATTCTAACCCGCGTCCTCCCGAATGCGAGACCAGAACGTTAACCGTTCACCCACCACTCTCGGTGAGTATGATGAGAGAGATTCTAAAAAAAAAATAATAATAATATCTGCTGAACACTGGTTCACCAACCTTGCAATTCTGTTTCTGAGTCCATGGTAGAGATAGTTTTTGTTGCCCTTTCAAGTCTTCTAGTTCTTAGCACAGAATTCGAGCAAATAAAGCCAGAGTCAGCTAAGATTTCTGTCGTGTCAAAAAGCTTGTTGACAACTTTGAAATTAAATTAAATTGTATAACTAGTAACAAAAATCCTAGTTAAAAAATTTTGATCGTATTTATACTAGCTCACACCTCGCACAGAAATTAGTAACTGAGCCTAGCGGGTGAGAGGTAACGCTCTGGCGTCGCATTCGGTAGGACGCAGGTTCAATTTCACGTCCAGCCATCCACATTTAGGTTTTCCATGGTTTCCCGAAATCACTCAAGGAGAATGCCTATGGGCAAATTTCTTCCTGTTCCTTGAATTCCCAATTCCCTTCCCGCCTATAACCTAGACGTCGACGTTGATAATGCTTAAGTCATAAGCAAAAAAAAAAGTATTATTCCAGAAAAAGTGTAGAAAGCCCTGACCGCAAAGTAATACCGATAAAATGTAATTCACTGCAGATTAAACAAATATTTCGTAATACAGACACAGTGGCCAACAAAATTTAAAACTTATTTTCTGTAGCCACAAAACAGCAACCTCTGCAACAGTTAATGTTGTATTTTAATCAAGCATTCTGTGTTTGTGTAATTCCGTCATTACAGGGTATCAGTTGCAGTGGGGTACTGCAATAGTAAACAAACACTGATTGAATCAAATTTTTCAAACTCGAGAGCCGTGGCCATCAGTGTATGAGAAAAGCTCTTTAGCAACTACCGGAGCTATGTTGCAATATAATTATGGCGTTTTCTTACGTTCAATAGGATTCTGGTTCGATTCACTAGTTGAACATGCATACAGCGTATTGCATTGTTGCGATAAGTGTTAGGGTTAAGGAAGATAGGGTATGTCGAGTCTTTTTATTCTCCTCTCCATGATTACGACATATTGAAAGGGGGGAGGCGGTTTTAACAAGTCGCTTAACTCAGTGAAGATTCCTCCTGGGAACTAGCTGGCAAGCGGACAGAGGGAAGCGGTAAGATGTTGGGCGGGTCTGGGAGATTCAGAGGTAAGAGCTCACCTTTACAAGGAGATATTCCATAACTTCAGGCCGTTCACCCCGCACCCTATCACTCTACTGAGACACTTGGCCATTCGTTTACAACTGAACTGAAATAAAATATTGTACCATAAATAATTATCTCTATATCCATTTGATTGATTTTTAATTATTTTATTATTAATGTATTTGGTGTAGATGATGATTAATGAAATATACATTTTAGGTTTAGCTGCGATAACATGGGCAACCTAAAAACGCACCTCTTATAAGCTCAGTGTGGAAAACACTTATAGATAAGGATGGAGAAGAAGTTACTGACGATTTGAAAAAGGCAGAGATTTTAAGTAACTGGTTCAGAGAAAGCATTAGGGACAATGAATCAGAAACAGGAGGGTCTAATTCGGAGAACGAGCTTAACAACACAATTAGAAATGACGATAGTAAAAAATTTGATATCCATCCTGAGGAAATCATGAAGGAAAAAAGAAAGCTGAAAAAACATAAAGGGGCTGGTGAAGATAATATTACTACAGATATCTTAAAGATAGCCGGATGTGACATTGTACCTTATCTTGAAATATTATTTAAATTGAGTCTAGACACTTGCTGCTTACCACAGGACTGGAAAAGTGCAATAGTAGTACCGGTACATAAGGGAGGGGTGAGAAATAGAGTTGAGAATTACAGGCCAATCAGTTTGACATCAGTGGTAGGTAAATTAATGGAAAGATTGATATGCAACCACATCAGAAATATATGTGAGGAACGTAATTGGTTTTCAAGCAGGCAACATGGTTTCAGGCAAGGATATTCATGCGAATCTCAGTTGGTGGGATATATGCAAGATATTTCAGATGAAATGGACAAGGGAGGCCAAATTGATAGTGTAGCACTAGATCTGTCTAAGGCGTTTGACAGAGTAAGCCATAAAATGGTAGTAAATAAGGTAAAAACCATTGGAGTGGATAAGAAAGTCATTTGCTGGGTAGAAGAATTTTTAAAAGGTAGAAAACAGAAAGTTAGGGTAGGAAATGTAGTATCAAAAGAAGTGGAAGTAAAAATGGGTGTGCCACAGGGTAGCGTATTGGGACCATTGCTATTCATTATTCTAATGAATAATTGTGTTGACTGTTTACTATCTGAAATTAGATTGTTTGCAGATGACATAATGCTGTATAAAAGAATCAAAACGATAGAGGATTGTAAACAGTTGCAGGGTGATCTGGACAGGATATCTAATTGGGTTGGTAAACATGGAATGAAGATAAATGCAAAGAAGAGTCAGCTTATTAGATACACAAATAAAAAACAAAAGGTTAATTATGAATATAAGGTGGGGAAAGAATTGCTTGCTGAAGACTTGAAATGCAAATATCTTGGAATTACTTTTGATAACAAACTTAACTGGGCAGGACACATAGGACAGGTGGTAGGAAAAGGTTTCAAAGTTCTGCACTTGTTGGAGAGAGTTATGAGGGGATGTACGAGAGAAGTCAAGGAATTGGGTTACAAAACTTTGGTCAGACCATTGCTCGAATATGGTAGTGTAGTATGGGACCCTCATTTTACGTATCAAATACAGGAGTTGGAGAGGGTGCAAAGAAGGGCTGCTAGATTTGTTTCTTGAAATTATCGCAGAATGCAATCAGTGACGGATATGATAAAGGAGCTGGAATGGGATTCATTGCAAGACAGGAGGAGGATGAGGAGGGTCATGGGAGTGTACAGGGCATATACTGGTGATGAGGCATGGAAAGATATTGCAATAGGTATGAAAAGTAGTGCATGGAAGGGAAAAGATGACCATGACCACAAGCTGGCACGCGATTTCAGGTACAAGGGTGTGGGAAGATTTTCTTTTTTAGGTAAGGGTGTCAGGGATTGGAATGAGTTACCAAGAGAAACGATGAATAATTTACCGAAAACTTTGAAGGAATTTAAAGATAAAATTTGTAGAGGGCAAATGTAGGTGGGTGCAGGATAGGGGGAAGATAGCTGTGTAGGGAAATTGCCACCGGAGCCTGTGCTCCATTGCAATTAAATTAAATTAAATTAAATTAAATTAAACAGACTGATATTGATGTATGAGTGGTAACTCTCGGGTTACATATTCAGGAAGAGTAACATTCAAATATCCATCCGGTCAACCAGATTTAGGTTTTCCATGGGTACCCCAATTATAGGATGGTTCCTTCTAAAGTCTATGTCCGAATTTCGTCTAGTTCATTGTTCCAAAACCTCTACCGCCTCTAACAACCTACATAATTCCACTTTAATATATAATACAATTGGTATGCAGATATATACGGAAAGAGTTAGAAATGTGCAAAGGTGTCGGATTGTTTCCTAGGTGGACCCGAAAGATACCTGGCTTGAGTAGGCTACTTGGTTTTTTCGGAAGCAACTCTTTATTGACACCACTTTGATGGTAAGATGAGCATCGAACAGAGAAGAGCGCGTGCCCAACAGCACGTGAGCAATCACTTGCTAATGAAATTTCAACACACAGCATCATACCAAGATTTTACGAGCTTGACGTCATGATATAAAACGTTCCATTGCTATAAATAACTAAAACGAAAACGTAAAAATCGCACATCACTTAAAATCAAAATATCCTCTCTCGAGCACGCTCACACTCACACTGACACACTTTCTAATTCCCATTCACAGGTCTAAACATTTTGTGTGTGTTGAAAGGGAGGCGGAAGGTTTGGGGTTGGGTAGCGAGCTGCTGTCGCTCGTACACAGGCCGCTCAGCGTTGTAATTTTCTAGTGATAGAAAGAGAGCGCATCGCGAGATTGTTCCCAAGTACGGCAACAGCGCGTTTACACAGACCGGCCAATACATTTGGCCACAGCTATAGGGAGTGTGGAGTATGGTGTGTAGTAGGGTCAGGATCCTATCAATAAAAGAGCTACGAACATGCGTGAATGAAAGGTGCAGACGCGGACCAACCATACAGAAAATACTAATGCTTAGGTATAATTTCATCTACTCGACGAAGATAGGAGGGCAGTCTTCCCGGGATTTAGCCGACGCTCCAGCACGATAGCTGGCCAGAGGAAGAATCCATCTTTGGGTTTAGACTACTGGCAATTCGACCTTCGCGTATGCAGTGATAGTCTTCAATATTACAGGGTGCTAGGCTTCAACTCCAGTATAGCATGAGTAGGGATTGCAATCCAGCAAAGAGGGATCCCGCAATCCCGCGGGATCCCGCATCATTAGACAGTCTGGCGGATCCCGCACAAAATTAAGCGGATCCGCAATCCGCAAAATCCGGCGGAAACGCGTTTCAGTCTGCGTGACTCGCTGCCCCACTCGGTCTCTGTCGGATATTTTGCACTGTTTGCCTGTACCCTTCCAGTTGGCATTTGACTCATGTGAACAAGCGTTTGTTTTTGTCAACCTTCGTCATTCGTAAGTAAATAAATACACTTTTACGTATTCATCAAAACTTACGTACGAGTACACATTTCTGTAATTTGAGTTATGGTGCGTATTTAGTACGATTTTCTAGCTATATTATTATTTTTTAAGTGTCGCACACGTTATCTGAACTACAAGGTTACAGCTTTTTATTCACGGTTTCATTATTCCCATTTTCTGTATTTGCAGATAAAGTAATTGTGACAATTTCCTAAGGGGGCATCCATAAATTACGTGAGGTGAAATAGGGGAGGGGGGGGGGTCCGGCGAAATCTCACCAAATCTCACCAAGGGGGAGGGGGGGTCTACGGAAATCTCACGTGAGATTTTGCGAAAAATTTGGGGACAGTAGAGCAAAAAAAAGAAAAAAAAAGGTCTCCAATTTGCGGCAAAGTCGATTTAAGAGGGTATTTCGTCAAAAAAGTTGGGGTTTGACCTAAAAAAAAAAGTTTCCAGTGCGATTTCTAGGGGGGGTTCTCACGGACCTGATCTCACCAGAGGGGGGGGGGGGTCCGGCCAGATCTCATGAAATCTCACCAGGGGGGAGGGGGTGGTCCAAAAATCCGGAAAAACACCTCACGTAATTTATGGATGCCCCCTAATTTGCGGCTGAAAATTTTATTATTCGTTGATATGAAACTAATGTTATCGTAATTTTAACGATCGCGTACCTATTTATTTAACAGCTATCAAAAGTAAATTGTATATCCATCGACTTATTGTTGTTTTGGCCGCTGCCTCAATGCGTTTCTTTGACGAAAGCCACCTGCTTACATGTGCCGCTCAGGCTTTCGATTAATCCCTCTTCTTCTTGTTATTATTTCGACTAAAGGTATAATGAAACTTTCACGGGTGTATCGACGAATTGTGTTGTAGGAACATCATACTTCGACAGCTGCCTCCGCCGTCTTCCTCACGTGTGTAATTTAGTGTGTTTGCAATGAAATCCGGAGATACAACCCATGAGGACTTCACTGCAATCATTCGCCGAGAAAGTCTCCTTTCTTACTAAAAAATAATAATTTCCACTCTAAAAACGACGTTACGCCACATAAGTAAATCTGAAATACTTGAAAGTATACGTGTTGGTGAGTAGTTTCTTTTAATAACATTGAATCAACTGTAATATCAATCAAGGAATAAGGAGATATAATAATGAATCACGCAAAAAAAGGCCAAGTCTCGTGCTTGTGCAGTGACAAAAAGTTATGAGATCTGGTTCTGAGCCAAGTCTACACTTTACAGAGTATATTCATTTCACTTTGTGAAATGGAATGCTTTTCTCGGTGTTACGGAACGTTTATTTAGAATTAAAAAAAAAAAAAAAAAAACTCTGGTAACTTGGCCATTAAGCAAACCATATTTTTAAACTTATGTGATGTACATATTGTAAGGCACATAATATTACCTAAGACTCAATATTTTCCATTTTTATTATTTATTTAAAAATTGGTTTAGATTAAAAAACAAAAATGTAAAACCTCGAAATACACTTAAGGCAGGCTAAAAAGTTTTAATGTTATTTTGCCAATAAAAATATTGTTAACTGTTAATTTTTATCATTTAATATTAAAAATTATTTATTAATTTAGTTATTATTTAATTTATTAACGTTTTAAGTAACTATGTTTAAAATACATGCGTTAAAAAACTGTTTGTACCAATCCCGCACGGATCCCGCGGGATTGAAAACACTGCGGGATTGCAATCCTTAAGCATGAGGCTACACGGAACTCCTTCCTTGATCTGACAGTGTGTTACATCATTTTTTTCATTTTTTTTTTTTTTTTTTGTAGCAACATTGAACATGTGTTACAGATATCTACAAGTCTACGAATAACTGTTAAATTTTTTAGGGATGAAAATAAAAGGCCAGAGCATTGCTCGAGTCAGATATTAGTGATGTTTCTGAGGAATGAAAGATTTCTCAGTGAACTATAAGTTTTTGTGCAGAACCAGAAGGTTGTGTTTAGAATCAATGATTGATGACCGACGCATCGACAGAACTGGTAAATATAGCTGTAATTTTATCAACGAACAATTTTGCACACTTTTCAGTGACCTGCTAGCGGCTCTAAGTAAAGATTTTATTTAGCCGACAAGTTAACCGGAGCTTTCTAGAGGTTCCGAATTAATGTTGGTGGCAACCATACATTTAAGCGCTTAAATTTATTGCGAGACGGTCGCACGGTTGTGATCGTGAAAGGGAATTTTGAAAACCTTCTCCCTCTGTCAGTTATCAAACTCACCGACAAGAATACCTTATCCCGAGTTTCATCCCGATCTTAAAAGAGGCAGTGGTTAACAGTTTTGTCCCATCTTTTGATGCGGGTCTTACATATTTATTACACGGGATGGTCCTCCGTATGATGGCGCGAAAAGACTTTAAGGAAGTTATAACTCTGCAATAATATGTAGAATGATTTTTAGAAGTAATTAGTGCGAAAAGAAATGCTGTTGAGCAACGGTAGATTCACAAGCGCAGACGCCAGAAATTTTATCTTGCTTTAAAACAAGTAATTAAAACGTGTGAACACGAGGAAAATGTGCTTGGACTGGATTCGATTACACTGCAATGGATTCGTTGTCACAGAACCGATGCAAGACATATATTACAAGCAGCTTAGTGTGAATAAGTCTGACATAATTTGTGAACGCACGATATTACAGTTAATGTGTATCATGATGCAATAGCATCATATAAGTATACGTGACGACTAGTTATTTCATTGGTGACTTAATAAGCTATAGCTTCAAACTTAGAAACTGCTGACAGAAAAGCTTACTCTGGAAAACTTCCCTTCCTCAAGCAGAAGAGAAAAGATCGATAGAAATGTTAACTCCTCCAGGGGTGTCCGACGTTTTCTGAATGGGGTTATTTGGTTGGTCAAATGACAAGTGTTACATTGTTCACCATTATGTGATATAAATGTCTAAGAAGAGCACACGTGATCAATAAATAATATCAACATATTAAATTGTGCTTTTCTTACTTCTCCAACAATTAAAATTAATTGTATTGTTAGGTGCAGAAGCGGAACATGTCTCAAAAATTCTAATGGTTGTTCTGTGTATGTGTTGAAATAGATGTTTGATAAGACTTGAAAAACTATTAAAATAATATACTTTTATTGCCATTAACAAAAAATATAATACTGAGTAAATTTTCCCTTTCTGCATTTAACGATTCATATGTTCTTTATCCGTGGGATTGTAAAGATAATTTCTCTTCACGTTCATTATTAATAAACATTCAAGAATTTGAAATAGCGAAGACAGAATTTATCCCATCTCATACCAACCACAGCATAAATATTTCCATATACATACCAAAAAGAAAATATTCCAAAATATATTTTAATTTTACCGACAACTTTGCATACCCAACAATTACCAGCCAGTATTGTCTATAGTCTGCTAACAATATCGATAGTAATGACGTCAAAGAATTGCTTTGAGAATTAAAGTGACAGAAAGATTATCTATGAAAAGGGATGAGAGTCACCATGTGTGTTAAAACTTATAAGTTATGTAATATTTATCCAATTTGTATTTTCGATGATGAAGTTGAGTCTCAACATAACTGGACATCAGCCTGATAAGTTATTATTGATTTGAGTACGTGATTATGCAGTTTCCGCTTAAGCCTTTGCCAGTACAATGCTGAACTGAACGAATCTAGGTAAGCACATTTTATATTCATTATAGCAAATTTCTAACAGATTAAAAACTTTATTCGCTTTATAATATTCTATCAGTTAAATGTTTGAAGTGTTTACCTCCACATACTGTAATAAGGTACAGCTAATGTAGTCTAAGCTCTTTGAAAATTTTAGGTTATGACCTTTTAAATTCTTCTTCTATTGTGTTTTCATTCACGTTGAAAAATATAAGATCGATTAGCGACGTTTCGAACGTCTTCAGAACATGTGTATTTACCATATTTGGTTTAATTAAACTCTCATATCTCTGCGATCGTGATGGAATTCGTGTGAGTTCTTGCGATACTTTTTTTTTTTGTAAACGATTTTTAAGTAACATTCTCCAAACAAAAATCCGACACATAATATATTAGTTTATTTATTATTTTTTTTTAACATAACGATCGTTGAACTCTTTTTTTTATTTTTAGAATTGTTCTTTATTTAAAGTAATATTCCTTTATTAAAGAATTATAGGACAGACTACCGTAAGATCGTGAGGTACAATGCAATGAACTGAATTACTGAACGTATTCACGTTTTGGTCACACGATAATAAATGCTATAAATTATATTCAGTTATTATTTAAAGAATCATTCCTGCACTTGCCATTTCCGAGCTTCCGCTTGAGCCTCCATAAATAGACAGTATTAACGGCTGTGGTATTTGTGTTTCAATTTACTTTTGGTGTCATATGTTCAGTTACCGGTCTAACACTCCAGTCTTAAACACAGTTCCGGTGCAGTACCCCCGTAATTCATATGCATTGCTTTGTGTATGTAGTTCAACTCTCCGTGTTGACCCATGTGACCGCGAGTTGTTTATGGCAACTTGTCGTTTACGTAAGGTGTTACTATTGGCACTCCGCCCACAAGCAGGCTGTTGAGTCAGCCAGCGCTATTTCCACCGTGTCAGAGACCCTGCCTTGCCAAGATCAGCGTCCGTGGGGATGATGCATGGCTCCATTATCAACAGGTTCACGCACTCAGTTCTGTCCTGCCGCTCTCCGGTAATACGTTGTCACCGGGTATGAACCAATAATGTCAGTCACTACATTTAGAGGTGTAGTTCCAAAAATAATTTTAATGCTTGTCAACACCGATTGGTATCTTCTATACGATAGTATGTTAAGAACCTACACAGCAGGTAACTTGGTGAAAATGTTAGGCCTATAACATCGGAATGCGAAAGGTTAAATCATCTCGCATAATCCAGTGATCTGTTCAGTGTTGCCACCTTACGAAAACAAAAGTCGCTAGACCTGTTTTCAAAGCTTACTAGATTGCGGGATATTTAGAACTAAAAGAGTAGCTAGAAATCACTAAATACAATAAAGGAAAGTGGTGAGGTAAGTAATATAAAATATTTTAATAATTATTAAATATAATTAAACATAACATTGTATTAAAAACCAACATCCAATTTCTTCAACAGGTTTTTTTTTTTTTTTTTTTTTTTTTTTTTTTTTTTTTTGCCTCGTGAACAGCGAGGTCATTAGAGGCGGGATGGGACTGGGGCAAAGAACGGGAAGGCATTAGGCCATGGCATTCACCTGGAGTGATTTGGGGAAACCATGGAAAACCCAAATCTGGTTTCCCAGACGGGGATTCGAACCAGCGTCCTCCCGAATGCGAGGCCAGAGCGTTAACCGCTTACCCACCACGCCCCGTTCTTCAATCGGTATTTCTTCTTCGCCATCTTGGTCTATCGTTGGAGTTGCAGAACTTGCAGATGTGGAAGGATGAGATGAATCGTCAGTCTTAGATTTGAAAGAGTATTTAGCATCTTTTTCAATTGCAGCAATCACATCAGCCGGAAGCTCGTAATAGTAGCAGTTTTCTCGCAATTTTTAACTGATTCCTTATAAAAAGAACGCTAACAAGAGTATTTACGTATATCCTATTTCTCAAATTGTTTTTAAACATGTTCATTGTACTTAAAATCCTTTCTACTTCGGCATTCGTGTGATAGGTAATGCCTAAATAAGATAACTCCAGAAAGGTATTTATTCCAGTAGCATTCTTGTATTGGGTAAGTCATATTTCGTTTCCAATATATTATGTACGCAGTTATTTATCCGAAGCATGACAGAAGCAATACCTACCCCAATTCCAATCAAGTTTTTCGATACTCTGGAAGAATGAATATCACTAAAAATCACCAAATATTTTTTTAGCGATAACATATTTGAGAGTATCGCTTTCGAGTTCAAAATTCACTAAATTTAGCGACAAAATCGCTAAGCTGGCAACATAGGATCTGTTACGATATTATTTCGGGGGATAACTACTTGACTTTAAGTTTTTCATCTGAAAAAAAGTTGACACTTTTTAGTATTAAAATCGTGGTTGGAGGGGGGAGGGGGGGGGGCTGGAAAAGTAGTAGCCTCAATATATTCTTTGTCTAAGCTACAAATGAAACATTATGTGACGTACCCATTCAACAATCGTAAATGGCGAAATTGTTCATAATTTCCTTTTGTTGTTTCATTTGAGTTGCCATTTAACCACCACAATCAAATTCTAGCAACGCATTCGGGAGAACGTGGGTTTGAATCACGGTTCTGTTATCAAGATTTGAATTTTCCATGATTTCCCCATATTACTCCAGGCGAATGCTTCAAAAGATTGTGGCCGAATTCTTTCTTGTTCCTTGACTCCAGTCCTTTCCTGCCTCTAATGACCTCGACGTCAACAAGGCGTGCGTGCAGCCATCAGAAAAAAAATTATCCCTGAGTTAAAGCTCTACTCAAAGTCATTAGGTCGTCAGGAATAAATAGCTTTATAACACAGTTGTACGTGAACAGGAGTTCTTCATTTTAACTAGCTCACATTCCCAGCGTGGGCTGCTATTGAAATTGCCTTTCTAATACGATACTATGGTGACTGAGAGGATCGCTGCTGTCACTGGGACTAAAACGTTGAACGATCGTGACCTCCATCTTTAGAGAAACTGAAAAAAAGAAAGTCTGCAAATTTTCTTCTTACTTCATGCGATATGCAGTAGTTATACGAAACAAAACTGCTGTTAGTGACACACATGTGTGACTAAGGGTTCGCCTAGCACTGCAGTTTTCTGTGATCTCTTATCACCGACAGACAGAAGTTTCTCTGTCAAAGATTGTGATAAATTCATATCTAGATGGACGTAGTTATCATACTCTGAGAATCAACAAAATTGAATGTGGAGAGAAACTGGAACCTCAATCTTCCTGAGGATTACAATTTGTCTCCACACTTGTATGGATTCTATTTATGCTGATTATGATGTTTATGTACCACTGGCCCATATGAAAATCACACGAATAAAATACGATGGATAGCGAAGCTGGTGGTCTGTAATAGGGTGAAAGAAAAACTGGCTCATTTTTAACAATATCTTTCTGATTTCACCTGATTCCCTCTACTTTATCGTAACACCCAGAAGCCGAGCTGTAATAGAAACCACACAGGAATACAATTAAGCTGCACGAAACACACACAGTAAACCCATATCTGTTGGACTTATGGTGCTGTTATCTAGCGGTAAGACAATCAATCATTATCGATGCCAGCGAAGCCTAGTGGCGTGGCTCTGAACTGTCTCATACACATGACCTTCATAGTTAATACATTTTCGCCTCTAAGGGTCGAATTCCGAAAAATTGCTTTCTTAAAAATGATGTTACTAAAGCGAAGATCTTAACCATTAAAATGATACATTATTTATCGATTTTGGTTAGGTATCAAGGGTGACAAAAAAGAGGGGAAAAACACCTTTTGAAGTAATATATATATCATAGATGTGACTGAATAAGTCGTGATGGGTTGAATAGTTTGGTTCTCATGATCCAAAAATTATCAGGCATGTGAATGACAGCGATTTTTATCGACAACATACTTTAAGAATTAAACCGGATAAAAGTGGCCATCAGGCTGCTTTGAGTTCCTATTCGTCTGATGTGCGGTGCGTGTAAACAGCAGTGGCCAAGCGTCCCTGCAGTGCCCCTTGGTGACGGTTTTGTTTACCGTTTCGGTGAGCTTGTTTTGATGATGTTAGCCAGCCTGTTGACCTAGAGGTCCCGCGTGCCACGAGCCATGCGCGTGTCATATGCACACTTCACGCTGATCTATGCTGCGATTTGCGGTCAGCAGTTCAAGCTGTTTACGTAATCCGGGTCAGTAGTAGCCGTAGCTGCTGCGGTAGTGATGGATGAGGACATGCAGGATAAATGTGTAATTCCTACCTTTGCAAAATAATATTTAGATTAACAGAATAAGAGGCCGTTTCATTTTTCTACGGTCCCAAACGTCTGCTTACTTTTGAACATACTACGAAAACATTGCATTTCACGTATTTCCGTCTTTCGTATTCGCGGACCTTACCATACTCAGTGTCCGTAGCGTGCCATGTAGCCTGGGTATAAGGACCTTGTAAACTGAGTATAATTCATATTAATGTCAATGAGATATCTAGTTTTTTAAGTGAAATCTGTGACCGGTGTAGAATCAGCACAGGCGGTTACATAAAACATCTTGAAAGCCGTAATCAGCACGAACGGTATTCATTAATCAAGATTTGATTTAATGCCAATCTTACCTCCCCGTGTTTAATGTACTTGCCCTCATAGGTATACTGGATACAGATTTCAGGTACTATTTCTGACACCTAGAACAATTTTTTGTGGTTAACTTCTTACCATTTTTAAGAAGTCATCTTGTTAATACATTACTCGTTTTAATACTATAACGTTCGGGACTAGTATTGGGGAGAACACGATTCGATACCTGATCCGGCAATGCTGATTTCGTTTTTACAGAGGTTTTCGAAATCATTCTTGATGAAAGACGTGTCTGTTCTTAACACAATGACCAATTCCCTATCCTTTCCTTACCACTAACCTCTCGCGGCTATAATGTTCTCGTGAATGACGACTTCTAAATACCATTTTTTTTGTCTCGACTACCAAAAAAAAAAAAAAAAAAAAATCCGTTTCTTTTTCTGTATATATTTAGATTTTAATTAAAGTTTTATTTAATTTGTTTTTGACTTTTCCTTTGCAACTTGACGAATTTTCCTCCCAGTATGTTGTTCATGCCATTTACAAAATCCTCCTATTTTCATTTCACATAAACAGCTTTTTAACTGATGTTTTTCTAACCATTTGCTCTTATACATAAATATCATAAAAGATTGATATTCCTCGGTATCTTAGACGAGACTTAATCATAAACGTAAATATGTGGTATCTTTTAATAGTATGACAGAACTCGGTTCCTAGTTTATGCCAACAGGCCTAGCTTACGACACGACTCTTATTCAATATGACGCAACCAGCATACTACGCAGTTGGAATTCAAGATGGCTTTAGGTGGTAGATGTCGTCCTTGTAGTGAAATGGAATACCTGGGAGTGTATCCATTGCTGTATAAGTCGTCAACAGCGAGGAATTCAACCTGCGGCGTCAAAGGGCATCCGATACAGCCATATTCATGTACCAATGCATTTTAACTATTTCTTTAAAAATAAAAGAATCAGATGTGAAAACAATATTTAAAGCTATGACAGTTTCTTTCTTTTTTTTAAATTGCTTAACGTCTTTTTAACAGCAAGGTCTTTAGAGACGGGAAAGGATGGGGGCAAGGAATGGGAAGGAATTCGGCCATGGCCTTTTGAAGGAAGCATGCCAGCATTTGCCTGGAGTGATTTGGGAAACCATAAAATAAACCAAATCTGTGTGCCCGGACGGGGATTCGAACCGCCGTCCTTCCGAATGCGAGGCCAGAACGCTAACCGTTACACCTCCACGCTCGGTATATTACAATTTCGCACGATAACTGCGTATCTTTCGATTTTCAGAAGGCGCTTATTTAAAATTTAATGTTTAGGTGTGTAGTTTTGAAGTATATACCTCATCACATTTTGATAACTGTATATCAGATTTGAAACACTTAATGTTTCATTCTGGCTACTTTTAAAATATCTGTGCTAAAATCAGACGCAATTACGTTAAACTGAGCAAATAGTTAGTACTTGTCCGACAAATAGTTTCATTTTGAGTTACGTTTCGTGATGTAAATTTTGTCTGCTGTTTCATACTAAGTAGTTACCGACGTCAGATAATTATTAATGGATGCCCAAAGTTGATGATAGTGCGTTGAAATGTTGTCACTCAACCGGTCCAGATTACTGAAGGCTGATGTTTGGCTCTGTCGATCGCAAGGCTTTGTGATGGCGATTGTTGTGATTTAGTGATCAGCGCTCACCTGCCCCTAACATTTTCTGCTCCATCAAACACTAAGCTCCTTAAAAGTGTGGCAGATCAAGAATCTATCGCAACAGCCGCTTAGATTGAAGAATTCGCTCACGGTCGGATGCAAGGATTTGGACATTTGATAGTTGTGTGACCCAAGAGACGAAATTTGCTAAGGTCACTCGACAAAGTATGTCAAATTGTATAGTCATGGAGGACACACGATACCACATCTTGAATGGAATTATTCATATGCTTTCTATAACGAACAATTTCAACTATCCACGAAGCCAGTTGCACCAATGAAATGTTGTAGATTGAAGGATGGGTGGAGATGTAATTTCTGGAGGAAGTCACCAAGGAGATTACAGATAAAACTGGGCGAGAATATTAGAGGTGGACGTCATGCATAGTTAATTGTGGTGAGCAACAGTAGGGATCAGGTGAGCTGTCGAGAGTTGGACACCTACCGTCTCTGAATAACACTGTTTTCCGAAATCACTCTAGGCGAATGACGGGATGGTTTCATCAAAAGGTCATGGCTGAATTCCTACCGTTCCTTGTCTCCAGTCCTTTCCCGCCTCTAATGATCTCGACATCAACGACACGTAAAGCCACAAAACTAACCGTCTGTAGCATTTGAAATTACTGTTATTTTGGTGTAACTATTGTTCCCAAAATTTACAATCCTGTTTCTCAAAAGTTAAAATAAAACAGTTGTCCCTTATTCTTTTTTCATCCAGTCTCTGGACTGGCAGGAAGCAATCGACATGACCAACCTATTTTCCTCACATATTATAGTCTTTATCATACTCTGCAGTTCATTCGTTGCACAATTCCCGCTGGTAATAAATAAGTCAATCCAGCACACCATAAAATGTGTTTCACTATATGTATCTTGTTCCTATGAGTCAGTCTCCATCACAAACTTCTTTACTCATCCACCATCTCAAATGTATTTCCTTTTCGTACTTGATCTGGCCACTTAATTTGTAACTCCTTCTATAGCATCACGTTTTTAATGCTTTGGTTTTCGTCTATTCTAAAGTCTAAATTTCACTTCTGAAAAACACTACGATGTGCATTTATCGTTGTAACTCCTTCTATAGCATCACGTTTTTAATGCTTTGGTTTTCGTCTATTCTAAAGTCTAAATTTCACTTCTGAAAAACACTACGATGTGCATTTATCGTTTTAGAAAGTTCTTTCTTAATCTTAACTCCTTGCGTTTCAGCTGAAAGATTTTTATATTTAAGAACGCGTTTCCTGAGTCCCTTCTTTATTTGGTCATGTTAACCACAATCGACACTTCAAACCGCAGATGACCAAAAGATACCTACACTAATGTTATAAATTAGGAAGTAACTCTTGTCTCTAACGGCAGATGTCTCCAAAATATATACACTAGTATTATAAATGCGAAAATAACTCTGTCTTTTTTGTGTCGTTTTAAAGACTAAACAGCTAGACCTATTTTGATGAAATTGACAAGGAAATACTATATATCATTACGTAGGATATAGGAAACTTCTTTCGTGGTAAATAACATATTTTGTTATGAAATTCTGAAAACTAACAGTATGGATACAGACAGACGGATGACGTGTGTAAAGCTCAGTATATTTTCGTTCCCTTCATGAAACAGCTTCAATAATAGAATGGTATGACGATGGCTTCCTCGTCACATTATTCCGACTTCGTGCTTTTGGGACATCTTTTACGTAATTTTCTATATCCAATCTTAGATATAAAAGTTTTAAAACCACGCGTCTGAAATCGCGGGTAAAAGTTAGTATCCTATATAATTTCTTAACCTCACTCACTCACATCAATAGCTATTGGCTGGAAACCGGTGTCACGTGACAGCCTTCGCTCGCAAATTAACAGCGACTAGAGATACTATTAGAAGAAATCAGAGGTTATGTCCACAATTTAATAGCAAAGCAACTGCTACTAAATTAGTTGCTATAAAACATTCATTAGTTTGCTTTACGTAGCATTTCATAGTTAAAAGAAATATCGATAAATTTTACTGCTGGAAAAACCTGATCAACTTTTCAGTACCATACTGCAAATGAAAGCAACATAAAAAACTTTAAAAAAATTAAATTACTCATTATCTCTGCTGCAACCACGCATGCCAGTTGTAATTCCGGCCTAGGCTAAATTTTAGTGTAATTAAAAAGTCACTAATCTTGCTGCTTGACCAAAGTTTATACATTACTGTTTATTTTCTTTTTACGTATTTTACCAGGGCCCGCTCTAGGGGGGGGCAAACCGGGCATTTGCCCGGGGCGCTAAAATTTAGGGGCGGCATTTCGGCTGTAAGTGTGAGAAAAATATTAATAATATTAATGGGTTAAATACCAAATTAATAAAAAAAAATCCACATACCGATTTTTTCGTTCGTTAAAAACTTACAGTTCTTAGCTATTTGGGTGCGCCCCTAGAGACTTCGAAGAGACGGGGCGCGGACCTCAAAGGGGCGCGTCGTTGCTTCGCCGCCTCTGTGTGAATTGCGCAATAGGAGCAACTTCAAAATGCGCCGCGTCCGCGCCATGTCTCAGCTCGAAGTCCGCGCCACGTCTCTTCTGTGTGAATAGGGCCTTAGCACGCGAGTACAACGCGTTGTTGTCTCAATTTGCTTATTATTGCTAATTACAAAAGTGGTTTCATTACATAACAGCATTAGTCTTACTATTACATTATTACTGATAAGTGGAAGTTCATAAAATTTAATTCAGGATTTCATAATTTCTAAAGGTAAGTACATCTATGATTAAATTGTTATTTAGTTGGATATACGACATAGGCGCACAATGATAAAAGCACACAACAGAAGCGCGGTAGGTGGAGGCTGTTACACCTGCCCTCGGCTACCTGCACTGATTCGGACGTTATACTGCCCACAAGTTGCTAGACGCAGTGAAAAGGAGTGTTTTTTGCAATTGCAGCTAGGCTCTAATACATGGAATCGATAGTGCTTGGCGGGAGATGATGAGTATTTATTTTATTGAATTGATGAACCAAATCAATATGGATCTTAGTTATTGGAAATCGAAGTGGAATAATTTGCATAACAATTTCTTCTCGTAATCCGAGCCCCACAGATTTGTTTTACAAATTAGATACAGGCATTGTAAGTGTTTTGGTTGGGTTAAATTACATACGCTAGCTTTGATCGCTTGTGAAAATACTGTAGTTTAGTGGGTGTGGGACAGTAGTTACAATCATTAATAAATAAATATGTAGTATTACCAGCTGCTGATTACCGATTAGTTACTTCACATACCATTAGTAGCCTATACTTAATTTCGAATGCTAACTGCTAATATATAATAATCCATGATGTTTATTATATTTACGAATGCGTTTTACAGATACTCTAATTGCTGCATTTGTAAATCATCTCAGCAAAAAGAAATTCATTAACTATTTTAGTGAATGTGAATAACTTTGTCAGTTGGTTTAATAAGTGCATTGCGTGACAATCACTATACAACATCATTTTTTTTGTTTGTGAACTTGGAACCTATTCCATTTAAGCCTATAGAAATTGCCACCAGCGCACACACAAATAAACACGCAAGAGAGCAACATAAACTCGGAAACGAGTATGGCCGACGACGACGACGATACACGGTTTCTATATTTGCAGCAAATTTACGGATAGTATCATCCACGAATAAGCTTTGACTGTGTAGTAACACTGGACTTTCTTTATGTTCATAGGGTATGGAAAATATTTTGTGTTGTGCATATATATTTTTTTATATCGTCTGAAAATAATTTATCTTAGTTATGGCTTTAGCTTATTTAGAGCAAGGATAAATATTTACTTTTTATATTATTTTATAGTGTACATTGTTTGAGTTACGTGCATGCCTCTTACAAAATGTCTGACGGTCAAATAAAACTATCTGGTAACCAGTACAAAAAAAGAAGGTTGGGAAAGGAAGCGTAAAGGCAAAATTAATCTGGCGCGCTAAAAAAATATACTGTATTCAGGGTTTACCAAGCCACATCTTAGAATCCAATATCAGGTCGGGATACAAAAGAAGTATAGAATCGTCAGAGAATAATAGCGAATAAATGAACGAAGTTTGTAAACCAACTGGAACTGACACCAACATGAGACTCACAGAAGGCGTTCTAAAACTTTGTGGCCAAGAATTTTTTGAGACGTCGTAAGAAGCTTTTTAGTAAGGCAAGGTCCACCTTAACTATTGCATAATTACAAATTTCCTTCCAATGACACAGATAGACGTTTTAGCGCAAAATATTATGCACGAACTTTCAGCAAATATTGCGAGATTAGCTACTGCGTTTACTGCTTCTGTAGCAAAATTTTCAGTTGTTTAGTTAGTTCTCTCTCAAAGGAGGGTTTTAAAAATTGGAAGCACCTCGACGAAACTTTAAAAGAGCATGAAATTTCGAAAAATCATATTCAGGCAAAAAAGATTAAATTGTTGTAAAACTGTAGATGCTGCCACTCAAAGAGTTATTAATGCCGAAATAAATCATTGGAATGAGGTGCTTCTAAGAATCGTTGCAATTACCAAAATACTTTGTAAAAGTTGACTGGTTTTTCAAGGTACAAGCGACAAGTTGTTTGAGCATAATAACGGTAATTTCTTAAAAATAGTTGAGTTACTGTCTGAATACGATCCCATTATGGAAGAGCACGTCCGTTGAGTGCTCTAAAAAGTAGAGACTAAAGCTCAATATCTTGGGAAAAATATAGGCTACAAACTGGGATAGTAGATCTGCTGCATCAAAGTGTAAAGTCTCATGTTATTAATGAATTTAAAAAATTCAAATATTTTTCCATAATTTTAAACTGTACTCCTGACTTTGGTAAGATACAGCAAATTACTCTTGCAATCAGATATGTTTTAACCAATAAATTTAATCCTGATGTTGAAATTAAAATTAATGAAAGCTTTTAAGGCTTCTTACCAGTCGAAAGATTCACAGGAAAACAAATGTCTGACATTATAGTTGGAGAACTTAATGACTTGTGTTTAAATTTGCAGGATATCATAGGACAGGTACTGACAACGGGTCCAATATGAGGGGCAATAAAGCAGGAGTGCAATTTAGAATTAAACAATATAAATCGCGAGCATTCAATGTTCCGTGTAGTAGCCATTCTCTCAATCTTGTTATTAATGGCAAAAGCATCCTTGGAAGCCGCTAATTTCTTCAACATGGTCCAAAAAATATATTTATTCTTTTTGGCATCTACTTTTCGATGGGCAATACTTTTAAAGCATGTTCAGGGTTCAACTTTGAAAACATGGAGTGACACTAGATCGGAGAGTAGGATAGAGAGGATAGAGGCATTAAAACCTTTAAAATTTCGTTTAGGAGATGTATACGACGCCTTGCTAAGCATTTACGAAAACTAAGAAATTGATAATTTAATGATTTAGCCATTTTGGCAATTGAGTAAGAAATTGCTGATGAAGTAAATTTTAAGATGTAATAAAAAATTCACAACCTGAACGTAAGAAAAAGAAGTTTTTTTTGTGATTTTAGCGTATTTGATGTAACTTCGTTTTATTTTCAAAATAATGGCATTTAGATTGATTGTGTGATAATATCCATCTGTAAAAGTATTTAAAAACGTATAAATATGGTTAATTTGTGGCTATGTACAGATATTTCATAATTAATTTCTCTATTTTGTGCCGCTAGATCAAAATTCAATAAGTTTATTTATGAATATTTGATTTTATTAAAATTAAATATTTTATTCGATTAAAAATTAATTATTTTTTTAAAAAATATATAATTCTACATAATCTTAAGGGGCGGCAATTTGTCTATTTGTCCGGGGCGGCAATACCGCTAGAGCGGGCCCTGATTTTACTGACCACTTTCGTTAATAGTCTTTGTTCATGTTCGTTGTACGTGAGTTATTGGGTTATTTAAAGTGGACATCAGATCCAATATATTACGGAATCGAGTATTCTGGCAATTCATTTCTTTGGAGTTGCACCACTATTTAATAATCTGGTACCTGTTTTGATTTCTCTGACTGTTACAGACACTATGGTCAACGATCACATTATGATTGTTTGTCCAGCCTCAGGAAAAAAATAACGTGGTTCTTTCGAAGCAATGGCGCACTCATTTTAAACAGAAGTTCTTCAAATTTTGCAGAGTGAACTTTTAGCGTCAAATATAAAGGGTTGTACTTCAGCAAGTTAGAGCCTACCAACCACGACCTTTGAAACAAGGGAGCGTGCATAAACTACGTAGCTCCATTTCGGTCTCCTGTGAACGCCCCCTCCCCCCGCACTTAGCCCTAAGTGGCTTTTGCCTCTACCCCCCTCCTCCTCCACGTAGCACTTAGCTTTATCCTCTTATGATTCCAGAAGATATTTTGTACTGTTTTCTGCAGTCAGACTATTGTAAATTACATATGGAGATAATTAACTGAGGGAAATAAATATTCACATGCTGTTGTGTGTTCTGTTCCTCATTTTAACTGTGAAAATGTTGTGAAAAGAAAGTTACGTGGCCTGGCTCGACACCCCACCCCCCTCCCGCAACATTGCCCAGCGTAGCCTTCCAGCCAAACCCTCCCCCCTTGCACCGAGCCACGTAGTTTGTGTACGCTCCCCAACGATAGTGCGATTATCTCTGTCCGTGTTTAATACGACTGTTAATAGTTCTGAGTTATTCAAGGTCAAGAGATTTTATTCACCCTAAGGATGAATTACTGGTCAAGTTCATATTTGGATAGATCACGTCAACCTGTCATTATCTTTGACCTTAAAAACTGGTCCTAGATCTGTGTCGATAGGCAAAAAATGGTCACGGGATTACACCAGTAGAAGTATCAAAAAATTTTTTTTTGTGGCGAAAAATCTTTTGAAAATTTAATAATAAGATCGCCAGCGTCATTACAAAAGAGGTGTCCAAAATGTAACTAGTAAAACTTGAATAAAATTTGATATAGTCGTTATTTTTCGCCCAGACCTATCGGTAACCGAAACAAAAATTACGAAGCCGATAAGAACGCTAGACATAAGTGATGGGCAAGCTAATCTTTGGTACAGATCAAAATAACTACTGTATATTTCGTGTTGTGGCTTTAATCTCCCGTTTACGTTCAGCAAAATAGTTCCTGTATATCGTGTAATGTAGTAGGTCGCCTAGGGGGTACGAGTACGCTGTGACTGTAACAAGTACAGGCCGATAACAGTAACAGCTGGCAGCAGGACCTGATGTAGGAGTGGTCTGCGCTCGCGTCGCAGCAGCTGAGCTAAGCGAATAAAGCCGCCCCGACAGGCGTCAGGGGAGCCAACTTGAGGCGAGCGGCGACTAAACTCGCCTCGCCGGCATTCCGATAAGAGAAGGCAATTTCCCGGCAGCAAGCCCTGCGCGTCGGATATTGGTGATAAATGTGTAGGGCAGGCGCCTGGAGTATACCGCCCGTTCCGTGTGGCCACGCTTTTAATATTCTCCAACACAGACTGGACGACGGGACAGTTGTTCTATCTAAGCAATCTACTTCCGGCGTCCTTTCCTCTTATCGCACTGTGGTAAAAAAAAAGTAATTTCTTGCTGTTTATTTTCTAGAACAGTGGTTCCCAACGGGGGCGGTTCCGCCCACTAGTGGACGTTGAAGAGATCAGAGGGACCTTTTCTGTTCCAAGGCAAATTTAGAGGGCGTTGTGGACCATCAGTCATCCCCTGCTTTCCAGTATTGTATCCAACTATTTTAGTTGCATTCTCACGATCTTATGTAGCCAAACAAGAATTTAGCCAGCTCAGCAATTTATTATCCGACAAAAGAAACAGATTTTTAGTAGCGGAATGCGCCATTTAAGATTGCTAATGACAAATAAGATACCAAATATCGGAAAATTACTGTCATTTTTTTTTCATGAAACATAACACTTTACTTTAATCGTATTTCAACTTCCTTTTACATTAAACTAAATAATTATTTCTGATATTTTTCACTACCTACCATAATCAAACTTTCTCAGTTCTAATCTTTCTCCATTGTTCCAAAGATGCTCGTCCACTCTTCCTTTTTCACGTGTCTTGCCAGCCTAAACATTTACTAAGAAGCCATATTAAAAATTACAGAAACATATTTCACGGGAGGCAAGCCCGTTGCTTCACACACCGCTATCTTTTTTTTTTTTTTTTTTTTTTTTTAATTCAATGGGTTTATTGAAACCTTATTACATTACAAGATTAAAGTTTTATAATACACTCTACGTTACAGAAACATCAATATGAGTACTCTGCTCAAATGAAGGGGCTGTATACGTCATCAAGATTGGTCACGGAGAAGAAGTCCATCCAGATATGCTCCGAAGTGGCGTTTTTTTAAATTCCAAAGTGTTATTTTAAACCGAGCTCAGACCTTTAATTAATAATATTTTTTCGTAATATGTATTTTTTAAATCAAACTGTAAACGATACACCAATTTTGTTAATAACTTTTATTCAGGTAAATTTTAGAAATCTGAAATTATTTTCTGTGTATGGTATTTTACAATCTACACTTCGTCTAAGAAGGCGCCATCGAATTACTGTTTCAAAACGTTTGTTACCATCCAAAATAGTTCAAGTACTATGGGTTACATTATTTATTACAAGGAAAGTCAGTGTCTTTTTTTCTTGAAATTGGATGGTGAATTTTTTATTTTTATTTTTGAAAATTGGGCGGTAAGTAATTATATTTAATGAAACAAATTGGGAACCTGTGATCTAGGATTTGTTATCAATTAGTACCACCTCTCCTGATTGAGAGCAGACAGCGGATTACCCTCTTTTACAGGGAATTGTGATGGCGTATCTGTTGATCAGTTGGGTTGGCAGTTGAGCTAGCTCATTTAGATGTGTATGCGCTCAAACAATCAATTACATCCTGTCATATCATCTCATATCAAACGCATGAGAGAGGACTAACTTCTGGATAAAAGTGAAATTTATACAAATTAAAATTCTAGTTGATATATTTGTTTGTAATTAGTTTTAATCTTGTAATATTTCTTTTTCTGGCTCATTTAATCTATCACGATGACAGTATGCCCACACACTAGAACTTTGGTCATACGACAGATGTTTTTATCTAAAATGTGAGGACTTTGGTCATACGATTTATGTATTTATTTGCTTATAGCTTTACGCCTCGTCGATGTCGAGATTATTAGAGGTGGGAAAGGACTGAAGGGAAGGAATTCGGTCATGGTCTAATGAAAGAACCATCATGGCGTTGACCTGGAAAGATTTAGGAAAACCGTGGAAAACTGATATCTGTATGGTCGGACGAGGATTTGAACCCGCGTCCTCCCGAATGCGATGCCAGAACGTTA
Source organism: Vandiemenella viatica (assembly GCA_031002005.1). Lineage (NCBI taxonomy): Eukaryota > Metazoa > Arthropoda > Insecta > Orthoptera > Morabidae > Vandiemenella > Vandiemenella viatica. The sequence goes on along the minus strand of CM061920.1, from coordinate 254,430,366 downwards.
CCGCTCACCCACCACTCTCGTTCGGATATTAGGGCAGTACTGCTAATTTTTTTTATTAGAAAAAATCAGTGCGAGGTCTCCAGATGGTTTTTATTCTAAAAGAGAGAGCGCAACGAAAGATAGACTTTAGCTGGCTGGGTGCAGGTAATCGGACACCTTTGGGTGCGGCTGATTGATAGAGGAAACAGATAGTTAATTCAATCTCTGAATATATATATATTCTTGCTTATTGTTTTACGCCTCGTCGACATCGACAGAGGCGGGAAAGGATTAGAGACAAGGAACGGGAAGGAGTTCGGCCACAGCCTTTTGAAGGGAGCATCCTGGCATTCGCTTGGAGTGATTTGGGGAAACCGCAGAAAACCAACATCTGGATGCCCAGATGGAGATTCAAACCCGCGTCTTCTCGAATACGAGGCCAGAGCGTTACCGCTCACCCACCACGCTCGGTAAAAGATTTTCAGACCTATCTAGTGTAGACGCCAGTACAGTCGCCGCTAAATGCTGTGGGCAGATAATCCCGCTGATGACGCCAATTGTTAAGGGTTGTAAAGCTATTTTACTCCACTGCTGACAGTAATGTCTACTGATAAGCCAAAGACTTGCCGCGAATTTTTGTTTTTTTGTATTTGTATTTAGCAATCGGCCTGTAGCCATTCAGCCAGCATTTATATATCGTCAATGTTAATTAATCTTTCCAACTTTTTTATGTGAACATTCAATTTGTAGGACAACACAGGACACACACAACACAACACTTAACATAAACACCCATGCCTCGGGCGGACTCGGCCGGCGACCATCGGTACGTGGACCTTGTAATCTAGCCCCTACGCTACCAAGGCTGGCAAATTCTTCTGTTCTTGCATCTTCTTTCTTCTGCTCTGACACGTTTATATGGGCACACGTGGACTTATTTTCTCTATGAGTGGTAACTAACTATGGGTTAAAACATGTATTTGTCGTGTAACAAAGTTCCTTATCTGTTATATTGTGGAACAAAACTGTAGTACGCTAGCTTTGTATGTGAATAGGATCCGAAATGACAGCTACTATGCAACTCCTTGCTATTAAGTCCGAACTTAGAAGTCGTACTAAGCGAGTAAGTGCTATCAGTCCGAGACAAGATGAGCATTTTCTTCCGGAAACAACGGGTGAGCGGTAACGCTCTGGCGTTACATTCGGGAGAGCTCATTAGGCTAATTTCTTTACGCAAAGGTAACAAAACAGCTTTGGAAAGTAAGAGAGATGTGAGATCTAAACAAGCCGCTCCTTCCGACCTGGGCAGTCTGTTAACGGTTTCCTGTAACCTCTGTAGAGAACGTAGAAACCTGTGTTGATTCCAAAACTCAGCTTAAAAATGTGCTTTCTACTGATATAATACGTCATTAAAAAAATTGCCCAAATTTTTTTGGATTACAGTGGTCAGATCTTAATAATTGCAGTCGCCTACCGACCGTTCATAAAAGGAGGCTGTCGAAGACAATCAAATCGGAAAGAGAGGCCAGAGCTTTACCGCTCACCCACCACCCACGGTAAGGCTGATAGTTAGTGGATAAAGATAATACTGTTAGAATATGTGATGCGTTTTTCTATGAAGCCACGCAAATATTGTAGAGTTACTTTCCAGAGTCTACAGGTCTACAGTATCTTTTAGGAGATAAAGACCTTTGAGTTAGAGCCCACAGGTCGACAACTTGGACTGGCATTGCTGCAACTTTTGACAGACTCCCCTGTTAACTTCCCTATCAGTCGTTCAACTCTTGTTCTATTGTTGTCCAATTGTATTACGATTGAAGCTTATCATTTTCCCCGCTGCTTCACTGATAAGTAAGTACATTTGCTGTTCGATTAATTGTTTCTTAAGAATTGACAGTTGATGTAATTATTATTTGACTTTAGCGTGCGACTATGGTTCAACATGTGCCAGCTTTAGTTTTTTTAAAAAAATTGCTTTACGTCTCTCAACAGCGAGGTCTTTAGAGACGGGAAAGGATGGGGGCCTTTTTAAGGAAGCATCCCGGCATTTGCCTGGAGTTATTTGGGAAACCATGGAAAACCCAAATCTGGATGCCCAGACGGGGATTCAAACCGCCGTCCTCCAGAATGCGAGGCCAGAACGCTATCCGTTACACCACCATGCTCGGTGCCAGCTTTAGAAGCATGTAAATTTGATGGTGTAGACTGTAGGTTCAATTTACTTATTCAGCTACTGGCTTCACCCTGCAACCTGTCGTTGGACGAGTAAATGCTGGGAACAGCTACTGTTCTAAAAGCAGCCCGATTTTAGTAGAATTTGGTGTGAATGGTATACTGGTTAGTAGTTTGTAACTTTAATTTATTACGATGCTTTAGACACGAATAATAATAATTATTACAGCTCATGTTTGAAAAGAAACAATCATTTATACAAATTCTTAAAATCCCTCCCAGTAGTTTTTATAAAGAAGAAACTTTGGTGAAGTTCATGTAATATTTCGTAATGAGGATGGCTCCGTTATGTAAATTTACATGCCGCAAGGTTTGTGCGTAAAACATTTCAAGCCTAATCTAGTGAACTGCTGGTTTCTTTAAGTGTAGGTCACCACAATGTATTATAAAAGTGTAAAATAAAAGCGGCCGTTGATCCACACAAGGAATTTTTTATAGTATAACAATTCAGCTGCTAAATATAAACAGGCGTTGTATATGAAATCTGTTAAGTGAGTTGCGGATCTAGATTCGCTTGGAGTTATATAGATGACTAGAGAGTACCGGTAACAATGGGCTTGGCTTTAGTTTCCGTATGCTAGCAACCACTCCGCCACCGCACGGGGTCAGACCTTGTGGTCAGTAATGGATCCTTCCTGATAACACAAATCCACCATGTTTCTAACTTCGGCTGTGGAGTTCTCCTTCGTCTCTCTCCTTGCCGTCTGCGTCTACAGGGGCTTTCAACAGATCATGGAAAGTCTCGTTAATATTAGTCCGATCATAGACATAAAGAAAGACGACGATCGCAGTCTCCTGCGGACATGTCCCGAAAGCTGCGACTGCGGTAAAGAAAGCTGCACAGGCAGCAAGACCATCGGACTGCCTCGGGTCAACAAACAGAAACGCAAGCAAGACTCCAATCGGCGGAAAGGCCGACCTACTGCATTCAGACGAAGTAATATAGTTGAAACCAGGATTTCTCTCGGAAAGCCGCAACATTTGACAACACCAGAGGAAGCAGTTCTTCAAAAACTGATTTACAGTACCCTACACAAAGTTCCTACAAGCTGCGACTGCGGTAAAAAAAACTGCTCGTGCAACAAGGCCACGAGCAAACTTTCCAACGGATTGCCTCGGATCAACCCTCAGATACGCAAGGACGACTCTAACCGCCGAAGTGACCGATGTACACCATGCAGAGACAGTAATACAGTTGAAACCACGATACCCCTCAGAAAGCCGCAACATCTGAGTACACCAGAGAAAACATCTCTTCAAAAACTGAGTCACAGTTCCCAACAGAAATTTCCCGAAAGTTGCGACTGCGGTAAAAAAAACTGTTCGTGCAACAAGGCCGCAAGCAAATCTTCCAGCGGATTCCCTCGGCTCAACACGCAGAAAAGCAGAAAACGGATGGACGACTCCAATCGCCGAAGACACCGACGTACTGCATTCACATGTTGTAATATAGGCGAAACAAGGATTTGTCTCGGAAAGCCTCAATATCTGATATCACCAGAGGAAGCAGTTCTTCAAAGACTGATTAACAATTCCCTTCCGAAATGTCCAGAAAGCTGCGACTGTAGTAAGAAAAACTGCTCGAGTAGTGGGCTGCGATCGTCAAAGGTAACATCTCAGCAACCTAATCCAACTGCGACAGATATCACTATGAAAAACTCAAGACAGAAGCCAGTTTCCCTTGAGGGGCCGAAAGTGCAAAGAGCACTACCTACTAGAAGACAGTATCCGGAAGCGGTTTGTGGATCATCAGGCAGTGGAGGTAGCTACTCATGGTCCCCGGTGGAACAAGAGGAATAGCCATCACCTACATGCTGCGTCTCTACCGTATGTAGCCAACTAGCTTTACTGCAGACAATAAGTATAACAGTTCTGTAATTCATGCAAATGTTATTTGAGTGCTGTAAAAATAATGTTTATTGGTAACCAGACTGTTAGAGACAAATATAATTTACATAAAGAAAATATTACAAATTTCTGACTTTTATTTCTTGCCGATATATAAATATCTTACCATGTCATTTAAATAATAATCAGACCTGTGTGAGACACATTGGAGATGTCGCAGAGTGTTTCAAACCTTGCTACTAGATGGTTTAATGACGACTTGTAGAAGTGAAGGCATGAGCTCAGCGCTATCGAACTTAAATTTGGCTCTTGTGTGAATAAGGTGGGATATAATGGAGCCTATATCATGAGAGTCAAATACATTGTGCAAATGATAGCAGCCACACTTAGTTTCGGGGGGGGGGGGGGGGGAGGGAAAAAATCTGAGTATCGTGTCGGTGTACGAGTAAGACTGGATGGGTATATATATGACATTGGAAGAAAAACTAGGAGCAGTGGGTGTGAGGGAAGAGATGGCTATAATCAGATTACCACCTTATTTCAAACATAATGAATTGCAACTTATCTACGGAAATTATGAACCGTACATGAGAAATGGTAAGAGAATTTACAGTTAAAATGCGTATTAAGTCTAAGTAAAGGTGTAGGCAAATTCTCAACGTGTCATAAATTCCATTAGTGGTAGCAATAACGTAATGATGAAGTTATAAACATTCTGGATATACTTAATCAGGAAAATTAATGTATTTCTCTTGGAAAACTAATACAATTAACATGGTGCTTTAAGTAATAATTTTTCAGTCAAACACTTTGCGGTCATCTTCAGGTGAAGTGCTGTCCACGACGGAAGACTTGAACCTAATATCTTGGCAAGAGCACCTCACGTGAAAATGGCGACTATGTATTGATCGCCGAAATACTGTGTGAAAACACAATGTTAAATCAGTTAGTTTCCCGTGAGCAGTACATTAATATCTAGCGCTGAGAAAAACTCCGCTTTTATAAATCAGGAAAATTACTTTAAATTCTAGCGTTATTTGTTTTTGGCTTAGTGCTATTTATTTCTCTGAGGGTGGGAACTGTAACAACTAAACATTATATCAAGGAGAGTGGCATTCATTCCTTTACAACCTATGGATTGCGAGATTTTTTTCAGTGGTCACCAAATAGGAGACCTCATATCGTGAGAGATGCGATTCGAAAATTCATTTATTATCACAGCAGTTATGAGGATAACATGCAGAAATGCTAGTTTTTAGCAAAGATTATACTGGTAGCAGTAAACTAAGAAAGAAAAAAATTACGAAAAACTTGTGATGATCATTTTCTACAGTGGCAAAGATATTTTTATACGCCATGCTGTAGATAAATTTAAATAACGTAGAGATCTTGGTAAAGGAAGTAGATAGCTTTTATCGTCACACTGAGGTCAAATTTAATGCCCCCAGCGTCCCAGGCTGATGCTATTGTGGGAAATCCTTAAAATGGAACGCCAGATAGGCAATGCCAGCTCCCAAGTATTTCCCGGGCAGGTTCACGGTCGCTCTATGGCTTTTTTCATGAGAAGGCACGAATCGGATTTTCCATTTTTGCGGGAAGGTAATCTGTATACTGACATTCCTTAATACCATAACTGCTATCTAATTAATATTAAATGAAAATTGTGATTGGGGTTATTATTATAAGACTTGTTAAAATCAGATTTCGATCTCCCGAATACATGTTGCAGTTTAGCCCCTTTCATAAGCCCGTTGTAGAGTCATCCCGTCGAATGAGCTTGTTCAAGAGCAATTCGCATGCAAAAATCCGCACGCACATTAAATAATAAAGCGTTAATGTTGCCACGGAATTCTTACGAACGTCCTTTGGTGACATACCTTTCACACACAAATAAATCATCATTGCGTAAGGTAGATCGCACAGACCAGATTCCCGATCCATCACAGGATCTTGCTATAAAGACGGAATATGTCACAGTAAAAATTAGTTAAATGCATGTAGAACAGTAAGCAAAAAACGTAATAACTGTTTGTAAGTTCCATTATTTTTTGTAAGATTGCATGATAATCGAAGATATGAGTATTGTAGCAAACCGGGCGGGTGAACGGTAAAGATCGTGGCTGGCTTTCGGAAATTCGCTGAATACTGTAGGTTTTATTGGGGTTCTGAGGGTGTATTATTTGTAGATTTCCAGAGAAATGGTTAAATAGTCATGGCGCATATTATGCTATCCTTGTAAAACAATTACCAGCAACTGACGAGTAAAGGAGGAAGCGCAAGTTGTTAAATTGGGCTCTATCATTAGGATCATCAGGACAATGCTCCCAATCCCAAGCCCCTCACTGCTATGGCTGCAATTAATTAGTACGGCTTTCAGTTGGTATAGCAGACCTCCTCAGATTTCCACGAATTTCCAGATCTTACACATATAATGTTTGGCTTCCATTTCATGTTACATAGTGACATCATACAAGCTATCACCTTCCATTTTGACACCATTTAGAATTGGCACACAAGTACTGGAGAGCTGTTGGGTTATGTTAAAAAATTGAGAACTTATTCTTTTAATTTGCCTCAGCGTCAGGTCACGAACTACACCACAGTTGCCTCAATTGAGCAGATCAATTTTTTGTAAAATCATGCATCACGCATAACGGTAAGTTCATCCTTCGGATGCGGTGTACATTCAGGTGCTGCTACCTACTGAAGACAAAGGCCTTGCTTTAAGAAATACTGATGTTAATGCCGCATTTAATTCATACATAGTGTTGTTTATTAAGTAAGTGTTGTATATCACTGACAGTATTGGTGACGAATACACTGCAATTTTCATACTTTAATTAATTTTTTATCACATGATAGATCTTTTACTACACCAAGAGCCTGTCCCTTCACTAACATAATAAAAGTCTGTAGAGTATGCGTCCGTAATGCACAACTCTCAGAACTTTTGAACCAAATCTTACGGATCTCCCTATGCGGATTTCAGCAGTCAGTGCCCAATACGGATTTTCGATGATTATTACGCGTTTATCAACCAAGTTTTATTACGGAAGCTAAATGGATTTTCGTAATAAATAAATTGTGCAAAGTCATCACATCATCCCTGCATCACTTTAAAACCGATTACAACATCACGCGCGGTGAAAGATTTTTTTGAAAATAAACTGCTAAATCCACTTCACGCTATTAATAATAACGCGAAGGACGATTTTTGTAGGTATCTCACTGGGTTGATTAGGATTTGGTTATTCAATTCTTTAGGAAGCAGATTTGAAAGGTGATTTTTACTAGGTTTGGGTATTTATTTTGGGAACTGCACCACTTTCGGTACCTGCCAGAATCTGGTACTAACCTGTTGAAATTTGCATCAGTCGCTTCGTCAACATGTCCTCTTCACGTTTTGCGATCATACATTGCGGAAAAGTCGCCAGTAATTTAATTAAAAATACTGAAATATGAAAGGCTGAGAGCTGATAAATGCTTTCAACACTGCTAAAATAACATAAAAATTATCGGTACAGGGATCATTTCAACCTAACCATAATATCTATGACAAAATTTCAACAGGTTAGTACCAGTTTCTGACAGGTTCCGAAAGTGGTGCAGTTCCCATTATTTTTGTTGATAAACTTAGTGGAAGCTTTTTCTGCCACATCAGCAAAAACAGAACAGTACATTGTGGGCAGAATGAAAAATCCGGACAGCGCAGTAAATGAAATATGTGCAAGGTGTGATATCTATGCAAGGCCTGTAAGGTGACTTGTGCTTGTCGACAAACACTAGCGGAGCTGCGTCCACAATGGAAGGTACATAGTTGCGGTGTGCTAGCAACCATCCACCAGAGGGCCAGCTGGTCGGCCGCTATGGCCTTTGAACTGGACTGCTGCTTCCTGGTTGAGGTTGCAGTGGTATCTTTCGTCTCCATCACGATCTACAAATATTATGACGACATCAAGCAAAAGATAAGCGACGTGTTTTGCGGCATTACAAATCGAATTACGGGTCGATAGCAGCACGCCATGTTCGGCAACAGATGGTTACAGAACCACTACAAATTACCAATTTTTCGAGTGATACATACCCAGCGCAGGCAAGTGAAAACAAAACAATTTCAGTGCTAGCTTAATATCCTGCACCATTACTACACCAATCTATTAACTTACTGTCTCCTGACAGGTTTGTTATGGTGGCTAATAATCCTTGGTGACAAGTGCCCTGCAAAAAGTCCAGCAAGAAACCTCGGAGAACTATTCTTTTGGCCTTCTAACAGCCAAAACGTACTGTTACAACCTAAGAGAGAAGTCCGTGGTTTCGTATCCACTGTTGACAATGTCTATTAAAAATACATCTTCTCCCTGCAGCGATTGATCAAGAAGCTTGGAAGATGCGGCTTCGTCACGTCTTTCATGAAGAAAATGCTCCCTCGGATAACGACATCAGCACTCAATCCGCGACAGTCCCGCGTGATCATCCGTTTGTAATAGACTGTGGTAAGACGTAGAATAGTACAAAATAAACCTACTGGCACTCTGAAAAATTCACTAAATGTTTTTTGTGGGTATTCCAAAACAAGTGCGGTGATATTCCCAACATTAATGAACGGATTTAATGTGGTTGTTTTATGTACTTCATTTCCTCTTTTGGCAGGATTATAGATATACGTACTGCTTCATTAAACCATTCTCGTTAATCCCTCGCAATAAACTATTTTAATCTTGTTTCTCGTCCAAAAAAATATTTGTTTTCTTGTAGTATAATGTGGTGGTTCATCACAGAAAAATCACACTGTTTTGTCCTTGTGTAAAGATCAGTGAAAGCAAAATAGATTGAATGCTTTATGGCTTATCGACGATGGGGTCATTAGAGCCTAAAGAGTACTGGTGGCAAGCAATAGGAAGGAATATGGCCTTGGCGTTTTGAAGTAACCACCGCGACATTCGTCTAGAGTGATTTCTGGAAACTATGAAAAACTGGAATCTGGGTGGCCGGATTGGGATATATTAAGTTTTGGTTTTGAAATTTCTCTGCTTTAAGTTGCATGCTGAGCAAATTTCGCTCCACACTTTTTTCAGTTGCTAAGTAATTTTGAAATCTTTATCCTCATCAGCTTAAACAACAACACCATATGCAACTTAATGATTCTTCTTTCTTGATAACTAGTTAGAAAGTCCACTGTGCATTTAAATTGAACATAACTCTTTTTGACAGGGTCATGCCCTTGATATATCTCTGCTTTAATTATAATACCTGGGACTTATCTGCATTAAAGGTAAATGGTTAAACTCTTACTTGAAATTCCACGACGGACCTCAAAGTTTTGTGTAGAATGGTTAAGTACTGCTTAAAACTGTCGTAACATTAGGCCACTGAATCTTCAAAATAAAAAGTTTCCAGTGTTATTATAGTATACTATTCCAGTGCCATCTTTTGAATATAAAATAGGAGTACAATGCTATTGAAGATGCTTCTGGAGAGCTGACATATGTGCTTAGAAGAAATGCTGTATAATTTAATTTTGAAAAGTATTTCGAAAGTAATATTTAAAACTTCCTTTGATAAAAACGTTTCCAATTCGATCAGAAAAATAAACCAATAGAAAAATTAATATCAATAAAAGGATATTTATAAAACCAGTATGTCTTTACGCGGCAAGACGTTTATGTTTATACAAGAAGGGAGAAATTGAAGGATTAGAATTCAAGGAATGAAAAGAATTGAGAAAAATTCTTTGTGGGGCGTTTATAAATGATGCCAAATGTGTGGGAGTCTTCGGAAAGATTTCCTACTTCAAAATCTCAATATTATAATTTAAAAAGTGTCATCTTCTATAATTTTTAATACATTTCAATTCATTTTATTTCAAACAAGTTGTTCTACCAATAAAAGATACAAAGATTTTTTTTTTAAAAAAAAAGATACTAAAATTAATTAGGGATATGTGAGACCTCATGCAACCAGGTATGTAATATTTTAGGATGATAGCAGTTAAATGTTAACCGGGACTTCATTCAGCGGACCAGCAACATGTCAATTATAGAATTTTCCTAGTAAGATGAGCAGTAACATACAACGGTGAGCGAAAACATTATGACCGGTGTCCACCATGATATTGAATGCCCTGTAGTAACGTTGAGGGTATGTCATGCAGTAACGAAAGTATATAAACGGACCAGAGACACATGGGGAGTCAATGTGTCCAATGGGTAAATCCTCTGACATAAGTGACCCTGACAAAGGGCAGATTGTTATAACCCGACCCCTGGGAACGAGCATCTTGGAAACGGCTGGTCGCCTGTTCGCGTGCTACTGTAGTGAGCATGTATGTAAACTGGCTGAAGGACGATAAAACCACGAGTAGGCGACCATGTTGAATCAGCTACATCGTCAATTACGATTGTAGTTGTGACGAGATCATTGATGAATCGAAATGTGTCCGATGACACGTTTCTTTTTACATTAGATCGATGGTCTTGTCCGAAAAAGCCGTCTTCCTGGCTTACGGCTGATTCGAACATGCACCACGCCAGCAGAGACGCAGGTCGGTGGTGGTAGTATGCTATGGGAGATATTCGCCTGTGTTTCCATGGGATCTGTGCTAGTGCGCGAAGGCACCAAAACAGCTGTGAACTACATGAATATTATTGCAGGATTCCTTCATGCCTCATATCTTCCATGATGAACATGGCATCTTCTAGCAGGATAACTGTTCGGATCACAAGACCAAAATCAAGCTACAGTGATTTGAGAAGCATGTAATGATTTTATGTTGATGTCTCGGTCTCCTAATTCGCTTGATAGAATACATCTGGGACGCTATCGGTCGTCGCTCCGAGCCTGTAATTCAAAGGAATTGTATGACATATGCATAGACAGCTGGTGCCCCGGAAACCTACCAAGCACTTGACGAATCCATACCACGCAAAATCGCTGCTGCATTGCGTTCCAAAGATGGACCAACACGCTGTTAAGCAGGGTGGCATAATGTTTTGGCTCATCATTGTATAGTACATAAGTCCTCACAGGTTGCAGCCAAAGCATGTTGGTTGTTTGATTACTATAAGTAGTTTTATACTTGTTATCATCTCTCCACTACTTTCTTTCGGGTCCATCAGATTCGAGCCAAACTTCGTGGTTCCAGATCACAAAAGCTTCCAAACACAGTGATGCTGATTGATCCCTACAGAGTACATCAATAAGGGCTTCTTACTTCAAGCTGGTCCATCTTAAGGATGACGTTGCCAAGCTGCGCAAATCTCAGTTCTATTTAAGAATCATTGTTTTGTGAGATTATCATGCTAAATGTTTAAAGCTGCTCTTCCTTCGTGTAGGTTCTGTATTCAGGTGTACTGAAGAATGATAGATGCTAACGATTAAAGTCTTTGGTTACTGATGTTGGATATCTTGCAGAGTATAGTCCGGAACGGCGGGCGTAAAAATGGACTGCGACTAAAGCCCACGATGTTTAGAAATTTGCCGTCGTTGAAGATCCTTTCTGCAAAAAGCTTATAAAAATAGAAATAGTATATATTTGTGACGCACACCTCTCGGATTGTAATCGTGGTTCTCCCGTTACTAATATAGGCTTGAGATTATTGCTACATCGTTGTCAACCATATTTGATTTACAGAGAAACCCGATAAATTTGGAATCGAATCAATAACATAGGAAGAAGAACGTTTTTTACTACAAATAGTTACAGAAGTACGTTAAAACCAAATAAGCCAAACGCTAGGTGAAAACTCACACCGACTTATTATCTCCTATATCAAACACACATTTTGCTCGTATACTAGCATGCGTAGCGCAAACGTTCTGGTCTCTATTTTCTAATAGATTTTCTGAGGAGTATTTTTTTAAAGACATAAAAAATAAAACACTTTGTGGATAGAATTAACATACGTGATAGCGAGATTAAAAAAATAAATCATCCTCCTATATGATATTGTACTTGCCGACAAACAGTAGAGAAGTTGCGTCCACAATGGGAGGGGCATAGTTGCCGTGTGTTAGCAACCACCCACCAGGGTGCCAGCTAGTCGGCCACCATGGCCTTTCAATTCGACTGCTGCTTTCTGGTTGAGGTCGCTATGATATCTTTTATCTCGATCATGATCTACAAACACTATGACAACATCACACAAACAATTTTCGATGCAGCGTACTATGTCTGCAACCGAGCTCAATCAATTTGTTCAGGAACTAATTTCTCCTTGCCTCAGCTACCTCGCTCCATCCCTTCACCGCGAGCAGCGGTTGCTGCCCCAGCGGTAATTGAAGGACGAAGTGCAGACCGGGAAGAACCGGATGTAGCCCCGGAAGAAACGAAAGAACCGGATGCAGCCCCAGAGGAGACTGAAGAACCAGATGCAGCTCAGGAGGAAATTGAAGAAGCGGATGTAGCCCCAGAGGAGACTGGAGAAGCGGATGTAGCCCCAGAGGAAACTGAAGGACCGGATGCAGCTCAGGAGGAAACTGAAGAAGCGGATGTAGCCGCAGAGGAAACTGAAGGACCAGATGCAGCTCAGGAGGAAACTGAAGAAGCGGATGTAGCCGCAGAGGAAACTGAAGGACCAGATGCAGCTCAGGAGGAAACTGAAGAAGCGGATGTAGCCGCAGAGGAAACTGAAGGACCAGATGCAGCTCAGGAGGCAACTGAAGAAGCGGAAGCAGCCCCGGGAGAAACAGAAGAATCGGTTGCTGCTATAGAGGGAACTGAAGAAGCAGATGCAGCCACGGAAGAAACCGATGCAGCTCCAGAGGAAACTGACGAAGCGGATGCAGCTGCGGAAGAAAGGGATGCAGCTCCAGAGGAAACTGAAGAATCGGGTGCAGCTGCGGAAGAAACGGATGCAGCTCCAGAGGAAACTGACGAAGCGGATACAGCTGCGGAAGAAAGTGATGCAGCTCCAGAGGAAACTGAAGAATCGGGTGCAGCTGCGGAAGAAACGGATGCAGCTCCAGAGGAAACAGAAGAAGCGGATGCAGCTGCGGAAGAAACGGGAGAACCGGAAGCAGCCCCAGAGGGAACTGATGAAGTGGATGAAGCCCCGGATGAATCGAAAGAACCGGATGCACCCCCAGAGGGAACTGAAGAATCGGATGCAGCCTCGGAAGAAACGAAAAAATCGAGTGAACCCCCGGCTTCAAAGACCGAAAACTATGGATGCTGTGATGGATGTAAGCCCGGAAAATACGGATGCACCCAGGATTAAACGGATAAACAATCACTACAAGTTGCTAAGTCATGTTTTGAATGTTATAACTCCAATTCATAAAAGAACAAGTTATACAAAAATCTGCCACACGAATTCAGTGTACTGTAACAGTGCTGTGTCCCAATTGGTTGACCTGTGATATAATCGGAATTATTAGTGACAACGCTGTAGCAAGTTTAGTCAAACTATTGAAATAATACCTTCAATTGACAGTGGATCCATATGACAAACTACTGGCTGACATGTGCCGCCATTGCTTCCAAGGTGAGTCTACAGTTAATAACAAATTTTACTTACTCTTATCAGCTGTTGATAGTCACTATTAGAAAATAACATTTTCATTTGGGGCCAACGGCAGCTACTGGCACGGAACACATGGGCATGTTGCGACCTCCATCAAGAAGAATCTGGCACGCCAACATCAATACTACCACGTGATAGCAGTATCTAATTGAATCCGGTAACATGTAGAACAGAACGGAATAAACATGGTGGCACCCTGTGAAATGGGCTTGACGGTTGTTGTTTCCTTTTTTGTGAATATGTCAGAAAAGCATGACGATGTTCAATGCATAAATATTAAAATTTCTCTTTATAAGCTTTGATATTAGTTTGAAAGCCAGAATCTACGATCTGCCTCAACACACATTTGCATTTTATAGGTGTGATAAGTAAATTAGAACAAAATGTTTGTGCATGCCCATTGTTCTCAAGCAACCCAAAGAAAATGTAAACATATCGAAAGATCATCGAGTATGAGTGAAAATTTTCAATTTCCAAATAAGGATTTCAGGCGAGCTGAGAACAGAGAATGTCCCTGTGTCATAGTGTGTGTGCTGTTGCCACGCAGTGTCCAGCATTCCAATCGTAGATCCGTAAAAATTGTATTTGACTTATGTAGTAGATTTCTCCCTTTGTGAATCTAATTCTGTTTTAACTGTCCTGCTTTTATTTTCAAAACTGTACTCTGATTGCAGCCAACCAATAACTCCAGCATTGTGAAGCTGGCGTATTGGAACTCTATGATCTGTTCATTTCCTGATTGCTTAGTTCCTTTCGATCCATTGCAAACATTCCTTTTTTTATATTCGAACCCGTGTCTTCATTATCCTGTGCAGTTTCACCAGCTGAATAAGATCAAATTGTGATACGACAACCTTTTATGTGAACACAATATTTTTCACAGTTGAAGAGATAGTTTTATGCACTGCTTTTCCTCAGTTTCCATGAACATCGAAATCCGTTCGCTTCAGGAAGGTAATCCCCGCTGCCCTGTGATAGCAAAGTAATATGACCTTGTTTCTCGTCAATTTAGTTTTTCTTTTATCGATGGAAAATAGATAACGGTTTTGGACTGTGTTGAGACCATTTCAGGGCATACGAAATGTAATATTATATTTTGCTATACGATTTCTTTCGAAAGTTGAAATTTTATAAGATTGTGAAATAATACCGGCATGCTAAAAATGTTTTGATTTTTTTCATACACCTAACAAAAATTCACCCACAAAATTGATGAATGGTTACAAAAACGATAAATATTGAAATGACACCTTATTTTTAAGAAACTGTAACATGATAATATGTGAAATACCCATAAGTTACAAATTTGGAAAACCAGAAGAACGGCATGTTCATCAGGGATGCTACAAGGAGTGAAAATTATGAATAAATTGATTAATTTGTTTAGTTGTAATCTGTTTCAGATGTTTCGTAGTAAATTTATGCTACTATTCTATTATTACTAAGCACTTTTTCATATTTATTTAAAATGTTGGACAGAGTACCACCGTTAAGAAACTTTTAAAATATTTAAAAATGTATTTTGTGAAAGGAGACTTTTGATTTTGTCAATGAAAACTTCTTGTGTGTAGATCTAACTTCAGTATTTTGCTAGATACCATGCACTGATTTCATTTCTACCTAGAAATCAATAATCTTAAGAATTTTACAACTTAATTGATGGTAGGGGATACTGGGAATACTTGAGCATAGGGGTTGAGGCACTTCCATAGTTTTATTAGTAACGTAATTTCAGATGGCAAGGTTAGTATCCTGTTTTTTTTTTTTTTTTTTTTTTTTTTTTTTTTTTTTTTTTTTTTGCTGTCGTCAGTCTTTCGACTGGTTTGATGCAATCCTCCATCCTTTCCTATCCTGTGCTAACCTCTTCATTTCTACATACCCCTTACAGCCCACGTCCTCAATTATCTGTTTCATATATTCTAATCTCTGTCTTCCTCTACAGTTCTTACCTTCCACTGTTCCCTCCACAAACAAATTAACCAATCCAGCATGTCTCAAAATATGACCTACCAGCCTCTCTCTTCTTTCCGTAAGCTTCTTCCACAAACTTCTTTTCTCACCCATGATTTCCAAACCTCGTTCATTTCTTAACCCTGTCCGTCCACTTAATTTTCAGCATTCTTCTGTAGCACCACATTTTAAATGCTTCAATTCTCTTTCTTTCCGGCATTCCCAAAGTCCATGCCTCGTTACCATAAAGAGATGTGCTCCAGACAAAGAGTTTCAAAAAGTTCTTTCTAATTCCTAGATCAATATTTGAAACTAAAACGTTTCTCTTTTCCATGAAGGCTCTTTTTGCTAGTGCTATTCTGCTTTTGACATCATTCCTGCTTCGGCCATTAGTTGTAATTTTACTTCCCAAGTAACAGAATTCGCTTACTTCTCCTATTGCATCCGATCCTATTTTTATATTTAATCTACTAGTATTGGTATTATTTCTACTACATTTCATCACTTTTGTCTTGCTTTGATTTATATTCAGTCCAAAATCTTCCTTCAGTATTTTGTTCATGCCATTCAGTAGCTTCTCAATATCCTCAGCCCTCTCTGCTAACAAGACAATGTCATCAGCAAATCGTAGCATATTGATTTTTTCTCCCTGAAAACATATGCCATGTGGAAATTTTTCCTTGACTTTCTTCATTGCTTCTTCTACGTACAAGTTGAATATTAACGGGGATAGACTACAACCTTGTCTCACACCCTTTTTAACTGCTGCATGTCTCTCGTGATTCTCTACTTTTATTATAGCCACTTGATTCTTATATAGTTTATAGAGTATTCTTCTATCTCGATACTTTAGACCTGACTTCTTTAAAATTTTGAACATCTTGTCCCACCTAACATTATCAAAAGCTTTTTCTAAATCAACAAATGCCATAAAAGTATTTTTGTTTTTCTTGACCCGCCCTTCAAGTATTAATCTTAAAGACAGAATTGCTTCCCTTGTACCGCGATTTATCCTAAACCCAAACTGATTTTCACCTACTATCTCTTCTACTATCCTTTCCATCCTTCTGTATATTATTCTGGTCAGTAATTTTGAAGCATGTGATGTTAGACTAATGGTGCGAAAATTCTCACATTTGTCGGCTTGTGCTTTCTTTGGAAGTGTGAAGTTGATACTTTTATTAAAATCAGTTGGAATTTCTCCTGTTTCATAACTTTTTGATATCAGCTTGAATAATCTTTCGATTCCTTCCTCTCCTAGGGATTTAAGAAGTTCTGCAGAGATCTTATTAATTCCAACTGCCTTATTTGCTTTCAAGTCATTCAGAGCTTTATTAAATTCTGTCCCAAAAACAGGATCTCCTAAGTCATCAAGTCGACATCATCATCCTTTTCCATTACACTATTGTTCAAGTCGTCCCCATCATAAAGTTTCTCAATGAATTCCTTCCATCGGTTAGCTCTATCTTCTGAGCTTACAAGAGGTTTCCCATCGGCAGCTTTAATGTTCATACCTCTTTTCTTCATTTCACCAAAATTCTGTTTGATCGTTCTGTAGGCAACATCTACTTTACCTACGACCATTTCCTTTTCTACTTCTTCACACTTTGCTTGTAGCCATTTTTCTTTTGCTATTTTGCATTTCCTATTTATTTGATTTCTAAATTGCCTGTACTGCTCTCTTCCTGCTTCATCCTGAGCATTTTTGTACCTTCTCCTCTGATCCATCAGCTCCAAAATTTCTTCTGTGATCCAAGGTTTTCGGGCAGCTTGTTCTCTAAAGCCTAATGTTTCTTTGCCAGCTTTCATTATTTCGGTCTTTAATGCATTCCATTCGTCCTCGGTTGAGCTCCTTTCAGAGTTATTTCTTAGACCCAAGTCTACTATTTCTGCAAATTTTTCTCTTGTGCTAGATTGTTTCAGTTTATTCACTTCCAGTCTGTTCTGCTTATACTGCTTCCTTGTTCGCTTAAATTTCAGCCTGCACTCCATTATTATCAAATTATGGTCAGAGTCTATGTCTGCCCCTGAGTACGCTTTACAGTCTAGAACTTGATTCCTGAATCTCTGTTTGATCATGATATAATCTAGCTGATATCTGCCTGTATCCCCAGGACGTTGCCAGGTGTAAATTCTTCTTGCATGGTTCTTAAACAGTGTGTTTGCCACTAATAGCTTATATCTTTCACAAAATTCTAGCAACCTGCTTCCTCGTTCATTTCTTTCTCCTAGACCAAAATTTCCTACAGTATTCCCCTCTTTTCCTTCTCCCACTATTTCATTCCAATCACCCATGATTATTAGATTTTCCTCCCCCTTCACATATTGAATTAATTCTTCAATTTCAGCGTATATTTTTTCTATTTCTTCGTCATCTTCCTGTGATGTTGGCATATACACTTGTACTAATGTGGTTGGGACGGGCTTAGTTTCTAACCTCATCAAAATAATCCTTTCACTGAACTGTTCATAATAACTCATTCGTTTCCCTACTTTCTTGTTCATTACAAATCCTACACCAGTGACTACATTGACAGCTTGTGTGCTAATTATCCTGTGCTCCCCAGACCAGAAATCCTGTGCGTCCTTCCATTTAATCTCACTAATCCCAACAACATCTAACTTAAGTTGTTCCATCTCCCTTTTTAAGTTTTCTAACCTACCTGCCCTATTCAGACTTTTAACATTCCGCGCTCCGACTCGTAGAATCTTTCTATCCATTCTGATGACTCCTCCCTGAGCAGTCCCCACCCGGAGATCCGTTTGGGGGACTATTTTACCTCCGGAATATTTTACCCAGGAAGAAGCCATCATGATATATGTAATTTTAGAGGATTACATGTCCTCGGGATACCCTTTGGGTCTTTAATGCAGTGGTTTCCCGTTGCCTTCTGCATCGCCTTGCCGTTGATCATTTCAGATTCATCCACCTTTAGGGGCCGTTTCCAATCCCAAGGGCAAGAGGGTGACCTGAACCACTCCCCGCTCTTCCGCCCTCCTTTCCGAGGCCGTTGGCAAGCAGTAGGTGATTCCTTATACCGGGAATCTTTCAGTCGCCAGAGCCTCGTCCGTGCAAACAGGGTGTAGCACGTGAGAGGTTGAAATTTGGTTGGAAAAGGCTAGTATAGCCTCTCCCAAACCCTTACACCCCAGTATCCTGTTAACACTTGATATATGCACCAGCTAGTCAGAAAAAAAAAAAAAAAAAAAAAAAAAAACAGTTGGCTACATGGTCAGTTGTACATTTTCTGCTGAGTTTTAATTTTTTGTGGTCACGCAGCAAATATTTGTTATGTGAATTATTTTTTCTGAAGTACTTTTCTCTAACCGAACGTATAAACGTTGCTAGAAAGCTTACTATATTAGCTCTTATTTGGTACTAACAGGTTATAAAGCCTTACTTAACATAGAGGTAAACTAAAAAGCATTAGTGGTTGAAACAGACATTCAATGGATAAATGAAACATGTCTCAAGTACCCTTGCATTAAAAAAGTAACATTTTACAATTTATTTTCTATATAATTTCATAAATTACATGAAATATAGCCCACTATATAATTATGAAAGAAAAATAATATTTGTAAATTTTAGATGTACAAAAATTACAAATGATGTTTTTTTATTTTAAAAAATGACAGCTTTACAAAAAGGAAGGATGGTACAAGTTGCCACAGACAAAAAGCAGCAAGCCTGCAGAGAAGTAGTTGAGGGAAGGTACAAACTGAGAGCAGTAGCAAAAATGATAACGTAGACTGTACAATGCTTGCAATCTACATAGTAAAATGTAAATCCCGCCCGGATGAAATTTTTTATGAGGTGATTTCAAAAACAGACAAATTTTTAAAATTCAGGAGGGAAAGATGCTTGAAACTATCTTGTGAAAACTTCCCATGTTTACTATGGTTTGTCCACAAAAATGTATCTAAATTAGCTTACGAATTTGCAGCTGCAAATATTCTAAACGTTTCAACTGCGTGGAATATTAATTATTCTGCTGTTTTAAGTTGGTTCAGGGGTTGTTTGTGAGGAAGATTTACAAATTATACAGCCACAAAGTAATGATTGGTTATTAATAAAATATGAAGTAAAGAATGATTTAAGGAGATTTTTTTGGCGAGATAATAGAACAAAACTGATGATGAAATGGTGATCATATTCACAAGATGAATTGATGAATCTAAGTTTAAGAGGCCTATAATAGACAACGTTGTAACTATTGAGGGCAAGTAAAAATGTTGCCGACGACACCTGTTATGATGTTAAAAATTATCATGTAACCAGTTTTATTTAAAATTCATTCTGGTGGATTGGATACTGAGTAAGCTTTGACCTTCCAACTGTTGTAAGTGTTGCTGCACCAATTTTTATGACAGGCTATTTTTAAATAACTTTATGTAAATCAATAATAATTGCTCATAATTGTAAATATTTAAGTAGGGTTAATTTTCTACATAAAATTAACTGTATTGGCATACATCTACGGCTTTGTTATTGAAAATTGATTTTAACTATAAATAACTATTTTATTCATATAAGGTTTAGTATTATAAAAGTTTTTCTCAAGTATCCCCATGCTGGGGAAACTTGAACCGTATCTCAATGTTTTAGAGAAGTATTTTTACACCATAATATATTGCAAAACTTTCCATTGTTTTATACTTTTTAGTTAAGGAAACATTTTTTTCTGAAAAAATAATATTCAAAAATTTCAAAAGCTGTTAGATAAATCTACAAAACTGTTTATCTAAAAAGTGGCCTAAGTATCCTTTCTTTTCCCTAAGTATGGAGCAAAGTTTCCATAGGAATAAATTTTTTTTTACTATCATGGTTTGTCTTTGTTGTTAATGGATGTGCATTAGTTTTGAAATTATAGAAGGCACTCTAGAGAAAAAATGGTTTCAATAGAATATTTTTTGCCGAATTTCTTACATTGTAGTACTGCACGATCACTTTCCTTTTTTCTGAAAACTTTTCCTGCGTTCTTGAAAGAATGGTATGGAGTAGTAACAGTAAGATTACATTAATTGGTAAAAGGGAGTCCAATTAAAGGGTACTTCTCAAATGATCTTATGCTTTCTGCTAATAACACAATACTTTCGTTTTCTAAGCTTATTCTCTCGACTGGTATCAGCAAGCCACCATTAACCAGTTCTCCGCTGTAGAAGTTAGTTTTAGACTTTAGTAGAAATCTAATCCTTGCAGTTTCACCCTGACCTTAAATCTTCATTTAATTCCTGGATAATACAAATCTCTTATTTCTTCTTTCCTGAAATCTGATCTAATTTTCATATTTATATTGTGTCTGCCATACTGTAACCTTTTTGTCTTGATTTATTTATATTAGTCCCATCAGAATTTCCCAATATATATATATATATATATATATATATATATATATATATATATAGACGTGTGTTTTCCTATATTTAACTTTTCAGCCACCACTACCTAGCATAGATCTTCGTGTGTGGAAGTAGCATGGAGTCTCCTGTCATTCACAACGTTGGCCGAATGTAGATAGCTGTGGGGATGAGGGAGATATGATGGTTAAAAATGGTCGATGCACGGCATTTTAGTATTTCGACCAATGACATGTGTGTCCGTAAATTTTACTTTGCTGCCTGAACCACATAGCGCAGATGACTGGCGTTTGTGTGTGGTAATAGCATCGAGTCTCACATCGTGCACTATGGTGGTTAGATGTCGGTAGCTGTCAATCCAAATTCTTAACAAACACGAACGAAATCGTGGGTACCAGCTAGTATTCCAATATAAGAAAGTTTTTATACTTTCTTTCTGATGACTACATTCTCAGTAGTATCAAAACCCATTTTTTTGACCGATTTACATCTGGTATATTGTATAACACCACCAATTCGGTCATGCGTATTAAAATCGCTGTAGTCGTGGAGACAACAATAGTTTCAGTTCTAACTTCGGTTCTGTGATATAGGTCATCCTTTGGCCTGGTTTCTAGGTGGTTTGCCTTATCTTGACGAGATGGCTACTAATTTCCGCATCAGAATTACAGACTACACAGACAAATAAACACATATTTGGTTAGCATAAAAAACAAGTACGTTTAAACCTCAATGCCGTTTTCCCGTCTTAAATTTAAGTAATTATCAAGCCGGAGTCACTAACCGTGGAAGCAAATAGTCAACCACCAGCTGTAAGAAGGAGGAGTGAGGATTTTGCCCTGTCAGTGACCATGAAAGATTATTAAAAAAAAAAAAGGCCAGAAAGAGTCCATAACGATGTCAGGTAACAGGATTATAGTGGATGGATGCTTAATTCAGTAACTGTCCACTGTATTCGCCTGGGCTGATTTAAGAAACCAAAGAAACATGAAATCTGGTTGGCTGGACGGGGATTTGAAGACTCGTCCTCCCGAATGCCATGCCTGAGCATCACCGCTCACCCACTACGCTCGGATCCCAAGAGGCAAGATAGTGCCGCAGTACGACCCTGGCTTCTCCGCCCTCGTATTACCAGACTGTTGGTAAACAGTGCGAAATCTGTTTTAGTCGCAAGAGCTTCGAGCATACAAGGAACATGAAGTAACAAGTGATTGACGTTTAATTGAAAGAGGCTAATGTATCCTCTATTTCAAACCGACTATTGCTGAGAAACTGTAAACTCAGCTTGATCACTGCTACTTGTAGAGTACAGAAAATTTTATAAATGTTTACACAGTTTTATAGCCACTGACGTCATTGAACATGTCTAGAAGAGCATTATGCTTCAATTATTGTTCTGGACGTTTGATTTAAATACATTATGTTTCTATTTAACTTAAGTACTTTATTTTTTTATTTTTTATTTTTTATTTTTTTTCTTGTCTTGCATTATTGCTCTGCAGTACTGATCAGTCAAGTAGGAAATATGGATGAAAACTACTTCGTTCAAGTCGTTGCATTTTACAGCTAGACGCTCGTCCTCTGAAGAGATTAGTCTAAAAGGAAAATTGTGAGGTGAATATCTGAAATGTAAATAATTGATATATTTTATTTAATGCCTATCATTAGTTAAAATTTATTATTTTTATATGTTAATAACCAGGGGATCCCCGGCTAAGTATAAGTGTGTTTGTAATCTTTGGTATGGTTGGCAATACTGTCAAATGTAATGAAGGCTGGTCTGTAGACTGAAGGGTTGGTTGACCTCCAGGAAAAGGATGGCGGGAGAAAAAAGTTAATTCTGGCATACATGAAATGGAGTACGGATTGGACACGTTTGGCTGCAGAGGAGACTGCGTGAATATGAACAGAACTGTAGATGCCAACAAAGCAGGTAAATTGAAATGTACTAACAAAATAATATTTCTACTGGACAGGCCAGTTGTATTGCGAAGAACAATTTGCTCTTTCAAATGTAATACATTATAATGTCGTAAAGAAGTATGCATTTACTGAGCGTGAAAGTGTACCTGACCATAAGAATTTATCAATTTAGGTAATGATAACAGCTTAGATGAATATTCGTTTCGAACATTGTAAGTATTCAATTAATTAATACAAAATTTACTCCATACATTTGGCGACGTATGGACAGGTCAAAAGTAAAGTTATTACTAAACTAAATACTGTTCGTTAAAAAATCTGCAATCAGCAGAAGTTGTTTCAATTTGGCACTACTATAACATTCTCTCTGGTTGCGGGAAATATTTTGTTACATATTACCCTATCTCCTTTAAGGATATTTAGTAGATATTCACCGTTGCAACAAACTGTAATGTTATTTACATGCTGAAATATTGGTTCATTAATAATTTCCCCCTCAAAATCCAGATAGACACTGGATTATCAGTTGTTAGTTCGAGAGATGGTATTAATTTTAATATTAACATTGATTATGCTAAACCAAATAATGCATATTCATTTTAAAACCCAGACATGACTTGAAATTAACATCATCACAAAAACTAGTCTATATATCATATTACAGATGATATTAGAAATCAAATTACTTCAGTGCTTACTACACATAATCACAATAAATAAAAAATAGTTACAATTTGTATCTGCCAAAATATAAACAGATTGAAAAACACTGGTGACAATTACAAGTATTTCCAGCAACAGTGACATTTTTGTACAACTTCGACAATATATTCAAACCAAGATAGTTTAAAACAGTTAAGGGTTTGTTAGCTCTATACGGAAAATTACTCTGCTCTCATTGCAGGTACTAAACGTAGTAGATTATTAAAATGCATGGTGGCTGATGTAATTTATTAAAATATAGTGGACCTAAGCACTACATTACGATTTCAAATTTTATTTTCAGCAGCCCATACGTTTCCCGGTTACCAACAACACGTGACCGTATTTTTAAATAAAAAAATAATATGTAGATAGAATCATATATATTATTTCTATAAGGTGTTTTTTTGTCACAAGCCATTGTCTCCCTTAGTATTTAACCGAAATCAATGAATGAGATGTCATTTTAAAGCTTATGGTCTCTGCTTTGGTCACATCGTATTTTAAGAAAGGAATTTTTCTGAATTCGATCCTTAAATGGCAAAAATCTCAATATTTCTAAAATGCAGTTTTTTGTGTTACGAGTCATTTATCTCCCTGGATACCTATCTGAAATCATTTAATGAAGTATTATTTTAAAGATTAAAATTTCTGTTATGGTGAGATCACATATTAAGACAGGAATTTTTCGGAATTCGACCCCAAAAGGGTAAAAGTATTAATATTTCTACAACCAATTTTTCTGTCACGAGCCATTAATCTCCCTTGATACCTAACCGAAATCGATAAATGAGGTACCATTTTAATTATTAAAGTAAACGCTTTGGTCACATCATATTTTAAGAAAGAACTTTCTCCATATTCAACTCTTAAGGGGTAAAAAGTACCATAATAACTGAAAAAAAAAACAAATTTCACCTCACTTGATGCCTAACCGAAATCGATAAATGAGGTATCATTTTAAAGACCAAAGTGTCAGCTATGGTCACACCAAATTTAAAAAAAGGATTTTTTTGGAATTCAACCCTTCAATGGCAAAAGTATCTTTATTATTTCTACAACGTGTGTGTGTGTTTTTTTTATTTTATTAGGAGCCATTTACCTCCTTTAGCACCTAACCGAAATTGGTAAATGACATATCGTTTTAAAGATTAAGGTCTCCAATTAGGTAAAATCATAAATTAAGAAAGAATTAAAGAGGTCGCGCATATGAACCAGTTCAGAGCAAAGTGTGGCATTATCAACTGCAAATCCTCCTCAAATCCATTGTACTAAATCTGTCCCAATATATGGGATTGCTGATAATAAATTGGTAATTATTGTTGCTCCCCAAAATGATATTTGACCCCATGGTAATACATACCCAAGAAATGCTGTTGCTATTACTATAAATATAATTATTATTCCTACTATTCAGGTGTGTAAATATATATATGATACATAATATAAACCTCGCCCAACATGAATATATAGACAAATGAAGAAAATTGATGCAGCAGCAGATTTCACAGAGATGTCAATAAACTGCTTTTTTATACAATAAGTAGCTTTTCTGATATTTTTTCTGTTACGGAAACATTTTTGTTTTTCTATACAATTCCAATGTAAAAATTTTATTCGCACAACAACACATACCATAGAGATGTTGATATGCTGTGTGCATTTTGTTCAGGTTGGCTGTATTCTGTTAAGGTCAGTGACAGTTTGTCGTACATACAGTGTATTTTAAAATTTCCTAACTGTTTCATAATATGTTGTAAGTATTTTGATGCGTACCTATTACACTAAACAAATAAATATTTGCTACAAAAGAACGGTTCTACTTTTCATTATACTGTATTACAAGCATTCAACCTCACTATTCATCGTATTTTATTCGCGAAAGTTTCGCACAGGTCATCTAGTATAACAATAATAATACAATATTTCCAGTCAATGTGGCAAAATTGTTTAAAGCGAACGGATTTAACATTAATTTTGTTCCACAAGAGTAAATGAATGTTTAAATATATTTCAGTAGATACCAGAAGTTTTTCAGAAGTGAAATTTGGTATTGGATTGTCTATTCTTTATTATTAATGTTAATAAGAATATATTTGCGTCCTACAATTGTTAACTTTTCAGGGTGTTGTTATTTCTTGTTGTCGTTTCGGCCTTTTGAACTGCTGGTTAGTTATAAGTGTCTGTTAGTGGAGATGAATATTCCATCTATCTTTGTTTTTGCTGTTACATAAGTTTTGCAGTAAAAGTTTGTATTACATACTAGTTGATAAGATAGTTGTTGCTAACCGATATGGGTAGTAATGTCGAGAAGGATGGTTCAAAATAAACTACTCCAAATAAATTGAACGTAACTAAGGAAGAAGTAAATGAATAGAGGTTTAACAATATTTGCGAAATTAGAATGTCCCAGACAACTGAACAAGTAATTGTTTCTGAGGAGAAAATGGAGAAACAGATGTTATCTACAATTATGAAACAGATACAGGAAGCACTAGAGAAAACAGACGGGAAAGTGGAAGAGAAAAAAAAACTGCAGGTATAAAATGTAATGAAGGAAGGGCGGCATCTAATAAAACAAGACTTCCGTGCATTTAAAGAAAGTGTGGATATGCTTTGCAAAGCAAAAAGCGGAATTCGAAATGAGACCTGTACAGCAAAATGAAGGAGCGGAAAGACCATATTTCTGAATTGTCATGAATAGCAAGATAGGATGAAGACGATGAAAGGGAAGAATATTCTAACGAAAAGGAAAGAGGTGAAGCAAAGTTGGTGTTTCAACGAAAGGTTCAATTGAATAGTAAGATAACAGCTTGAATGACAATGAAAAGGAATCAAGTAGTGAAGAAGAAGAGATCAGTGAGAAACCAAAGAAGATCAGACTTTCTTTTTATAAGGATATATTAAGTAAACGACATAGTGCGATGGGTTAGCAGTAACACTCTGGCCTCACATTCGGTAGAACATGGGTTCGTTTTTTTTTTTTACTTAGGGTTTTACGCCTAGTCGACGTCTGGGTCATTAAAGGCGGGATGGGATTGGGGAGTAGGAACTGGAATGAATTCGGCCATGGCCTTTTGAAGGAAGCATTCCGGAATTCGCCTGGAGTGATTTGGGGAAACCATATAAAACCCAAATCTGGATGACCGGACGGGGATTCGAACCCGTGTCCTCCCGAATGCGAGGCCAGAACGAGATGAGTTCGAATTCCGTCCAGCAATTCAGATTTGAATTTTCCATGGTTTCCCCAAATCATTTTAGGCAAATGCCGGGATGGTTACTTGAAAAAG
Organism: Vandiemenella viatica; assembly: GCA_031002005.1. Lineage (NCBI taxonomy): Eukaryota > Metazoa > Arthropoda > Insecta > Orthoptera > Morabidae > Vandiemenella > Vandiemenella viatica. Next base: position 254,403,560 of record CM061920.1, on the reverse strand, counting down.
GCCATGACCGAATTCATTCTGAATCCTTTCCTGCCTCTAATAAACTCGACCTCGACGAGGTGAAAAGCCATAAAGAAAAAGACCCGAAGAACTTAGTCGAGACGGACAATGATGAAACGCACTGTAACATATTTAGAATCTCTAAGTGAAGTCTACGAACTTGAAGGTAAGATGAACGAGAGGGATATTAATAGCATGGGTGAAATAAATAAAAGGCAATCGAGTTTAAGAGAATAAGAGGAATGGGTGTAGAGAATGAGGACAACAGAGTAACATAATAGGCAGGGGTATGGTGCGGGCGAAAGTCTACTTACGCTCGGGATCTTCCTTTGCCGTGTCCATTTCTTGAGTATGCAACAATAACGGCTTCTCTAGCCGTGGTTCATACAAATGTGCCTGAGGGCTACTCAGAACAAAATCAAGTCATGTCTTGTTCCCGTGGACGGTATCCAATAGAAGTGTCATTACCCCTCCACTCCGCTAGTGCGAGAGAACCTTTTCCAAATGTCATCTTGAAGAGTACATACAAAGACATTGTACTTCTTTAGTCTTCGAAGAAGACTAGGGAACAATTCGTTTATCCCAAAGTACTCTGAGCTACGCTATTGATTCATTGATAGCTATTTCTTTCATTTATAAGTGCCTTCCACATTTCTATGACATATATTGTATTGTGCCTTTATCAGTATTTTTGAATAGTAGCTATCTTGACGTCATAAACTTGCAGAACTAAACCCCCCAAAGGTAGCAGCCACGACTGAAACTAATCCCTGACCTCCCTACTGAGGCATCGACATGGCAAGGATATTGATTGTGACTCCCCCAGAGTCAAAATTCGAGGATTTGAAATATCGAAAATTTCTGAATTGAGGAAGGAAGCCATGGTGGTGAAATCTCGTTGACACGATAGCTGTAAAATCCACAATAAAAGGGGGGGGGACGAGATTCTTTTGCTGCAGTATATTTGTTCTTGCCGAATCAGTGCTGCTTTGCTGGACGCTGTTAAAAAACACATGGAGGTAACAGTCACTAATGCTGTCATTGCTACATAAAATGTCGCAGAATATCAAGGAAACTATCTCTTTCTCTCTCACGTGATTGATAAAATAATATTTCACGAATAAAATCATTTGCAAAAACAATCAGTGTTTATGTGTGATCTTACAGGAAAGTTTAGAATAGTGGACTTGTGTGGTGTTAGGAAAATTGTATTCTTGAGGAATGCTGAATACTGTGCGTAGACAAATCGTGATTTACGTAAAAGGGAACATTCTGTGTCCTACAGTATCAGACTATCTAGAAGTCCACCTCTGGATGCAAAAATAAATATTGTAACAGACTTCTTGCTTATAGAGTTTTACAATCAATTTTATGAAGTAATTTTCAAGATACCATCTCTCTAAATAAACGTAAACTTTTTGCGGTAAAGAGTCCAATGGAATATTCATTAACAGTATCCATTAAAAGACTACTAGTTAGAGTAGGTTACAATTAACAACTCAGGGGTTTGTAGAAATATGAGCGCATAAAAATAGAAAAGTATTCTCTTTCCTTCCCCGTTTGGAAATTTCATTCTGATTCTTGAAACATGGAACTCCAGCAATCATTACAGAAAAATCAATCTTATCGTTAGAATATTATTAAGAAGCAAGATAGAATACAACTCTTTAATTCTTTACATCATACTACGAGAGTGTTATTCATAAAAAGAAGATTATAAAAGCTTTGGGAAACTGTGAATTTGCGTTGATAGTTTTAAAATGCGATTACTCTGTTTATTGCTGCATAGTTTCTGTCTCGTGTACACGAAAACAGGCATGTTGGAGTTATAACTAATACACCACTGTTTGTGAAAATTGTAGCACCTAGAACGATTGTTCAGAATAAGTCCAAAATCAGAGGATGTGTAGAACAGTGGAACCACAACAACCGACTAAGTTAGTAGACAGGTGGCGTGCACGTAGGCCCAGCAGCCCGATCAGGTCGTTGTTACGCCATGCTCAATCGATGCAGAGCCGTCTAAGGGGCGCCCATTAATTACGTGACGTGAAATAGGAGGGAGAGGGTACGGCGTAATTTCACGAAACCTGTCGAAGAGGGAAGGGGGAGGGGTCGACGGAAATTTCACGTGAGGTTTTGAAATTCTTGAAGGATAGTAGAGCTAAAAAAAAATCCACAAATGACGCGCATATTGACTTTATGAGGGGTATATGGTCTAGAAACGGGGAAACCGACCTTAGGGGGGTATAACCGTCCTTGGAAGCATAAGAGCTAAAAAAAAAAATTAAAACATGTTCTCAAAAAACTACGAGGTCGATTACAAGGGGGGCGGGGGGAGGGGGGAGGGTCCCGTCAAAATCTAATCACTTATAGCAGAAGGGGAGGGGGGATCCGGAATTTCTTAAAAACACCTCACGTAATTAATGGACGCCCCATAACGAACAGGAGACGTGCGACAAGTGCCCGTGTGCCTCGTTGACGTCAAAGGGTGTCGTATCAGCATGCGAGAGACTTCAGACGTGACACAACGATTGATCTCCAGGAAACGGATTTGTCATTGGGTATCATACAGGGAACGCTGCTAGGACAGTTATGAGTGTGTGGAACCAGTGGATAGCGGGTACTGCAGCACACAATGTGAGCAGAGGAAGACAGAGATTAGAATATATGAAGCAGATAATTGAGGACGTGGGCTGTAAGGGGTATGTAGAAATGAAGAGGTTAGATCAGGATAGGAAGGGATGGAGGATTGCATCAAACCAGTCGAAAGACTGACGACAGAAAAAAAAAAAATGTGAGGGATGACCACCATCTTGTCCGCATGGTCGTAACTTTTTTTTTTTTCGTCATCTGAGGCCATACATCAACTCAACAGTGATTATGTGTGGTCCAGTGCTTTCGATTTCTTCCAACCAGTTATACACACCACATGAGAGACATGACATTTTCAAAAACTTCAACACCAATGCCCGCAGCAGGACTCGAACCGGCGATCTTCGAAACGCAGAGCTCGTACTCTAGCTCCTACGCTACCGGCGCCGGAACGGCCCTCACTTACAGAACAGCTTAATCCACAGTGTTGGCTAGACTGTCTGAGGTTCGATGCCGTCTGCTGAGGGATGGACTCGTGTGCTGCCATGCCTGCCATTGCTTCCATTGAACAGAAACCTCAAATGCCTCAGACTGAAATGGGTACGTAAATTTCGTCACTGGAGTGCTGACTGACAAAATGTAGTGGTTTAGGACGAGTTCCACTTCAACTCGGAAGGACTGTAGTATTCAGCGATACAGCGAGTAAACACCAAGTGTAACGTTTATGGGCGCCATTGGCTATAACATCCGATCTCGCCTCCAACATATTGATGTCAATCTGAACAGTTACCGCTACATCAGGCTTTAGAGCCCGATGCACTGCCCTATCTTACGGCAGCTCCACATGCTATATTACAGGAGGACAATGCCCGGCCACATGCAAGTCTTCTTCGACGAACGACGACTACCACTGCATGCCCGTTTGCCAGGTATGTGGAATGGTTAAATAGATAAAGGGTAAAATAGTGATTATGCAAATAATTTCATCTTAGCCACACATCCTGGGCATCAATGAAATATAACTGAGTTTTATTATTATAAAAATTATTTAAATAAGGAAAGGATGGTTAATTTTATCATTCTAGAGATTGAAAAACTCACGAATTTACAAAACAAATAATTAAATCTTTATTTTCCTTTTGACAAATCAAGGTAAATGAACTTTATTTCCACAGACAAATCACATACGTGATTGAGAATACTAATCATTTATAGCAAAAGATCTTAGGAGTTCATGTTTGGTCTAGCTTAGTGGAGGTTATGAAATATCTCACAGGCGTTACTGGGTGTTTGAAAATTGAGTTCTGATGAAAAACTGTTGTGACACAAACTGTATTCAGTTAACCGTTGATAGATAGCAGTGATGAGCAGTGGCGTGGTACAAAAGCAAATTGCCATTGTGTTGTCTCCGCTCAGCGCCGAGATGTCTGCAACAGGTAGAGAGGTGTTGCGGCATTCAGCGTCACCCGTGCCACTGTATGTGAAGTCGTGCTGGGAAGGCGGTTGAACAACTACGGCAGTCAGGAGTTGCTCACCAGGTGTTGGCGAAACCCAAACACCGGTCAGCCGATTCCAGTCGAAAAATCAAAGATTGAATCAATTTTTCCGGCGTCAGCCCGTCCGCAGGAGACTACTTATTGATCTCTTCTCGATCTGCGCCGTCCATTCACTTGTCTCCTGCAACCAGTATCAGGGGCCGATAGGTAGAATTTAACGTAGTGCCCAACCATACCGTCGTCTTATTCGCTATTCCATTTTCATTTCTCCACGCACATAAATTACACGCACTCATTCGTTGCACCTGTTCTCTCCATATTTCTGTCATACGTCACTGTCTTTGCACACCTCTGCAAAATACCCATGACGTCTGGAAGTGGTGATAAATTGTCTCTGTTTATGTTGCTTTTCATTCGAACCTCCTGGGCCCTCACCCGCTTAAGTCTCGTTCGCACTAGGCTAGTAATTTAGTCGAGTGGCGAGTGATTTCGTAACTAAACGTGTGTGAACAATGAAAATTAGTAGAGTAGTTTAGTCAAGTCGATCCGTTTTGTTCTATTAAACCGGGCGAGTAGCACCCCCCACCACGCGCCACTGCCCACTCGCTCATCCGCTAAACAAGACAGAACCTATTGCTTAAGTCGAGTTCATTAGCTGCCGCAAAAATGTCGTTTCGCTGGAGCGAAGAAACAATTTTTTGTTTTTAAATATGTATAACATGAATGCTTGTAGAATATTAAGTCCCCGAACTATGCAAACAAACAAACGAAGCAATCTGCACACATGGATTTGGAAAATACAATAAACATACCTGGATTTGATGAGAAGCAAATTGAAAATTAAAAACATCTGTTTAGAACACAATTTTATTAATTATTTTATTGCAATAGGATCTAGATTATATAATAAGATATTATTGCTATTGTTATTAGAAGTACTGCCTAAAGCGATAAAAATCTTTTTAGAATTATCAACTCGCAGAAGTTAAAAAAAAGTAGCCCAAAAATTTAGGCGCAGGTACTGAAACAGTTTACATTCCTTCAGTAAAATCAGGGTCGGCGTTAGGGTGCGGGGGGGGGGGGGGGGGGTAAGCGGGTCAAATGTGCCCGGGCCCGCCGGTTGATGGGGGACCCTGATCGCCGGCTGAAGGGGCCCCCAGGCCAGAAGTGAAGAATCCGTCTTTTGTCCTGCCCATCCGTTTGTAGAGCTAAAAAAAAAATGGTCGCCCATCTTACCCCGGGCCCGAAATTCCTAGCGCCGGCCCTGAGTAAAATGATTCAGTTTACTGCATGTATCTCTATGAAATATTACTTCAATTCCTTTAATGTTTCATAGATTCCTTCACACTGTGATGAATTAGGAAATAGCTGATTTTCCGTGTATAAATACAAGCTGTGGGTGTCTATAAACTACATCAGGTGGCAATAAACAACAAAACTGCCCGTATTATGTAATTGCCGGAATTGCACTTCTTAAGTAGGTATCTTCACGCTGAATTTGCTACTGTATTTTCATGAACACGGCATTTGGACATTCTCAAACTATTCGTAGGGATCTTCTAATGCTAATTCCTTCAGAAGACAATTTGTAGCTCCTAGTAGGGGAGACCGGGGCAAGTTGACGATGTTAACGATTAAACATTTTTAATAAATTCATTTTTTGAAGAAAATATTTTTTCATTGCAAATATTATTAGTCTGGTCTTTTATTGAAATGTTCGTAATTATATACAACTTTATTTTCATATTATCAAAGCTTTTTTTAATAATTTTAGAAAGTAATGCAAATCTGTCATCTTGCCCCAGGACTGGGGCAAGATGACTTTGACCACGGGGCAAGATGACATTTAATGAAACTGTAATACATTTTTATTGTTATACATCAATATGTGTACATTGTTGTATATACATTAACAGAAGTCACATACAAATTTCCCTCCTTCACAGTTTGAACAGTCTTCGTGCCACCATTTAAAGCACAAGCAACACTGTATTCAGTGTTCTGATGGAGGGTCTTCATAGATCTCATCACATCCTGAACACTGAACTAAACTTTCTTCGGAAGCATTTCTTGATGTTGTCGCAACACGGGTTTTTATCTTTAATTCAGAAGAGGTAAACGTCAGTTTTTTAGTAAAACTTAAATTTCTTGCATCCCGAGCCTGTGCGTATGAAACAAACATCCAATTCTTACGTCATCTCTTTTCTTCAAATGGCGAGGTAGTGTTGCTTAAGGGATATTGTAAACGTTCGCTGCACCCAAGCAGGACTTTTTAACTCCTTTGATATCAATTATTACAACAGCCAAAGCATTTCGGTCCCACTCGCCTCTGGAGGACTTCTTTTTATAAGTTCTCACCATATCTGGATCATAAAGTGTCATGAATAAGTAAAGTAGCGCCCTTCCAAATATTAAGAGAAATTATGTGAGTCATGCAAGTCAAGACTCTTACACGAAACACAAAAAAGGCACTCAAAGACTGAAACAGACACAGCGAAAGTCATCTGAGGCCAGATGACGAGGTCGTCAACTTACCCCAGCCAACTTGCCCCGAACGACAATGTTAGAAACTATCAATTATTGCGGCAGTTTAAAAAAGAATGAGATACAAATACACAGCCTTTATGAAAGCACATTGTTTAAGCTACTCATGTATGACAAAGTATAAAACAATATCTTACCTGTTAGTCTGTGAAGTCTTAATTCAGAGACGTAGAAAATTACAGCACGTCACAGAGAATTCTCGATCAGCGAATAGCGAGGAACAATACGGCACGAGCGACACCAGTGCTCTATATTTTAGTTCCTAGTCATGTGGAGAGCTAGTAGTATGAATACAGTGCTGCTACATAGAAGCGGGAATTTAAAAAAAATCATTCGTCATCTTGCCCCGCTCGTCAACTTGCCCCGGTCTCCCCTACATCCCTTCTATTAAACCATTTTCGTACCCATTGCTTTTTTTTTAATCGCATATACTTCTTCATCCATCTCTTGTAAAATAGCGCTTAACATAAGCTGTATCAGCTCATTCATTTGATTGCGTTGCAGCCTGTTCATCTGGCAAAATACCACGAAACTTGTGTACTGTACTCGACCGTAGTGCGAACGATTTTTGGTCAGTAGCGAGTAATTTAGCTATTAAACTACTCGCCATTCAACTAAATTACTAGCGTAGTGCGAATGAACCATTCGGGCAGCACAGGTCTGTCCCGGCTAATCCCTCTATGGACCTCTGGGTTTTGCTATTCACCTACCTCCCACGTAGCTGTGATACCCACATCCGTGGTCAGTATTCCGCCTTGGCGTTTCTGCAAGTGTAAATAACGCGCAGATATTTCTTATTAATTGTCTGCGAGGCGCTCTAATTGTTTTGACTACACAGTCACCCATCGAACAACTCTGGGATATTGTCGGTCGGCAACTTGTTCGTTCTGGTCCTCCTGTAACCACTGTCCATGCTACAAACGTGGCATCAGACGTGGAAATCTTTGAATAGGCTGAGATCAGGAGTGGGCAGATGCAAAGTGAATTTAGCAAGATGGGGCTATACTGAGATCAGTGATATCAAGTGCGACTGCGGTGAAGACCAGACTGTCCAGCACATGCTCCAGTGTCAACTGTGTCCAGCATCCTGTTCGGCAGCTGAACTGTATGAGGCCTCAGAAAATGCAATGGAAGTGGCCAAGTTCTGGTCGATTATAATTTGATGATTGTGATTGTGTAACTGTATGTTTCTGATACGAAATAAAATAAATAAATAAATAAAAATGCTACAAACCGCGTGGCATTGTGTTCCCCAACAGCATATCCATATTCAGGCTCTCTTTGATTCCGAGCCACAACGTGTACAGGCTCTGATTGCAGCACTTGGTGGCTTCACACCGTACTGAATTCAAAAGGTCAAAGTGCATGTACAAATCAGTAATTCTAATCATTTGTATATTGCCATTTCCCTACTATGTGAATTAAATTTCATTGCGATCACATGTCTGCTTCTTGATGTTTCGATTTTCAAAAACAGTATTGTAGTGTCATTGCAGGCTCAAATTGCCATACTAATTCTCCACCGTGTGATAAAGGAATATTTATTGTTGACAACAAATCTACCGCAATACTATCGAATGCCATCGCCGCATCTTTGTTAATAGAATATTTTGGGAATTGATTCATAGGACTGACATCTGATGCTCCGTAATCAGAAAAATTTTGTCGCGCCATTTGCGGTACAGAGAAGTCTTCTAAATAGGTTACACACAACTTTATTGACACAGAATTTACTAATGGGAAAACTGACATTAGAACGTGTTACTATACATTTTCACGTTTCACGCAAAAGGAATAGTTGTTTCGGTAGTCACTGTTAATCAAGTGTCATTTTACGAAAAATACGAAGTAAGGGAAATCCTGTTCCATAATGTGAACATTTTTCCATAGAAAAAAAAGTCTTGTGTGAATTGTAAACATATGCTCTTAACGTTCATAAATTTGTGTTCAATACCTTTTTACACACTAAGGAAAACGGATTAGTTAAAGAGTACTGTAAATTTCATAGTCTTGACTGAATACTTCTAAATACATTCTCTCTCTGCCTTAGGCTGCTCGACAAATAAATCGATTCAAGTTGAATTACGACACACTAAACCGCAAAACAAAAAAGTTATCTAATCTTCTGTTCTCAGTACTTATATCGACGGAGTTTCATACTCAAACTATAACTTTTCCTGCACCACCACGATTTGAGCATTCCATTTGTCATGTTAGTGTCTTCACGATTTGTAGCCGTCTCAGATATATCTCTAAACACAACAGGATCAACTATAATCATTCATTAATTATTTTCTTTTATTCCCGTTAATATTCAAGTTGTATACAGAGGAAGCAATAAAGGAAGTAAAAGAAAAATTTTCATGTGGCACAAGTGTTCAAGGAGAAAAGATCAGTATGCTATGATTTGCTGATGACATTGTCTTTTTGGCAGAACAGGCTGAGTATATTGAGATGTTACCGAATGGCATGAACAAAATACTGAAGGAAGATTTTGGACTGAATATAAATCAAAGCAAGACAAAAGTGATTAAATGTAGCAGAAATGATACCAATCACAGTAGATTAAATATAAAAATAAGATCGGATGTTGTAGGAGAAGTAAATGAATTCTACTACTTGGGAAGCAAAATTACAATCGATGGCCGAAGCAGGAATGATGTTAAAAGCAGAATAGCACAAGCAAAAAGAGCCTTCATGAAAAAGAGAAACCTTTTAGTTTAAAATATTGATCTAGGAATTAGAAAGAACTTTTTAAAACTCTATGTGTGGAGCACAGCACTTTATGGTATCGAAGCGTGGACCTTAGGAATACCAGAAAGAAAGAAAAGTAAAGCATTTGAAAAGTGGTGCTACAGAAGAATGCTGAAAATTAAGTGGACAGACAAAGTAAGAAATGAACGAGTTTTGGAAGTGATGGGTGAGGAAAGAAGTTCGTGGAAGAAGCTTACAGAAAGAAGAGACATTCAGGATTGGTTAATTTGTTAGTGGAGGGAACAGTGAAAGGTAAGAACTGTGGAGGAAGACGGAGATTAGAATATATGAATCAGATAATTGAGGACGTGGTAGTAAGGGATATGTATGTAGACCTGAAGAGGTTAGCACAAGATAGGAAGGAATGGAGGATTGCATCAAACCAGTCGAAAGACAGATTTAAAAAAAAAACTTTGGAGCAATGGTTAAATAATAGTTATTTTACGTGATTTACAGTATATTTTATAATACAATTTTTTAACTTCGTAATGTTTTACTTACTAATAAAACAAATAATATATATTATCAGGAAACATAATGTGTATGTTCAGTATAAGTAGAATTATCTAACTACGCAACTGCAGTTTTACGTCTACTGAATCACTTTATGGAGCAACTGAATGAGGTTTACTGAACGGTGCCTATATTCCATGAATTAGTGAAAAGTACGTTACATCTTAAGAGCACAGAAAATTAAACAGGTATGTCATGTAGTCAAAAGATAACTAGCATCAGCGAAGATAGATAGATTACAATTTTTTTCACCTAATGTTTTCATATTTGCTACTACCAGAACAAATAATATTGAAAAATTGAAGTTGTTACTGTGTGTACTTTTCCCTGTCCGTCACTTCGATATTACGTTTCTTCCAGCCAGCAAGAAGTCAGGAGTATTAGCTGAGCGCACTCCAGCCGCGGGTAAGCGAAACTGCTGACCGCGCGTCGACCTGTATGTGGAAGGATGGTACCACTTCTGCCACAGCTGTGTTCATTGGCCGATTACTTTACAAGTCTGAAAAATCATGATTTTACCTGTAGTATGACAATAATATTTTATGTAATTCATTCAGCAGTTATATTTCTTCCATCCACATGACTAGTGACGAGATCGATGTAGTTTCCAAGACACCGGGGTTGGCTGACGTCAAACTCCCGCCCTGGAGCATGATGGCAAGTGTTGACTTCGGTGGCGCGGGGAAGGAGAAGAGTCCATTCTGATTCTGATGCTGTTCGCATTCTGAATCGAATACTGTCGCTTTTTGGTGATATGAAGTTTTGCTAACAGGTCCGACTTGGACCTGCTATTTGTGAGAGGCAGGTTTGATATGGGATACACTGCGATCGTTCTGTCGTGTATGATGGAAGTTATGAGTCTGGTGTTCACAGTACCAAGACAGCACTTATCACCGTATTGATCCGTGGCTACTGGCACAGGTGATATCAACCGACGCCGATACCAGCTACCACAAAGCTCCTGGTGGCTTGCGAGTTCACGCGTTACAGCCAGGACATCTACTTATGCAGTCCATCATGACTAGTAAAAGTCATCGATACGAACATTGTCTACTGAAAAAGCAGCTTCCCACCCAGTAACGGCCCTGTCTTTACGCAAGTCAATTAGATTGCCTCAAGTACTACATTACATAATGTTTGCATTCAACTCGTGTTTTGCCAAGATTTGATATTGTATTAATAAACGAGTTTCTTTCGCTTAGAATTATGAATAAATACCGAGATATTAACTTACATTTGCTTTTCAGAGTCTTCAGTTGATAGTAATATCATCCCGAAAACCATTCTTGATTGTTATAAAATCATATTTCAGAATAATTAATATTATAAATAATGATTTGTATACCTCGGAACGTAGAAAAGTAACCTGCATTTTGTAATACTGTTTTCTGTGAGATAAAAATAGGAGCTTACCAAGGGTAACAGCCCGAATTTGCGTGCACGATATGCTTTGTTTGGTTAGTGAACATAATGAGTGAGCGATGACAGTCGTTCCAGCCACCGAGCAGGAAGAGGTTTCCATACCCCAGCAGGGTATCGATATTTCAGTTTTCCTTCATACAGACCAAGGCCGATTTTCCTCCGGTTCTTTGCCCACAATTATGTCTTTTTTTTTTGTTAGCTATGTTTTATTTAGAACGTCCAGCAATTACATTTTTGCTATACAGTTTTGTGATCTTAAAGCGATTGATTACATCGCTGATTACATCACCTGGCCAAAGGTCAGTCCAATTGGATTCCTCTGTATCTGAATTATTACTGTATAACATGTAAAAAAAGTCAGGTATGAGTTAAGATATTGATAATAATTTTAATATAGTTTAAAATGTTTTACTAGTAGTATGACAGGGAAAAGGGTATGAGAACTTTATACAGCGTTCAAGGAGGGTCAGAAGGCATCTTGCCCGTCGTCACTTAAGATGTCTTGTGGGAGACGTTACGATTTTAGACGGAGTTGTGTCGTTGATCTGCGGCATAGATTGTAGTACTGTGCTCCAGGAGTTGCTTCTAGGTTATTTATAAAGATTTTTGCAGAATTCATAATGTACGTTTTAATAATTTGGAGTCCAGTTTCCCTGTGAAGTTGTGAGTTTCGTATAAACCATGGTGCTTTTAAGATAGTGCGGAGAAGTTTGTTTTGTAGGGACTGTATTCTTTGTAGTTTGGATGGAGAATTACGCAGTCATCAACAAAGCGTAACGCCACAACTAGAATAAAGAAACGTTGCTACAGTTACCTCTGCACTCATACGAAAATATCTGTTACATCAGGTTTACTAGAAATATTTTTTATTTATTTATTTATTCTCAGCCAGAAGTTAGAATGCTATGACATTACAAAACCTGAATTTTGTCATTTTGCATATATCGTATTTCCTGGACTTAAAATTAAACAGGAGGTTATGCACAGCAAAAAACATTATTTTTGCGTGTATAGCATCGCATAGTGTGAATCTCAGTGCGTCTTGCATTTTTCTTGGTCTTCAATCAAAACTTCTTTCAGGATGATCGGTTTTTATTATTGTAGGTGTTTGAATTTTCATCAGAATTGGAAAATCAACAAAGGCCTGGTCGCGGGTTTTGTATGCTAGCAACGATCAAGACGGGCCCCCATATGGGTGGGCAGGTGGCAAAACAAACCTTGCCACTGCCATGATCTGTCAGGTAATCAGCAGGATCGCAACCATTTCCGTCGTGTCCATCATCATCTACAAGAACTGGGACGAGATCATGCAGTGGATCTCCGACATGTGCAGCCACATCATCGGTCGACCTGCCGCATTGCTGGGACGAACGTAACACCACACTGCCGCAAATGGTGCTCCAGTTTATAACAAGAGGAGCTGAGATACAGTAAAACCGAACTGCAGCAACAAATCAGCATATCTGTGGCAATTTCCAGCAACAAGTAACCAATTAATTACCAATGGACTTGGAACGTAAACGTTGTTACATCAAATTGTGATGAATGAATTCTCTCTTTCGCAAGTCAATCGACATCATCAGTGGACCCATATCTCACAGACGTTATATTTACTAAAACAAGTCCAGCTAGTAAATGAAACTAGAACCAAACGAAGGATGAGTCTGAAAGACACCACTGCTGCGAATTTAATGAAGAGGTAGCCCTGTCCATTTTCATGCAACGGTTGACCTGCATAGTTGAGATACGACTACATCACACCCACCAACAAGAAACCAGGATGATCCTCGCCCGAACACATTGGCAGTGAACCGGTGACAAATGTTCATACCTGTATAATTTATTAAAATATTGTATCCGATGGTAAAATGTCGAAAAGAATAAAGTAAACCTTTTTTCAAATGCTGTAGAGACATTTCTCATGATTTATTAAAAAGTGGGACACCAATGGGTCAATATTGAACATATATGACAAGATATAGGAATGTAGTCCCTGCTGCATAGGTAGGTTTGCTGAATAAGAAACTGCCGATGCTATTGTTTGTATTTCTGAAAGATTCTTGAGTTACCAAGACCAGAAGGTTGCAGCAAGGCAGAGCAAACTATATCGGGCTAGTCCCCTAGCTTACATAATAGCCGATTGCCTTCCAGTTTATTGCTAACAACGAGTGTTTTTTTTTTATAGTTAATAATTGTTTTAGGCGTACTTAATCATACAGATGCCCACATTTTTTGCTCTGTGTAATAAGTATCTGGGCCACAACACTTACTTATAACCACTTACGTGCAAGGATGGACTCGAACAGATAGATAATTCCAAAGCGATGATCATTAGGGATGTCCATTAATTAGGTGAGGTGTTTTTTCCTTAAATTTAGAGCCTTAAGATTTTAATTTTTAAATAATTAAATTTATTTGTTATGTTCATGTATTTTTCTTTATGCCAGTAAATACCAGGCGTGCATATAAAAATTGACATGAGATTTTTATTGATACCCCTCCCTTTAAATGAGATTTGCCGATTTTTGCCTCACTTAATAAAAGGACGTCCCGTTACACAACCTGGGTCAGCACTAAAATGCTCAGTTTAATGCTTTCGACAACAAAATAAGAGATGAGGAGAAAACAAATATGATTTGCATCCTGAGAATTCAAATCCAATGGAAGAGATTGTCGATGAAGATCATTATGGCCTCCGATAACTACTGAAGCAGAAGTAAATGACCTTTATTAATCTGCAGACCCCTAAGAATAGTCCGGCTGCTCATTCCGCCTCTGTCTTCGGCGATTATACTACAGGCGAACTAAAATTTCTCTATCACTGAAACATGTAATCTGTGTACCGAATGCAAACGTGTATTCTTGGTGGTGGTCAGATACGAGACGGAATGTGGAGACTCTTCCAGTAATCACGTAGGAAATGTCTAAAAATTGTGATCAGGACGGTCGGATCCTTTGGCCCTTGTACCTTCCCAAATCCAGTATTGTGGCGTTTTAACCTATGATTCTTAGAGAAGCGATAACAATGTTAGGTTGCCGTTCCCTGGCAACCAACACCTTCGGCCCCAGCTGGCGCGTCAAGATGTGATCCTGCCCACGGCTCATCACCGGCAATGATTACTGGCTACTTGATCGAAGCCGTGGTCGTCTCGGTGGTATCCATCTACACCTACAAATACTGGCCCAAAATCAAGCAATTCGTGCGCTCCGCTAAGAAACCCCGCGATGATTCGAACCCCGGCGCTGGTTCGAGCCCCTACGCTGATTCGAGCCCCTGCTGCGAAGGCAAAGTCTGCCTCCGACACGAGCAAGATGAGTATAAAAAGCGAATGGAAAAGGAAAAGAAGAGTGTTAAACCGGAGGAGTACCTGAAATATTACGATCTTGGGCAGGGAACTAGTGATAAAGGATGCGGCTGCACTGTATGTGGTGTGGACTGTAAGGTGAAAGAGGACTAAAAGGAAGAACTGGGAATCGTCTGCTGACCATCACTCCAAGATATCACGAGGCTCCACGTCCAATCAGAGCTCGCCATTTAGGAGTCAAACGAGACGAACATCAGATAGGTACGGCGAGGCTGCACCGAGTCTCGAGTTATGACCGCTACCTTCTTTTGCCTCCGAGAACAACCAACAAATCGCCTACACCTTTCAGTCCCAGTGACGAATCAACGCCAGTAGCCGGTAAGATGCTGAACAAATGAAAATAAAACATTTTTCACCTTAAAAATTTTACCTGCATTTCTTTTACTTACCGATCCAAGCATTCATTTCTGTAAAATTTATGGAGCTTGCTTATAACGTAAGCCTGGTCTTTGTAACAATTAGATTGGACGAGGCGGAGGAGATATGTACATTTCCCTTCGTAGCGTTGGCTCGAGGATACAGGTTAACGGTCATCTTCAAAATCATCATCTACTTTATCTCCCAAATACAAACCTACAACCGTTTGGGAATTTAATCTTTGATATAAACGTCGGTTCTCTAATTTGCAAATAGTCTATCTACTATCAAATCTATGAAAACTATTAATGCTTCACTAATCCTTTCTTTTTTTTTGACAGTTTACAACGTTAAAAATATTCAACCGCACGAAATACCTCTTTCCAAGTGTACATTATATACCTGTACAAAAGTTCAACACTCTCCATGAAATTGTATTTCTGATACGCCAACCACCGGGTGTTAGAACCAGCAAACCCCGTGACAAGAGCTAATCGTTTGTCATTTTTTACATACCATGATTTCCTTATAATATTGTCAAAAGATTGTACGAAATCCATTTGGTGTACGTTTTCCCGGACATAATTCATAACATACCCTGTCGTACACTTTACCGAAGTAAAGATCCACAAATACAGAAGTACGCTGGCTGTCACGAGAAAAGGTGCTTACGCGAATATTTGAACTTAGAGAAGAGGTACAGGCATTTTTGACTCTTGAAAGACATAAGAACCCGGATTTACTTGCAGATGGCGAATGAGTTTGTAAGTTGGCATATCTTTCCGACATTTTCGTACACTTGAATAAGCTGAAAATTAAAATGCAAGGTAGGAACGAAAATATTTTTATTAGTATGGATAAGACTAAAGAATTTGAGAATACCCTGGATTTGTGGTTACAGAGGATTGAAAATGGGTCGTGTGAGATGTTCCCCACTGTATGGTCACGTGATGAAGGTAATAAAATGGTGATTAATTTAATTAAAGAACATTTAGTCTTGCAGCAGGGATTCAAAAAGGGATTTTGAAGAAAGTGATGAAGATTTCGACTGGGTTCGTGATCCATTCGTTGCAAATTCGGAACATCTTCCAATTAATATTCAAGACGATCTCGCAGATTTCGAAGCCGACAGAACTTTGAAATTAAAACTTCTCGAAGTTCCTTTAGATACATTTTGGCTAACAATAAGGACTGAATATTCGGCTATCTCCGACATGGCAGTTGATGTGTTATTGCCATTTTCAACTACATATTTATGTCAATTGGGGTTCTCGACGTAGACAGAGATTAAAACATCCAAAAGGAAAAGATTCAAATCCATCTATGAAGAAATAAGGCTTGCATCATCAACGATTTCTCCACGGATTAGCCACCTGTGTGCAGTTAAGTAGGCATAAGTATCACATTGAAGGTATGTATAGAATTATTTACTTTAATAGTAGCTAATATAAAACAGCCTGATTATTAATTTTATGCAACCGCTGTTTTTAGATATCATTATTTTTTTTTTTACCTGTTGGGGTGCTCTATAGAACGGGAAAAAAACGTGCCCCCCCCCCCCCCGGTCGGTAAGGTGCGCTGCGAGTAGCTTAACTTCAAACTAGCGAAGCTATCCCTTAAGAGCCTGCACTTAACGGTCGATAGACGCCGACTACACCTGAGGTAATGGGATGAGCGATGAAAATTTAGTGAAAATCACTAGTTACAAATATTTTTTTTGACTATGTCTATTGTGAACATTTTATTTTTTACTACACTATAGAATAAGAGACACCGTAGCGACCAGCTTTTTTTTATTATTTATTTATTTATTTATTTGCCCTTTGGTCTGAGACCATTTAGCCAGCATTATACATTAATGTTTGTTTGTTATTTTATTCTTACAGAGTATTGGAGGCTTCAAATCTTCAGTTCTGTGTCTTGAAGGAAGCGAACTATTGCCTTGTAGATTTGGACATTTTTTGATTGAAGAATTGTGGTAACACTCGCAGGGAATTTGACTGAAAGCTGTTCGAGGCGCCTGTAGAAACGTTTTCGTTGTGATTGAAACCGTGAACAGGAGAGAATGATATGATTGAGGTCTGAAATTTCTTGGTCTAAGGTGCATATAGGTCTTTCTATTATATGAAGGCGGCATAAGTGGTGAGGATAACAACCATGTCCTAGCCTCATTCTAATAGTGGTTGTTGCGTGTCTTCTTGCAATATTGTGCTCTTCGAACCAGGGTGTCTTCGGTATTGTAGGTTGTACTGCTGAGTAGTGTTTTCCTCTTAGTAGCTGCGTCCGGGACCAGTCTTCATTCCAACTGAGGTATGCCTTCCTAGAGACTAGTGGGATGAAATCCCTCCAAGGTAGCTGAATGCGACCAGCTTGTATTAATTACCACATTACACAACTCTTATTGTTAGTTGGTCTCTAGCATCATTATTAAATCCCCAGACTAAACTATTAGCCATAAGTCATTAAAAAAATAAAAAGACTGAAACTTCTATGTATTTTTCCCGTGCATTTATTTGTATGTTTCTTTTGCACTTCAGTGGATTGTGGACCCAATCCAGAAGCTCAAGCCTTTTAGAGTTCAATTTTCTTTGCCTTTTCGAAATCCCTAAAGATTAAATGGTTAGTTTGCTGGCCCCCGTGGCGTAAGGGCTAGAGTGCTGGCCTTAAGTGGTTTCCGATTCGAGTCCGGCAGAGGGCACTGATGGTTTTAATTAAGTATTGTATTCGTGTTGTGTGTACAAACTGAATACGTAGACTCGTTGAGAACCACCATTATATACAACGCTATAGCTGGCTGTGTCGCCTAAAACGCCACATGTCATTAAAAGAAAACTGAGCGGTTTACCAGTACGCACAAGAAGTGAAACTTGTAAGTATTTTTCCTGTGTATGTGTTTTTTTTAATGTTTTTTTTGCACTTCAGTGGATTGAACTTGTACAGTAAATGGAACTTTGTCTCGTAAACAAAAACTTAAAGCACACTTTGCTAGACTATAGGATATTGCGTCTAGTCTTAGTTTGTATTTTGAATTTAGAGCTTTTATATCGGAGAACATCTGGGTCAAGTTTATACTACGATACAGTGAAGATATTATAGCGTTAGTTCGTTTGCAGTTCAAACTGAAGGTGTATGATGAAATTAATTGTGATAATTTTTAATATGCGAAGTAGGAAACCTAATTTAGGAAATGTCGTTATTCCACAAAATGTAGTTTGCGATACTTTTCAAGTGTTTACGTGTGTCTTTATCATTTGATTTTGTACCGGCAATATTAGCGAAGATTGTGGTTAGGTTAAAATGGAACCAGGACTACAATATTCTTGTTACAGCATAAAACACGTGGAATTTATGTATTACTTTCCTGAGCAACGTGTTAGTCACGACTGGGATCGTGAAGTAGACTACTCCCGAACAGCTTGAACAAACTTATCTGATAACCGTTCTTACAGTCAGTTTTCGTTAGTAACTAGGTTCTTTAGTAACGTAGATTTTTTGCTCATAGCAAAAAAAAATTTAAAGTTTGAATAACACATTCCCACCGTTGTACAGGTGAATGCTAATATTCCTGAATGAAAATGAAAGATTTTATCGGAACAGCGATCAGAGAATATGATAAAATCATCAATGTTCAACGAATATGGATGAACAAAAAGCTTTCGGCCCCGGTGTTAGCCGCCTTAACCTAAAACGGTAATGCTGCCAAGTACAAGGAACCTAAACAGCAAGCTATTATTATTAAAAAAAATTATCTGCTTAACGTCTCTCTAACAGCGAGGTCTTTAGAGACGGGAAAAGGATGGGGGGCAAGGAATGGGAAGGAATTCGGTCATGGCCTCTTGAAGGAAGCATACCGGCATTTGCCTGGAGTGATTTGGGAAACCATGGAAAACCCAAATCTTGATGCCCGGACGGGGATTCGAACCGCCGTCCTCCCGAATGCGAAGCCAGAACGCTAGCCGTTACACCACAACGCTCGGTGCAAGCTATCAAGCTATGCCAGAGGTGAAAATTCGCACAGAGTTGAAAATCCCCACAGATTCGGACCGGGGACCGTGGATCTTCGTTAACCACTGAGCAACAGATATACTGTTAACATTTGCATGTTGGAAATGCGAGCTCGTAAGATTCTATCCATTCAAAAATCACCCAGCGCTCCTAAAGAAGTTTTCACTTCAAAAACTAAAAATCTAATTAGTCCAAAACCCGAAGGTTCGTCGAACCTTCCCGAAGGAGATGTATCAAGCTACTGTGTCAAAGGCAAGTCCTGCACTTTAATGTGGAATGAAAACCATGGATGGTTCCGGCGTAGCTTATGTAATCAAATACAACTCTTAAAAATTCCTACTTACCGCGGGATTCTAAACGGCGACCAGAGAGAGAACTTTTGGAAGTAAGCACCTCAACCGCTGAGCTACCAGACCAACCTGTTTTCAAGTATAAAAATTCTAACTACTATCAAAATAGGATAAAAATTGTGGATTTGTATGAACAACGGTGACAGAAATTAAGGTTAGAGGGGAAAGACGGAGAGGGTTTAGGTTTATGTAAATCAAACGTAAACAGTGTTTATCTATTTGTTTTAAGGTATATGTATGCAAAGTTCCATTCAAATCGGATAAAAACTGTGTGTTTGTATAAAGATTTTGCCAAAAGCGTCCAACGCGCATGTCATACACGCAACATGTGGCATTGGTGACATAGCGCGCCTATAGAAATTTTCACTTTTTTAAAAATAAATAAAATAATAAATAAATAAATAAAAAATAAAGCCAAGTGCATGTTAAAGAGACTTATCATTTTGTTACTGAGATCCATAAACTGTACAAGTTAATATCAACATCATTTGAATATTAATGGTAAACACGTAAATACGTAGTGGCCATACAAACATAATATGTAAAAATATTCAAATGGTGACACTTCCTTTAAACATTCTCTTCCATCCTTATAACCTCTTGCATTTGGAAACAAAAAAATAGAAACGTGGGTAAAGAAGCATGCTTAGAATCAAGTTATTGTTATAAATGGCTTGTTTATTTTACACTTTTATCAAAACATTTTTAATAAGCTAAACGAGATTTTCTTCAAAATATTATAACTACAAGGAAAAATTGACCCTAGATGTTTCAGAAAACCGATGAAAGAAAATATGCAGATGGTATGTGTATACCTATAACGAAGATGTGGCAGAAAAGGAAACAACGAAAGCGTTCTAGAAGAAAACTGAGGGCTACAACTGTTGTCGGAAGTGCAATAGAGTACGGTTAGAAAAAGAAACGACTGTATAAAGGAGACGACAGACAGGCAGTAGGGAAGAGAGCAAAATGCAAAGGCTTGTTTTCAAAACAGACCTAGGCAGTATTTGGAAAATGTGGATGTGTGATGATGACAAATTGTGTTATAAATAGTGGGCCATAAAATTGTTTCTACGACCCATGCCAAACGAAAAGTTTCAACGCAGATGTAAGATTAGTATGTCTGAAGGAAGCAGTTTCATAGCGTCATCTACATTTATAAATCGGGTAATAGACCATTAAACGCGACAACACCACTTCAAAACAATCACTTCTTTTGCATTCAGGGAGCTTCATAAATTTAATCACACCAGTAGGTCACCATATATCTTCAAAATTCCACACCATCTACTTCAGCTTGGCAATGAGTATCGATTCCTAAAGTTGCGATAGCTTGTGATTACAGACGGTGACATGGTGATTGCTGATGCCACTGAGATGAGGTTTCAGAGGAAGAGGAATGATGCAACGAGACTGGGCAAGTTCCGAAAATGAATGTAAGGAAGGCAGTCAAAGAGGAAGCAATACAGGATAGTATTGTGGATTATTCCAACGCGGGCACGACACGGTAAGCACTCCACATAGATACACGCCGTATTTCACCACCACCGAAAGACACGTTTGTAGGACCCGGCAATTTGTGTATTACTGTCCAAACCAACATGGCCGCTTGTCTCTTTTTGTCTTTCGGCAAATCGTAATCGTTACATGCGCTAATCTAGCCAATCGTGGGCTTCATCTTCGCTTGGAAGAACAAAGATTACTTCTTAGTTAAGTCTCTCCACTCCCAATTTTATTTTTTGAATTTCATTTGTTCTATCTTAGTGGCTAGCGCTTTCTCCGCTAGCCCGTCACCTGTACCAAAATAGATTATTGTATCTCTGCTGTTTTCTTGGCTTCCTAAGATTCGAGTTACGTCATGTAGAAAGAAAGGTGACAGAACTGCAACAAAAGAAAAAAATGCAGCTCTTCTTATTTTTATTTACATGGCAGGTGTAATTTTTATTTTATCAATTAATGAATAATAATGAATGAGATAAGGAAAATGTTTTTAGTAACACCTCAAGAAGAAAAGGATCCCCGAATGTAACTGAGAAAAAGGTATTTTCTCAACAGTTGATCATTTGCAGGAGTGGCTAGTGTGAACATTTCATTCAGAATATTTATAATTATAGAAAAGTACATAACGCAAATATCATTCGTGTTCATTATATATTTACACAACAATTTATAACGTTAGTCTGTCAGAAGAAAACAGTACAAAATATCTTATGGAATTTATAGGGAAAATAGCTATGTGCCGCACGGAGGGAAGGGGGTGTCGAGGTAAAAGTCACGTCAGGCTAGAAGGGGAGAGGGGAGGTTCAACGGAGGCCAAAATGGAGTCACCTAGTTTATTGACGCTCCCTAGTGGAAGAGTTATTGTTTCTACCGCCATCGCAGGAATGGTAGCAGATTTCAGAAAACCATCTACCACCCGCAAAGCTGCCGGATCATATCCAATTTTGTCAACTTCCAAGTATATGTTTCTGTAAATCAGATGAAACACTGAAGAGAAATATAAAAGAGAATTGCATAATTTTAGCAGATTATTTCCAAGATCTAGTCAATTGCGACCCATCAAAAGACAGAAACAAAAATGCACTATTAGAAGACAGCATTAGCGCTGAGATATTGGAGGAGGAGATCTCACTAGAAGAATTCGCGGACTCTCAACAGAAACCGAGCATGGTGAGTGAACGGTTAACGTTCTGGCCTCGCCTCTCGCCTTCGGGAGGACGCGGGTTCGAATCCCCGTCCGGGCATCCAGATTTGGGTTTTCCATGGGGATGCTTCCTTCAAAAAGGCCATGGCCGAATTCCTTCCCGTTCCGTGCCCAATCCCATCCCGCCTCTAATGACCTCGCTGTCGACGAGGCGTAAAGCCCAAGCAAAAAAAAAAAAAAAAAAAACTTTTAACAGAAATCTGGTAAACGGAAATAATCTCGCAGGACTGGAAGTTCGCGTTGGTACGTCCATGGTTTAATAAATGTAACAAAATAGATCCGAATAACCAGAGAGGTCTATCACTACCATCATTCAATAATAAATTTCTACCTAAATAAACAGAACACTTGATTGGTGAATTTCAGGTTTTAATATGAAAGGACGTTCATGTGTCGACATATATTGAATCCGAAGATGATTCTCAACATGCACAGTTGTAATAACATGGTAGTCACCGTCGTGGATCTGAAGAAAGCGTATGACTCTGTGGACAGATGTACCTTATTCGACACGCTTAAAGAACTGCGAGGTGACCGGAAGACTAGTGAAGTGATCCGTCAGACCCTCACAAACACATCTGGGAGCGTCTATAAACTACGTGGCTCGGTCTAGTGGTGGGGAGAGGGGTTGGCTGGAAAGCTACACTGGGCTATGAGAGGGGGGGGGGGAGGTTCCGAGCCAGGCCACGTAGCTTTCCATTTGTATTTTCTGTCACATTCAAAATGAGGTACAGAAAACTCATTTCCGTCATTTAACTATCTCCGTTTGTCTTCTGGAATTAATAGTGGAAAAACCTAAATGCTAAGTGGGGAGCGGGGGTAGAAGCAAAAGCCACGTCGGGTTACATGGGAGGTGGGGGGGAGGAGGGGTTCACAAAAGGCCAAAATGAAGCTATGTGGTTTTATGGACGCACCCTCTGAAGTGAAATTTCTGGCCCTTTTGAAGCACATGGGGTTGTTCGATAAAGAAATTGACCCTCTCCTCATCTATTTAACTTGCTTTTAGATAAATTCATCAGAGAATGGGGAAAAGGTATTAAAGACATAAACATCTGGGCTGCTGGAAACAGCAAGTGTTTGGAAAGAGTAATGGTCAGTTATGCCACAGTAAATTTACTACCAGATCGTTCGGTGCAGCTTAGGTTAACGTTCAACTGTCTAGAAATGCCAACAATGGATGATCGGAACTGGCGTTCGTTAGCAACGCTCCCAGCTGAGTGCCGTCTGTTCCGTTTAGATGTAAATCCATCCATCATCAAGTGCCGCCGTCATGCTGGCCGGCGTTCTCATCGAGAACGCGGTGATTATCTTCGTATCCATCTGCATCTTCAAGTTCTGGGACAAATTCAGGGAGTGGGCCTCTTGTGGTTACCGTTCAAAACGGTCCCATAAACACAAGCCTGTGGCGGACGGCGGCAAAGTGCGCAGATCGTCTCTCGGACTCCGCGGTAAGAAATCGTTACCCCCCAGAAACAAAATTTTCTTGTGCCGGCCTAAAAATAATGAAGTTAAACCAGCATTCCCGCTTGGAATCGGCTCTTCCTGTCATGCCACAAATTGTGCTCCACAAATCCAGGAACAGATGATGCGTCGATCTTCCATCCACAGTCAGTCTCCATCGCTGAAATGTTACCTCCAAGCAGGTTCAAGATATTCCTGTCATGAGCACCAATTATTAAGAAATGCTCAGTCCGCATATGTTTGCCCTAATTCTGTAACAGATCGCCGTTATGCAAGCCGTACTATGCACTCAGTTGCACAAAACCGGGTGCCGGAGAGAAATTTCGGGCCGAGACGCATCACCTCTGGATCCACAAGAAGTCCCTGTAGTGCTTACCCAGCCAACATCAATGCCGTGCCAAACATTCAACATGAGTACACCATGCGTGCACCCACATCCGTGTACCACCACCCGACCACAACCAGACAGTGTAATGCGCCGGACACGTTCAAAACGTGCGCATTCACAGCAGATTGCAATGTAAATCAACAACCCCCGTCCACCGTAACTGGCGTTGGTGATTCTCGCCAATTTGTGCAGCAGCCCCGTGACGGATCTAACTTCTGCTACGTTATGACAAACACAGAAGTGCAGAGCCCTTTCTCAACCTACAATACCAGTGAGTCTAAAACCCGCAACGGTGACACTAGCATCAAAGCATTTCTTCAGCCTAACGACCGTGGCAATTGCAGTGGTGGCCTGAGTCCCGTTCCTGAATTGTCCTTCACGGCTGCCTCCTCTGCCGCGCCTATCACTGAACTAAAGACAGAAGCTGCACCTGTAGTCATCAACTGTGCTACCAACTACAGAGAGCGAAAAAATATCTTCGAACCCTATCGAGTTAACGGTGGACTAATACCTGAAAATAATTCCAGTGTGGCTACCAAGCTGACTGCGGCCACTAACGTAGTGCAGCAGACCTCGACCAATCCAACCTACGTTGAGAGTGCACCAGCGTCAAACAAAAATGACAGTTTGGATAGTACGGAGCCTAACACATACCAAAATTCAAATTTTTATGGCAAGAAAAGCAGCTATCAATCTACCAAAGAGAATACGTCAGAAGAGCCTACGTCTGGAGGTATCTACACCAGTCCAAAGCATGAGTCAGCCGTGAAGATGAAGTCTCCCTCTGCAGCAAACCACTTATGTCATGCTGCACTACACAAAGACCAAATATCTTCAGCAACACACGAAGTCAGTAGTCTCATCGACAAAGGTGCCACGTGTGAAGGCCGAAACAACGATCAAAAACCAGCCATAAGAAGAAATTGTGTCAACAGTAATCCTACAGCTGAAGACGTCGCCACGATTGACACCACCACCGAAGACAATTCACGCAAGGAACAAAATACACGTAAGTGCATTAAAAGTGGATCCACAAAATCTCATGCCTGTTCCCACGCCGTAAATCGTAACAATGCAACTAAGATGGAACCAATATGTACCTCCGTTGGAGCATCGTCCGAGATGTGTATAAGCACTCTAAACCTAGAAAACCGAACGGGAGATCATCCAACAACTTCAGAGATCAGAGAGTTTCTGGAGTGTCCCTGGACTGCAACAACAGAGGAGCAAAAAAGATTTAAAAATGAACCCAGAAAATATAGCATCATAATCTCTGCTGCCAGCTCTAATCAAAAATCTTTGAATGCACGCGAAAGATATACCTCTCATAACAAATGCGGAGCATCGCACAGCGTGGGACAAAAGACACCCTTCAAAATAAGCTATAACAACGGTGGTGCTACAGAAGATAACGCTAGCCTCATTCCTGTCGAAGTCGGTCTTGGACCGAGTAAGCAACAGAATAAACTTAGCCACATTGACAAAAAACATAGAAAACCTTATCGGTCTTCCTGTCTTTCGTCTAATCTGGTACCAAAATGTAACCGCGCAACCAAAACAGCAGCTGACGGTGATGCTGGTGCACTTGTATCCTGCGCATCACCTAACAAGAATCGATACCAGGCCGCCAGTGATTGTACGTCCGAAAATGGCAGCATCTATAGCACTGCACACAGCGTGGCAGAAAAGAGAGTCAAATTCGTTACAAGAGAATTCTCCTCTCCAGTAAAATTTAAGGCTGTATCTGCCATCGAGCAAAATCCTATACAACAGACCTATCATTATTTAAGAAGCCGACCTACTAATGACGAGGCTTTTGCCAAAATATTGTCTAGAAAAGACCAAACTAAGGACTGCAAATCAAATTGTGTCGGTGATGAACCTCGCTTTCAAGACTTCGTCCCTTCTGCTCCCTTGTCCGGTGTTCTACCCAAAAAGAAGAAAACGATGCAAAAACTCCATTTTGCAACTGACTGCAATAAAACTGAAGGTATATGTGGCGATGCCCACTTAAGTAATAGAAGAAACCATGAGGAAGGTTCCACCAGCCATACCAAAACTAGATCATCCACTAAGAAACGCCGAAATAAACACTTCAAAAGAGATTACGTTGAATGTGAGCCCAACGAAGAGGTTAGCAGCTCTGCTTCTTACTCAGGAACTCCATGTGACGTGGGGAAAATGAAACAAAACTTACTTGTCCCAACTGGAAGTGAACATACAATGGGTGACAACCACAGCAGTGCTTCCAAATTACGAGCAGCACCCAAGACCCAGCGCAATATGCAAACGTCAAATAAGTCTGCAAAACGTGGTAGCACATGTCCCACCGATCCAGAGGCTGGGTCCATGTGTGGCAATTCACGATCCACAAAAGGTCGCTGTTACAATGGTCGCGCTCGTGCCAATCGTGACGTCATCTTGCGGAAGAGTCTGCTGTTCCCAGTCATCTCCGATGGTTGTGATGAAGATGCGAGTTTTCCCAACACCTAAAAACTTCCCCGGAACGATGATAATCCGAGGCCAGCTATGTTTGTATTCTTTGTCGTGTGTACTAGTAACCTGGCAAGAATAAAAGATGTGTTGCACGATCTTTGAACTTATGGTACTCTTTATATTCTCTGCTATAGAAAAAAAATTTATTACTAGTTTATTATTTTGTGTACATTGTGAGTTGAAGATTAATTAATTCCGTAATTGTATTTAAATACCCCCTGAAAACTCAGGAGATCTGTCTTCCTTCTCCAACATTATGGGCCTGATGTATACACCCATCCACGCTTCTTCTAATAATGCATAGAAGCTTAGATTACTTTTGTTCAGATTGGTTTGCAAATTTATTATCTACAGTAAAAGAGCATCATTTTAAACATTTTAAATGAAATACTGAAACATATTTGATGAAGTTTTCTACCATAAAGTAGGCCACATAAAAATCATTAAGTATTTTTTCTGCGTTCTAGGTTAACATTACGCTTTTATGATATTCCTAGTAAATTTTCCACCGTAGTTACACAACAAAATTCGACTATCTATTACACATCTGTTTCAATTTTCACATTGTTTTTCTTAGTGCTTTACTCCCCGTTGACGTTGTGGTTAATAGAGGCGGCAGAGGGTGATGACAAGGGACTATAAGGAATTCTGCCATGACCTTTTAAAGGAACCATTCTGGCATTCGCGAGGCGTGATTTCAGAAGAACATGGGAAACCGAAATCTGTATGGCTCGACAGGGATTTGAAACCGCGTCCTCCCGAATGCAAAGTCTTATTTCGTTTAAGCAGATAATATCTGAATGAAAATCGTATTCAGAATGTTGTTCCTGCTATTTCTCAATTATGCTAAATATTCATAATTTCGATAAAATATATAATAACATCACTTAATCTTAAAATGATGATTTTTTTCATTAGTTTGTGATTCGTAGTAAAATGCTTTCTTATATGTATCAGTTTTTACAAAATTGCACAAACTGAATATCGGGGGAGACATATTAGATATTTACCTCATCTTGTTTTTTTTCTACCGACTACCAACCTTGGTTTTAGTTATGTAAAGAACATATATTGTTATTTCTTGTTTTTCAACTAGCTTCAGAGTCTAATAATTATTTCTATATACTGTTAAGCTTTTTAACCAGTTTAAACCCTAAAAAAAGTTTGTAAATATGCAAAATCAAAAATTGATTACCTTTCTTTGATTTCTTCCTATTCCCTTACCCAAATTTTTACTGGTATTGCTCCAGTAATAATTTTTAGCTTCCCTATTTCTCTTTTGGCGTTATAGAAAATATTTTAGAAATGTGTGGTGGCATACTTCAGTAGTTCTTATATTTAACAATCTGTTTCTTGTTTGGAAATAGAAGAAATTAATGCCATTAGAAATAATTGTTGATCCTGGACAACATAGTGTTTCAATAATTTTTAGTTTATCTTACAATAAATGTTGCACTAACTCTTGAGGCGTATACCCATTGAACTTGGTGAGTTTAAAAATACAAAACAAATTTTATCTTTAAAAATTGAAGATTTGTACCAGCAGATTCGACCTATTTGTTTTATACAAAAAAAATTTGCATGGGTAATTTGCTTGTTCTTTTCAGCTTAAAACTGACTGTTGCCGACAACACTGAAAACTTAAAGTCCTCATTCCCAGATCCACAAAAGTTGGGTTAGATACCTAGGGGATTTCTTACCATATATCTTACACTAATTTGTATTTAGTTCTCATTTGTCACCAGTTCTATTTGTTAAAAATCCTAATTTCTATCTTAACTTAAAAAGAAATTTTCATGTTTCTGGCCTCTGCTCTTAATTTTTAGACGGTTTAAAGAAACAGTACATGTTTTTGCCATTAAGACAATATTTATCTGAATTAATATCAGGTGCTTCCAACAAAAGCACAAATTTAAATATTATTTAAATAGAGTCTGTAGACTTTGTGCAAACCAGAAGACTGACAAGGTTTCACAGTACTACCATTTCATAAAGGAGTGAAAACAAACACTATTGAAAATTACAGGCCAATTAGTACAACATCAGTTTGAGGAAAGTTGATGGAAAGCATGATATGCAACCACATCAGAAATGTGTGTGAGATAAGGAAGTGGTTTATGAATCAACAGCATGTCTTCTTAGGGAACCTCATATAGTCTGTGCTAGATATTTCTGTTTAAGGGTGGCCAAATCTATGGTGTAATATTTCTTCTCTCTGAGGCATCTGAAATTGTGATACTTGAAATGGTGTTAAGTAAAGACAATTGGGGTACAGGAAAAAGTGACTTGGTGGGTGGAGAAAGTAGTGGGACGTGAAAACAGACTTTCAATATAACGACATTAGTCAAGACAGTATTGAATTAAATTCACTTTATGAACATTTATGTTTGAAAAAAGAAAAGCATTAATCCGCACAACATTATAACATGAGAAACATTGATTATAGTGACCTCCACTTTGAAAACAATATTTATTTATGCTTCGAAATTTTGCAGCTATGGTAAACATAAGATCTATTTACTTTTAGTATGATAAAATTTCAATCTCAGGGGGGAACAGGAAAAAGGAGTTTTGTCCAGAATCTGCCGATGGTGACGACCTTCTGCGTTGAGTTCATGTTGAATTCATGTCTTAAGGTTGTTTTACCAACTAAAACGTATGATTAGAGCACAAAATCTAACATCCATGTCAGTCTAGAAACTAATGTGGCCATGTTTGTTCCTGGAGTAGCCAGAACAACAGTACTGCCAATGTCGTTAAAATCTTTCTCCGCTTGGCCGACAAACACACGTTCCTGCAAGGGTTCCTCCCAAACCAGGATAGCCTACTCGCCCAGTGTGTGTCCACAATTTATAAATGCCTGTGGATGTGACTCCTCTACAAATCATCAACCTGCCTACACAAACCATCAGACCACTGAAAACAATATTTAAAGCTTGTCATAGGTTTAGTTACTCTCCTGATGCTTGGAAGGCTGCCAAGGTCATGGCACTACCTAAACCTAGAAAAAAAAATAGTTCCAAAAACTGAAGACCGATATCACTTCTATTATTGCCAAAGTGTTTGAGCGCCTCAACAATCGTCTTGTAAGAAACAACGTAATCATTAGCCAGCAGTACCGATTCAAAAAAGATCATTCAACGGTACAACAATTTGCCAGGCCAGTGGGGCACATCTGCTCAGAACATCTGGCGGGAATTAGCACAGCAGATCTATTCTTAGATATCGAGAAAGCTTTCGACAAAGTGTGATATGAAGGCTCAATTTATGAATTACACAAATATGAGGTACGCCTTATGGAGTATGGCTGCCGATTGTCACATTAAAAAAAGAGCACTATGTATTATTGTTGGTGCACTGGAGAATCCGGCAGGACCTCCACTTTTGCTGGAGGGCACTTGACGCCGAGTCTTCAGACTGGAAGGAGCGGTTCTACCGTGGTTGGAGATCGCTCCGTTTTGGCATCGAACCTGAGGGTCGATACGAGCGGCCTGTACAGTGAGGTCGCTGTGCACTCATTCAGTACGCTGACTGAAGGACGTGGTGCACTCTCCGCTATAGCCAAGGGGTTATAATAATTCCGCCGTCGAGGGAAACATATCGCCGCCACGGTAATATTTCTACAGTGCAGTGTGGTACTTTCATTTAGTCATTGGGTATAGCCCTGCAACGACCTCTGAATGATTAGGAGTTTTCGCACCCCCCAAATATTGAGCTAGCTGGGACAGACTTTCTTAAAGCCACACTTGGTGGATAATTTAAATTATCCTGGCGCCAGGCATTTGAGATCGGATACAGTCAATGTTAATACTGTATTTGATTTATGATTCCCGATTGTTGTGAAGGGAACTTTCATTTAAAAACCAAGTGTGAAGCTTTCTTGTTTGCCAATTAATATTGGGAATTTGCTTTAAGATAAATTGGAAATGTGGTGGTGTTTTAATGCTTTGTTTGTTTGTTAATATGTTGGCAATTGTAAGAAGAGGCTTTGCTTAGTTCTTTTTTTTTTAATGTTTCAATATGTTAATGTTAAAAATAAATAAGCCTCACCTGTAAGCCAGTATGAGTACTTAATAAATTAGATGCCTAGGGTTTTCTTTGAATTATAAAAGAAGTAAAACGTTTTCACCCTTACCTCCCTCCCAGGCACCTATCGCTACAACCTCTATTAATGCTTCCGAGTTCTTCAAGCTGAAGAGATTTTATTCACCCTGAAACACAGGTTTAGTTTAAAGTAGGTCAAATTACGTCAGCCTGTCATAATCTTTCGTCCAAAAAACTGGAGCTATTCTACACCCGTGACGATACGCAAAAAACGGTCACGGGCTTACGCTAGTCACAAAATATAGAGTATTGTAGATAACCTGCATAATGAACATCCTCCGACAGATATAAGTGAGTACTATAGTAGTTAAGTCCCCAATACAACTAGAAAAAAACCCATTAGTTAAATAAGTTGGTAATTATTTTGTCTGCGATAATTTCAGACTTTGGCTTTCTTTCTCCATAAGCTAACTTCTTGGCGTCACCCTTTGTCTGACTTCCGGGCAGGCTTAGAGTGAACGAAGACGCCTGACACCGTCTACATGGCAATACACCAGCGCCATCGAGTTTAAAGTCCCGATCACGTTTCCTGCGGACTTCAGAGCCACTAAATACAATGAAAGAATATGGGAGAAGTGACTGCAACATGATATAGACTGGATCAAGCGAAAAGAGGGTCTACCACCTGGGTCTGAACAACCATGGCTCATATGGAAGTCGCTAAATAGGCTTTGAGTTGGAGTTGGCCGTTCCAAAGATACTGTTGTTTCATGGGGATACCTGTGAGAGCAGCCAGATACTACATGTTCGTGCGGGAGAGAGAAACTATGGCACATCTGTTGTCTTGTCCATAAATCGAAATTAATATATCCCAATTTTACCTCCAATCAGCTACGGACAAAGCCATCGCATTGGCGGAAAAAATACATGAAATTGATAAGGGAGCGTGCATAAACCACGTAGCTCCGTTTTGGCCTACTATGAACGCCTCCTCCCCCCCACGTAGCCCTACGTGGCTTTTGCCTCTATCCCCACCCCCCCTCCACGTAGCACGTAGCTTTTTACCATTTTGATTCCAGAACACATTTGTACTGTTTTCTCTTGTCAGGCGATTGTAAATTACGTACGGAGAAAATTAACTGAGGGAAATAAATATTCACATGCTGTTGTGTTTTCTGTTTCTCATTTTAACTGTGAAAAATGTTATGAAAGGAAAGCTACGTGGCCTGACTCGGAAACCCCCCTTCCCCCCACGTGGCCCAGCGTAGCCCTCCAGCCAACCCCCTCCCCCCCTGGACCGAGCCACGTGGTTTGTGCACGCTCCCTAATGTCTTCGACATGAGAAGAAGAAGAAGATTGAGTGGGTAGCAAAATAAATCGATTCTCCTATGAAATTATTGCTTATCGGTACTGATAACTAATGCTTCCTTCTTTTATATCGAATCCATTTATCTAATAGACGTGACCAGACTAAAATATTTCAAACAGACCCTGAGGATATTATCACGGAAATCAGAAAACTAAAAAAGCGAAAAGAGGATGGTGTGATTTTCGTGCAGAAGAGTTAAGGATAGGTCAATCGACAATGTACCTTACCTTGAAATATTATATTTATTTTTTTATTTTTTTATTTATCAATCTTGTTGCATGGATCCCTGCTGAGGAAATACCTCTGGGATGTGAAACATGTCATTGTTGATACATATACACATAATATGAGTCATATCATAGTAAATATATACATATTTTACAAATACAAGAAATAATAATAAACATACATTTTTGCAACTGAGTTTTGCAAACGTCATAATGAGTACAATTAATTATTTTCTTCAAATTCTTGAATGGAGTAGAAGGAGTTGCCAATAAGATAATCTCTAAGTTTTTGTTTGAATACATCTTTATTATCTGAAAGCTGTTTTATACGATTAGGTAGTTTATTAAACAGATGTATCCCAGAATAATTAACTCCTACACGGAGTATGAAGACGTGCTGCTTACGAAAGGTCTGGAAAAGTGCGGTAGTAACACCAGTCCATAAAGGAGGGTCAGCAAATAGGATTCAAAATTACAGGCTGATTAGCTTTATATCAGTGGTAGGTAAATTGATTTACAGATTGATATGCAACCACGTCAGAAATTTCCGTGAGTAAGTAAACTGGTTTGCAAATCGGCAACATTGTTATAGGGAAGGACATTCATGTCAAGTTAAGTTATTAGGATATATGCACGCTACTTCACATAAAATAGACAAACGAGGCCAATTTGATGGTGTAGCATTAGATTTTTCCAATCCATTTGATACAGTGGGCCATACAATGGTGTTAATTAAGATAAAAACGCTACTGGAGTGGATGAAAAATTAATATGCTGGATAGAAATTCTATAAATTCTAGAAAGAAATCGAATAGCTAGGTATGAAATATATAAGTTACAATGGGAGTACCGCGGGTAATGTATTAACACGCAGCTATTCTAATAAATGATTGTGTTTATGGTTTATAGTTTGTAGTTAATATAATGGTGCACAATAGTATCAAAACGATACTGGGTGACCTGGGCAGGTGAACTGGGTAGGTCAACGTGGAATGAATATTGTAATGTCCCTTGCTGACGGGAAATTTATGCGTTTGAATTCCACGTTTCTTTGGCATCGGCGAGAGCCAGGTGAGTCATACCTGCGCTGAAAGACCGAACGATTTATGGCAGGCCGTAAAGTTAAAAGCTTTACACATTCAATGAAATTCAAAGGACAGTATAGGGACTGTGCCGAAATGAGGATTTCCTGGTACAGTAGAAAGTTGAAACTAGAGAAACGATGCTTCGGAGAAAAAGTCAGGTTGCAGTTCGCCTCTGTTGGGAACCAGCGAATCAAACTGTCTTACGAACTTTTAGAAACCATAAGTTTTTTATGTTGCATGAGGAGCGCCAATGAAGATAGTGGACGACCCGCCAAACGCTGCAACTCGCTGAAATTTCCCGCGTCTGCTAAAACTCGGGAGCCTGTAAGTTTTCAAGGGAGCGAACAAGCGGGAGAGAAGACATTCTGTTTCTGGCCAGCAAACAATCCGCACCGGCTCACCACGGGAGATTGCCGGAGAGCTGCGGGGAGCTACCTCGCCAAGTGACCTTCGCCCAGCTGATCAACAGGGTCTATGAGATGTATAGACACTCTTGCGTCATTCAACCCTAGGCAACGCTCTGAGATGAGAATCATGCTCTAAATTGTTCAAAAGAAACTTTTAATATTCAGTTCTGTTCAATAAATCAATCAGTTTTATATTCAAAGAAAATAATAGGTGTTGTAAACCCTGCTTTCAATAAATTCCTTTCCAATCAATCAGTATAATATTTGAATAGATGAAGATTTGTGTTTTTTAATGGTATTTTAAAATTACAATTGCTTTGATTAAAAGTATTTCAGAATTGGAATGTCGCTTCTCTCGGATAGAGAACACTTCCATTCTTGGCACCTACCCGGGATTAATTTTGCAAACTTAATTTATTAATTAATGCATCTTATTTTATTTTATTCTAATTTTAATAACGTAACAAACGAGACGTTACAATATATATACCAAGAATCTCAGATTATTAGGTACACAAAATAAAAACTTAAAGATTGTTATAATTACCGGGTGGAGAAGGAATTGGTTGCTGAAAACCTGAAGTGTAAATATCTTGTCATGACGCTTGACAGCAAACTCAATTTGGCAGTACACTTTCGGCAGGTGGTAGCAAAAGGTTTAAAAATGCTTCATTTACTGGAGACGATGAAGAGATGTACCACAGTGAAAGAATTGAGTTACGCAACTATGGTCATATCATCGATTGAGCTGAGTGGATTTGTATTGGACCCATATTTTTAGTATCAAATACAGGAGTTTGATGGGGTGCTAAAAAGAGGGCAGCAAGATATGTTTGTGGAACTTACTGCATAGCATGATCACTTGATCAGTAACTGACTGGTAAAGAGACTGGTTTAGGAGTTATTGGAAGTCAGGAGAAGTTTCGAGAGAGTGCTGCAAGTGTACAAGGCGTATACTGATCATGAAGGTTAGAATGAATTGATAGAAGAATTAGGGATGGCGCAAGGAAGGGGCAACATGACCATTAGCATAAGCCGCCAATCGATTTCAGGCAACTATCATAAAAACCTTCTTTTCTATATTTAGGAGCCACGAATTTGAATTATTTACCAGGGAAGTGCTAAAAATTTACAAAAAAAAAAAAAAAAAAAAAAAAAAACGCTGAAAAATTAAAATTTTTAAAGGGTAAAGATATGGAAATTGATGCTGAAGCATACGTTCCTTAGCAATTAAATTAGATTAATGTTCTCTAATGACAACTATTCATAATTAAACCTTTGATGCACTGTCTATTTTGTTTTCCAATAAATTACATATTTGTTAACTTTAGTAATGTCACACTTGGAAATAATCAACGACAGCAACTGATTTAATTATTTAATTTGCACCTTTCATGAGGAAATTAACTGTAGATTTAATACGAATGTAAGATATCGCTGGAAATACAGCGCTCAGTAATATCTTTCGCAACACGTGACTGATCACACCACAAACCACTGCTCGAAAAAGTAGTCCGCTGGCGTTGCAAAACCAGCATAGTTCTGATATTTATGTTTATCAACAAAAAGCATTGAACTTACCCCAATACATGGCCACACGTGTTTCATTTTATAATAGCTATTAACACTGTCTCTGATTAACAGTAATTGATATCACGTGATTAGTAACAGTTTAATATCGTTGGTCGTAATCCAGAGAAGTCTGACTCACGTCTGTGACTGCTTCTGCAGGCGAGTTGCTGTATAATATTCAAACTTCTTTGTTACTACTTGTGTTCGGGCACTTGGCTTGGCAGGTCAGAATTGTATTGTTATATCCTATATCCTCAAGAAATGTGTCCCCTTCGCCACCGTTGCTCCTTCTGCAACGGTAAGTAATTAATTCATTTCTTTAAGATTCTTATACTACCTAGAAGCTTTTCTTTCCTTCTTTCCTCAATGATTTTGGTGTAACCATACAGTGTAAATAAATGTTACATAGTTTGGTACTATTATTGACAAAACATATAATTAGCTAAGGTGAATATTTGGTTGGGACTGCCTCTTTCTCCACCCATCCGAAACTGGTACTAACCTGTTAAAATTTTTATTAACTGCTTCGTTATAATGTTCTCTTCACGTTTTGCCCTCTCTTTTTCGGAAAAGCCGCCACAAATTAATTTTAAAATGCCGAAGTGATTGGTGACACTAACGATCGCGATGTTTCTGGTCAAGGTGGTGTAGATATCGTTACATTAGGAACTATCAATCTGTAATGACGTCATGAACATTTAATTAAAATTTAATTTCCATAGATCGTGCGGAAAGTTTACATGGGTGGGGTGGGACTTTCTCCACCAGCGAAATACTGGTACTGACCTTTTGAAATTTGGATTAACTAATAATAACTAAATTCCTACTGCCTTTTGCTGTAACAAAAACATTCTGTGCCAGGCTGCATTTTAACCTAACCACTATCCCCGCTGATATTGCCGCTATAAAATCAAACGACACTATAACACATTTCGAGTAGTAGCAACATTTTCTAAATCAGGATTTATAATTAGCGTAGTATAAATTATCACAATTAATTTCATCATACACCTTCAGTATGAACTGCAACTGGAATAAAGCACGCGCAATAACATAGTGACTGTATAGCGATGTAAATTGTGATAATTTATACTACGCTAATTAGAAATCCTGATTTAGAAAATGTTGCTACTTTTCGAAATGTGTTATAGTGTCGTTTGATTTTATAGCGGCAATATCAGCGGGGATAGTGGTTAGGTTAAAATGCAGCCTGGCACATAATGTTTTTGTTACAGCAAAAGGCAGTAGGAATTTAGTTATTATTAGTTAATCCAAATTTCAAAAGGTCAGTACCAGTATTTCGCTGGTGGAGAAAGTCCCACCCCACCCAAATAAGCTGCTTTCACGAACGCTGTGTTAGTGACGACGTGTATCGCGAAGTGAACTATGAACTCTCTAGATCGTTTGCGGATCGAGCACATCCTCACTGAACCAAGTAGTTATTGTGCCATTGGTCTGAAAGTTGGTACACATCTCGTTTGCTCCACTGGCAATTACACTACACATCTAATTTTTTGGTACACGAATTTTCAATTGTTTCGATGGTCGAGGTAAACTTTCCGGCAAAAATAAACTGCTAGTTTATTTTCGAGGTGAACTCGTCATCTCATGGAAGTAAAAATAAATACTAAAATCCTTTTGCCTTATGCTGTCCCAAGGATTGTCAGTTGACATTCTGATCCAGGGGTCATTAGAATTTAAACACGTTCACTAAAAACTGCTGTTTCAATTTCATAATTTTTAAGCAGCCGCAAGCGTACATTCTCTGTGTCCCGATACCTGTATTAGACAGAATCGATTCTATAGCTCGCCTTTATAAATAAATAAACCCAACGTGTCAGAAAGCAAATATTATAACACGCACTGCAAATTTACGAGTGGTTTGATGAGCTCTCAGTTCACACTAATCGTCTACTATAACAGACAATCTCACTCTCTGGGAAATTTGATACATTTCAGTAATATGATTTCTATGACTAAACGAAACTGTTTAGGTTGAAATTATCCCTGTACCGACAATTTTTATGTTATTTTAGCAGTGCTGATAGCATTTAGCAGTTGCTCAACCTTTCATATTTCGATATTTTAAATTAAATTTCTAGCGACTTTTCCTCAATGTATGATCGCAAAACGTAAAGAGGACATGTTGCCGAAGCTACTGATGTAAATTTCAACAGGGTAGTACCAGTTTCTCGAAGGTTACCAAAGTGGTGCAGTTCCCACAATTTCCTTTACAATAGTTGGTGACGGCATAAATGTCAAAACCCTTAAAGACTTTTTCTGGCTTGTTAAAATTCGAAAAAATATCTTCTTTAGGATGTATATGAATGTTTTCTTGAACATATTTTCAGAGTCTGAAAGTTATACTCTGGAAGCATTTCAACCAAACAAAAATTCACATAAACAAAGAGAATTTGGATCCTTGTAATCCCTGGACCAAAAGTGTTCCATTAACAATTAACAACAGTACTAATACTTTCATGTTTTTACTATTCAGTCAACTACTAGGTTGGCAGACAAAGGAAATTACAAGATCATCTTGTCTTGGAGTTTACAGTCTTCCTCACATGATCATAATAATAATGGATTAAGTGTGATGCAGCATATTCTACAGTACCAAATTCCAATAAATACACTTTTGCAATTTACAAATTTCAATTCAAACTCTTTCTCTATGTTTGAGGTAATTTGTTCACCATAATACACAGTAATTTATTGCAGTCTCTAACTCTTGTGTTTCTTTTTTTTTTTTTTTTAACTGTTTAACGTCTCTTAACAGCGAAGTCTTTAGAGACGGGAAGGAATGGGCGGGGCAGGAATGGGAAGGAATTCGGCCATGACCTTTTGTAGGAAGCATCCCGGCATTTGCCTGGAGTGATTTCGGAAACCATGGAAAACCCAAATCTGGGATACCCGGACGGGGATTCGAACCGGCGTCCTCCCAAATGCGAGGTCAGAGCAGAGCGTTAACCGCTCTCCCACCACGCTCGGTATTCATTCCTAAAAGTTCGGTTTTTATTACTGGATGAAGTTATGATTGCACATAATGTTATAACGTTATACAAGAGGATAGATAATTTCTTGATGACTCATAGTGATTTTATACACCTAACATGATTTATACTTTATTGATTAGAAGGCATTTATTTGTAGTTGCTATACAGCAACTTCTACCGAGCTTAGTCACATATACAGGAGTTTTTATAAAAAACTTTCGTAAAGAGAAAATAATGTGCCAAAAATTAGAATTAAAATAATTTGAGGCTGTATTCTTAACTTTACTTCCATCGTTAATTCATTTATTTTCGTTCCGGTATTTTGTCTAGTGACATAAAATTTGCAGGTTTATTGCTGTTATAATTGTAGGTATATTTATTAAAGACTGCTGAAAGTTATTGATTTCTGTCGGGTACCTATATTATTAATCTCTCTGTCTCTTATAAGTTCTTCAGAATAGCATACATTATTTTTAGATACGGTATTCTGTCTCAATTTGCTAAACAAATTATATTCTTTAATTACATATATTTCATAAAGTGTCTCGATATGACATCAACGTTTAATGATTAACTAGCGCAAAATTTATTACAATGCATAAAAAAGAATTGAGCGCTATTAAGTAAGTTTGAAACGCTTGAAGGAGTCTAGTTATACGAGGGGAAATGATGAAGTAAGATCGTTTTAATAATCTTAAACTGTCTCTATAAGTAATTTCATAAGCTTTCAACCATTTACTGTAGGAATATGAAGTTTTTTCAATTAAGATAGGACGTAGTATGGGTTGGTATTGATTATTATTATTATTATTATTATTATTAAATATAACAATAACTTATATGTAACAAATATTATTATTTAGCTATACAACCTTTTATGACAAGTTTCATAATTTTTAATTATTTCCTTAAAAATTATAGTATTGTTATTAAATTACATAGTCGTCTGTTTATTAAACAACAATACACATTTGAGTTAAATGAAATAAAAGGTTACATGAAAAGTATTACTTAGAGTTTATAACAATCTTTTCAGTCACATGTAACTGAACTCCAATCAATTTTTACTAGCAACTTGTGGATAATAGTTTCAGCTATGCAGATTATGATATCGATATATTGTTACTGCAAAGCCAATAAAGACATTCGGTGGCATGAAACTGAAGTGTGAGACGCGGTGGTTAGTGTATTACTTGTCCTGGCATGTATGAATCATCTCGCGCGCAGTTCTCTTGGTTTGAACCATACACTTGTGCAGGCAAGATGGGGATTTTTCCAACCGAGTGTCCAGAGCAGGTAGTGAGTTGACGTTTGGAATTAGGTGTCTTCTGATGTCAGTCCTGATACTTGCTGTACACTTCAAAAGAGCGGAGGCTATTACATACATTCGGTGTTCCTGTTTATACGGAAATTATGAGCCCATGTATGAGTCACTGGAGCTCGGTGGCTCACTACAACACTCAAGTCACCATTGATTTAAAGTACATCTGCCGACTGAAGATCGACTTGTGCTCTTCCACTAGGAAAGCAGAGTCTGGAGTGTACAAAGTCACTCGAACCTTCACACACTCGAGACTTTCATCATCTTCCAAGTATGGCTCTTGCGTCTTCTGCCACCATTCTGCTGCTTGCCACGCTTCTTCGACGACGTATTTGAGACATGAGGACAGAAATACTCATAAAAATAGCGTCGCGCGGAATTTTTACGTCGGTGATTGGTTCCAAAGGTGTCCTCTTTCTCAAAAAGCTATCGTATTGGTTTGAATCATATTCTGGTGTCTCATAAGAAACCGCTGCATTTCGGAAATATTCGTGACGCGAGTCTCAGAAAGTCCCGGGGTAGTGAAATGTAAAAGGCCGGACAAACACCTTCCTTCGGATATCACCAGAAAGCGACTTCTACAGGTATTACAGCCTCGTCACTGACAACCAAGTGGTGCCTTTTGTTCGGCTACCTTCACTCTGGGGACGGACAGCAGCAGGTAGGAGACATCCCGTTACTCGGAATGTCTGTCGCCTCCTTCGGCTACTGTAGCTACGAAAACTCAATACTAGCAAAATTCTTTCTATTACTGTTTGCACGTAAATATCAAACCGTATACAAATAATGATAATTAATTGTGCAGAATGACCCATTTTGGTGATTTTTTTCTGCAATGCCAATTATTCATAAAAACATTAAAAACTATTGTAGCACACTTATTACATATATATATATATATATATATATATATATATATATATATATATATATATATATATCAGTTTTTATTAAAACCCTGCATGACCAGTGTGTAATGTTGCTTTGTCTTGCAGAGATTTCCTGGCGCTGTGTTCCAATGGAAGTATACTGGCAGCCATAAGAGCCGAATGTGTTTCACGCCCATTAGATACAGTTTCGTCTGTGACCAGGAATCTCTGAGGTTTATATTCAGTGCACCATATATGCGATGTGATATGTGAGCCTCTACAACAAGTTGTCGAGAAGTTGCGGACTCGTTCAGAAGCTGGCATGCACCCAGAGGAAGATCACGAAAACGATAATGCAGTGCCCCTCGCATGTCTTATGTTGCTTTGTTTCGCCGTAGACTTGTCTATTTACTTTTTTTTAAGATATCTAATAAATAACTAAAACACGAATTGTTTGTTTGCTAAAATAAAGTAAATCTAAATGGATGGTGTCGTTTTACATCGGGAAGCTTTCAAACATTGAATTGAGCTCTCGAAAGGGACTCCATCAATTAATCTTCGTTACTAGGCTTGTCTAATTATGGGTGGATAAAACAATGATCACTCTCTTTCTTAATTTTGTCGTGGGTATTCTTATAAACTGGTAAGCTAATGTGAACAGAGTAGTTTAATAAACATACGGAAGATTTGAAAATGTTTTATCCCCGGAATGGTGATATACAAATCCACCATTGTACAAAGCAGGATGAAGGCGTTAACTCCATAGGTTGAAGACGCTGCCTATGAACTCATTCACTTGACATAAACTATAATAGAATTTATGTGATCTAAAGCTACATCTACACTCTGCAGTTAACAAAATCATAGGTGGCTGAGGGATCTTTACACCAAAGCTAAACTGTACTTTGTGCTTTCCAAACCCAAACAGCACGAGGGAATAAAGAATTCATGTACAAGTAAGCATCAGTATGGCACCTTATTTCTCTAATCTTATCTCTCCTGTCATTGCGACCTAAATGGATTCGTCGACGAAGTATTTCATTGTACTCTTAAAATGAAAAATAGATGTTCACAAGTTTGGCAATAATTTCAAACGAAACCGACGTTATCTGTCTCCTGGACATTCCCAACACAATGTATCCGTTCTGTGACGCTTTCGTTAGGGCCAAGGCAAGCGGGTACAAAACATGCAGCTCTTCTTTGTACTTCCTCTGTCACTGACCCTAACAGAATACAACCAACCTGAACAAATTGCACACAGCATATCAACATCTCTGTGATGTGTGCTGCTGTGCGAATAAAATGTTTAGACTGGAATTGTATAGCAAATCAAAAATGTTTCCGTAACAGAAAAAATATCCGAAAAGCTACTTATTGTATAAAAAAACAGTTTATTGACATCTCAGGGATACTGCTGCTGCAATCTGAGGACTTGACTTGGCTCCGAACTGTTTGATACACGTGACCACTTTAAGCATCAAATTCCAAAAAATTCTTTCTTAATTTAGGATTTTATCTAATTGGAGACCTTAATCTCTAAAATGATATGACATTTATCGATTTTGGTTAGGTATCGAAGGAGATAAATGGCTCGTAATAATAATAATAGTAATAAAACATGTTGTAGAAATAATATTGATACTTTTGCCCTTTAAGAGTCAAATTCCAAAAAATTCTTTTTATAAAATATGGTGTGACCAAAGCGGACACCTTGGCCTTTAAAATGATACCTCATTTACCGATTTCGGTTAGGCATCAAGCAGGGTAAAAAAAAAAAAAAAAAAAAGATTTTAGAAATGATGATATTTTTGCCCCATAAGGTTGTGGCGGTTTGGATAGGGTGGGGAGGTAAGGGTGAAAACCTGTTACTTCTTTTTATATGATTAAAAGAAACCTTAGGCCGCTAATTTATTTGGTACTCAAATGGCGTACAGGCGAGGCTTATTTATCGTTAACATTGACACATTGAAATATGATAAAAAGAACTATGCAAAGCCTCTTCTTACAATTGCCAACACATATTAACAAATAAACAAAAGCATCAAAATACAACCACCTTTAAATTAATCTTGAAACAAACTCCCAATGTCAATTGGCAAGCAAGAAAGCTACACACTTGATTTGTTTAAATGAAAGCTCCCTTCACAATGATAGGGGAACCATAAATCAAACACAGTATTGGCATCAACTGTATTCAATCTCAAATGCCGGGCGCCAGGATAATTTATATTATCCACCAAGTGTGGCTTTAAGAAAGTCTGCCCCAGCTAGCTCAATATTTGGGGGTGCGAGAACTCCTAATCATTCAGTGGCCGTTACAGGGCTGTACTCAATGACCGAATAAAAGTACCACACTGCACTTGTAGGATGATTACCGTGACGGCGATGTATTTCCCGCGACGGCGGAAGTACTATAGCCCCTTGGCTATAGCGGACAAAGCACCACGTCCGTGCAAACGCAATGGATGCGTGCACAGTGACCTCACTGTACAACACGCTTATTAACCCTCAGGTTCGAAGCCAAGAGCGATCTCCAGCTTCGGCAGATCCGCTCCTTCTCCTCTGAAGGCTCGGAACCAAGTCCTCTCTCCAGCGTCCGCCGGAAAAAGCCTCCTCTTACACTCGTGGTGTACATGAAAAAAAATACACCATCGTTACAAAATGCAAAGGAACGTCTCTGTCGATTGGTTCTGCCATTTTTAAGCTCCTCCCTTCGGCTGTCACGATAGGCGAACCTTGTCTTCCTCGACTCGGGTGAACTCGGGATAGCCTCGGACATTTCCGTCACCTGTGACCTCCGAAATTCCCCGTTCGTAAAACTTGGGCTCGGGTAGTTTGTTCACCTTAGTTTACCGTTTCCCCGGAGCTAAGGGATTATACGCCTGACCGACTGCGTGAGAAGGGTAGCTGGTGTCCATTGTCCCTGGCCGCCGCCAGGCTGCCGCGACCTTCTGGCGCGTCTGGCTCACGTGCCACACACACACTGACAACTCTTTCCGATAATTTCTCTCTATTCTTTTTATATATATAAATATGCAAAAATATATATATAAAAATGTACGGAATGACCCATTTTTGGTCATTCTGCTACATATGCCACCCAGTTAATTTTAAAATTATTGTCTAATACGATAATTTTAATACAATAACCATAATTTCAATGTACTTAATGATCTGATACAATCATTTATAGTTAAAAATATTTGAAGCTTTGGTTTTCACTCTATCCCTTTCGCTCGTGATTATAAAATCAAGTTAATTACTCTGCAAGGAAATTACACGCGCTGCGAATAGGAATTGTTCCGGCCATTTTCTTACAAAGGATTTACATGTAGCCTGAAGCAGAGCCTTAGCGAGAACCAATCATTCTTAAATCTATACACAAATAGCTATAGATAAAATAAGAAAAACACAGACTGAAACATACAGGAAAAAAAACATGATAAACATAATATAAAAAAAATGCACATGAAGTTACTGTTGTTATCTCTCAAACAAGTTAAAATTGCAATTACTGCAAATGGCGAGTAAACCTCAATTTTAAGCTTCATGCCCGAACTTGTCAACTTTTCTGCGTGTGTTCATGACGCTTCTACCGCCAATGAATGCCAGATTAAAGAACGATATGAAACCAACTGAAATAAAAATCAACATTCCTTTTAACTGAAGTTAGTATCAAAGATAAATCACCTTAACATGAACAGTTAGCTGAATTATTGAACTCATCCCGTGAACAAAATGTTTCCATTTAGCCTTTACAAATGCAATCAACTGTAACTTACTCCCCTTTGACCTTGCTCAACCGTTAACAAAATAACAGCAAAGTGTCGCGATAACTCGCCAGTGTTCCTGTAATCATTCAACTTAGGATTCCTTATTCCTGTGATGACCAGCACAATTTGAAAAACTCTTTCCGGCAAGAATTTCGTGTTCTATGGGCATTATTCACGGCAAGTACGCCACCCTTTAATAGACACACAAAAAAAGGAAGCTAAAACATGTTGGCAAGATAACTTTAGATCTTTGACCAACTACAGACAAAGCGACACCGCGCTCGCTGCAAGCTTCTGCCCAGAAAAATACCATGTAACAACCTAGCGGTATAAACGTTACATCGACCTGATTCATCACAAAACGTTGAAATCTTTTGGTTTATGTCACAGAATATTCTTGGAAAGCATATCACAACATGTGTGTCGCCGTTAGATGAATTCTGATCGCGAAGATAAGAGGTTGGGAGCAACAACAGCGTTACATTTTACCTGCGACTGCATATCAATTTTTACGGCACAGGAAATCATTTAAAATTTCAGGACTTTATCCAATCACGTCCACTTCAACATCGTGAAAGTCAATTTGACTATAAAAATTTCACGTGGGCAAAATATAAAGTTCGGAAATGTTGATTCAGCACCTGGTTTCCGAATGCGGATTTCATTCTATCTGTAACCAGCAAAAACATATGTTCCATACAATGAGCAACCGGCGAATAAGCCTTTCAGTCTTTGCTCG
Source organism: Vandiemenella viatica (assembly GCA_031002005.1). NCBI lineage: Eukaryota > Metazoa > Arthropoda > Insecta > Orthoptera > Morabidae > Vandiemenella > Vandiemenella viatica. The sequence goes on along the minus strand of CM061920.1, from coordinate 254,358,711 downwards.
TTAATGGGTAGGTCCCATTGAAGAGGCTGCTTCTACCTGAGGGGACCCTCTTACCAAACAAAGGCTCTCCTGTAGTAGCAGTTCTGGGAATATCTGTGTCAGGTGTTGTTCCGAACACGACCAACCTTAACGGTATCCGCGTTTAACAACTTTAAGTTTGCATCCACAACATCTGCGCGACACAGCTTCCTTTTGCTATTAATCTATTTATTTGTTATACAAAATTTAAATTTATATTTACATCTCAAAACTATTCAACTAGAATTCCCGGTTACAAACTGTACAAGCACCTGTACATTTTTGAACCGATAGTGATAATTATTGCTCGGCTGGGAGTTCGGGTCGAGCTTCTACTACCGTGACCGCATTCATTTCGGACCCGTCTTTACGAGATTGCCCGTTATTTTCTCTGTGGCCTTCATTTTTCCACGGAACACGTCCGTCTTGTTGGTAGGGTTTTCCGTCGTTTCCCTTCCAACGCTTGTTTCGATGATCCTTTCCTTGTTTTGAATAGTCACCGTGGGAATTTAGTTCCGACTCCTTTCGCCCCGAATCTTTCTCATCCCGCGTTTTAGCGTTCATTGCCCGCTGACCAATGGCATCCAAATTCTTCAAAGTATCCAGCAACTCCGGAATGGTGCGAATCAGCACAGGATTTATATGAGCCTGTACGTGAGGACTGAAATGCGTGACGACCGCGTCAATAAATTCGCCGTCTGACATGGATACGTCAAAATACCTCGACTGTATGACCAGTCTCTCGACGTAATTTTCCATCGAGTCGTTGACCTGCGGGTCATATCTGCTCTGATGAAGTTTTAGCCTTGCCTGATTCTGTATTTTTGTGGACCAGAAAGTCCGTAAAAATAACTCTTTGAATTCATTGTATGACATACCCGGTTGGTAAGCTAGCAACAGCCATGGGCGGTCCGTTTCAAAGAAAGAATGTTCAATGATCAGCAATTTCGCTGTTTCCGGCACTCCCTTTATATCAAAATACCTGTCAAGCTCAGAAATATATGCTTTTGGATTGATATTTTTACGTGAGCCAAACCGTGGAATCTTTAACTCGACATTGCTGACAGCGTAATGTCGACACGTTGCATTTATCGATCCACCACTCGCGCAAGAATCATTTAAGTTGTTTATTTTCTTTTCAAATAAGGATAACTTAGATCCTGTATCCTGTACAAACTTTTCTTGTGAAATCTGAAGCTCTTTCTGACCGTCTTTAATCTGTTCGATTGAACCAGACAGAACTTCGATTTCAGTGTTCACTTTCGTGAACTTAGCCTCGGTTTGGTCCTTGACTGAATGTACAAATTCGGAAATTTGTCCGAGGTTCGCACTGCTTTCAGCTCGGGTTCTTTCAACTGACTGGTTAGTAGACTCTAAACGTTTACATAACTCATCATTTGAATTTTTCAGTGAGTCACAAGTTTCAGCTAATTTATCTGTGGTCTGGGACAAACTATTGACGTCCGACCTAATGCTAGCTTTAAAACTCTTCACTTCTTCCGAGATCTGCCCTTGAAAGCTGGACAATCGTTCTTCAACCATCCTGAGAGTAACCTCATGCTTCTTGTCAAGTGCATCGATTTTCTCTGACAACTCATCTTTTACGCCAGACAACTGTGACTGCATTTGTGCTAGAAATGCCATGATATCGCCCAGTTGTATGTTTTGTTGTGGAACTGGTGTAGTGTTTTCTGGATTGTGGGTGTTTTTAGCAATGGGTGGAACTGAGATATGGTGTGACCAAAGCGGACACCTTGGCCTTTAAAATGATACCTCATTTACCGATTTCGGTTAGGCATCAAGCAAGGTAAAAAATAAAAATAAAAAGATTTTAGAAATGATGATATTTTTGCCCCATAAGGTTGTGGCGGTTTGGATAGGGTGGGGAGGTAAGGGTGAAAACCTGTTACTTCTTTTTATATGATTAAAAGAAACCTTAGGCCGCTAATTTATTTGGTACTCAAATGGCGTACAGGCGAGGCTTATTTATCGTTAACATTGACACATTGAAATATGATAAAAAGAACTATGCAAAGCCTCTTCTTACAATTGCCAACACATATTAACAAATAAACAAAAGCATCAAAATACAACCACCTTTAAATTAATCTTGAAACAAACTCCCAATGTCAATTGGCAAGCAAGAAAGCTACACACTTGATTTGTTTAAATGAAAGCTCCCTTCACAATGATAGGGGAACCATAAATCAAACACAGTATTGGCATCAACTGTATTCAATCTCAAATGCCGGGCGCCAGGATAATTTATATTATCCACCAAGTGTGGCTTTAAGAAAGTCTGCCCCAGCTAGCTCAATATTTGGGGGTGCGAGAACTCCTAATCATTCAGTGGCCGTTACAGGCTGTACTCAATGACCGAATAAAAGTACCACACTGCACTTGTAGGATGATTACCGTGACGGCGATGTATTTCCCGCGACGGCGGAAGTACTATAGCCCCTGGCTATAGCGGACAAAGCACCACGTCCGTGCAAACGCAATGGATGCGTGCACAGTGACCTCACTGTACAACACGCTTATTAACCCTCAGGTTCGAAGCCAAGAGCGATCTCCAGCTTCGGCAGATCCGCTCCTTCTCCTCTGAAGGCTCGGAACCAAGTCCTCCTCTCTCCAGCGTCCGCCGGAAAAAGCCTCCTCTTACACTCGTGGTGTACATGGAAAAAAATACACCATCGTTACAAAATGCAAAGGAACGTCTCTGTCGATTGGTTCTGCCATTTTTAAGCTCCTCCCTTCGGCTGTCACGATAGGCGAACCTTGTCTTCCTCGACTCGGGTGAACTCGGGATAGCCTCGGACATTTCCGTCATCTGTGACCTCCGAAATTCCCCGTTCGTAAAACTTGGGCTCGGGTAGTTTGTTCACCTTAGTTTACCGTTTCCCCGGAGCTAAGGGATTATACGCCTGACCGACTGCGTGAGAAGGGTAGCTGGTGTCCATTGTCCCTGGCCGCCGCCAGGCTGCCGCGACCTTCTGGCGCGTCTGGCTCACGTGCCACACACACACTGACAACTCTTTCCGATAATTTCTCTCTATTCTTTTTATATATATAAATATGCAAAAATATATATATAAAAATGTACGGAATGACCCATTTTTGGTCATTCTGCTACAAGGTTGAATTTAAAGAAAGTTCTTTCTTAAAATATGATGTGTCCCAAAGCGGATACTATAATATTTTAAACGATACCACGTTTATCGATTTTGGTGAGATATCAATGGAGATAAATGGCTCGTGATGGAAAAATGCGTTGTAGAAATGTTAATACTTTTGCCCTTTAATGGTCGAATTTTGAAAAACTGCTGTTTTAAAATATGGTGTAACCAACCGAAGATCTTACGAAGACCTCAGTCTTTAAAATGATACCTCGTTTATCAATTTTGTTTAATTATCAAGGGAGATAAATGACTCGAGAAATAAAAACGCATTTTACAAATACTGATATTTTTGCCCTTAAGAGTTAAACTAAGAAAAGTTCATTCTTATGTGACCATAGCGGAGACCTTAATATTTTAGAATGATGCTTCATTTATCTATCTCGATTATACAAAATGGAGATAAATGGCTCGTGACACAAAATGCATTGAAGAACCAATGATACTTTTTCCCTTTAAGGGTTCAATTCCAAAAACAAAACAAAAAATCTTTCTTAGTATATGATGTCACCAAAGCTGAGACACTAATCTTCATGATCCGACTTCATTTATTGATTTCGGTTCTATATCCAAGAAGATAAATGGCTCGGGACATAAAAAAAGGATTTTAAAAATATTGTCATTTTTGCCACTTAAGGGTCGAATTACGAAAAATTAATTTCTTAAAATATAATTTTACCACGGCGGAGACCTTACTCTTTAATATGATACCTCATTTATCTATATCGGTTAGGTATGAAGGGAGGTAAATGGCTCGTGACACAAAAAGGCGTTGTAGAACCCCTTTAAGGGTTGAATTCCAAAAAAAAAAAAAAAATCCTTAATATATGATGTCACCAAAGCCGAGACATTACTCTTCATAATCCAACTTTATTTAACGATTTCGGTTAGATATCTAGGGAGGTAAATGGCTCGAGACACAAAAAAAGCATTTTAAAAATATTGACATTTTTTCCGCTTAAGGGTCGAATTACGAAAAATTAATTTCTTAAAACATAATGTTACCACGGCAGAGACCTTACTCTTTAATATGATACCTCACACAAAAATATTGAATTTTTGCCCTTTAAGGGTCGTATTACGAAAAAATACCTGTCTTAAAATATAATGTTACCACGGCGGACCTTACTCTTTAATATGATACCTCATTTATCCATATCGGTTAGATATGAAGGGAGCAAAATGTCTCGTGACACAAAAACGCGTTGCAGAAATGTTAATACTTTTGCCCCTTAAGGGCCGAATTTCGAAAAATTTCTGTCTTAATATTTGGTGTCACCAAAGTGGAGATCTTAATCTTTAAAATGATACTTCATTAAACGATTTCAGATAGGTATCCAGGGAGATAAATGACTCGTAACACAAAAAACAGCATTTTAGAAATTTTGTCATTTTTCCCCTTTAAGGGTCGAATTCTGAAAAAATCCTTTCTTAAAGTATGAGGGGACCAAGGTGGAGACCATAAGCTTTAATATGACACCTCATTCATTGATTTCGGTTCTGTATGAAAGGAGATAATGGCTTGTGATAAAAAAAACACCTTATAGAAATAATATATATGATTGTAGTATTGACAGTCAAGCAACGGAAGCTATCGATTTTGTTTCACCAACGCAGTGCTTGTTTGTGAGTGACTGATTTGCTGTTCTTGGCTAGGATTAGCTTTGCGTGGCTTAGTTCCCCGTAGTTTACTCGAACAGCTTGGCTTAGCGTAATGTTCCTGCGTCAGATTGGTTTAATGGATATCGGCACACTATTCACTCCGCGCAGTTCCTCTGTTACTGACTGCTTTCCTCTACCATTGCAAGGATTACAAGTGTCATCACATCTTCAATAAGCTTAAGTGCCTGGCAGGGGATAACATTAAATCCAAAGGGGGGGAAAAAAATAAAACTGACAATTCCTACTCCAAAAAAGATTTTTTTTTCAAAGAAATCTATTAGTATAATAGACAAGCTGTCACGCCTACGTCATGTCACGGGGTGACGTCAAGCTATGACGTTACGCTATGACGTCACGCTTTACGATATTATTTGTGGGAGTGCGCATTATTTAATAACATTTCCAAGCAACAGTGAATAAATTAACTTACAGAACACTGAAATAAAAGTATGTATTGCGTTAAAATCGATATATCAATCATTAGATGCTTATATTTACGTAATATTCTTTTGATATATTGAAGTATTCCTTAAATTCTTTGTCCATAGATATTGTAAGATGAAAACTTTGTTTATCAGTTTTTTCCCCATCTGACACACTCATCTTCAAATCAATGAAAGCTATATATCTCTTCCTGGTTTTCTCTGTATATCTCCTACTAATCATCCTCAGCACCTCTACTACATCTTATTGGCGGCACATCTCTTGGACCGAGCTCGCATTTAATAATATGTTTCCCGTAAAAGAAATCAGGCGTATTACCACATACTCTTCACCAGTTTAGCTATTCATTTTCGATAGGCACGAGTGCTGCTTAAGCAAAAATTTTAAGCTTACTCCATTTTTTATCCTGCTTATATCATCCGTCTATCAAGACCTCGCTGTTAGAGAGACGTTAAGCAGATAAAAAAAAGCTTATATCATAAGCTTGTCAATTGTTTGTTTTGTTTTTTTCTTCTCTTTCTAAAAGCGTTAGTAACTCGACAGGTTATATCATTTTTTCATGCCACCTTCCCATACTTCACAAACTCAGAGATTTCGATGGTACTGAAAGAAAACCAAATCTGGTAAGGCTGCAGGGATAGATGGAATATACCCAGAATTTCTAAAACATTGTGGTCTGCGAACATTAGATTGGATTTTCAAATTTTTCAGCAATATCCTTCAACGCAGTTAAGTCCCAAACTCCTTAAAAGAACCAAGGTAATAGTTATATTGAAACCAGGCAAAACTGGCTGCAGCCCAGAAGATAGCCCAGTAGCCCTTTCTGAGTTCATGCTACAAGCTGCTCGAGAAAGCTATTTACAACAGGATCTCAGAAAAAATTCTTAACTACATACCAACTGAGCAGGCAGGATTTTGAACCAAACTGGAGTTGCTGCGACCAAGTAATGGCGCTGACCAACCATATCAACAAGGCATTCCAAGATCGGAAAAAGACCTTGGCAGTGTTTGTAGATTTGACTGCAGCATATGACACAGTCTGGAGAAAAGGAATGATCCTGAAATACCTGAGGATTATCCCGTGTAAAACGATTAACTCTCTGCTGAATGACATGCTATGCAATCGAATGATTGAGGTTCACCTAAATGGGAACAGAAGCAAATCTTACAAATTAAACAAAGGCTACCGCAAGGATCTGTACTGGCTCGAATACTTTTCGACATCTACACCGCAGACTTGCCATCCACTACCTCTAGGAAGTTTATTCGCGCTGATGACATAGTCATAAAAGCACAATCTATTGACTTCAAAACATCTGAAGAAATTCTCGCAGCTGATCTTCACAAACTGAATGAGTTCTTCAACACCTGGCGCCTTAAACCGAATATAAATAAAACAGAGGTCGGCTCTTTTCATCTAAACAACAGACAAGCCCACTACAGACATCAAATAAAATTCAGAGACCAATTATTGAAGTAGAATCCTAATCCAAAATGTCTAGGCGTGGCTCTCGACCGGTCACTGACATATAAGTAACATATCGATAAAACAACGGCAAAAGTAAAAACTCGAAATAACATCATTCAAAAACTTTCAGGAACTGGTTGGGGAGCACATGCCGCAGATCTCAGAACATCAGCTCTTGCTCTATTATAGTCAATTGCTGGATACTGCAGTGCAGTATGGCTAAATGGCAGTCACACAAAAAAAGATCGACATTCAACTAAATGACACAATGAGAACAACATCTGGAACTGTAAAATCTACACCTACAGACTGGCCGCCTGCATTCTCTATCATCGCCCTACCACGTCTCAGAATACAAGCGGCTTTACAAAAGGAATGTCAGAAATGCTTAAGATATCAAAAATTTCCAATTCATCAGGACTCATCAGCTCCAAATAGAGTAAAATCTAGGTATTCAACATGGAAGTTTGGTCCAGAACTGACCCAAAATAACTTCAACATAGGTGAAGCATTGTGCGCTGAGTGGATCAATTCCAACCCTGACAAACATGCGCTAATCCAAGACCCTACACGACAACCTCCTGGATTCACCCTTCCTAGGAAAACCTGGATGGCACTGAACCGAGTGAGAACAGGCAACGGTAGATGCAACCACTGGATTTACTTGTGGATAATGATAGAGAACCCTTCTTGTGACTACGGTAACTACCAGCAAACCATTCACCACATCGCCATGGAATGCCCTCTTAGGAGATTCAGTGGTACAACACATCATATTCACGAAGCAACAACAGAATCAATTGAATGGCTGCAATCGTTGGAAAGCAGTCTGTTACAACATCCATGTTTAGTTCCATTTATTGTAATTCAATGTAGTTACTGTTTTTTTATTTCTTCTGCAATACGAAACAAAATAAATACTTAACTCTTGATACAAACATCAAAAATTGTATAAAAGAGGTGGAATCTCTACTTTTAGGATATTTTCACTCTTACCCATTGACTCTACTGTCATCTTCTACTTCTGCCTCCTCTAACTCATTTTCCCAATAATACAACAATTAAATATATTTCTTCCAATTTTTTCTTTTCTTTGTTGATTAATCAATTTTCCACCTGCTTTTTCATATTGATCCTATCTCTCTTCCTCTTTAAGCTTGACTCCATAGCTTTCTTGTACATAAGATCATAACAAAATTTTTCCAGTTTTTCTCTCATCGCACTTTTTCAGCAGTATTTATTCTATGGTTTAGTCGATCATTTTTCTCAATTCAGTCTTCTCTTGTATCCCGACATTTACACTTTAGTCTTACCTCCATATTCATTTGTTGACTTTATTACTCGCAAGACCTCTTTGCACCTCTTTTAAACAATACTTCATGTTTGTATCAATTTTCGTACATTGATACAACTCTAAGCCCAACAATAGTTTTTTATTGAAGAATTTTTCAGTTCCTCACTCCATCTTTCTTCTTTTAGCCTCTCCAGCTTCCAGTCTACGCAAATTCTCTTAAGTTCTCCAAATTATTAGATTATGGTATGGGAATATGTGTGCTATTATTTAAGTTTTTGCAATTTTCTTTCTGTTACCGTGTTTTTTGCTTTATTATAATACGACATTTACATTTGACATTGAGACACCCATCCTCTTTTCTTCCTCCTATTCTCAATCCAAGCGTTGCTAAATGTCATGTCATGTAATTTCTCTTTGTACAAATCTATAATATGTACTTTGACATCTTTCATTCCTTTCTTGTAAGTCACCCTATTTCTAATGATTTTTTTTCTCCTCGCCGATTGATTACATTTTAGTGAACCATTATAATCACGTGGGTATTATTTCTTTTAATTTTTCTTGCTTATTTTAACTTTCAATAAGGTAGATCTACTTTCTCATACATATACTCAATTGTTGAGGTAATTACCTCGATTAATACCACCTGTTTATATATATTTTAGTCTTAACATATTTACTCTTTCATTTATATTTTTCTTCTATTATATTAATCTTTATATTCTTTTCTATAATTAATTATGTTCAATCTGTCTTTTCTATTCCTCTTTCTTCTGAGTATTCCAGTCTGTGATGTCCACTCTCCATTTCTTCCACTCTTGTGGCATTGATTCTAAGCATGTTATCTTGTTTTCAATAATGTAAGGACCAATTATTATTTTCTCACCATCGTTATTCTTCTTTCGTGTTTCCATGCCATAAGCTGTACATCCACTTACAGAGGACGAGTCGACAAAAATCAAAGAAATAAGAAGTATAGAGGTGAAAACAAATATTAGTTTCCCATTCTATAGACAGTAAGTGACATGGAACCAGGCTTATGGATCTTTTCTTCCAATGTGGCTTCGCTGCCCCGACCACCTGGTGACGACGTTTTCAGTGATCGAAATGTATGGTAAGACTTTAGATCTGTATTTGAAACATTTTAACGTCAGTTTTGATTGACTTAAACGTTTAATTTTAGTTGCTAAATTATGGACAATCCCAGGATTATGATTATGGAAAAACCACCTACAAACGGTAATCATGACGGCCACTACACCACTCTCGATGTTTCACTGCATCTGTTGTACCTCGCCGGTTAAGTACGTCGTCGCTTTAATGCGCACTGCTAAACCTGTTTATATTTAAAAACCAAAAGTGAATGAAATATACCACGTTTTGGATCCAGCGTAAACCGTAAAATAGACCAAAAATATCACAACATTACCGAAGCAAGTTATCTTAATACAACCAGATGACATTATACTGAAGATAACTGTTTGTTGTTCAGACCATCATCTGCTTAGAAAATTTGTATATATACATATATATAAATAAATACACGCGTCGTTCAAGAGATAAACGCGAAGCAAACCCAATAATATAACACTGCCAAACAGACTGCACTGCTCTCCCTCATTTGTAAAGGCTGTTAAGAGAAAGAGAAAGAAATGTATAATAAACTTAAATCTTGAATCCTTCAGACTGCCTAAAAATTAACAGAAAAAACGATTCCTTAAGGTAGCCAATTACATTTAAATTGCATAGGTCTATAAAGGTACATGCCATAGTTCAATATGTTGAAATTTGATACGAAATTAAAAAAAAAGAACAATAAATCCACACGAGCTACCTAACGCAATTACAGAATTCTTCGGTGAAGATCTCAACTATAACAGCACTGACAATGGAAATTGAAACATATAATCAAGGCATTAAGACGATGGTGATGCCACTCCTTAACACTTTTTAAAACATACTTGATTTTAGTTTTGAAAGAATGGTTATAATTGCAGTAGTACGGCTGTCCCAGCTGAAGAAAAAATATCTCCACATTATTATACGCAAATGGGCAATTTGTATTTGCAGTAGACATTCCCCAGTGATCATAATAATACACCAATTGGATTTTAGAAGTTAAAACGGATAAATAGCAGCATGATCTACGGTCGAGGAAGATCTAATCCTGGGCGATATAATTATTATGATCACAGTAACTTACGATTATCTAGGACACACATTTCTTGTGAATGATAGAGACGGAAGGGAGATGTTGAATAGATAGTTTAGTGCTATATATATATATATTTTAACTAAACTGACTTCTCTGGAGTAAAATATATAATCAAATCTTTCAAGGATCGGAAGTATGGACATCGAACAAGTCAATAAAAGTAATCTATATGTATAAAGATGAATGTATGTATGTTTGTTGGTTTGTTTGTTCTTCGTAAAAATCCACAGTTTTTATCCGATTTCGACGAAAGTTTGCACACTTATCCTTTGAAACAAGAAGAAAAGCACTGTCTACATTCGGTTGAAAAATTTTCTGTATAAATGATACATGTTGTCTTATAATTTCAAAAAATTACTGAACGATGATAGACAGACGCGTAGGATGTGTAGGTCTCTGTACTGCCTTTCCATATAGCGGTCTGGTAGCTCAGTGGTTAAAGCGCTTGCTCACTGCTGTTTGGATCGTGGTGCTTGGTTCAAATCTCCGTGGAAGCTAAGATTTTTAAAAATTGTTTTTGATCGTAAGAGTCACGCCTGGGCCGTCGGTTATTCGGATTGAATGTTAAACTGTAGATGTCACAAATTTAGGGGTTCAATGCGAGGCAAACTGTAAGTAGTCTTGCAATGCTGTAGGTGTACACTTTTTTACGTTATAATGGTCCCTCAGGGGTTGTTCGCAGTCAGTGTGTGTGTGATCTGCAGGAATAATACTACAAATGCGGAAGTAAGTTTCTGTCTTTTTTACGTTTTAACGACTAAATGGCTATACCGATTTTGATGGAATTTGTCAAGAAAATCTGTAGAAAGGGCACAGGAGATATTTTTAGTTATAATTAACAGTTGTAGTCACGAAATTTTGAGAACTTATCGAATGGTGACAGAAATATGTTGCTAATTGATTCTCTTCAAGTGAGAGGTTCAACGGTAGAATGATACAGTGATAGCTTTCCTGTCATATTATGCCGACTCGATGTTGTGTGGGACAAATCGTTCGTTACCAACAACTTTCTATATTCAATTCTGGCAAAGAAATTCTTAATCTACGCGTACGAAGTAGCGGGTATCAGCTAGTGTCGTTATAAAATAAAAGACGTTGTAGTTTAAAGATTCAGTATTATGCTAGAAATAAAACGCAGTAAATGCCTTTTATTTTATTTCCTCATAGCTTTACGCCTCGTCAACGCTGATGTCTTTTGAGGTGAAGAAATTCGGCCATGGCCTTTATGGAAGACCCATACTGGAATTCGCATGGAGTGTGACCTCTGGAACCAGTGGAAAACAGAAGTCTAGATAGTTGGACGTGAATTTGAATACGCGTCTTCCGAAATACCGTTTGTCACATTCAGCGACCGGAGATCCGGCAAATATTATAACTAGGGTTCCGATCTTTATTTTAAAAAATAGAGAAATACGTATGCATCCAAATATGACCTTAGAAACTGGTAAATATGACCTAAAAATAATAAAATATGACCAAACATCTGAATTAATAAGACATTAAAGCATGCTGAATTATAAATAATTTATTTTATCTAGTAGTGTCTCTTTAATTTAGACAGTATAATTTGCTTCCGTGTAGTCACTGCAGCATTAGGAAATTAAATTTTAAATCACTTTGTTGAAGGCACTTTAATTTCGCATAATTTACAGAAAATAACTCTTTCGTCTGTACTTAAATACTCCTCTTAAAATTTCTTTACTTAACTCCCTAACTTCACACTTTCAGAAAATTTTGTTTCCGGCATGGCGGTACTCGGTGATCCACTGCAGATTAAACACTGACTGAGGATAATTTTCAAAATTAATTGACACAGTTCGACACAGGCATGATGCTGCTTTTGTATTGTCGAGATTCATATGCGGGCGGAACATTAACGATGAGAGAGTGACAATAATGTATAACTTTAATTCTTGACTGGTGAATTCTGACCAGTTCAGTGATAATTAGTGTTTTTTTTTTTTTTTCGTCCAATACACAACAGGAGTAAAATTCTGAGAATAATCATGTTAATTTATTCTCATCTAAAATTTCTAGTGAAAAATTAACAGTTTAGTAGGTACTGCAAATATGACCATAAATATTATCGTAATATGACAAAAAAACAGTAAAATGGCATAAATTTCTACTAAAAAATTAACAGTTTAGTAGTTACTGAAAATATGACCATAAATATTATCGTAATATGACCAAAAAACAGGTAAATGGCATAAATATACATTTATACGCTATATAAAAATACATTTAAAACAATCTAAAACTTTCAATCAGTGTTTAATTCCGCCGATACAGCTAAAAAAGAGAGATCCGAAATTTAATTATAACATTTGATGTGAGACTGATACAGAGTAAGAAAAATACGTACACGGTACACCGCACGTCAGTTCATGAAGCACTCCCATGCGAGTGCCTGAAATACTGTTTCGCTTCAAGCGACTGACCTCGGACTGTGGAAGGTACCACAGTGATGAATGTGGCGACGTCGCCTCTTTGCACCTTCGCTGGACAGGAATAGCTGGGCAGACAACTCCCTCACGGCGCAACGCTTCGTCCGGACTAAAACAACTTGAATGATATTATAAATATTAAATAATGGTCAGTCAATAAAAAGAAAGCTTATATAAAAACTGTGTCTTATTTTTAAATATTCGAGATCTCAACGTTTAAAACTGGAACGCCGATTAGTAAAGTAAGTAAAAGTATTCGTATATTATACTTCGTTCAACAAATTTATATCCCAGAAAATAAATCATGACTCATCGATGCAGTCGAACGACTTAGATTTGAATCTCGGGCTTGTTGCATTACGTACCATCCGCCTCGACTACGATTTTAAGTAAGGTTTCTGTGGCCACCCGATCTTTGATCTTTCTCAAATGGATTCGGTGTGGATGGATGTCACAATGTATAAGACGATGGCAGGGCGTACTGACAAATTTTGTTTAGGATAATTCCTTCATAAATATTATACTCTTTCAAGGTGCCTTTCATTTATAAAATTACAAGTCACGCCATAAATTTATCCGATCTCAATACACGGTTAAATACAATATCAAATTAACAGATCTTTGGTTATGTAGATGTTTAATCATTGGTGAGAACTGAGTAACTGACACAAAATGAGTGTAGCAGGATGAATATCGGTAAGCAGTAGTAGCTACTCTCGTAAGTGGATGAAACCCCAAGAATTAAATAAAAGGGGGATCAACAGTTGCCATAGGTTAAGGCTGTTATATTAGTAGGAACACTAAATTAACGAAAATTCTGAGTGTGGAATTTTGAGTCAATTAACTTTTTTTTTATGATGGTACCGATATGGTGAAATCGGAAGAAGCATAATGTCAGTCGCCAAGTTATGCGAGATTAATGGCCCAAGAGAAGATGCGGGAGACTAGCCGACCAGGTTTTCTTTTGTGATGCTGATGGTGCTTAATTGTAGGCTACGTTTTTTTGTATTCCATCATACCTCCTGGCTATCCGCTGACTGACTCCTATGAATGATATGATCCGCTAAATAACGATATTACAAGTGAAATAAATCTGGAATATCTACCTCTATCAAATTCTCCCTTCAACGTGTATCATTATTAAGTACTTGTTTCGTACGAGTTCTGAAAATGGACATCTAGCTGTGTTTCTGCGAAAAACTAGCAAGTAATTTTTGAAATCACAAAACACCATCATTTTGGTTTATTCGACGGACACTCAACTTTTAACTGCATTTATGTAATGAAACGTTAACAGTTCAGAAATGATAGCTGCCCTTCAGGCCCGCCGCTAGCTGTTTGAGCGCCCGCGTGCAATACCGATTATGCCGCCCCCTGTCTAACTACAGCCAGTGGTGGATTTAGGAATTTTCCGAACCGGGTCAAAAACTGTGAGATTGGAGATTTCCGCCCCTTCGAACATTATTTGCCGCCCCCATTGTTGCCATTCCGAGTGTCGCCGGCCGCCCGAAAGCTGCATAATACGCCGTAAATTTGCAACTATCGCGGGCGGCGACTGTCGATCGCTCGTTTTTGCCGCCCCCCAAGCGTGTAAACTGGGGGATAACATAAAAAAGAAAAGAAAAAAAATTAAAGAAATATTGCACCGATCTAAAACGAAAAAATTAAAACTAATCCCATCATTGATGCGCGTTTTTGTGTTGCCTGATAGTGAAGCAATCGGTCGGTTTATTTTCAATTTCAATGACATATTTAAGAAGGTTTTGCTTAGCGGAATGTCTGGCTTTTAGAATCCGATAAATTCACTGGCTGTGGTGGCGAGGTAGTGTTAATGTGTGATGGTAATTGATGTAATTGAAGTATTAAAGGTGCCAGGTCCATTATCATGTCGTCCATGTGCGAAATTGTCTGCCTGTACGAAGGGTAGGGAACAGTTTTTGCTTCTTTTGTGACGTTTGAGAAGAAAGAAAAACAGGTTATATGAATGAAAGGGTCAGAATCTTGAGGCGCCTCCGGATGACCGCTTTAGTACACCTTGTCACTTCGATTCTTTCACGTGCATGTCGAGGAGATTTGCAGTCTATCATAACGCAGAACACGACTTCATCAAAATGCATCTATTCAGTCAGTGGTCAACACTTTCACGCAACTACTCATTGATAAAACGGTTGATGGGAAAGGAACAGAAAGGTTTGGAAGAAAGAAAGCATCGTGACTTGTCAAGGAGCTTGGTCCGCAGATATGGTAGGGGCAGTCGTCATTTGTTATGCAAAGACTGGACAAGCTCTGTACCAGCTGTCTGTTGTGAGAATATCAGATGGCCCTCGTTTCGGCACACAATCGGTAATAACGACAGCCAGCCGAAACCTAGTAGAAAGAACAATGCAGAACGGTATCAGCAGAAGTCTCCGATGGGGTAAATAGAAAAATTTATTATTATTATTATTATTTATTTAATTGCAATGGAGCCAACACTCCGGTGGCAATTTCCCTAGTCACCTAATTACCGTTTATATATACATTTATATATATAAATTTTCTTTCACAATTGGAATGTTAAATACCTCCCACATTTACTTTTTTTCCAATTTACAAATTTTAATTTTAAATTCCTTAAGCATTTTTGGTAAATTATTCATTACTTGGAAATTTGTTCCAATCCCTGACACCCTTCAAAACAAAAGAAAATGTTCCCACTCCTTTATGCACGAAATCGAGTGCAAGCTTTTGGTCATGGTCGCCTTTCCCCTTCCATGCACTGTTCCTATTACTTTGACCAATATTCCTCCAAGCCACATCACCAAAATATGCCTGTACATTCCCAGCACTCTTTTCACCCTCCTCCTTTCCTCCAATGAGTCCCAATCCAGCTCCTTTGTCATATCAGTTACTGACTAGGTCCTGCGATAATTTCCACAAACATTTGGCTGGTCTTCTTTGCACACCTTCTAACTCATGTATTTGATAACCAAAATGTGAGTCCCAAACTACACTATCATATTCAACCAATGGTCTGGCCAAAGTTTTGTAACTCGCAATCGAACTCCTTGTTGTCTCCACAAGATAATTATTGTAAATGCAATAACGTCTGAGTTATTGTTTATTGTTTGCTTGTTTTTTTCTTATCGCCTCATGATATTCAGTGATCGGAAATGTTTCCTGTTGAACTTGGTTTTGTATTTATCAAGTGAAATAAAATTTCCAAGTTAATAAATCTCCATTAACGCTTCACGATTCAATTAAGGGCGTTTTATGATATAACTGTGCTCATTTGAAATTAAACCACTTCTTGATCAATGTTATCATTTCTCTTGACGTAGATTCCGTTGTAAATCTGTATCAGTTACAGGAGTTTCTCGCATTCGGAAGGATGTGGGTTCGAATCCCTGTCCGGGCATCCAGATTTGGATTTTCCATGGGGTCCCCCAAATCACTCCAGGCGAATACCGGGATGCTTCCTTCAAAACGCCATGGCTGTATTCCTTCCCGTTCCTTGCTCCCATCGTTTCCCACCTCTAATGACCTTGACGTCGACAATACGTAAAGCCATAGGGAAAAAAAGGTAAAGGAGTTTCTCTACCTTACCGCAGCAGACCCGAAAGTAAAACTATTGTTGTTCGGTCAATCTGTTTCTGTTACGTACAATCTCCACCCAGATTTCACTTAGGTGATTGCCGAAAACAGCCTAAAATTGTAAGCGGAAAAGCAAAAAATATATGAAAATAAAAATTCACACTTCGTTTCACCTTCTTTGGGGTATGATGAATGAGTCACTTCTTTGCATGTTGTTCCTTCCTTTGTGCCCAGTATTTCTTCATTCTCTCGGACCTTCTTCTTCTCTTCTCTTCCAAGATGATAGGTTTCGACTTTATTTTAGATTTTTTTTGGGAACCTTATCCTTTCATCTTTTAATCTTATGTGTGCTCTTCTATCAAGTAATGAATTTTCCGTAATTTTTAATTCTCTTAGGTCTTTTCCAATTTATATGAAACAACTGGGCTTCGCTATGCGGTAATGGAAGAAATCAAAAATTTGTTTTGTTAGGCTACCAGAGTTCATTCTGAGAAGATATCTGTAGAAATTTAGTATCCTTTTGCGCATAGTATCTGAGAGTTGTTTTTTTTTTTTTTTTTAGATAATTTCATTCTTGATGTGTACTATTTAATTATCTTGAAATATTGTTCCAATTATTTTTCTTACATTTTTTTTTTTTTATTTCCAATTGTTCTATCTGCACTATGCGATTCATGGTCAGAGTTTCTGCTGCATACAATGCTTCCGGCTTTACAACTGTTTTGTGATGCTTAATTTTGAACCCCCACAAAAGGGATTTCTTGTTATATATCTCTCTTGGCAATTGGAAGGAATTTAAACGAGTGAGACCACCACATTTTTTACTCTGAAAAGTAACTGAACTTAGTACCTTAATAATCTAAGGACCGGTAAAGCGGATCCCTCTCCCAGGAAAGATTTAGCAAGCTTCGTACTCTTTTCCTTTGATTTGCCATAAAAGTCAACGAGAAACATCTGATTTCTGCCTCCATGACGTATTCTGTAACAGGAATGCTAAGGCAAATATATCTGTCAAATATCAAAGAAAATCAGAGAGCCTCTTCAAACTTAACAGAGTATTGAACGGAAAACAGGAGGTGGCTTCCAGGTGTGTGTGAGGTGGGGGGGGGGGAGGGGAGGTGGGCTCTGTGTGTGCGTGAGAGAGAGAGATTGGTCCAGCATTTTTGAATGTGGGAGTGGGAGGGCTATCGTGCATGTGTGTGTGTGTGTGTGTGTGTGTGTGTGTGTGTACGCGCGCGCCTGTGTGCATTTAATGCCCGAAGTGAAGGAGCAGCACACGTTATGAGCGTGAGCGTGGAAAGAACCAAACAAACCTGTAACAAAATCTGACGGAGGGGAGTGAGGCTGGAAACTCTGATGTTTGTCCTTCGGAGACGAATCTGTTTTCTGCAGCTACTCTGTTGAATTCTAGATATAAGGAGGAGTAGCCGACGCTTCTACACATTTCGGCGAGTGCTCTCAAATAACCATTGGCGCAACGTCAAGAACACCGACGAGGCTGGACTATAAATAATTTCGAGTGTGAGGAAATGACTGTAGCAGCGGTGGTGGCATTATAATGAGTTTGCGCCGTCTCTTTTTGAAAGATGCCCCGGTACCCATCATTCCAGGAAGTAGGTATTTCGACTATCACTCTACGGTCGTTGCTGTTGATGGATGGAGTCAACAGGAAGATTTGAGGCGTCCCAATACAGTACAAAAACTAGTGAACGCTGATGTCTCACACACGGTTACTTCTTTCACTCCGAGTTTCCCCTATTACTAAACGGCGGTAAGTATGTATTATGTGCAGTTTATCGTGCGGGTCATACACGGTGTCGAAAGAGCTAGAAACGCACCACAGGAGCAATCTGATTTGGCAAGCACATCTCACGATAAAATTACCAGAGTCTTATTCCTTCATCCCAAGCTCACTGCGCAGGCGTTTTGGATTTAGCCCGAGCTTTTGCCACATAATATGATATTTAGATATTCTACAACCGGCCACGCACTGAAGACTGAATTCTCCATGCCTCGGACTCGAAACAAGTTTATTCGAGACGAATGGCGAGTACAGTACGCTGATCGAGATACAACATCCTAGTGGGATAACTTGAGTCTGAAAAGCGGATACGTTATTGCAGTCCCTCTTAAACAGGTTCGTTAGCACCTGATCCAAGGCAGCTGCAACACTGTTAAAATTACTTTGAGCACGATTGTGTGCTTAGAGTGTCGTTATGCGGTCGTTGAGTTGAGACTATTAGTCCCGATTTCGCCAAGGCCACTTCCACGCAGCTCCCCGCGGACAACATCCTTGTGGTGGGTAGGGGCGCTTCTACGCTGGAGATTCCATACCAGTTATTAAATAATTAGGCCAGCGGAAGAACTACCCACCATTACATAAGCGTACGGAATTTGTACCTGGTTGTTCAAGTTCGAACTGAAATCCTGATAAACATTTTAATTGCCAGAACCATGTTCCGCCTGGTAACTGTCTATTAAGTATAGAGTCAAATGGGCCTGTTAATCAACCCTACAACCTGCCAACGTTTGATGAGTTTCATGCTTTTTGAGGCCCAGTTGAAATCATAATCTAATTGCCATATCTTTTACGACCACTACGTTATAGTTACTTTCATTTCGATTAGGACTTACCTGAGAAACTGCCTACCGGTGTCGTTAGGTAACTTTCGGTATCTATTGAATGGAAATAATCAGGGAAGTAGCAGAAGCTTTCATAGTAGGAAGCATGATTTAACCACGTTATTAAATCTTAAGCAAATGGAAGTAAAATGAAGAATTTAACCAAACAGAAGGCGGAAGACTTACATCAGACTTTATTCGGTTTAATAGTGATGTAGGACTCAGAAATAAGTGTCTATAAATTCTTGTAAGGATAAGAAAATTTCTTAACAGTGAAACCTTAGACAATGAAGATTTCAGAGACAAAGCAACTGTAGCATGTTAAATTTCACTAAGTAAGTTGAACTATAAGTGTAAGTATAAAGTGAAAAATGAGCATAAAATGGAAATTATGAGAAAATGAAGAAACACAAGGGAGAAACTTCCAAAATAAAGAAAGTTGTGGGAAAGGGTGGGGGGTTCAATTTCGACAAGTAATGTATTTGTTAACGAAGAGCATAACTACATCTCTACAGTTAAGCAAATTGTGGGTAAAAGAGAGTGCTTCGCACCAAAACTATATAATCTCTCTTCAGCGAATTTAAATTCCTGACTGCGAGGAGAGAGAATGTATACATGCAGGTATCAGTATGACAGCTTATTTATATGTATTCAGCGACCCAAATACGCTGGTGGTAAAAAGATTTTCTTGCAATTATTAATGGATCTAGATGTTCGCATATTAGTAAAATCAAGTTGGTAATACATCTATCTGCCAGACTACCTCAGCCAAACCTTCCTATAAAGCCCATAAGAGATGGCCAAGTAGTCAAAAACCGCCCACATTTTCTGTACTTTGTCCATACGGATAACCAAAGCCTTGTAACACGGGCCCCATCTAACACAGCAGACGAAGGCATACGACACCTTATACACACGTAATGATTTGTGTATACCTTACATTCTCCAGGATTCGTCGTATCACAGTTAAAGGGAAGAGTTGTACCGAAGATATGAGTTATAGTATTTGACTAACATAATTATGGAAATGCAGAGATTAGCACATTGCACACATAGTTCTGCATCGGAAAAGTCGAAATATTGGTGGTAGAAAAGGTTAAATATAGTATCCGCCTATAAATTGCTTATAAACTTCAAAAACCGTAAAAAGTAATCCAACTGATCATCCCATTGCTTACAGTTCTACTGTTCAAAGATGGATCTCATGTTCATGAGACAGCCTTGAAGCCAGTGATATTGTCGTCACTGAGACCTCCAAGTTCGTCCCACTAGACAGACGGTTGACCTCAAGGTCGCTGCAACCTTGTTGACTCCTACAAACTTCCAGTAACCAGTACCGCATTAGCCACGTAGCAGGAGTTACAAATCAAATGCTACGGGCCCCACCCCGCCTAGGATTCTGGGAAGCCTTCCCCCCCCCCCTCCCCCGCTGTCACATAATTATATGATTGCACAACACGTTTTTGTATTTCAATAGACTAACATGTTCTTGAGAATTTAAGAAAAGTGTTTCAACGGGAAGAAGTGTGACGCATTAGTTTCTAAGACGACATTCTTTTTATTCTTATGTATTTATTCCTCGTCGACCTTGAGATCATTGGAGGCGTGAAGGACTGCGAACAAGGTAAGGGAAGGAATTTTGGCATAACAGAACCATCCCTGCATTCGTCTGAAGTGATTTCGGGAAACCATAGAAAACCGAAATATGATTAGTCGGACGGGGATTAAATAAATCGACTGCGTCCTGCCTCCTCCCTCCAAGTCTTTAAGAATCTGCGGAATTTTGTATGGTGATATGATCTCCGCTTGCTTTTGAGGTAACTGTTACAAATAATATAATCATTGCTTTCAGTAGAAATCATTCCTTCCAATTTACCTGAAAAAAATAGATTCACCAGTAAATTAATTTCCTTAATAATTTTGAAAACGTGTTAGTTCAGTACTTCAGGAGTTCATTTTTGATATCACCATATATTTTAATGTTTAGAAATCAATTTCATTTATTAAGCCATTCGTTCTAATCAAGTATATTCTCCGTTTGTTGCAGTTTTAGATCGAACGTAATAAATTATCCTCACAGGATTTTCCCTGTTCGAATGTTGATATTTATTTTCTTTCGATTGCTACGATTTATGTTGTACTTCAGGCATTTGATTTGATTTTACGTCTAAACCAGATTGCTTTTTGAACATTTTCTTAGTACCATTTTCTCATATGTTTCTATGCTCATTCTTATCTGCAAAGAGGACAATTTCATCACTAAATGTTAACATACTGATGCTGTCTCCTTGTCGTTTATAGCACCATTTCCTTTCTATAAGAAGTGAAAGTTGTAGAGCGTTTCCATCAATTGCAGATAGTAATAATTATAAATGTATAATGAATGGTTACTGCCAATGCAACAGAATTTTTTTTTCCGTTTATTTGTTAACGCCTAGCAACTGAAGGTTATGTTGCATTTTTCTCAGTTGCAGAAACATCGATAATGTTCTTTTTAAGTTTAAAAAAATGCTTTCACCGGCAATTATGCTGCGCCATCTGGTTATTCCTCCGATAAACATAGAGGATCTACGAACTGGGAGCATCAATCTCTTAGTGAGAATACATAGTCTTATCCCAGAAGCTTAAAAACCAGGTTAGAGTCACAACGTTGGGATTAATACCAGGATGACCCAACGTGATACAAATTGAGGGATTTTTTTTTTTAAAAAAAAGAATTTTGGTATTCTTTCTCTAAATCGATCTTATTAATGTCAGTAACATTGTTGTCTGGTATCAGGTTTCTTTCTAAACACAAATTGATTATCGTCTAACATTTATTCTACTTTTCCTTCTTTCGGCTTATTCCTGCAGTAAGAAATCTGAAACAAGTGATACCATCCTGATAGTAACACAGGTATGCTGCTACTGTTGTATTGTTGAGATTAAAAGACAGGCGGAACACTAACGTTTAGAGAGTGACAATAATGTATAACTTTAATTCTTGACTGGTGAATTCTGACCAATACAGTGACAGTTAGTTTGGTTTTTTTTATCCAATGAATAATAGGAGTAATATATCTTAATTTCTTCTCATCTATAGCTTCTAGTAAATTCCCGGTACTATTAAGAAATTAGCAAATTTTTCTTCAAAATATGACCATGTGACTATAAATATTATAGTAATATGATCAAAACTAGGAAAATTAGCTGCGTATGCATTTATATGCTATATAAAATACATTTAAATACAAATAAAAACGCTCAGTCAGTGTTTAATCCAGAATTACGGCTCAAAATCAAGGCATGATAAAAAATATGACTTCTTATAGAGATCCGAACCCTACTCATTATGGAACAAAGCTACAGTAGGCGAAAATTAAATGGAATTATTACACGCTTGATCTGTATCATTCCATGAGACAGGTGAGTTAATATGTATTCAGGTGACCAAAAGACGTTCAGCCATTCACATGTCATTGTATTGCGCTAATGGAAAAATCCACAACCTACCTTAATAATATTAGTTTTCCGCTTTGTTTGTTTCTGATAGGTTGCTGCATATACAAATGTGATAATTTCCTTGCGGTATTTGTTATTTTCTTGCCTTATATTTCAATACGAACATTAATATGAAAGTTATTTACTAACTAAGCTAACTTTAACTGAAACGGTTATGAGAATTTAATTATATTGTGCGAACACAGTACAAAAATTTAAATTTCAGCAACACTTTATTTATCTTTATTAACCAACCAAGCGTTTGGGTGGAAGTTATTATTTATTATTCTCTGTCGATACGTTTGTTATGTAAATCTTGTCTACAACAATTTAAAACATCAGCAACATGAACATGACACGGACCTTCTAATGCACATAACAGTATTCCTCACAGCATACTGTTTTTGGGATGTTTTATCGTAGCGAAAGCATACGTGACCTAACCGGTATCTCAGAGATTGCCAGAGACAAAGCTATTCCGACACTCAATGTGTAACAATATCAACATGATTTAATAAGCCATAATAAGAATAGAATGGAATATTTTGCCTACGAAGTGATGTTGCAAAAACAGCATACTGTCGCTCAGAAAACCTTGTAACGATTCGCTAAGCTCCCTGTTACATATCACTTTTTATTGTATATAAAGTAAGGATTAGAATATTTTTCCATTTCTTGGGATGTCCACTGTATGTTCGAAAGATGCGCGTGAAAGGGTGAAAGGCAAGGATTTGACGCTTCAGTGAAGGGCAGTCTGGCTGGCGCCTTTTGGGCAGAATGGTAAGAGGATTAGGGATTTCTGTCGGGCAGGCCGTAAACAGAATTCCTTCCTCCCGAAGGAGACATCGACTCTCGAGGATTGCCGAAACTTAACGTGGCCAAGAGAAGCCACAGATCACATGACGTCAGATGGTCAGCCAATCACAGGGAATATAGTACTAAGATTCGGGGAATTTTATGTTCTATGTCGTCTTCGAGCCACAAGAGGCGGAGTTAGAGTTTACCTCCGTGGTGGCAGAAAAGGACGAGGACACTTCCTTCCAGTCGGGAGACCAGCCAAGATTACGTCCATTCCGGAGCCCAGACGAGTCGCTGGCGACTTGGGGTCCATGTGTGCTGGGCTGACTTGTGTCCTGGAGACCATCTGAGGCGCACTTCTAACTTGCGACTTGCCGCGTACTGCTGGCGTGGCCAGTTACGACGATCGACCAGGTGGTCATCTCCGCCCAGCGCTACCTGCCGTGGAACGGTAATGTGTTTCTACGAAGCCATTCAGCGTGCAACTCCCTTTGAAACTGTACCCTTAAGCGCATGTGAGATAAAGATCCTTGCTTTGATCTGCATAAAACCACTGAGCTAGACTGTGTAACTGTCGAATGACAGGTTAATCATTCGTGGCGTCCCAACCCATTAAAATTCATTACTGTTTGCTATCATCATTACTGGTAACATACTTTCCATTAGAATAATTGTGAGATTTTTAAAGTACAACTCTACTTGTTTGCTTGCATTTAAAGGGCTCATTGTACGTCTGAGCGTTGCTTAGAAAATTGCACGACCTCTTGTTTATTAACGTAATGGTAAATACGCTCAGATTTGTAGATGCAATTGTAAAAATCTTTATTAAAATGTCTTTTTGTGACAGTTTTCAAATCCCAGAATCATCCAATTCTCATTTGAATAATTTACATTTTGATATTCAATTATAGTATCCTGTATAGCGTAATTAATTAATAATAATTCTCTCCCCCCCCTGGTGATACGCTACAACCTCTTAGGGTAAGACGGCCAACATCAATGTTTTATTACACCGATGCCCTGGTGTTTGTACGCTATCGTCGCCTGTGTATCTACCGTCGCTGAAAGCAGTTCAACTTTCAAGTACAGTAAAAGTCCGGTTATCCGAGTTCCGATTATCCGAGCCGCCGGGTTAACCGAGGCAAATTATTGAAGTATAATAGGGAGCTTTTATGAAGGTATGGAATATTTTTCCAACTATAGTGTGTACGATATTAAACGTGGTACTGTAGCTCTTGCGTGTATCGCCTGTTGCTGTGTCGAGTAAAAAGCGCGGCAGCCGACATAATGATGCTACAGCGTTGGCGCTATACTTCCGCTAAGAAGAGAAACAAAATTATGACACAGAAGACAGTTAAAAACTTTTTTGGCAAGTGATCGTAATTAATGTACAAAAACAACTTAATTGCTTCACAAATTACCTTCGACTGTTCCCTCCACTAACAAATTAACCAATCCAGCATGTTTCAAAATATGACCCACCAGCCTGTCTCTTCTTTCTGTAAGCTTCTTCCACAAACTTCTTTTCTCACCCATCATTTCCAAAACTCGTTCATTTCTTACTTTGTCTGTCCACCAAATTTTCAGCATTCTTCTGTAGCACCACATTTCAAATGCTTCAAGTTTCTTTCTTTCCGGTATTCCTAAAGTCCATGTTTCGCTACCGTAAAGTGCTGTGCTCCACACATAGAGTTATCCGAGTTTTTCGTTATCCGAGGTGGTCCCGGTCCCGTTTACCTCGAATAATCGGACTTCTACTGTATTCCGATGAGTGGCGGATAGAAGGGATAGAGTCATAAAGCAAATCTGATCAATTTAGTATCACATACTGGAGTTAGTTATAAATATTTCCAGGAGGAGAGTGAATGAGAGAATCACAATTGTTTACTGGACAATGGCTCTGTTGAGTTAAAAGCATTTATCATGGCCTGACGAATATGTAAAAGAAATTGGTCATATGATTATATTACTAGTTTCCTTCCAGCGGTACCATGCTATAGTTACCAAAGAATCAAAGACGCTACGCTTTTCGTACAAAATTAGGCACGCCATGTCTTTTCATAACCTTTATGTGTTCAAAGAAAATTTACAGCCAAATAAAACCAGAAGGAAGTAATGACGTAATCAATATTTTATTCTATTTTAAAGTAGGAAAAACTATGCACCTGATTAATAAAGGAAAGATTTTTTTGAACCGTTAAATTTTTGGTGTAAACTACAAAATGGCAGAAACGTGGTTTGCCGCATTTGTTGGTATGGTTGCAAAGTAAACTCAGATGCAGTGAATAGACGACTTAATAATTGCCAAAATTCCAGATTCCATTATGTAGGTCTATGTGAAGTTACACTGTTTACTAAGCATATGACTCATAGTGCCTTTAACAATTTATAAATAAATCTCTCATTGATGGACGATGTGAATGTATAAAGCAAAATTAAATAATAATTAGTTTACTGTTCTTTTTTTCATGTAGTTCCGTGTCCCGAACAAAACATCAAAATTCAGTCCCTACCAATTAATTTAAGAAATCGCTCCACATTAGCAGTGGTTAGTTTTATGAAATGGAGGCTCAATTAATTTATTAATGGAAGGGACAGCCGAGGGATTAGGCTGTAGACAAATAGAACTAAAAAATTTTGAAGCCGATTATTGAAGACAGTAGTTATTATTGGTGTGTCGAGGTGAAGACGGTTAGAGATATAATTGATGTGTGAAGGAGACAGGAGGAGAAGCAAGTCATCAAGCCAGTAAGGGGAGGGGGGGGGGGAGAAACAAGAGCAAAAGCAATCGAGTTACGTGACAGGATGTTTACTCCGACAAGTTACGTAAACTTCCACTACTACAGTATTAAGTTTCAATGGAGTTCCTTATCGCCGTACGTTGGCCTCCTGTGTCATCTCTCACAACGGAAAGTCTCAGATGAGTGGATTTGTTGTGTTTGCGTACAACTCAGCAGTCAAAACATTGAGATCTGTTTGTTATCTCTAGAATAAGTAAACGAGAAAATATTGGGCAGGGAGTTTCTACGTATTAGTATTACTGAGCTCACAACATTTTTACTATGTTTTAAACTAGCAAATATGCAATTAAATTAGTACGGAATTTAGCGTAGGCCTACATAACTGATAGGATGCTGAATGAGTCTCTACAACTTTAGTTCTGTATAACCTTGTGATCTAGTATCCGGGAGGATGCGGCTTCGATCACCGTGATGGCCATATAGATATCAGATTTCCATGTTTTCCAGAAATCGCTCCACACAAATGCAGGGATGATTGCTTCAGTATGTTACAGATTCACATTGACTGTCCCAGCACCTTTCCCGGCTCAAATGATCACGACGTCGACAAGCCATAAAGAACTAACACAAAAAAAATGGCTCGGTATGCGCACATATAGGTGTAGATTTTTTCGGATATCAAAAATTTAAGAAATCTGTTTTTCTCTAAGCAATAAAACAATCTCATTGTTATTAACACACATGAGGTGCCAATAACTAGGAATTTTCTTCCCCTAACTGTGTTAGTCATAATTATTCTTGAATGCACAAAATCATCTAGAGCTCCAGAATGTGAGGTACTAACTTTAAGGTGGCCGGTATTAGATACAATGTTATTCGAATTATGGTTCTTACAATAATATACCATTGCCGTTAGTCAAAGACTATAAATTCGAAAGACCATAGCCAAATTCCTTCCCGTTCTTAGCATCAATAATTTCCCGCCTCTAACGACCTCGATGTCGACGAGGCGTAAAGTCATAACCAAAACAAATAATTCGCACGAATGAAAAGAAACCTGCAAGGGAAGAATTTTCAGAACGTAGAATAGTTGAAGCAATACTCACTAGAAGCACTAAACAACATAACTACGGACGAGTTTATAAACTATTTCATTGTATGGAACAAACTTTGATGCAAGTGCGTTACCTGTGATTGAAACTAGCTATATACACACAGCTTAAATTCTGTTAGTGAAGAATACCTCCGCGGTTCACATTTAACCTGAGACCATAATTTCTCTGGTGCCACCAATATTACCCACTTAGATTAAGCAGCTACGTTACATACGGCTTGTGCAACCGGTAACAATTAAGATTCTAATAAATATTTACTCTACAATCACGTGTTAGCACAACCGAGTAGCTAAATACATATTTCAAATATTTCTTTCTGTGGGTTCAAAACCCTGTCATCAGCTGATTTTGTTAAAAAAAAAAAAAAAAAAAAAAAAAAAAAAAAACTGAAAAGTGACTTAATTTAACCAAGGGAAGTGCGTCCATATCTGTGAATCGTTTAAGTGCTGTGTTTCCGAAACGTATGTTTTTGAGACGGAAATTGAAAACCACTTCTAAATGGGTATAGGAACGGTTTAAAATGGTATCTTCAGGATGGAATCTGAAATTGGTAAGTTCGTACCTTTATCTGCGCTGTAAAGAGAGTAAATACGAATTGGATCCACATGAAACTGAGGAAATTTCTTCAAAGCCTTCCCACCTCCAGTCATTGACTAAATGAAATGTGAATACTCCTTTGTAGGTAAAGAGACCACAGAGTGTTATTCATCACATGCATCCTTCCCAGAGCGGAAATCGGTAATACAAACAGTGAACAAATCACTTTTACGTTTTTAACGGCCGTATCTTCAACTGCTCCTTAACCAACCTAACAAAATTGTAGCGGGAAGGATGTTTGTGTAAAAAGCAAGTAAGCTGTATGAAAGGCTGTGGTCTTATATTGAAAGAGAGCTGGTATAGAAACTGACTTAAGGTAGCCACACACGTGGAGGCCGGGCCGCAGGGGAAACGGACCGCAGGGATTTCATCGAAGTGGCGCTGCACACACACGGGGGGTTAAAATCCTCAAGGGTTTCTCAGTCTCAGAGTTGGCTTCACGATGGCAGCATCCGATGATGTTCACGCATTGGCTGCTGTTACGATTTTCTTTATTGAATCTGTCACAGTGCTTGCTACCTCTCTCTAAGCTGCCTAGTAAAACTTGAAGCAGCCTTTTTCTGTAGTTCCATATCTTCATAAAAGCTTCCTATCATATTTCAAAAATTTGCCTCGGTTAACCAGGTGGCTCGAATAATCGGAACTCGGATAACCGGACTTTTACTGTAATTGATTTATTCCCATTCGTAAATACATCAACAACATAAAATTAAGTTTAAATGACATAAAAACTAAATTAAAATAATATTAGTTTAAAATCATGTTGTAATTAATATAGTTGATCATGTGATGTAAACTCAAATTCAAATCACATAACATCATTTGCATTATAATTTGATAGAACAATTGCTGCTGTGTCGTTGTTTTGAGGTAATTTATCAAAATCTGCTGGTGGTTTATAATGATCCTGCTGGTGTTGCTTGAAAAGGTTGTGGGCTGAGACTATTCGATGAGGTTCCTGGATTAAAAAAAATATCCAGAACTGCTGCCTGCAGAATAGTACAGGCCAGAAGCAGGTAACCATTGCTCACTGTAAGACATTCCTAAACAGCCCATTTCGATTTGAAACAGGGTGTCATTAATTATTTTTTCTGCTATTAGCATTTGATTGGTCGGAAGGCCACGTAATTTTATGGCAACGGTTTGCTAATAACGTCAAAGTGATCTTCTTGGAGCAGGTTTTTTTTTAATGTTCTTCAGCAAATCACTTCGCAAAGATTCATTTCCTGATGGTTTAATGTTGCTGTTTCTTTTAATATTGATTCTTTTTATTTTTTTGCATTTGGTTCATTCTCCTTCAATATTTATGCCAGCTTGGCGTAGGTAGCTTCTCGTTTGTTTGTGTCGTTGTATTCCTGGTACTTCAATTCCTATAGACAGGACTCACTATCATACATATTTATAAACACGGAACATCACGAAACGGAACATTAGAAACAAAACAGAGAAACAAAATCGCAGCACATGCAGGCGCTCGCAAGAAATCCTCGAAGGCCGACTGACCGCAGGACACACGCTGAGATTCCCACCCTCCCTCCCGGCCTTCGAGGAAGTAAGAATTGTTTTTCGGTGGGGATTTGGCCGCACTGGGGTGCGGCCACGGCCTCAAGCAAGTGCCCACACACGTGCGGGATCCCGCAAGGCCGTGACCATTGCGTCCAAATCCCTTGGGTTTCCCGCACGTGTGTGGCGGCCTTTAGAGTCGTTCCTCATGTGATTTGTAAGAGCTCAGTGAGAACAATGGGTTTTGAAGTGGGGCAGGCATGTTCGGCCGTCAAAGAGGCTGCTGTATCCTAGCTGTTCACTCAGCCGCAAAGACAAAGAATAAGTCGCCGAAAACTCGGTCACTTGCATTCGAATCTAAAACCTGAAGGTTCTGTCTTTATTGAAGCCATTGTGGGTTGGTGGATACCAGAGCTCTTGTTTCTTTGCTAGATCACGGCGCTATAGTGCTAGTGATTTGACAAACGACATGCTCTGAATGTTTAATCATCGCTCGGTATGTTATGTTACGGAGAAAATTCGTCTCATACGTGGATATTTGTCCTTCATCTTTAAACTCGTAGCCTATAGCTCTAATGACTCAGTCAGGGGCTAGCGCTTACTGAATAACCAGTCGATGTGTGAAGTGTCTACACTACGCGCCAAGATTTAAGGATTTTGTAGGAGCTCAGTAGTATCTCTGAGTGTAGGCACTCAAGAGCAGGGCTGCCAGATAGTATAATTTGATACAAAACTTGTATAATTTGGTTACCACTTGTATCCTGTTTGTATAACAGATTGCCTTGTATAATTGGATACAAAAATGAGGACTTAAAAGTGAAGTATATTCCAGCACCTTTTTGAAAGTGTTTGCCCTTTGTTTAATTGAGTTGGTAACCCTTCCTTCATATCTATTTCCTTTTTGTTATTCAAAATTTATCAATGTATACATTGTTTACTGTTCGTGGACTTTTTTTGCTCCCAGCACTTTCACTCACGTATGTAATCAATGGATGACCCCTTTGTATAATTGGGTTTCATTCTGTATAATTTCAAAGAGACAGCGGTATAATATAAGTTGGCTGTACTGGCAGCGCTGCTCAAGAGTATCTATGAACGATATGGAGACATGTGTGAGCAGAAAAGCAACGTGAATTCTAACAGTGTTTCTGTGAAGTATAAGTTGTGAAATAATGTTGCATGAAATAAAAGGACTTCTACTTAAACGCCTTGGGTCTTATTGTTACTATACGAATTGGTGACACCGACGTGATTTAAAATGGCCGAAGAAAGTAATTTTAACGATGCAAGCTTGTGCAATACAGAGGTTAGCAAAATTTCTATCAAAATTCCGCCGTTTTGGACTAATAAAATTTAACTTAGTGCTAGACATAAGGAGAACTTAATACTTGACTGAAGTATATATGTCTGGCTATACACAAACAAAATTTTATCACGATTTACTGGTTTACATACCATTCCCCTTTTTCGATCCTAAGTGCTTTTAAACAGTTCTTCAGTGAACTTAATTTTTTTCTGTTATAACTGCCTACACTGTGGTCATAAAACTATAACAAACCAAATATATCTTAGAATTTCCTGACAGCTTTTTCTTATATTTGCTTATGGCTTTACACCTCGTCAACGTCGAGGACTTTACTGGCGGGATAGAACAGGGGGCAAGGAATGGGAAGGAATTGGGCCATGACTTTTTTGAAGGAATCATCCTGACATTCACCTAGAGTGATTTCAGCAAACCATGAAAAAACCAAATCTGGATGGCCTGAAAGGGATCGAACCCGTGGCCTCCCGAACGCGAGGCCAGAAAGTTACGGCTGACCCACCATTCTCGGTATCCGACGACAGTGTTCATAAACAAGTATCTGATTATAGTATGGTGAAGAATTTTAGTTTAGGATTTTCAATAGCCGGCCCCGTGTCACGGTGTCACCGCTTCGACTCAGTTTCGAGCGTGAACGACTTTAATTTAATTTTTGTGCTGGTCACAATTCCATGAACAAACCTTAATACAATAGTGACCATAGTGTTAATACTTGGAGCTGACCATACGATTGCCATAAGCGTTAATTACAAAAGTGCAAATGTTGAGCATATGTTTTGTTATCGTGGAATTTGCAACTATTATCCGTTGGTTTGGTACGTAAATGAACGAAAACAATAAGTGCAGGTTTTAAAACTGCAGGGTAAGTTACAAGATTGCATCCTGTTAAATTTGCAGTGTTAAATTCAGAAAGAAATTACAGACACCAAAGATTAATGCAATAGAAAACTTCTGATACTTTCTTCATTATCTAATCCGCAAGCTTCATATTTTAAGCTTTTTCACTTATTAGTATCTAACAATATTTAATTAAATTGCAATGGAGTGCACGCTCCGGTAGCAATTTCTATACCACCCATTTCCCCCTTCCCTGCACCCACCTACATTTGCCGTGGGCAAATTTTAACTTTAAATTCTTTCGACGTTTTTGGTAAATTATTCATCATTTCTCTTGGTAACTTATTCCAATCCCTGACACCCTTCCCCAAAAAAGAGAATCTTCCTACATCCTTGTGCCTGATATCGAGTGCCAGCTTGTGGTCACGGTCATATTTTCCCTTCCATGCATTACTTTTAATTCTTAAATCAATATTTTTCGATGCCTCATCACCAACATAGGACTCCCATGACCCTTTTCAGCCTCCTTCTACCTTCTAATGAATCCCATTCCAGCTCTTTTATCATATTTGTAACTGATTGCATTCTGCGGTAATTTCCAGAAACAAATCTAGCAGCCCTTTTTTGCACCCTCTCGAAGTCCTGTATTTGATACTCAAAATATGGGTCCCATAGTACACTACCATATTCAAGCAATGTCTGACCAAAGTTTTGTAACCTAATTTCTTTACTTCTCTCGTACATTCCCTCATCACTCCCTCCAACAAGTGCAGGTAGCATTTTGAAACTTTTTCCTACAACCTGACCAATATGTCCTGCCCAGTTAAGTTTTTCCTCAAACGTAATGCCAAGTTATTTACATTTCAAGTCTTCAAAAAACAATTCTTTCCCCACCTCATTCTTATGTTTGAAAATCTTTTGTCAAAAACTCCTGCAGGTAATCTTAGAATTTTTCCTTGTAGAACATAGTGGATGTGCGATTTCAGTGGAAACAGGTTTTGTCAACGGTTTTCACGGTTTCCCGAAATAACTCCAGATTTCTTCATAAAGGCCATGGCAGATTCTCTTTCCATTTCTTATCTATAATGTCCTGACGATTACAATGATCCAAATATAGACGGATAGTTAAACGCCTATTTAAAAGAAGAAATAAAATAAAGCTTATCAGAATGTTATTGATTTTTCATGTTTCATTGTATTCCTATTTCTCGTCGCATTCATATTTCTTCTCATATTCGGCTCTATCAAATCTTCAAAAATCTTTCACTCTCTCAAGACATCCAGATGTTACTTTTTTGGGCATCAAACCTAGGTCCATAGATTTAGTGATCAACTATTTATTTGTTGAATTTTATATGAAACGAAAAAAGTCCCATGAGAATGAGATCATAACTAACTGAACTGTATTACTAAAAGAGGTACACTAGCAGCCGACAACAAACATATCAGAAGACAGTTGCTGTTTGAGAGATTTGTTATTAACCTACAAGTATCTGTTCAAACATTCAGAAAAGTAATCACACCGAGATAAATCGCAAGGCAAAGATCTTAAAAAAAGCGAAAGCATAACGTAATGGTAACTTACAGTTCAAAACTGAAAACAAAACAAACAAAAATTATGAGGACTACATGATAAAAGGGAGTAAATTACAATACAGTATAAGTAACAACGAAATTAGAATTTAAGTGTTCAAATTATTAATGAATTCGTTAGATGTCAAAACGGAAATACATATGTTATCAGAATGGAGCATAACATGCTCATAAAAAAATTGATGGAACACTATCCTGCCATAGAGAAACGATAACAAGGAAATTGTTCCAAACTGGAAACTAAAGATTAGTAAAATAATGTAGTAAAAAAGGCGAACTGCAGCTGAAAGTGGTTTTCGGAAGCATACCATAAAATACTGAAATGATGGCAAATTACAGTTCGAAAGAAAAACCATTGAAAAGTTGTAAATAAAAAACCGTGGCACCTAACTCGAAAAGAAAATCTTAAATGCAATATTACGTATAAACCATCGTCTCAGACCTTCAACCTACCTCAAATTATTGCGACATGCTGTGTCACGACCTTGTGCTTCGTTCCGCTGCGCATTTGGTAGGCCTGTTATCGGTCAAGGACACTTAAGTAGC
This sequence comes from Vandiemenella viatica, assembly GCA_031002005.1. NCBI lineage: Eukaryota > Metazoa > Arthropoda > Insecta > Orthoptera > Morabidae > Vandiemenella > Vandiemenella viatica. The sequence goes on along the minus strand of CM061920.1, from coordinate 254,325,261 downwards.
GGGACGCGTCTGATTTTCACCGCATTCAGTGGCCGCAGCAGTAGTGAGTGACTCACTATTTACTACTCTCTCACACAATCTCACTCTCTCTCTCTCTCTCTCTCTCTCTCTCTCTCTCTCTCTCTCTCTCTCTCTCTCCTTCCCCCCCCTTCGTTCCATATTCACTCACAGGTTCATCAAAATTCGTACAAGCCTTGTTTCAATTCACTCACTACATTTAAAAATTTGTGTTTACTCTTTGAGCTTTACTTCGTTTGCAGCCATATCGATAAGATACAGTTATGGATATAACTTTATGTGGTTGTCCCACCTATCCAATTTCAAGTGGCAGAGAGTCAGAAAACTAAATTCTTATCAGGCAGGCACCTTTGAAGATTCCTGTCATATCCCTTCGTCAGACTCCTGAATATCTTTGAAGGTAAACGTAGTATACTCGCCGCGAATTCAGATAATGGCGTTAAAGGCGAAGGACGTCTTGGAGAAGTTTTTAAGAGCAAATTGAGCACCAAGCACATGCTCTCTTACGAAGCAAAATAGCGTAACGTAAAACATCTTTATCGGCAATAATTACCAGATTGGTTTATCGGTCCCTAACCGGACTAGAGAAAGTAGAAACGAAACGTGATAAAAAGTTGAGTTTCTAAACACTTTTACATATTTACGTGGTGGAATGCTGATAATTTATATTCCCAACTTTTGACCTCAATTAGTATACGACACAGAATAATGCAAACACAGTTTTCAAATATAGATATTGGAGGGACGAAAACAAGCGGCAGCTAAGTTTGTAGTGGAAATTCCAACAGAATGCTCTCAGTAACTGATACGATGAAGCAACCGAGTCAGGAGTCGTTAGAACATAGGAGGTAGGCGAAGAGAATAATGGGAATGTGTGAGGCACGCTTTGATGTTGAAACCTTGACGAATATTGGACAAAGTATAGCTTGAAGAATGAAAGAGAGAACGATGAACACACATTAGCAATTGATTCCAGGAATGACTGTCGAATTTTCTTACTGGCAGGCAGCTTGTGAACAATAAACCTCAAATACAATAAATATTAAAAAAATTATCCAATAATGCGCATAGTGCATATGTAGATGTATAAGGAAATTATAACCAGGGCGTAAGGAACTTTTTTTTTTAGTGGCGTTTGGCTACATAGACCATAAAGCCAGCTCAACGTGATTATCGAATCTTCTAGTGTTTCAATTTCTCGAGTGCAATGTAGACACTAAGTATGGACAAATGAACACTACAGCACGGACACGACATACACACAACACTAAACATCCATACCCTCGGCCGGACTCGAACCGGCGACCTTCAGCACGCGGAGATAACACTCTAGCCCCTAAGCTACCGAGGCAAAAGAAAAAAGAGATTCTTTATTACTAATGTATTTGAAGTTTATTTTCCTTATTTTTACTGCCAATAGTTCAATTGTGAAATAATTACTCCTGTATATTACCTGTCACTTTATGTGCCCATATTTCGGGAACAACACAGAACTTATTTCAAGACCGTTATTCTATTACCTACGGTTACACAGATAAATATTAGTAGCGACAGAAGTCTGAGTGGGGTCTGGGGAATTAATGCCAATAACTTTTGAAGCACTTTCTTCCGATTCCTAGATTCTTGGTATAACCAACAACGAGCTGAAAGCATTTCGGCATTTCCAGTGCCTGGTGGGTAAGTGTATAGCGTTCGGACCCTTAAATTTTTTTGAAAAGCACATACTTATTTAGATAGATGCAGAAGCAGAACGTTTTCCGCTTGTAGGGACATTCGCTTTAGCAGCTATATAGCCAAGCTATATATGAGATCTTGGCGTGATAGCATGTATAATTTATACAATTGAAAAACGGTTTGAATCATTGTAATATGCCGTTAGAATGGTGAAGTGAACTACAATTAATGGTTCCTTGAGGTTTATTACTATGTACACAAAACAACTGGTAAACAATAAACAAATGTGGGTACAGTTATCGGATGACCGTCGAGAAATTTAGCCTGGTCCTGATCCGGGTAGAGAGAGACGGCTTCTACTTCTCGCGAACTTCCGGTGGTCTTCTGTAGTTGACGCTGATTCCGCGGTCAGGCTGGAACTGCCGGTGGAGCTGTCGGCTACGCTTATATAGGCGGCCTGGCGCAGGAATACCGTTGTGTGGTAGTACGGCGACCTCTGTAAGAAAAGGTCCCACTTAGCGTCTAGATGATTCTATTTATTTTCCTGGTTTGTTTTGATGCCTCTGCGCCTGTTTGGAGTCGTATATGTATCCCGGCGTGCAGGCGCGTTGTGTGTGAGGTCTGCCTGGCAGGGGCCTTTACTGGCAGACTGAACATACCTCCCTCCGGGGGGGGGGAAGCGATGTCTGCGACGTCTGCGAGGTCTTCTGCCCCGGCGCCCTGGAGCAGACTATGAAGGCTACATCCGGGGGAGTACGGAGCTGTTCCCCTGGCGATGCGTGCCGACCTGCGTCGTGGTGCAGGTTGTGATGGAGGTACCTGTGGAGCTAACGGCATCGGTTCGTCGGCGTCGATGGCCGGGGGCTGTACGGGGGGCGCTGAAGATGGTCCCCGCAGGTGGTCGAGAGGCTGCGGCTGAAGGGTGTCGGAGCGACCAACAGGTTGCGGCGTCGGTGGTGGTGGCGCTGTAACTGTCTCTGAGCAACGGTTAGACGGCAGGAGTGGTGGAGGGGGCGGGGAAGGAGAGGAAGAAGTGGATGGCCGTGCCGTGGTGGAAGAGGACGGTGCCGTGGGGTAGCGGGGTCGTAGTTGGTTTCGATGGCGTCGCACTACCCGGCCATCCAGGCTGACGTCGAACAGTTGGCGGCCCCGGGGCCGCTGGATGACCCCCGGAAGCCAACCGGCCCGGGAGCCAAACCCGCGGGCCCAGACTAGGGAGCTCGGGGTGAAACGGAATGGGCCCGAAGGTACCTGTACTTTGGGAGGGGGTAAGAGGAGATGAAGGAGAGTGCGAGGTTGGCGGCCATGCAGCAATTACGCCGGGCTTTTAGCCCCCACTGGAGTGGTTCGATAGGAACTGAGGAAGAGTGTCAATGTCTCTTCGAGTTTGTGACTTGTGGTGTATTTGGTCATTTGGGTTTTGAATGTTCTGACTAGCCGTTCCGCTTCCCCGTTAGATTGGGGGTGGAAGGGCGGGGTGAGGAGGTGTTGGATATTGTTGGCGGTACAGAAGGATAGGAATTCCCGACTTCGAAATTGCGGTCCGTTATCTGTGACGATGGCGTATGGTAATCCTTCGATGGAAAAGATTTTCGTGAGGGCTGAAATGGTGACCTCTGTGGTGATTGTGGGCAACGGACGACATATGGGAAGTGGGAAAAGGCATCCGTCACTAAGAGCCACTGGTGGCCTAGGAATGGGCCAGCGAAGTCGAGGTGAATGCGTTCCCAGGGTCCGGACGGTGCCGGCCAGGAAAGGAACTTTTGAGGGGGGCGGGGCAGTTGTCGGGCACAGATGGTACAGCGCCGCACCATCTTCGTGACATCCGTGGTAAGGCCGATCCAGAATACATGGCGTCTGGCAAGGGATTTAGTGCGGGCAATTCCCCAGTGTCCTTGGTGGAGAGTTTGGAGGATTGTCGGCTGTAGGGATCTCGGAACGACGACCCTCGGGGTGGAATTTGGTTCTGTGCGGAGAAGCACTCCCTCTACTACTGATAGCTGGTGGCGGATGGAGTAGTAGAAGTGGAGGTCTTGATGATGGCGTGGAGGGGAACGTGTTTGCCAACCGTGTTGGATGTGGTGTCTGATGACACGGAGGAGGGGGTCCTCCACTGTGGCTGCAGCGACTTTTGAGGCCGTGACTGGAAATGTCTTCAGTGCTTCTTGTATGTCATCGTCGATCTGGAACACAAGAAGTTCCGAATTGTCGAAGGCAAGGTCTGGTCCCTGCGGTAGTCTGGATAAGGCGTCTGCATTGGCATGCCTGGAGGTGGTACGGAAATGCATGGTATATCTGAACTGGGACAGGAATAGTGCCCAACGCTGGATGCGGTGGGATGTTTTGGTAGGCAGACGTGTGGACGGATCAAATAGTGATAGGAGTGGCTTGTGGTCGGTAATGAGGTGAAAAGAAATCCCATATAAAAGGGAATAGAATTTGGAGCAGGCGAAAACAATAGCTAGCGCCTCTTTCTCGATTTGAGAATATTTAAGCAGGGCAGCCGATAGGGCTTTGGATATGTAAGCTACGGGGCGTTCCGTGCCATCTGGTAATTTATGAGACAGAACTGCCCCCCACACCGTAATCGGATGCATCTGTGGCAAGTATCAAGGGGAGGTTTGGAGTATATGGCATGAGGCATGCTGCGGACTTGAGCTGCTGTTTAAGGGTGTGGAATGCGGTCTCGCAAGCTGGGGTCCAACGGAACGGGACATTCTTGCGACAGAGGTGGTACAGGGGTGCTGCCACTTGTGCTGCTGAGGGTATAAATTTTCTGTAGTATGAAATCTTGCCTAAAAAAGATTTCAACTGATGTAGATCCTGAGGCCGAGGTAAGTTGGAAATAGCGTCCACATAGGAAAATGCTGGGGAAATGCCTTCCTGAGCGATGATGTGACCCAGGTAGGAAATGGATTGTTGAAAAAATTGACACTTGGAAAGGTTGCATTTCAATCCTGCTGCACGGAGGCGGAGGAAGAGTAGGCGGAGGTTGGTCATGTGTTCGGCAGCGGAGGGTCCCGTGACGACATAGTCGTCGAGATAGTTGATGCATCCCGGAATATCCTGGAGAAGTTGTTCGAGATACCGTTGAAAAATCGCTGGAGCACTGGCCAAGCCGAACATGAGCCGGTTGAGTTGGAAGAGGCCAGAGGGAGTGTTGATGACTGTGTATTGTCGGGACTGGATATCCAAAGGGATTTGAAGGTATGCTTCTGCCAGGTCAATTTTTGTAAAGTAGGTACCTCCTGCTAGTTTACGGAGAGGTCGTCCGGTCTCGGAAGTGGATAGTCGTCTACCAGCAGATGCGGGTTGACGGTGGTCTTAAGTCACCACAGAGACGTAAGCGGCGTCCTGGCTTCTGAACTATGACCAACGGCGTGGCCCAGGGGCTGAACCGCACCGGCTGGAGGATCCCTTCGTCTTGGAGACGTTGAAGTTCTTCCTGAAGTGGTTGTTGAAGCGCTACGGGTACCTGGCGTGCCCGGAAGTATCGAGGCCGTACGTCCGGCCGGAGTTGGAGTGATGCTTCGAAGTCCTTTGCACAGCCGACGCCTGGTGAGAACAGGTCCTGAAACTCGGTGCAAAGGGCGTCCACTTCAGGAAAAGGAACATGCTGAGATACGAGGTGTATGTTATCCTCAATTGAAAATCCGAATAAGCGGAAAGCGTCCAGTCCAAATAAGTCTGCTGTGAGAGAACTGTTAACTACTAAAAAGGGGACTGAACGATGTACAGACTTATACATGACGTTTGCTGTGAATTGTCCCAGGAGTGCTATTTCCTGTTTGTTGTATGTCAGGAGGCGCTTGGGGGCCGGCGAGAGGGGGGGCGAGCCAATTTGCACATAAGTAGTATAATTAAGCAATGAGACTGCTGCTCCTGTGTCGACTTGTAGGCACAGAGGC